>CM046857.1:17164466-17825377 GCA_025617745.1 Heliocidaris erythrogramma | reverse complement strand
TGTCCAATTATGTGACAGTGTATATTCGAGGCAAAAAAATACGTTTCGACTCCCGGGCGGATTTGAAATTCGGCGACTTTCTGGCGATCTACAATTCAGACGGAGGCCGTTGGATATGTGACTCAGGCTTTCCGTTTTACACATTCACAATGACAGGCATCACTCTGTGTTTTCTACACGCAGGGAAAATTGAGCGAAACTCTTTCAGTCTCCACCAATAAACAAAAGAGTTGGAGATCCAGTTAATAAAACCCCTGCAAAGCGTTCCTTCATAGAGAGACTGAAAGTCAGACTAACAGATATTAACGTCGTTCCATACACCAAGGCAAATGTGCGCAGAAGTCGTTTGTTCTCAGCTTTTCTCTCAATCATCTGGATGTTGCCATTGCAGGAGCCTTAGAAACAGCGTGGTAGATCAGGAAAATAAAATACCCCTATGGAACAACAAAGTACCATGTGCACGGAGGTGCCGATCAGATCTGCGAGTAGGACAACCTGCCCGTTTTGAGGTCGAAAAATCCCGCTGCAGAGAAAGAAGTTAGCCACGATGCGATACAGGCGACAATGCATCTTGGAGTGGTGATTATGTTGCGTACACCGAAGGGGTCGATTCGGTGGTGATGAGCTGATAGACAGCGACGAAGAAGATGTTGATGAGGGACACGTTGGTGCCGATTATGATGATGACACGAAGTCCATTTAAATTAAGCTGTGGGTAGATACGAGAATGTGGAATAATCAGTGTTAGCATTAAAAAAAAAATGGTTAACATCGTACAAACTACGGCAATGCTAAATATACATTTTCCTCCTTAACATAATCGACTCATTTACTCTCCTAATTATATTCATATATTTATTGTTATTATAAAATCATTTATTATATAATTAATCAGGGAGGGTCCTTTAATCTGTGTTAACGCACGTCAATACTTTTCGTTTTAAAGAAATATTTATACTCAGATGTTAATATATAAAGTAGCATTAATTTTCTCCGCTGCTCCATCCCTTTCCCTCGCATATGTAGGAGGAAATAATTTGATTCAAGCCTGCACCACAATCGGGAAAAAAAAGCATCGCACTGAAATAATGTTATACCGTGATTATTTTGGTGAAGATTATCGATTCTCATACCAGAAGTCCAAGGTTGATCCATGATCGATGCTTACATCCTTGGGCAAGGTGTTTTGCCCAGATTTGTCCCTCTTGACCAAGGTGTCTAAATTGGGTCCTTGACAGTGCTTGGGTATAATTAACAATAAGTAAGATAAGACCAAATCCTCATTATAATCATATATCATGATCTCATTTAAAAGATGGTAATTGAAAATATGTACTTACCTTGAAGGGCGACCGGTGTATGTATACCACGGCAATCGCAATAATCACAGCAACGATGGTGACGAAATCTGCTAAGACAACATTGAACTGAAAAATAAATCGACGTTGTCGAAGTTGCCGATGACAGGGAATAAGTATTAGAGTACTGAATGATAGCAGACCAGCGATTCCGAGAATCAGAAAGTATGTTACGCGGTAACTAAGCAGATACGTATCACATCTAGGCCTAAAGGTTAAATTGGAATCTGTATAACTCGAATAATATTCATCTGACATGATGTAATCTGGTTCCATTCTTTCGTAGAATTAATTCATATACTTCTTCCTCGCATATAAGGAGATTGGAGGAATGAATTTTGTTTCAAACCGTCACCACAATCCAGAAAAAAGCATCGCATCGTAATAATGTTATTCCGTGGTATATTGGTGGTACAAACAGGCATTGGAATGCAATTTTCGGAATAAAATGAAAGCCTTTACTTGGAATTTCGCTTTGAATGTCTTCATCATGTCCAGTATAGCTTATACATACAAAGCTTTCATACGATATGCGCATCTCCTTCACAATATTAATGTGGGTTCCGTTTCGCTCCCTCTCATTCTCCTCTGTACTAATTCTTTTATCAGTGCCAATTATTCAGAATCACTCTCCCTCTAGCCCCTTCACACTGAGGATAATGCAGTGGCAGCGCGGCAAAGGATGAATACGGACGTGACTAGAAAGCAACAGGGATTCCTTTACTTTTCTTTTCTGTTTATATCAGGAACACAAAGCGTCGAAATGACCTTCCTAACCCCTCCAAAAAATAGAAAAAAAAAAAAGAAGAAGAAGAAGAAACCATCAGCTACTGTCTTGGGACTACCAGAAGAAAGGTTATCTTCATCAGGTAGGTCCTATGATATGTAGAACTAATGAGATTTTATCGGTGAGACAAATAGAGCGCGTAAATAAGAAACAAAATCTGAAAAATAAGGTTGAATTATAAACAATTAGAGCAGTATATCCATGTATATTTTGTTAAGTATTCGATTTTAAAAAGTGTGAAATCTGATAGCACTTGATAATACTCAAAGTTTAGGAAACGGGATCGCTATTAATCAACATCAAATGTATAGAGATGTGAATGGGTACTGCGAGTCGCTTGATCTAGTAGTTTTATTTGTATATATACTTTACTTATATTCTATCCTTTGTACATGCACGAGTTTCAGCCTTGAGGGCCTTGTCTCAAGGCTACGCTTTAACATTAATGGAGCGCCATAGCGACATTTTCAGGTCAGTTACATGCATTTTGTGATAAAGCCCCCAGTTTGGCACATAATTATAGGAGCGTGGATTTTGATGTATCAATTAGTGAGATATCTAAAATTGTGTCCCTAAGAGCAGCTGGCGGCCATCTTTCAATAGAGCCATCAGGGCACCTTTTCTCCTGATACAGAACACTATAAAGAGTATCTGGATGAGTGCCCTGATTGCAGCCATGGCCATCAAGAAAATAATTTGGATGGTTCTAAATCTGTTCATAAGGGCTTAACCTATATGCCTGTGTGTCACGCTGACTTTTATAAGTTAATGAAATCATACCTTTTGATTGGCTGAGAGCATATTTGTTATAGATCTGTTGCAATTTTTATTGATAATTTTTTTAATGAAACCATGGAAACGGGGCCCTGGTATACATCGCAAAATGCATCTATAATTTGGGGCATAATTATGTAAATCAAATTCATACACAATTTTTCCTTCTGATATGGGCACCTAATCAAATTTTTAAAATCATTTTAGCCCAAAATTTTAAGTGTAATTCGACGTGTCCCATTTCATAAAATGACTTTAGAAATTTACCATAAAACAATATTTTGACTACTTTTAGAAATAACTGAAAACGGCCCCCCCCCTTTTTTTACTCAACTTCTTCCTTGAAAATAAATAACCCCGAATAATGTAATTTTAAATTCTACATAAAATTACCTATTAATCAACGAGTATAATATTTTGGAAAATTTTTTGTACAAAAGGTCCCACTGGGGCAGAGTACTTGATATCTCACTATCCGTAAATGCTTATAACACATCGATATACCTAGAGGCCAAATTTGGTGCGTTTTGGCAGAAAGTGGATAATAATTAGATGGCTACGCTGCTCATTTACCTTAATTTGCTTCATCCACTCTCCATTTTAATCTCTGTGCACATGAATTAGTAAAAGCAGGTTATTACAGTTTCCACGTTAGATCGAAGGCATAATTTTTACTTTATTCATGTCCTTGATCATGTTGATCGCTTATTTTAATGTAAAATGATAACATTATGTTTTGCGTATCAAGCCTTTGGAAGTGATGGAGGTTAAAAATACAGAGAGTGGGGTAACGTGGTTTTAGCAGTAGAGGGGGCATTGATGTGGGGGGGGGGGGGGGGGTGAAGCGGAAATACTAGGTGGATTAAATTTAGGAAAACAAGGCCATATAGGGAGGGGATTGTATGGGATGGGGTCGAAACATCCTTCCTCTCTCTCTTCCTTTCACTACCCCCCGGCCGTCTCTCTCTCTCTCTCGCTCGCAATTCATATTGGGGCCCCCGTGCCCACCCCATAGCTACTTCACTGTACACAGAGCCAAGTTTTGCGTATTCTAAGCTAAAACAATAGAATATTGTTAAACAAATAATTTCTTGGTACTGCAAAATTTCAATATGGCACGAAAAAGAGACATGATAACGAAGCTTTTCGACCTGCACTCATCAGGTTATCACGCAGGTATATAACAAATTACTTGAAATCAACTATATTATACTCGGTGAACCCGGACGCAACCTAGACGCCGTAATTTCAGAACAATCGCAAAGCGTAATTTGTTATATACCTGCGTGATAACCTGATGAGTGCAGGTCGAAAAGCTTCGTTATCATGTCTCTTTTTCGTGCCGTATTGAAATATTGTTAAAATGAAATTTCATATGAATGCTTTGCGAAGGTTTGCAAATGATATATTTTCGGCTGGTTCATGGTATTATCTACACATAATATAATTTTCTTGCACAATGTGCAAGAAGATTCAGTATTATTCAAGATTCAAATTTTTTCATATTATTTTCTTTTTAAAAATGGCAGACAGATATTACATTTGAAAGATTCATAGGATTAATAACACTACGAAATTCAATGTCATAAAAAATGAAATGAACATGGTATAACATGATTTACTAAAGATCTTGATATGCACACTGCAAAAAACCAGGGTGTTAATTTAACACCATCTCGGTATCCATATTGGGCTACACCAGATAAGTGTCAAAACAACACCAGTTAGTGTTAAAACAACACCAGTTTGATATTGGTCTACACCAGATAAGTGTCAAAACAACACCAGTTAGTGTTAAAACAACGCCAGTTTGATTCGAAACTGGTGTTGTTTTAACACTTATCTGGTGTAGCCCAATATAGATACCGAGATGGTGTTAAATTAACACCCTGGTTTTTGCAGTGCAGCCGATGGGATGGACTAAAAAAAGCCTAAGCTGATCCCCTTTATACTGCCAATATATATAATTAATTTATCAGATGTGATACATGCCAAGAAAGGAGAAATCACATAACAATTTCAGTATACATTATGTGCATGTAACACAACAATGACTGCGAGAAATTGAATATCACTTTTAGCCCATCAGAAGCGTGTCCCGAAATAGTTACCCATTTCCCCCATAAGATTTGACCACTTAAAGTTTCTTAAACCATTACTGCCTAACTAAAATTGAAATTTATTCGACTTTTGATATTATAATGAAAAAATATTACTACAATTTAATTAATTTCATTATTTTGGCAAGTATTGCGTGAACTGATTGAACATTGTATGATTGTTTTTATCTTGTACATTACATTGTAACCATTGCAATTCAGACTTCGGGCTGCAAGAATGGAATTTGATCAAGAAAATCCTTCAATCAAGCCCCCGAACAGACCCCAAAGTCGGGTCGATTTCACCCCATCTACCCTATTCACCAAACTTTGTCAGTAGGAAATAGTATGACTGGAAAGTACAAAACGAAAAAAGGAAAGAAAAAAACAACAAAAAAGAGTGCCAAAATTTCCGTCGAGAAAAGCTCTGGATGTAAAGAAAAAGCATTTTGATAGCTTCCAATTTTAATAACTCAAAGGTGTTTCATCCAATTCAGCTGAAATTTACAAATTAAGGTAATTTTGAGTATTTTCATTTTCTTCAGGTCCAATTTGGTGTCAGTAATCTTTTCATTATTGAATTATTAAACTTTTAAAATGCCTTGCTTTCTCAAAAAGCAATACGCAATGTAGGAGCTCGCCAGTTCTCTGTGTAATTAACACAATTAATAGTAATGTTAGCATGGCAGTCACATACCACAGATAGGCAGCACGCTCCTCTAATTTTATTTTCATCATTATTTTTACTATTAATCATACCATAGAATGCAAAAGAATTACTTATAATCCAACAAGGGGGGGGGGGGGGGGGTCTACATTTACACATTTCCATCTATAGGTACCAACCTCCTTTTTCTACAAGAAGACAAAATCGAACGAAACTCTTTTAACCTCCACCAATAAACGATAGAGTTGGTTATCCAATTTAGAACACTTAAAAACATTACAACAGTGAAAAGGCAATCGTCTATTTGAAAGTACTCTTTGATCGAAGAACTGAAAGACACAGTAGTAGGGATTAAAATTGTTCCATACACTATGGCGAATGTGCGCAGAAGTCGTTTGTTCTCATTTTTTCTCTCCATCATCTGGATGTTGCCATTGCAAGAAGCCTTATCAACAGCCTGATAGATCAGGTAAAGACATACACCGGTGAGTATGCAAAGTATCATGCTCATGGTGGTGGCGACAAGACTTTTAACCATTTCGCTTGCATTATCGGAGTTGATGAAGTATATTGAAAGGGTAACGGTAAATATCCATGATAACAGAGAGGCGACGATGCATCTTGGCGTAGTAATGATGTTGCGTACACCGAAGGGGTCGATTCGGATGGTGATGAGCTGATAGACAGCGACGAAGAAGATGTTGATGAGAGATATGTTGGTACCGAAAACAGTGATGAGACGCAGATCATTCAGTTCGAGCTGTGTAAAGAATATGGTTACCATTGACTGATATTATCAAAATTTTGACTGATGATGGTTGATGATTTATTTTACCCTTAATGTAACCTTAATGGTACACTCAAACTTTCACTTACAGAGGCTAATCGTAATTAACCGCAGTAAAGAGCCAGTATAGGGGCCACTCAGCATAAACCAAAACATAGCCACACACTCGACACGCGGTCACACTTTCACCTAAAGCCTTGGAGTAAGACGTGGCTATTCCGTGGTATCTGCGGTATCTACGACTACGTGGCAATTACGGGGTGTACTGGCCGTTACGGGGTCGTTACGGGGTGTACGTGATGCTTGCTGCAAGGTAGAGTGAAAACTTCAAAACGTTCAAAATTTCACCACGTTAAAGGGTGACTAAATTAGAGAGAAAAAAGGTGCTGTTTCCATGTATTTTTGCCTTCCAATCACGATTCTGGCAATTTATTATTATTGATTATTAAAAAATTATGGCTCGTTTTGGCGAAAAGGGTGAAAAGTAGAGGTTTTGAGACCGTTCCTTAAAACTTGTAAGCTGATTGGCTAATTGACATCACACCCCCTAGTGACGTATGAAGAGCAAGAGGCAAAAGATCTGCAGGCTGCAGCAATATAACATTGTACACGCAAAGCAGTATTTGACCCCTCTGTTCAACGGACAATTTATGAAGAAAGGAGATAGTCTTGGGAGTGAATAATCATTGTCAATACATTTGCTACAAGATCAGCGAACACCTATGCCCCAATATACACCTCTTGTTTTAATCTACATTTGCCACTCTCCACCCAGGTGTAGTAAATGGGTACCCGGTAGGAATGCTGTGAGCACCGGATTCGGTAGCCTAGCTAGAGCCGGGGTAATAATACTTCGGCGCTTAGAAACATTTGTATTAAGCGCAATATAAATGTTATGTATTATTATTATTGTTATTATTTTTTTTTTTTTACTTTTCTTTGAACAATGTTCTCATCCATCAGAGCTTGCCGAACGAAAGTTTTGCATTGCGCGTACAAAGCCGTTTTCTGTGCAATGTACTACACATCTTTAGTATGGCAACATTGAGCCCTTTCACACTCACTTCGTTAGAGCGCTCTAACTAAGAACGGTTCCTCTGGAGCGGTTCCCAGGTGAGTGTGAATGCTCAAGTGGTCCAGGAAGCGTACTTCTGGAGCGCTCCAGAAGACCACCTCGCGAGGTTCCTCGTTAGAGCGCTCCAACGTGTCAGTGTGAAAGCAAAGCGATCCTAAAGCGTACTTCAACCGGAAGTGAGTGTGTGTGGCGCGGGAAATCAATGGGTGATTTGATACATTGAGCGAGCGATTTGATACCTTACTTTATGCTACGCAGGCAATCACCGGTATAGCAGACGACAGACCGACCGGGCAGCGGCACAGCGCATTATACGGTTTGAAATTCCGCGCGAAAAATTTGAGCCGCTGATCTGAGCTGCCATAGCAACAAGACCACTTTGACTCGTTGAGCGATTCGAGACATAAAAAATGCGGTGAGTGTGAAAGCAAACGAAGCGTTCTTCAAGAACCGTTCCTCTGAGCGCTCTAACTTGGAGCGGTCCAGAAGTGAGTGTGAAAGGCCTCTATGTTCCCCCTCGTACTAAACGACTGGTGAACGCTTTTGTTTTGTTTATTTCACTTTCGCCTTTTTCTTTTACTTCGCTTTACATACTACGGTAGTACTAACTTAGATTGAATTCTTCGAGTAACTTAGAGAGATAGATAGTGACCGCGAGTCCGATTTGGAGGACTTTTTTGAGCCAGATACGAATTCTGATTTATCAGATGATTTTATCAGATCCCGAAGGAGAAGAAGATCAAGTGGTAAGGGGAATTCGACCATTATTATGTTTGAACCCCTCGCAGAAGACGCGCCGGGGCCTGGTGAAGGGGACGCAGGGGCCGCAGGTGAAGTTGCTGCAGCTGCTGGAGACGCCGATGTTGTTGAAGAAAAGTGATCACTGCAAATTGTACTCCACTCACTTGGCCCTTGCCACTCTGCCCGCGTGAGCTTTACCTTTGCGAGTTGCGACCCACAATTTCCGTAGATTTTCATCTTTAGTAAAATGATGTAGGCTTACATCATCTTTAGGGGTCTTGCTCCAGCCCGCAACTATACACCGATTTGGCATTATTGATAAAACTGTCTCCCAAAATCAAACTTATTGTGATAAGTGAATTAAACACACGAAAATATGCAATGCAAATGGTCGATGCGGTGAATGTCATGCTCGGCACCGGGCTGCATGCATGGGCCTGCCGGGGCCTGCGGATGTGCACGGTATACAGGTTGGTGGAATATTTTCCTTTACTTCTCATACGTCACAGATCACGTGATCATAATGTCGCTTCGATGGGTTTTTAGGGGCGGAGCTGATGAATTTGTAAATCAGCAAAAATGTACTTTTTCAAAAACGATTATGAAATACGACTGAATGCATAAAAAAGTGTGTGATAGATGTTTTCTACTGACATGGGCCCTACGTGGAGCGTGGGGTGACGTGGTTGTTGTGGCAGTACGTGGCTAGTCTGCAAGCACAGACCCTAATTTGACACTTCATTAGAAAATCATTGTGCCTTGAGAGAAGCCTAATTCAGCTACCTTCTAATTGTGTCAGTATAGGTCAGGAGCAGCTATAGTACATGGCCTATGGGTAGTCTTACAGTGCAGACACTCTTTTTCGACTAACCAAGGTTTGTGACTGTAAACTAGGTACGTGGCGTTTAATACGTGGCTTTTCATGGCGGGTGCGGCTAAAATTTACGAGGGTCTAAATTTGTCGAATGCATACGCAGCTATTTTGTGGCATAAGTAATAAAATACCCGTAACTTCAAAACTACTTATATTACTACTTTTTATTAGTCGATAAAGAGAGAAACCCTTGTCAATTTTTAGAAATAATGATAATGGATGTCCAGAGCAATTTAAACCTTGGAAGTGAGATACCATTAATGCACGCGTGCTTAAGGGATGCCGCGAAAGGGCACCATGATCGTTACCTCTCTGCGTTACCTGATCATGCCGTTGCCCCGCGGGGCGCAAACTTCGGACAGACTGGACGCCGCGCAACATGCACGCTCCGCCTGAGCTCGAGCTCTCGTGCGAGATTCGGTCGGCTTTAGTGCAGTCCGAAATGTAATCCCAGCAGTCCGACGGACGCGTTCGACGCACAAACTGTGTGTACGAGTGAATGAGGCTTACGCAGTCCTGACTTTCCCCACGGCCGCCTGGTGCCGTATCCCTTTAAGCCCTTCTGCCCATAGCTTCTGCCAGCCGCCCCCGTTCATTAGTTATGTAATAAGATATAGGAACTTACTCTCTTTTTGTATAATGGCTTACAGGCCACGGCGATGACTGCAATGATGGTGATAAAATCTGCTAGGACAACATTGAACTGAAAAAGGAATCGACGTTGTCGAAGTTGCCGATGACAGGGAATAAGTATTAGAGTACTGAATGATAGCAGACCTGCGATCCCGAGAGTTAGGAAGTATGTTAATCGGTAGCTAAGCAGATAAGGATCACATTTAGAGCTCTGATTGGTATCAGTTGAATAATATTCGTATGAATTATTTACCTCCGACATTATGTGATCTGGTATCACACCATTTCCGCATGAAAAAGTTAGATTTAACTCAACTGGATAAAATGAAAGCATTTATTCCTCAAGGTATAAATGGAACTCGGCCGCGTAGAATCCCACTCAATGGCACTCATTATGTGCTCAAACCTCCATCAAGGTTTATACAAAGCTGTCACACGATTTGTGTATATTGAGGTATATATTTGATTCCTATCCTACCTCCTTTCTCTTTACGTCTTTATAATCGTGATCGCGAGTCGCTTTCCTATATTGCTCCTCCACCCACAGTCCATTCTATACTCTCTTCAAACAAAATCACGGAGGGCAATTAATTCAAGGTTGCGTGCATCTGAGACTGTCATGGACATAAATGTACAAGTGTCCCTGAACAGGGAAATGATAGATTGGAGGTAAATTGCTTAACAACTGAACGGCATTTTTTAAAACGATAATGTACACAATATTGGAAAGCCTATTTTTTCTTCTTTGAGTCATTATCAACATGATATTAAAATGAATCAAGTAGCACTGTCAGAAACCCAGAAATTTTGTCCAAATTCAGTGAATGTTTACTACATTTGGTTAATTATGATTTTGAAAAGACAGGAAATAATTCAGAATCATTTTTTTCTGCAAAACAAAAATACACATCATTGAATATTCATATTATCTTCTTTCATTATCATAAACCATGTGGGAAAAATCACGCCTTGACTGAGCAGGCACAATTTGTAAGGTGGTATTGTACGATGACATTATATGACAAGTATACAAGGCTGTTATCATGCATACTTCACAGTAAGAAAATAGAACACAAAATGGGTACCCATGCAAGCGTGATGTACGATCCTTCCATCATGATTATGGTGCCAAATGATAAAGGAGAATTATGAGCCTCTCGAAGCTAATTTAGCACTCACTCAATTATTTTGGACAATTGGCCGGTTTCTTGCAGTGCCATTTCAGATTGCCTGAAATCGGTCATGCGTGATTCACCAAACATGTATTTGGTGTCATATGAAAGAGGAGAAAGTGAGCTCACCAATGTGTACAATACCCCCCCCCCCCCCCTCCTCCCCTCAAAATTGAATTACTGCATAATTTAACTATTACGTTAGGTTTACTTTTTAGGGACACCTTGTTCATGTGGTATAAAAAGAGTGTTTGCATTCTTAGAAATATTGGGCAAAATTTTACCCAAATTTTACCCAACATGAGGGTCCTTATGAGTCCGACCAACTTTTGGGTAAACTTTACCAATTTCATTCTTATTTTTGACCAATGTTGGGTAAATGCATGTAAAAGTTGAGCAAGATTTAACCAACCTATGCCCAATCTTCATTTACCCAGTGGCATTTACCCAACATTTCTAAGAGTGTGGGCTCATAAGCCAATTTCACATCAGTGAATTGCCTCCCTCGATAGTAGATGACAACGGTCCTTTTTAACATTTGTGAATATCATTATAATAGACACAATTTTCAATCATTTGCTTTTTAGCAGATATTGATTGACACGCCTGTAAATGGATCAATGTCCCACAATGACTGTAGTAACTGAAAAGAAGAAAAAAATGTTAGAATTAATTTCCAATTCTGGTAATGGAAGTACCTTTTGGAGACAATTCTGAATTGTTTGTCATGATGTAGTTAGCTTGTCGGGGGAGGGGAAAATATAAAAAAAAGATATCCAAGTACTAAAAAAGTACTAGAAATCACGTTGAAAATGCGATCAATATAATCAACCGAAAACTCATCAATTTTCAAATTTTCAAACAGGGGCGCGGGTGGTATTATTGTTTGTATAACGTTCAGATAGTCTTTTCTCCTTCTCTGTATACCACTGGCAGTGGTTTTGAACTTTTACTTTTTCTAGGCTATAATTAAGCCATCAAAACACATGTATTTCACGTGATATTTTGAGCCTCTCATATGAATATGGCACTAATATCCTTTGAAAATAGCAATTATATTTGCCACTCTCGACAAAGGTTTAGGGGGGGGGGGCAGACGTGAAGGATCCAACCGTTAGCCAGGATTTCTTTTTAGGGGTGGTGATGAGCACGCAAAGCGTGCTCTCCAGGGGGTGGGTGCAGGGAGGGGGAAGTTTTTACCCTCCCTCCCTCTGACGTTTTATAGCAAATTTGAGAGAAAGATAACGGCCCGTAGCACATTTTTTGAGGCGGAAAGTTATTTCGACGTCCGGACTCCTTTTCATTTATTTGGACGTAATACTGCACTGTATGTAACAGGGGTGGGTGCAGGGAGGGGGAGTCTCCCCCCCCCCCCCCCCCCCCGCGCGAAGCGCGAAAGCTCTTACGTTTTGCAGCAATGACGGCTCGTAACACTTTTTTTTTTAGGCGGAAAGTTAGTTCGACACCATGGCTGCTTTTCAGTTATTTGGAGGCAATACTGCACTGTATGTAACAGGGCTCTGAAGAGCAAAAAAAATAAAAATAAAATAAAATAAAAATGGTTATCAGTTCTACAAAGGCGGGGGGGGGGCGGCACGGGCCGGAATCTCCCCCTAAATTCGCCACTGCCTGGTAGGATTACGCTGATAACGTTTACCTATAAACTGAAGCCTAGTTAACCATTTCTAATGATTTCTTGCAGCTCATCGGAAAGTTATAAGGCATAATGTGATTATCACACGGGTGTAGACAAGCATAATACCATTGTTAGTGGGGGATAATCTATTCATCATCCCCCATTGTATACTAACAGTAGAAAGTGTGCTTCTATCTATGCCACTGGATTATCACCGTCATCATTATCAATTGTGATTGATATCAATATTATTATTTACTATGATTATTGCTAATATCAACAGAATAGATTCCAGAATAGGTTCATGGACCTGGATTTTCATTGAATTAATGTACAATCTTGTATCACTTTTTCTTTGAAATAAAGAAATTGACAAATCAAGAATCAATTAATATCATTATTATCATTGTATTTATCATTATTATTTTAAATAATGCAATTAAATTAGATGATTTATACTACAACATTGGGGCCTAAATTTTTATTACACGCTTACTCACACACACCCACACACCTACACACCCACACACACACTGTAACTGACAATATACAAGTCATTATCTGAAAACAAAATGAAACACGCAGTTTGATTAAAGTCTTCATTTAAAAAGTTCAGATGTTCTATTATTTTGTTGATATTTTGCTTCGGATGAGTGCATCCTATGCCCAATCAAGGAACTGAACGGTTTCCTAGTCCAGTTTTGTTGAACAGAGTAACATTTCTTCCTCCTTATTCTTCTTCCATGTCCTTTACTTCCCTTCTTTGGCTTCTTGCACTCTCTTGAAATCAAATTCAATTGTCACGTTAGCCTATATATTATGTCCAGGTTTCTGAAGCAGTGTTATACATTTTCTTCATCCTCATTCTTCTCTGTTTCCCCTTCCTTGCGTCCTTCTTTTTTTGCTAAGTCCGCTCCCCTTTCCTTTCTGACTCCTAGTACTCTGTCTTGTTCGAGCTCAGGAATTGCACGAGCAATGTTTACTTATACCCTGTTTCTCTCAGGTTTTTGGTAATTCTGAAGACATCTCAATATCTTTAGCAAAATGATGCGTGGTATGACACCGAGTGGCCCATCGGAATGGTTTCAAACTTATGTTTCAAGATCAACATTGATGAGAATGCGGAGAGAGTAAAGAACATCTGGGGTTTTTTTTAAATCAAGATTATGTAGCAGCTGTGTGACCCCCAAAAATGTTCCAGTGTACTGTAGCTTGTTAAGCAAGATAAATATTTTAAAAACGTTACGGCATCATTTTAAGATATACAATCTGAAACAATAATTATAATCAGAAATCTGATTGGTTTTCTCTCTCTCTCTGAAAAATGATACATAACGATACCAATAACTTTCATTAAATTCATATGTATATCTATACAGCATCCACTCTCTCTTTCTAACTCGTGATGGTCTCTTTATTCAATCCAAAGCTCCCTACATAATGAAATTTTAAAAATAATTGTCAAATCCATCAACATACATTATCTATTAAGACAAAAGTATCAACCCTGTTCGACAACTCCGTTACCATGGTTATACCTGCGCATTATTTTCCTTTACAAATTTGTTTGAGTGGTTGTCGCTGAGGTATCTTGTTAGATATTATGCTATATAGAAAATTATATTCATAACATTGTGATTCGACTTTAAGTAGCATTCGTAATGCTTTTCTTCTCTGCAACCAATTCAATGAGGGCAGGCATTTTTGCAAGTGAACACTGTAAAAACTAAAGTGTTAAATCACCATTTAAAAGGGCCGAGGAGTGACCACTTTTTCAAAAAGGCAGATTAACAATTTTAACATGCTGAATCCAACACTATATAGGTTGTATCTAGCAGGTTTAAGAGGTTGATCTTCCATTTCGAAAAGGTGGTCACTCCTCGGCCCTTTTAAATGGTGATTTAACATTTTAGTTTTTAGAGTGAAGAGGCGGGAGTGAAAAGGTATCCATAAACGCAAATACGCGCGGGACTGCAGATCATTATTATCACCATAATTAGCGACACAGAAATACATATAGAGAGTATATTTTGACAATAGTCATGCAATATTGTGAAATATCATCTACAACTGTATTTTAATCTAACATGCATACAAGGGCAATTCTGCAACGTAGTTGTATTTTGTGGCAGTTCATAGCAAATGATTACGAATATTGAGAAAGAAAAAAAGGGGGAAAGGGAAGCGTGAAGATAATGAATGAACCTTTTACCAGACCCTCACATTCTATCCACGCTCAACTACACGTGCCTCCTCCAAATGACTTGACATACGCCACGGTTATTAGCATCTTTCTAAAGGGGACGGGGGGGGGGGGGGGGTAGGGGAGTTAAATTTAGTCTTTGATTCAAGATTTCATTTTTTTCTCTCTCTCTCAACATCATGGATAATAAAATACATGAAACACCATCAATGGTCCTGTACAATTTCAATATTCCACGAGACCATGAACATCATGGAGTAGGCCTAATAATTACAGAATAATTATAAGGTAAATCTAAACTAATTCAGACAATGTCAAGCATTGTAAGTATAAAAAGCATAACGAAACGTGCTGAATCCATCACGGTAATGGTCTTGTATCTATTAAATGCAAATAAATGATAGGCCACAGGAATAGATTTAAAAAAAAGGGGTGGGTTTATAGATTGTAGGATTGTGCAGAAACATACGTCAATGGTTGCGTGAGAAAATGAATAATGGCAAAAACTCTTCGATATAGAGAAATTAGCAAAATAACCTTTCTTTTTAACACGTGATTTATTTCCCATCTATACTATGAATATATGTTTATGATTTTTGAATTTCACTAATCATGTCAAAGGCTAAAATTTTACACGTCTGCCTGTTTCACCCCCCTTCTCTCTCTCTCTCTCTCTCTCTTTATTGTTATGTGAACTTCGATACATCCTGAATAGAACACAATGATCGTGAAAATTACATCTTCATTTAAAATACTATTGATTTGTGTTATTTATGATTAAAATAATAATAGTCATATTTTTTCATATTAGTAACATAATATGTTTGTTAGTCTGAAAAAAAAATATATTCTCTCAGCCATAGGCCATTCTGCAGCACGCCTATATGGTGATTTTCATCAATTCTTTCTCACGCCGGGGCAACACACACCTGTAACACATAATGATTCAAACCACGGAACCACATCTGACAGCGAATGGATCCTGTTGAAAGTGGCCAAGTAGTTAACGTACAAGTTGAGCAACAGATTGTAATTGAGTAAACGGAAACTCACTTTCATTTCACAAAGGTTTCTAAAAACCAATAAAACTAAGTAAAATGTTTTCGTTAGAACGGCGTGACAGATTTTCTACTAGGTCCCCTTCTTTCTATCATTTAGATAACATCCAGAAATATTCTATAATTTATACTTTTTGCAGATGATTCAAACATTTTCTCTTCTCCTGCGCAAATGCAATTTACTTCGAACAATAAACACCGAACTTGTATGCAAGTATATAACAGATTGGATCAAGGCTAATAAACTATCACCGAACCTGCAAAATTCCGATTGTGTGCTTTTTAGCAACAGAATCCCAAGTCCCAATTTGATAATACTGTTCTCCCAAATGTTTCTACAACCAAATTCCTAGTAATCTATGATTGAAACCGCATATTGATAACTTATATTATGTAAAACCATCTCATGAAACATTGGTGTTATGATTTGCTATCAACAAACTGAAATACTTCCTTCCTTCTCCCACTCTATACTCACAAATTACCATGCTTTGATACTATTATGAATTATGGAATATTAGCACGGGGTTGTGCAATACAAAGGTAGTTGAACAGAATACTTTTGCTACAAAAAAGATACCCAGAATTTTTATTTTAATGCAAATTATAGATCTCATGCTGATATTTTATTTCTTTTAAATAACATTCTCAAGGTAAAGGTAGATTATCACTTCTATTCGAACTAAGCCAATTTATGCACAAATTAGATAAAAATGAGCTTCCTGCTCTTTTTAACGATATGTTTCTCAAGAACAACACTTTCACAATTATCTAAAATACAATGCTTTACAAATTACCATTAACAATAACACAAAATATATATATATATTTTTTTTTCAGGTTCTTTGTACTAAAACTGTTTAGATAATGAAGTAAAAGAAGCCACTTGTCGGAATCTGCTCAGTCTCTATGTCTACCAAAAGGTTACGTCTAAAAAACAATAACGACAAAAAAAAAAATCAATTCGTCCACTTAACTGTGGTTATGAAAATGTGCCTAACGACCTATTTGCTCCTGTCCCCAGTCTTCACGTTCCTGTTATTTTTTCTCTGTCTCTCTCTCCCTCTCGCTTTCTTTTGTAGCCACACAGTAAATCTGGTTTTAAATTTTGCCATTGTTTATTACTAATGTTATCATTTGCTTGGACAAAACCCTGTAATCTTACGCAACTAAGTTGTGGGGGCATGCACTATTGTACATACAGCCATGGACAAAATTATTAGACCAAGAATGGTTACTGAAAGCGTTATATTTGTGGTAAGAAGGAAATAAAATATCATAAAAGCAAGGTACAATTGCTGGAATTTGTTATTCATTCAGTGAAATACAAAGACAAATCATTTTCATTAATTTGATTGCTTATTATAGTGCCTTTATTACAGAAGCTTGGTCTAATAATTTTTCCAGGGCTGTATAGGCCTACATGTACTTTGCTTCCTAAAGCATGCCCCCTCCGTTTCGATCTATATTCAGGTCAGTATATGAATATATATATATATATGATGAAAAAAGCGTGGTACCAACAGCTACGTCTACAGATGTACTCATTTTGTTGCCTCTATATAATTAGCACCCGAGTACACTACCCCATCATGTTAAAGAGTGTGAGCCAATTGTTGCTCTTATATATATATATATATATATATATATGTAATGTAATTTTGATGCTCTTTTGTGTAATTTGCATTTATATTCCGTATTCGTATTTTGTTGTATGTCCTTTAATCAGGACCATGATGAAAAACAGCTTTTGCTGATCATCTTTTATCCTGAGTAAATTACTATTTATTCTTCTTAATAAAGTATTCTTGATTGTTGTATAATTTCATAATATTGTAGTATGTTATCTGGAAAAAACATACAGATTATAATGTTTTGTTTGTATTTAAACGGGAAAATTACATAAATCAAAAATCAAAATCAAATTAAAAAAAAAAAATTAGAATGAAATAAAGACACCCATTTGCAATCTTCACTTGATTAGAAAGACATAATGTTATTTGTGTAATTCGAATACATGAATAGTAATTTTAAAATGGCATTCACATACCACAAATACACAGCACCCTCCTCTATTTTTATTATCGTCATTACCATTATTTTTAACATGATCAATCATACAACGGATTGCAAAAATGAGCTACAATCCAACAAAGGTGCCATCATATATTACACATCTCCATCTATCGGCACCAGCCTGCCTCTTTTACAAGACAAAGTTGAACGAAACTCTTTCAACCTCCACCAATACACGATAGAGTTAGTTATCCAGTTCAAGACACTACATAACAAGACCGGGATGAAATAGCAGTCGTGCGCTTCAAAATAATCCTTGAGAGTGAAACTGAAAGTCAAAATGGTAGAAATCAAAATTGTTCCATACACCATGGCGAATGTGCGCAGAAGTCTTTTGTTCTCTTCTCTTCTCTCCATGATCTGGATGTTGTCATTGCACGAAGCCCTAGCAACAGCGCGATAGATCAGGCAAAGACACAGTCCCGTGAGTAGGCACAGTATCGTGTTCAAGGTGGTACCCACAAATGCCACAGTTTCTCTGAACTTTTCCTGATGAGCCTGAAAGATCACCCCAAAAGAAATACCAGATAGCCACGATACGATACAGGCGGCAATGCATCTTGGAGTAGTGATGATGTTGTGTACACCGAAGGGGTCGATTCGGATGGTGATGAGCTGATAGACAGCGACAAAGAAGATGTTGATGAGGGACACGTTGGTACCGACCACGATGAGTAGACGCAGTACGGCTAATAATTTGACCTGTGGGTATAGAATGTTGTAAATTTAGAAATAGACATAGAAGTATTCTAAATTTTAAAAATAGAAGAAAAACAAATGAAGCAGGAGTTCAGTACTTTATGGGATCTAAAGTGGCATTCATTTTGTGGCAAATTTACTGACATAGAATAAAAAAAAAAATAAAAAAAGTATCCTAATATCTCAATCGAGTTGCCCTAATATGTATTTTTAGTGACTTATACTTCAGTCACATCGACGAGACCAAAACCTGACCGACAATAGACGGAATTTAACATTGCACGGACTTGCCAATAATATGTCGGTTTGAAGTGGAGTCTGTTCGGCGGTGTGACTGAGGAATAAAATATAACATTACGCCCGTACTTGAAAAGCAACACACCTCTTCTTTGTTTTTAATGATCTTGACGATGACTCCAACGGTAGTGACGAAATCTGCTAAGACAATATTGAACTGAAAAATGAACCGACGTTGTCGAAGTTGACGACGAGAGGGAATAAGGATGAGAGTAATACATTGAAAAAGACCAGCTATTCCCAGAGTAACTAGAACAATGTTGTATTTCTGGTACGTATCACTTCCATGGCCTGTGCAATTTCCCTCCGACATCTTGTTTTCTTTTTCAGGATGCTTTTGAAAATACCGCTTTATTCGAGGATATAGGGGAAATCATGACTATGTCCCCTATTACCGCTGTTTATTGTTGCAAGTGACTATGCTAAAACAATTAAATACGTGGTTTGATTAAAGTCTTTACTTCAAAAGTTCAGATGTTCTATTATTTTGTTGATGATTTGCTTCGGATGAGTTCAGTCCAATCCATTGGTCTTTTTTGCACACCATCCTATGCCCAATCAAGGCTCTGAACAGTTTCCTGGCCCAGTGTTGTTGAACAGAGTAACATTTTTTTCTCCTCCTTCTTCTTCCATTTCCTTAACTTCCTTCTTTTGGCTTCTTGCGCTCTCTTTTTTCCCGTTTCTTTCCGACTCACTCTCCCTCTCATGTATAACAAGCAAAATACAACTCAATTGCCACATTATAGCCTATGTCCAGGTTTCTGAAGCAGTGTTACATTTTCTTCATCCTCATTCTTCCTTCTTTTCCCTGCGTCCTTCTTTTTTTTGCCAAGTCCGCTCCCAGTTCCTTTCTGACTCCTATATATACTCTGTCTTGTTCGAGCTCAGAAATTGCACGAGCAATATAGTTATACGCTGTTTCTGTCAGATCTTTGGTAATTCTGAAGACATGTCAATACTTTTAGCAAAATGATGCGTGGTATGACATCGAGTGGCCCATCAGAATGATTTCAAACTTATGTTTCAAGACCAACGTAACTTGTGTCCAAACGCCTATAGAGAATGCGGAGACAATATCGAACATCTGCTTTTTTTATATAGCAGCTGCATGTGTGGCCCCCAAAAATGTTTCGTTCCAGTGTACTAGCTTGTTAAGGAAGGTTGATATCGTTACGGCAATTTATCTCAGGATATACAATCTGAGACAATAATCATGATCAGAAATCTGGTGGGTTGTCTCTCTTGGAAACATGATACTCAACGCTACCAATAGCAACCGCTATTAAGTTCCTATCTATATCTGTATAATGTAGCTTCCACAATAGATCTCTCTTTAACTCGCAATGGTCTCTTAAATAATGAAGTTTTTAAAATGATTTTCAGCAACCATTAACATACATTTTTCAGAAAGGTTATGAAGATGAGAGTATTTCACTCTCTGGTATATACCTGCGCATTATTTGTTAATCGTTGTTTCTGACGTGGACGTATAGAATTGTTTATTCGAGTAGCCTTCGCATAGTGCTATTCTCCTTTGCAACCTATTCAGTCAGGGCAAGCTATTTTGAAAATAGGGTAGGGGCGGCCGGATGAAAACGTAGTGCACCAGTTATGTTTACACGTAGTATATAGCATCGATGCTTTATAAGTCTCGAAACAATTTCCATTGCGTTCAGACAGGCCATGATCGACTTGCTTCTATCACTCACTCGTGACTATTCATCGCTCACTCGCTGCCAAAACAATGATTACTGCGCCACACACGGTGACCCGAGTATAATTGGTAATGGTCAAAACGCGCGGAAGTTTGTCCACAGGGGTCATATCATGCGACGTTGCGAGTGAAGACAGCAGCGAGTGAAGCAGCGATTGCGTTCACATTACAAATAGTCACAAGCGCGGTGGGTGGTCTACCGCAAAGCATCGATGCTTTGTCGCTGGATCCTAAGATTTACTCCTGCCAAACTCGCTGCCAGAATAGTTTCGAAACCTAGCTCCAACTCGCTTCTATCTCGTGACTATCTGCGTTCAGACAGCGTTTGGTCTGTACAAATATACCCCCACTTTTCAAGGAAGAAATAATTTCTATATCAATCAGTTACTGATAAAGTTAATATAAAAGACTGTTATAGTAGTGAGGATTCCTCATTAAAATGCAATTAAAATGATAAAGATGTGATTTTAATGTCCCGATATTTCCGATTTATATATCAAATTCTCTCATCCATGTCCATTACTAACATATTTTCCATTGGTACAAATGGGCATTACATCCCCGCCTCTTTTAATGCACAGTTAATGCAAAATATAGGCCTAATAAAGTATTATAAAAAAGGGCTTGTTCCGAAACGGTGGGTAGCGTCGCATCGCGTCGCGTTGACGCGAACGCCACCATTCGTCCACCCCCGGTTTTCAATTTTCAATTTTCAATTCAATTCAATTAAATTCTCATTTATTTTATTTTCAATTAAAAAGTACATTCAAAACAAACACAAAATATGTCATAAACGAAATTAGAAAATGAAATTGGGAACTACATAAATAAAGCCCCTGGGCCTTGTACAAGCATAGTTCCCTAAAAATAAGAATAAAATATAACACAAATATAGCACAAATATAGATAACAGAGAAAAATAAAAATAACTATACATATTTACGGGTAAGAAAATGCTTCAACTCTTTTTTTGAAAGAAGTGATTGTATTGCAATTAGAAATGTATTTGAGGATTGAGTTCCAAATTACAGGGAAATTATGTCGTACTGATTTCATGGCATTATTTGTTTTTACTGGCCACAAGTGAAAAGAATCCTTAAAACGGGAATTATGATTATGTATCTGGTAATTAAAAGTGAACATTTGAGAAATATTAGAGGGTAATTTATTTTGAAAGTAAAAGAAACCAAGGAGAGCAAGGGAGTAATGTAGTACAAATCAAAAATATTAAGAGATTTCAATTTTTTGAACAATGGGGCAGAAGGGGCACGATAGGGACATCCCAGGCATATGCGAAGGGCCTTTTTCAGTAATTTAAATAATTTATCTAATTTAGTTCGGCTATATACAATTGCCCCAAACAGCAACACAGTAATTTAGGTATGAGAGCATAAATGAATTATATAATAGTATTAAAGCAGAAGGCGGAAGCGAGTCTTTTAATCCATACAAAATACCAATACATTGAGATACCTTTTGAGTGACCTTACTGACATGTGTATCCCAATGCATATTATAATCAATGTATACCCCAAGAAAATTAACACTATTAACCTTATTTAATATATCATTGTTGATTTTAAGAAGTAAACTATCAAATGAATCAGTTAAATTAGACTGCCTATGAAAGAACGTAATGTAATTTGTTTTACTAGGATTTATCAACAATCTATTTAATTTGAACCATTTTGTTACTTTATCTATTTCAGTATTAATATTGTTTTGTAAATTATGAGTGTTAGGTTGGGTGTAAATTAAAGTGGTATCATCAGCGTACATGATGTAATCAAATTTGTCAGATGAATGTGTAAGATCATTTATATAAATTAAAAACAATAATGGACCTAGGATTGAACCTTGTGGTACCCCATGTGTAAGAGAAGAGAAATTGGAAGAATTATTGTTATAAACTACATATTGAGATCTATTACAAAGATAACTTTCGAACCAACTTAGTGGTAAGCCCCTAATCCCATAGTGTTCCAATTTTGACAAGAGTATTCTATGATCAACTATATGAAAAGCTTTGCATGGAGAGGTCCATGAAAATGACAATACAAAATTTATTAGTATGAATTGCTGACAAAACTTTATCTTGTAAATCTATCAAAGCATGTGTAGTTGAATGATTTTTCCTAAACCCATATTGTGAGTCAGTAAGAATACTATTATTTAAACAATATGAATATAATCGATTATAAATGCATTTTTCTAACAATTTTGATATGGATGGCAGAATAGAAATGGGCCTATAATTATCGAATTTATGAGGGTCATTCTTTTTAAATACAGGCATGACAGGGGTTATCTTAGCAATTTTTAGTTTATCTGGGACTATGCCTGTAGAAAGAGAGAGGTTGAATATAAAAATCAGTGGATGTACAATATAAATTATGATTTTTTTTCATTAAGTTAGTACTAAGATTATCAAATCCAGCAGAGTTACTGTTGTGTAATGAATGACTAATGTTAATAACTTCTTGTTCTGTTATGGGATTAAAGTAAATAGAATTGTTGATAAAACCAGTTAGAAAGTCTTTAAAAGAAGTATTATTAGGAGAACTGGTCACTGAATTAGTTATCTGTCTACAACAGTTTATAAAATGTTGATTAAATTCAGTTACTATATGTTGTGGATCGCAAACATTTCCAGTCTCATTCATAAAATATTCAGGTAAAGATGTTTTAGGTTTTTTTAGTATTGAATTGATAACTGACCAAGTCTGTTTTGTATTACATTTAAATGACTTTAATCTGTTAGAAAAATATGATTTTTTTTGCATGCTTTAACAGATTATTTAATTTATTTCTATATTTTTTGTATTTTCTTTCATTATCCAAGGTATTGTTCTGGAGAAATTGTTTATAACAACGATTCTTTTTCTTTATGCAGCTCAATAAATTCTTTGTTATCTATGGTTTTTTAATGCCTCTTTTAGTGTGTTTACTTCTTAACAAAGGAAAATGTTTGTCAAACAACTGAGTAAAACGGTTAATAAAAAAGGAATAAGCATCATTAGCATTTGTAATATTATAAGGATTGGTCCACTCTTCATGATAAAGATCATATTGAAAATTGCGTATATTGTTACGAAAAAAAACGAATTGAACTTGGTTGATAAGTATTATTATTAGAACTTTTATAGACTAGAAAAATGGGTAAATGATCACTAACATCAGAACAGAGACTACCTGAGTCGAATTCTGAATCAAGTACATTAGTGAATACATTATCGATAAGGGTAGCAGTGCTTGATGTAATACGAGTTGGGGTTTGTATAATCGGGAATATACCAAGCACGTACGCTGGAATTAAGCCTAAGAAACTCATTAACAGTATCGTCATCTTCCAACAAATCAATATTAAAATCTCCAGTGATATAAATATTCCTATGTTCATTACTTAATGTATTAACAGCATTATTGTAAAATTCAAAAAATATTTCATGATTTGATCCTGGTTTTCTATATATGACACCAACAGTAGACCTCTTGTGGTTTACATCTAAGAAATCAATAAACAAATATTCACATGTTAAAATGGACTCTTGATAATTTGCCGAATAATTATTCTACATATAGTGTTACAAAGTAACTCAGTAAAATACTCCTTAACTAGTGTATTTCATCGCCAGATACGTTACCCCCACACACAGTCTCCATTTTCATAATACATTTATAACCACGTGGCATTATTCATTCCAATTAGATTCCATTCTTGATTATGGTGGACATAATGCAAACTTTCAAAGAAAATTAACATACACTGCCGAGTTTATGGTCGACATACCAATTCATCGAACAAAGATTTTTTTTTATGCAGAATATCTACTTTATCACGTAATTGACAACATAAAAAAATAAAAATTTCTTTCTACATTGTTTTATGTAAGTGGTTAGCCCAGGGGGCTTGTTCCGAAAGGGTGGATATATCCACTATATATAGTGGATATATCGACGCAAACGCCACCATTCGTCCAAAGCCCCCCCCCCCCCCCCGCCCCCGCCCCCAGTTCTGGCGAAAGGGTGCATTGGGAGCGTCGGGTCGCGTTGCATTAACTGGAACGCTACCATTCGTCCAAATCCCCACCCCCCGGTTCTGCCGAAAGGGTGCGTTGTGTTGACTGGAACGCTATCATTCGTCCAAAGCCCCCCCCCCCCCGGTTCTGTCGACAGGGTGCGTTGACTTTTATATTGTTATTATCCATAATTCTCTGACAAGCAACAATAACAACAACCAAAAAAAAGGTTATCAGTTCTAAAGGGCCTGCCCTTTCCTTTATATTCCTGCCTGTTCCACATTCTTACAATTTGATTGTATTACCATTGATAATTGCCTGAGGCCTATCAAAATCTGAGAGGTGCCTCTTCTTCTTTGACAACTGTCCCTTTTCCTGTGTAAGAGGCGCCCCTTCCCCTTCTATAAGTATCGTTTATATTACAACACGTGCCCCTTTTCCAATCGTATAATTGCCTCTATTCTTTCTGATAAGTGCTCCCTTTACTTTATTTCTAAAAAAAGGGGCCTCTACCCTTTTTCACTTCTTATAAAACCCCTGATAATTTTTTTTCCTTCGACAATTCCCTTTTAAATCATTTGCATCAAAATACCTATTAATCCCTTTCAAAAATCTATTCTCACTTTTCACAGATACAAGAATTACTCACTTTCCTTCTGATAAATTTACCTGTGGCAATGGTCTCTATTCAAATTTGAGAGGTGCCCGTTCTAATTTGACAAATGCACTTGTCATCTCTGATGAGTGCCCCTTTACACCTTTGATAAGTTCCCCCTTAATTCATTTTGACACGGGCTCCTATTCTTTCTAAGAAGTACACTTATTCCTCCTGATGAGAGCCCCTCCTTCTTTATGAAAAAACGTCCCTTGTTCCATTCTCATAAGTGCCTTTTTCAACTCTGGTAAAGTGCCAATATTCATGTGCGACAAATACCACATGTTTCATCCTCTGATTTGCTGTTTTTAATATGACACATTCCTGCTCCTTTTTATTTTCTGATATTAAGTGCTCTTTTCGTTCTTGATAAGGGCCCCCTTTCTCCCTCCATAATTTGTGCCCTTAATTTATAGCGATTTAGAGCAACTGTATAGGCCTACTTTAATTTCGTCAAGGATATAGTTATGCTACTTATTAGAGGTCTTTTCAGTCTCTCATGCCGAGACTGTGTTTAAAAACCTTTCAGAACGGAGTTTTCCCCTCTTGTTATTGATCACCATGCAGCCCCCCCCCCCCCCCCCGGGGTCACACTCAGACAAATGTGCTACCCAAGTGCGTCCACACACTTCAAAAATGGACCCTAAATGGCGTATTGCACAAAGTCAAATTTGCACCCTATATACGGCGTCACATAAAAAACAAGAGCCCCAGGGGGCACGACGCTCACCTGAGGTGGATCAATTCACATCTGGTGCATGCTCTCTCTAGCACCACCAGGAGATATGTTAGAAATTGAAACAACTAGGAGGATGTACATGTATATGAGATGATGTTAGAAATTAACATAATCCCCCCCCCCCCCCACCCCATGGTCTACAATGTCATGTATTATTTGAATCCCCTACCCCTAAGGATGATTCCTACCAAGTTTGGTTGAATTCCGATCATGTGTTTTGGAGAAGATCAGAATGTACATTTTGCCTGGCAGCGCCCCCCCCCCTCCAGTATGTTACCCCCACAGGGGCCCTATAGGGCCACTCAGAGAAATTTCATGAACAACATTCATTCTTCATCTATAGAGGTATCTCCATACACAATACCAAGTCTGAGCTATGCCTGGTTCTGGAGAAGAAGATGTTTGAAATTTACATAGCTTTTACAATTGGGGGCCCTCCCCCTGGCCCCCCCCCCGGGGGCCACATGTACCATTTTAGCAACTTTGGGTCCCCTACCCCTAAGGATGATTCCTACCAAGTTTGGTTGAATTCCGATCATGTGTTTTGGAGAAGAAGATCAGAATGTACATTTTGCCTGGCAGCGCCCCCCCTCCAGTATGTTACCCCCGCAGGGCCCCTATAGGGCCACTCAGAGAAATTTCATGAACAACATTCATTCTTCATCTATAGAGGTATCTCCATACACAATACCAAGTCTGAGCTATGCCTGGTTCTGGAGAAGAAGATGTTTGAAATTTACATAGCTTTTACAATTGGGGGCCCTCCCCCTGGGCCCCCCTGGGGGCCACATGTACCATTTTAGCAACTTTTGGTCCCCTACCGCTAAGGATGATTCCTACCAAGTTTGGTTGAATTCCGATCATGTGTTTTGGAGAAGAAGATCAGAATGTACATTTTGCCTGGCAGCGCCCCCCCCCCCCCCCTCCAGTATGTTACCCCCGCAGGGCCCCTATAGGGCCACTCAGAGAAATTTCATGAACAACATTCATTCTTCATCTATAGAGGTATCTCCATACACAATACCAAGTCTGAGCTATGCCTGGTTCTGGAGAAGAAGATGTTTGAAATTTACATAGCTTTTACAATTGGGGGCCCTCCCCCTGGGCCCCCCTGGGGGCCACATGTACCATTTTAGCAACTTTTGGTCCCCTACCCCTAAGGATGATTCCTACCAAGTTTGGTTGAATTCCGATCATGTGTTTTGGAGAAGAAGATCAGAATGTACATTTTGCCTGGCAGCGCCCCCCCCCCCCCTCCAGTATGTTACCCCCGCAGGGCCCCTATAGGGCCACTCAGAGAAATTTCATGAACAACATTCATTCTTCATCTATAGAGGTATCTCCATACACAATACCAAGTCTGAGCTATGCCTGGTTCTGGAGAAGAAGATGTTTGAAATTTACATAGCTTTTACAATTGGGGGCCCTCCCCCTGGGCCCCCCCCCCCTGGGGGCCACATGTACCATTTTAGCAACTTTGGGTCCCCTACCGCTAAGGATGATTCCTACCAAGTTTGGTTGAATTCCGATCATGTGTTTTGGAGAAGAAGATCAGAATGTACATTTTGCCTGGCAGCGCCCCCCCCCTCCAGTATGTTACCCCCGCAGGGCCCCTATAGGGCCACTCAGAGAAATTTCATGAACAACATTCATTCTTCATCTATAGAGGTATCTCCATACACAATACCAAGTCTGAGCTATGCCTGGTTCTGGAGAAGATGATGTTTGAAATTTACATAGCTTTTACAATTGGGGGCCCTCCCCCTGGGCCCCCCTGGGGGCCACATGTATCATTTTAGCAACTTTGGGTCCCCTACCCCTAAGGATGATTCCTACCAAGTTTGGTTGAATTCCGATCATGGGTTTTGGAGAAGAAGATGAAAATGTAAAAAGTTAACGGACGACGGACGACGCACGACGCACGACGCACGACGGACGACGGACAAATTTCCATCGCAATAGCTCACTCGAGCCTTAGGCTCAGGTGAGCTAAAAACATACCCAAATGGCGTCAACAGGGTCATCACGCCACCCAAAAATACCCTATATAAGTGGCGTACAGTACCCACAGTGGCGTTTAAAATAAATAAGTCCTATTAAGCAGGAAAACAACAAAATAACGCTTTTCGAGTACAAACAGATAAACTTTTCGTGATATCACATTTAATTTGTATGCAAACAATCCAAAATACTCCAATCGGTGTTATTCAAATCAACAAACTTGGTCTACTCGTGATCATTGAATTTATACCCTAAATGTCGGAAACCGAATTTGTTATTTAAATGGCGATTGAAGCTAAAAAACGCCCTTTTTTTAAAGGAAAACGTCGACGACGCCTAAAGGCTGAAAACAGACCCTTTTCGACGCTTTTTGTGGACGCGGTTGCGTAGCAGGTAATCAGCCAATCCGCAGGTCCCCTAAAAGTGCGCTATTTTATTTCCAATTCTGCCTGACTATGAATACATAATGAGCAAGAACAGCCAGGAACATCTCATTTGCAAACTATTGAATAGCCTACTTATCATTCACCAATTGTGATGAGTTATACATCAAATAAAAGAAGAGGGATCAGAGATTTGTGACATGCTTTTATTGTGTTCAAAATAAAAGACCAAATTGGTATAAAATGGTGTTCCTTTTATGACCAAAAATGGAAATTAAATGAAATATAAATCTGGCCAAATCTACCATAGTTTTATTGTGAGCCAGGGCAAATTTGACATGAGCGTAAAGGGGATTTCCTGTACTTTCCAAAGATTGAAATAACATTAATGTGCACTTCATGACAGGGTCAGGATCCAGCAATATGTAACCGATGTACACACTTTGTCTTTAAAAAAGTCAATTCCAGCATTCTGATTGGTTACCACCACGCAAGATGTTTTCTCACAGCCAGGCAACAGCTATGCGCATGTTTGCGCAAGGATGAAGCAACAGGTTGCGCAATGTTTCATTCAACGCGCACTTGGTTACGGATGGCTCGCTTGCCAATCACAGGGCTAAGATTCTATGGTCTTGACCATGGTCTTGACAACGGATGACCTGCGGCTGAATATTGCTGGATCCTGACTCTGTCATAAATTTATGGATGTTTTGAATGTAACGATGAAAAAGATGAGATTCAAGCGCTTCCATACATATGTGTCTTGATGGCGGCTCATATACTTTTATATGTCTTTTAACAACTTGAAATCTTGTGAAAAAAAGGCTTTTGTATGACTATTTCATCAGTTATTTTAAACATTTTCTTTTTAAAATTCTGACTAAAACAAAATATCCCTGTGTTGGTAAACTATTCATTTATTTTTGCAGAAAGTCTAATGAGCACAGCATTAATATTTATTGAAGAACATAACTTTAAAGATGACCATGCGATACAGCCGGCTGGGTGCAGGGAGAAAGTCCATTTCGGGCACTGGAAATAAAATGCGCGTTTTTTGCTCATTTGCATACGACCTGCGGTCTGACTGTAATGTGGTGAGTACCCCCCCCCCCCCACCCCCGGGCATGCAGCAGCACAGATCTTTAACTATTTGCTCGCTCGCTTCGCTCGCTCGCACATTAATATGTAGGTCATCACTGACCCAACTGCAAATGTACGAGAGAGACACAATCATGAAATCCCTATATATGTTATCACAATGTATAGGTATATTATGCCAATGTTTAGAGATGGTAGGCCTATATTTTTTCCCGTTGTAGGTTCCCCCTTTTTTTCTTCCAGAAATAGCCCAGGCTTATCGGTGCCTCAGCCCGCCCCCTAAAAACTTCGGAAACTATCATACCCCCACTCTATGAACCGGATTTTACGCCAGGGTGGAATTGTGAAATGTATATGCCAACAATCATGGGCGGAAATATGCAGGACATTCTTTTCATCAGGTGGGGGGGGGGGGGGGTGGGGTGGGGGGGGGGGGGGTGACATAACAATAGGTCGTAACACAGTCTCCGCCACTGCCAACAATAATTAAAATACTCATCTGAGCACAAGGCTTCAATGCCGGGCTTCAATGCACAACGATGAGACCGATAAAGACAATTCAATGCACAACGATGAGACTGATAAAGCAGTACCTACATCTTTCTCAGGCCTAAGATTATGAATAAAATGTAGACATAACAAAGTATGAATAGGGGACTCGGGGGCATGGGATTAAGGTGGACAAAATTTTCTTCCAGTATATTCACAATCCCTTGTCCCTACTCCCACTGCACTGCCTCAAGAAAGATAGCACTAAGCTTCGATTTTTTAAATTTATTTATTATTATTATTATATTATAATTTTTTTTTTTTTTTTTTGGGGGGGGGGGGGGGAGGGGGTGGTGGAGAGAGAGAGAGTGGGTACTTGGAAAGATAAAAATAATGATAATTTCGGATACTTCGGAGTACTTTGTACAATTAAACTACTCCCGCACCCCGGGCTCCCGCATGTTTGAACTTGGGGGATAGGTTGATGAGGTCGATGAACAGTACTAGTATACGTCGTCGATCGTCGAAGGGAGACTTGTTGAAACTTGAGCTTTGAATATGCCCCAAACTGTTCTTTGATCTATTCTCAATGATATAAAAATAAATACATGTAAAAATATTAACATATTTTTCTGTTATGTTGATTCAGCAAGAATAGAAATAAAATTGTTTTTATGTACTGTGTATTTAAAAATATCAATGATATTATACTTAACATATCATGACATGAACATAAATTTTAAAAATATGAATAAAAGGTATGAATACGGCTAACCAAAATAAACCGGGAAATCCCATATTCCACCAACTTCTTTGCGCAGCGCAGAAATGTGACGTGCGATCGCGAATGCACTGCATGTACACACACTACGTAAACGTCGTATGTACATATACATTGCTGTAGCTGTGTGTGCTTGAATGGCTGTCAATGGCTTATTGATATCGTATAGAGTGCTGTACATGTAACCTAGATCTAGTAAAACTGATAAATATGGTTTACCAATTCGTAAAAAACATGTTGAAAAACCCTAACTGAGGAGTCCTCTGGCAGTCGCTCTGGCACTGCTCTGAATTTCTGGTGAGTAAGGTAGACTAACGAATATTTACGTTAGATATTTGATTGCTTTCTGTTCTGACATGATGTCTGTGACTAGACTGTGTGTGTGACTGAGTGTGAGAGAGACTGAGCTGCTGAGTCTGACTCTGACTGAGATTGAGACTGACAGGGAGTGACTCTGTGACTGTCACTTTGTCAGTCATGGAACTTGAACGTACTTGTACTTGTTGTAGTACCTTGTACAGTTAAATTATACTGTTTGTTGTTTATTATGGGTGGCATGTTATGGAAATATATAATTTGTATTGTGTTTATTGCCATGTTGAATTATAATATATTGTGTAATAATGAATGAATGCTTAATTCGTAATATTCATTTTGAAGATATTGATGGGGGGACCTAAGTAAAGGCTCTTAAGCTACGCACTTTGTTTTGTATGTGGAGCGCGTATTCTCCCATAGACAAAGCGTATTAAAAGTGGTGCGTAGCTTTAGGACCCGCGTAGCTTCAGGACCCCTTGCCTAGCCAGGATTAGCTTCGTGAGTGTAAAAAAAAAAAAAAAAAATTGGCTAGACTAGGCCTATACGCCTTTTACATCACGAAGCCAGGCGTTTATCCCCAGCAATCTAATTGCGCACGGGTTAGCAGGACATGAAAATGCCCTGAAATAACACTTTTCTGATAACTCCCGCGACCGACAGGCCATTCCCCACAGCGTTTCCTCCGAGGGAAACGTTTTGAATTATCATAATCTAGAATGTCTTTTTGATTGTACGTATTTTTACCAAAAAATCCAAAAAAAGAGATCATAAGAAATTTCAGAGAACTCACCAGTGTTTGTGTATCCATGCCTCCTCTTGTCATGCAGATATAAAATGGCGGCTGCGTGTGACGGCACGCGCTGTCGGCGACGTATAGTTTCAATTATGGTTGTATCGCGCGCCATTTTATATCTGCATGACAAGAGGAGGCATGGATACACAAACACTGGTGAGTTCTCTCAAATTTCTTATGATCATTTTTTTGATTTTTTTGGTAAAAATACGTACATCAAAAAGACATTCTAATTCAAAACGTTTCCCTAGGAGGAAACGCTGTGGGGAATGGCCTGTCGGTCGCTGGAGTTATGAGAAAAGTGTTATTTCAGGACATTTTCATGTCCTGCTAACCCGTGCGCAATTAGATTGCTGGAGATAAACGCCTGGCTTCTTTAAGTAAAAGGCGTATAGCCAATTTTTTTTTTTTTTTTTTTTTTTTACACTCACAAAGCTAAATCTGGCTACCCCTGCCATAAATCTGAATCACGGAATAAAAGTTTAATATGAATAGAAAAAAAAAAATTTGTGACTTCTTAATCACATTCACTGTGATGTCTGATGAAATGTATGATAGGGGGACCTAAAGCTACGAACCTTGTTTCCAGCGGCTAAAAAAAACAATTTTTTCAATGACTTCTAAAAAATGCCAATAGGGGACCAGACGCGGGTGCTGTATTCAATACTGTGTGTGACAATACGGTTTATTCCATCAGGAGACATGCATCTGGCCTATTGTCACACAGTAGAGGCGCACGACCGATATCTGAGACTCTCTCCCATTTGAGAGATTGTCTCTGATATCAGAGACTTCTGTAAATAATTTTGGTCTCTGATTTAGGAGACCGTCTCCCATTTGGGAGATCGATTTGCTTTGTAATCTTTTTGTGGCAAAGGGATTACCTTGTCGCAAAATGAAATGTAAGCAGATTCCTCATGAGAAATTACCCCTTTTGACCGTCTACTTCAAAGATTCACCGTCTACTTTTGTTTTCATAACAGTTTTTGTTATGACCCGCACACAAAACAAATGGGTTTCTGTACGAGCTCCTTGGCTTATCAATCTGGTACTTGCCTACGGAGCTGTACACGGGATCCTATTATGGCCTGTGTTGGAACGTGTCAACACAAAAATACTATGCCTCATAAATAATCACCCATTCCCACGCATGGTGACCCTTGCAAACCACCCTCGGTATTTGCTGTGATGGTTCTGGTCATATTTCAAATCTAAAGTTTGTGTTTTTTACCAAAAGTGAAAACTTGTCTACAAAAAATCGGCAGGGGGATAGGATTCAGCTTACCTTCCGCATGCATGTTGCTGTAAGAATTGTCATTATCATGACAAACAATGACCTCCAGCAGCCGAGCCGGCGCGGGGTCAGCACTAGTCTAGTTCTGGACGTTTTTAATTATTTTGTCCGTAAAACCATGAAGCTATATGAGCTATACAAACCCAGTGTGTATGTGTGTGCGCACCCAGCGTAGAACAGTGCGAAGTCCACTGATTCACTCTCCCCACAAATTCACCTTCCCCGAAATTTCGGGTTTGTATAGCTCCAGAACTAGACTAGTCCAGCATACAAAAATACAAACTTTAGATTTGAAATATGACCAGAACCATCACAGCAAATACCGAGGGTGGTTTGCAAGGGTCACCGTGCGTGGGAATGAGTGATTATGAGGCATAGTATTTTTGTGTTGACACGTTCCAACACGGGCCATAATAGGATCCCGTAGCTCCGTACAGCTCCGTAGGCAAGTACCGTAGCAGATTGATAAGCCAAGGAGCTCGTACAGCTAGGTTTCTGACCTCGAGGCAAAAATTTGGCTGGGATACATTGCCTTGTTGTTGGTGTTGTTACTTTTATAAGTCTTCAATATGGGAGAGTATCAGCCGTGCACCTCTACTGTCACACACAGTATTGAATACAGCACGTGCGTCTGGTCCCCTATTCTCCGGTTTGCCTTTCTTTTATATATATATCTTGCCTTCTTGGTTCTACATAGACTAGACCCTACTCTGAAATTAGATCCCTCGGAAAATTATGACAGATAATATATTTTAATGTCAATATTACCATCCATATTCAATGTGATGTTGATGCCCCAAAATGAAAGGGTCCTAAAGCTATGCACAATGCAAATCATTATTTTGATGCTGATCATGTGAATGAATGTCACCCCACTTTCCATATGTGTTAATATCACAAAATAAAGGAAAATTACTCATTTTGGGGGGCTAAAAGAAGGATAATCTTGTTCATGTTGTTGCTCAGTCTCACAAATTTTGGCATGTGAATGTGTTGCATTGAGCCCAATTGCCGCGTGCATAGCCCCCATAGCGCCCAGGCATAGCGTTACAGACCCTTGACCATACTAATTAGTCTGTGTCTGAAAACCTGAGGGCGAGGCTGGATGGATAGATCTAACAACATAAAGAAACCCTGTGGCTGTTATTAGCTTTGACTGTGGTCTGTGTGAGTGGAAAAATGATGATATGATCAAGGAGGTACTAGGCCTAGTACCTCCTTGATATGATGATGATGATGCATGATGTGCACGCTTGGCCAATCATCATCATCATGTGTGAATTCTTCATGTAAATCGTTACAAAAACTGTGACAGATGAAAGTCAGCAACACACGTTTTCAACTCGATATCAAGATTTGCTCATGTGCTAGTGCCCAGATCTAACTGCAATTTCACCAAAATCTTCTCCTGCATGTATCTACAGATCTGTATGAATGAATGAAAGGAAGTCATCAGAATGGAGGTGATCCAGAACAATGTAGCCCAGAACCTGATGGCCATGTTCCCCATGCGCCAACCAGAACTCATTCTCCAGTGTGTCACGCACCCCAGAAATTGCTACGAGCCTGTTGATGAGGGAGTTCTTCTCAATCGCTGCATCGATGACCTCCTGTCCAGGGAAGATGCACCTGACGATGGCACTAAGGTCAACATTGGCATGGAGCCTGTGCAGAATGAGGTGGTGGATGATTTTGTGGTTGATGATATCCCGGATGGTGATCCTGTGGTTGTGGATGACCCTGAGGATGTTTTTAAAACAATTCCAAATCTCCAAGACCTTGAAGTAGAGCCAGAAATGGCAACGAAAAAGGAGATACTCATTGATCTCACTGATGATAGTAAGTTCTGGAACTTCATTGTTAAATAAACAATTCTACACAGAAACATTGATTGGATTAATAAATATATTGCTGCTTCTGGAACTGTTACATTGAAAAATGTATTTCCCCTTTGAAGCATGTACATGTATTCTTAGGAATGTCTCTGGTTGCAATGAATGGGTTGGAAAAAATTCACCTTTAGTATAAACCTGACCTGTGTCGTTAATATAGTTCACTGATTGTTGTTGAGGATTAAGGAAATTGATCTTGAATACATGTATGTAGGCAACTGGTTGCAGTTGTGGCAGTGATTTAGTAAGGGGGTGTTTCGAAACACGCTCTTACTAAATCACTTTTGGATTTTACATATATAGCCGGGAAGCTGTGAGTAAATATGCACTTAAAATGTCATATGTGCACACTTGCATATGATCTTTTGTTAAAAATATTTAATTTCTCTGAATCTCTTACATACTGGCATGCCTTGGTCAGTAAGCGGTTAGCCTTTTATGATGCTGATGATTTTATTGTGAATTTTTTCCTTCAGATGTTACAGATGAAATTATGAATCAAGTAGATTGGTTTTGTAGCCTAATTAGTCTATAATACAGTGCGATTAACACTTTGAAAATATTATTCAAAATCATAATTCTACAATATGACTTTTTCATATTATGGGTTAGGGTCTGTTTCATTGGATGACAATATGACTACTGACAATATTTCCAGCTTGAGTGAGTACTGGCTGCTTTTCTAAAAGTCGTGAAAATTTGATCAAAAGGAGTATCAGGCATTAAATGCATGTTCTCTGTTTACTATTAGTAATTGATTTGAACAACCATTTAATCCTTAATGCTTTACCTAATCGCACATCCACACCCCTCAGTTCCATAGGCATACACACGCTTGTGCACACAAATTAAACAAAAAACATTGCAGATTATGTCTTTCTGCACACCTTTCCATTTTTTGCTTGATGCAAATTGAAATTCAGTGCCAGAAGATGAACCTTAAATCAATTTAGAGATATTTAAATAAATCATGTTTTCTTTCATTGCCCCATCTCTTCCAAGCAGTTGAGGATGCATCATACCATCTTGTCGCATGTGGAAATGATGCTCTGTAATCCATGGTGATTTCTTTCCCATATATATGTGTAATTGAAGAATTTTTTTTTAAAACCAGTAAATTTGATGCTCTTTTAAATTCTTATTTGTCATTCAAGACATTGTTTCTGGGGTCTTGTACATGCATTTTTTCAGAAATTTGAAGAACAAAATGTGTAAATCTAAGGTTACTGCCCGATACGCACTTTGATCAAATTAAAAACTGAGGCATTTTTGCACTAAAAGTGAAGTAGCCAGCACTCACTCAAGCTTTATAAAATGTCAGTACTCATAGTGTCATCTAATGAAACAGACCCTCATTGATAATTGTAAAAGAAAAAATCTTATTGATATTGTAAAATTGTGATTTTGGAGGATATTTCCAAGGTTTGTACTTTTTTTTGATACGCACTGTATAAGCTTGAAACTACATGTACATGTACATTTACATGTATAAGTGTTTCTCAAATCTTTCTAACGTTCCAGTGATGTGATAACCCTGTCTTGGCATATATGAGGCTTAGATCTTCAGGACTTTAATGTGCTTTTATGCAATGTGTACAATGTTTTCTTATTTGTGCTCACATTTATTTAACTTGCATGTCAGGTCCTATGAAGGAGGTGAAAGCAGGTGTGGTTACAGGTACTGAGATCAGCTCAACGTTGAAAACTGCATCGAGGAAGAAGGACAGTTCTCTTGATTCTATATCAAAGGACACTTTAAGGCGTAACATTGATGAAACCGATGGTGAACTTCCAGATGTTCTGGGGTTTCCAGGTCACTCATGTATTGCACAGCAATCAAAAGTGAAAACTCAAAAGGAAGCAGCAACATCCTCAAGTAATCCTGTACCGTCAATGGGTAATCATGCACCATCAACAATGCTGGGTCCTGCAGCAAGGCCATACAATGATGGCCCTGGAAATCAAGTAAAGGATACTGTCCTGAACTATAGTAGTCCCGAGGATCATGTTCTTGGTAGCCCTGGTTTTCAGTCTAAGGTTAATTCACAAAAGCATGGCACTTATTACCGAACTGCTACAACTTGCAGCACAGGGGTGTCTTCCACAGCAAGAGTGTCATTAGGGGGAAGTGTTAGTGCTCATTCAAGACCAGCTGTCATTGATGGACATGTTCAGTCTGATTTCCAGTCCAATACAGGAGCGGCTGGCACATCATCAGTGTTGTTTAAGGGATCATTCAGTGCTCAATCAAGTAAGGATAGTTCTATGTCAAAGGACACTTTAAGGCGTAACATTGATGAAGCCGATGGTGAACTTCCAAATGTTGCGGGGTTTTCAGTTCAGTCATGTACTGCAAAGCAATCAAATGTGAAAACTCAAAAGGAAGCAGCTTATGGTATATATCACCGAACTGCTACAACTTGCAGCACAGGGGTGTCTTCCACAGCAAGAGTGTCATCAGGGGGAACTGTCAGTGCTCATTCAAGACCAGCTGTCATTGATGGACATGTTCAGTCTCGTTTCCAGTCCACAAGTAATTCAGGACCTTCCATGCATACCACTTTTAATGTGAGAAAGGGCACTGGACAAGAACTTGGTACATATGGTACAACTACCGCTTGTAGTACAGGAGTCCCTGGCACATCATCAATGTTTAAGGAATCATTCAGTGCTCAATCAAGACCAGTTGTCATTAATGGACATTTAGACCTAAAGCCTGCCAATGAACAGAAGCTCCAGAAGATAAAGATTCATGTAGGAAAGGATGGAAACTATGTTGTAGGATCATCAACTCCAAGGGCCTTGACAGTGAGGCAAGAATTGGAAAGGAAGAGAGTAATTCCAGCAACTCTCAGTAGGGCACCTAGTGATGAAATAAAATCAGGCACTCTGGTCATGCCCCCAACTATTGCTTTAGGTGCTACTCCAGTAAGCGATCTTTCCACACCTAAAAAAGAAATCAAAGAAGAGAATGTCCGTCCAAAATTATTTTTTCACAACACTGCTTCTAAAGATGGCTCAAACAGAGCCAGTTCCACAATAACTGTAGGAAGTACTGGTGTTCCTCTCAAAATCAAAACTCAGAATGCCATCAAGGTGCATTCCAAAGCAGCCACCCTAAGCAGAACCCCTAGTGCCAGTTCCTCAAATACTGCATTGTCTTTCCAACCAGCTTCAACATTGCGATTGGGCTCTAGTACAAACTCATTGTCTATGCCAAACTTGCAGATTAATGGGACCAGTTTTGGGCCAGCAATCACAACAAAACAAGGAGAACAAATTAAACCTGTCGTATTGAAGAGTGCCTCTATGCTTAGTAGTGGCATGTCTCAAGGGCTTAAAATAGGAACTGGGAAAGTAAATCTACCCCAAAACAGCCTTGCAACCAATTTTCCTCTAAGCCTAAGTAACAATGCAGCTCCTAATCTTGCGGGGAATATTACGCTGGTGTCTACAAATTCTTCAAATGCACCCCAAGGGCTGATCAAGCAAAGCAATGCCCAGTATGTAGGTGGAAGCTCCAGACTTGCTATTCCTAATCTTCCCAAGTGTACAGGTGCTGGAGATGTTAAACACGGTAGTGCCTTCAGTGTTGTGAATCAAAGACCTATTTTACCACTCCCACAGACTTCAAATAGTTTGCAGGTTCAGATTACAAAACCAGTTGAAAAGCATGGAGTCAATCAAATAAATCCAGGAAGTGTAAATGATGGACCTCAGGATCAATTGTTACAACAGTGTTTGTTGCGTGAGCAAATGCTGCTCAAGGAACTTGCCAGATATAAGAACCTTGCCCCTCCACCACAGCCACCATTTCCCCTTGATACACTTCCTCTTCACCCTCCTGTGCAACCTCTACCAATACCCGTTTCGGTACCATTCAAAGACCCAGCTGGAGGACTTGACAAGGTGTCCATACCACGGCTGGACCCTGCCCCAAGGCAAGCTATACCAGAGACAACAGGTGCAACAGTTGCTACTACAAATGACGATGGGATGGAAGCTGCTTCTGTGGAACTTGAAAACATGGTGCAATTGGTGGTGAGTTTCTTCTCTTATTGATACGGAGTAGTGATAAGTACATGTATATAAGATTTATAAATTGTTTACTAGGCCAGGATTGAAGCTGAGTATTATTTGAAAGCAAGACGTAGCAGTGTCTTTGGTCAAACAACTGTTTCTACTTCATGCGATATTACAGATTCATTATTTGCTGAAACATTGCATCACCTTCTGCAATGCTGGAGAATGAATAATGTACATTGTAGACTGAGGAACATGTGGCTATTCTTTCCCTTAATCATATGGGCTTCACAGATACTGGTATTATGTTCATGTCCATGTAAAGAAATGTTTTGAGACCAACTGATTACTATGCAGTTAATCTTTGTAAAAGCTTGTCCCAACAACCCAAACCATACAAAGGTTAATGGGAAGTCGTTCCTATTTTCATTGATATCTTGACATCTTATTTGATGTACATTCTCTACTTGGCGGACTGGGATGCACTCTACCTTTTTCTCTGGTGGTTCCAGAGCAAGATATTGGGAGGTCTTTGTACACCTAAACAGTGTTAAAATTTTAATACTGAGGGGGTCTGTGTGTATGCAAGACCTTTGTAAGTCACCTGGCCATGAGAAGCCAGCACAATTACACTTTCTAAAGCTGCATTCAGACATGACGCCACGGTAAACCTCAAACTCAATAAACTCAAAGCTCAATAAACTGCCATGGCAAAAGAAAACCTGTTTTATATATGTAAATGAGTGGCGTATACGGGTGAGCAAATGCCCCTAAGCGTAGTCACGCATCTTGGGTTATAAACTACAGGAATGTGAGGTGCACTTTGCATTACCGGTATATATCATTCTATTTTGCTGTGGCATTTTATTCTTTAGGTGGTTTTATGTGTTACACGCTGGAACAAGTTTTATACAAGCTCTTTTTATCATTTCTTATTCTAGATGAAGATGTTCCCTACTGCTGATAAAGGGATAGTTAGAGGTAAGCTCTTGGAGCACAGGAATGTCAATGCTACGTGCAACTACCTTCTGGAGAATTTAGACGCTGCCAGCGGAGGTATCCCTGCTGAAAACGCTGTATCAGCAGTGAACAAGGTAAATGTACTTGTGTAGAATAGGCATAGAAGCTAGTCATGTGTTCTGGTAAGGGAATTGCCTTTTGAGAGAAATGGGCTGAAAGCGGGTGTAAAGTTTTGGGAAGCCCTCAGTTTTTTTTGGGAAGCCCTCAATTTTTTTTGGTCAGATTTCTTGGATTTCAGGTGATAAATAAGAAGAAACAAGCATTACTATAGATTTTTTCCTCCTCAAATGGAAGTTAAAATATGACGGGTAAGAATAATTTAGATACCCGGCTTGGGATGCATTAAATTCAAACAATGTCACTGTGCACTCTCCACACATGTATGTAAAACCTATGCCTCTGTGATACACCGAGAACACACTCGCTATATCCATACGAACCGCTGAGATGGTTGTGTGGGGAGTGCTCATGGATGAAGCAACCTAGTGTAGGGCACGGTCTAGCTGTGATCTCGCGTTTCTATCTGATAGATACACTAAAATATGTTGGAAATCATGGATGGATGGAATATCAAAACATCTTACCAATGTATTCATTGATACAAGAAGAACAATGAGACTATATTCAACTAGTTTCATTCTGATTTCCTTTTTGCTGCCAGAACTAAAATTTGCCTTCAAAATAGGTCCACATTGTTTATCTTGCAATCGATTTTTGGTTTGGATCAGCAAAATTGAGCAAACTGACGAAAACTTGCCTGAATGCATCTTCACTGCAGCCCAAATTAAACACTGCAGAAGCGAGAATACTAATTGCCCAGGTTCAGAGAACATATGTTTTTGTGACTTGCAAAGTTTGTTTTTCAGTATATATGTTACGAAAGCTTGTGCTACAATCCCTGTATTTTTGAGCAAAGTGAAGTTTGAGTATACATAATATCAAAGATGCAGACAATTGTTTTGTGTCTTTAGAACATGTAGTTGATGGTCTAGGCCTAACGCAATATTTATTTATGAGGTATGGGGAAACAGGCAAGTGCGTTATGCTTTGACGGGAATACTGGAGGCACATGTTCTTTGCATTCAACAAATTTGAGTTTAAGCAGAGCAGGATAAATTTGTGATATTTTAGGAGAAAGTTCTTCTTACGCTAATGTGTCTTTAAATTGGGAGTTTTCATCTGGAACTAAGAAGTGGAAGTTTACTGTTCTCTTCTTCATGTATTCCTTTTGGTGAACAATAATTTAAAAAAAAAAAATCATATCTTATCCCAATTTTTTCTTCCTTTTTGTAGGAAAAAGATGAGATAGATTACCTTAACATTGACCCTCACAAAAGGGGTTTCATCCAGAACTACCATCAGTACTTCAATCAAGGCTTGGATCTACTCTCCAACGATTTCATAAAGGTTAGTAGTAGGAGAAGCATTTCCCTACCAGGATTATTTGACATTTGTTATTTTAAGGCATTTAAAACATTCTCATTGAATTTACCCATATACCCTTCCCTTGAAAGGGATGTTATGCTAATTCCACACTGGCGCAAATTCGACATACATGTACATGTAGGTTTCAAGAGACCACATTCCATTGGACCTCATCTATAAATAACCCTAAATATCATGTCTTCAAATTTTCAGAAGTTTGTATTTAGTAAGTATTTACTCATTTCTATCAGTTAAGCTTTTAGATTGGTGTTTGAAAACACATACTTTATGCAAAACTCACAAAAGTGTTTGTGATCGATACAAGCTCTCTTGTCCAACTCGGCCTAGTTTTTTCGCTGTATCCGAGTTGTCCCAATTTTGTGAGTATCTTGCATGAACACTATGAATTGGAGATAATGGCCAGAGATCAGAGAGAGAGAGAGAGTAAGAGAGAGACAGAGATTAAAGCTTACAATACAATACAATACAATAAGCATTTAGTATGCCCTTCCCATAAGGCTCGGAGCTTAAGCTGATCGTAAATGCCATATTTACTCCTATCACTGACTAATCCCATCTTCTCGATTTCAGATTAGTAAGACCAGTCTGCGTCTTGTAATGCAACATTTGACCCGCGGCTCATACGCCAAGACCAAGAAGATCCTAGAGGATACCATCAAGACTAATCCTAACATCCAGGTACTGATGCGTGATGACACAAAGGGATCTTTCTTCCATGTTGAGAGAGGTGAGTTGCGATGACCAGTTTTCATGCCGCCTGGCTGTACGAGTATTTATAAGTACTTTACAACTGTAAGACTAAACTGAGCCTGATCGGTTAAGAGTAGACATTTTGTCCGTCCATGACATTGAATATTTTGTGGATTATAATTTTAGTAGGCAAACATAGCAACTAAATTTTATCAAATTTCAACTTCTGCAGTGATGCCCTTCACAATGAAATATAAAATAGCTCTCTTCGATTGAATACTTATTTTCTACAGGCCCTCAAACTTTCAAAATTTGTCAAATGTCCGTCCGTGACTAACCGATCAGGCTCAACTCTTCATCTTTTTGTCTTAGAATGTCTGAAAATGGTTGTATGACACATGCCACGGTAACAATTGCCCCACGTTTTTTTTGCACATTAACCGAATTCTAAACGTCAACCTTCGACCGAACAATATACCTTACCCTTACCCAATAGACCGCTTCGGTAATGTATGCAAATTTTATGCATACCTTTCAAACAAAGGTTGTTCTTGACGACCTGAAAGCTTGCTGGACATAGCTACAAATAATGTATGCAAACTGGATTCCAAGCTCGTCACTAGGTGCTCAGAGAATATATGTGCATAAATTTGTATACATTACAGAAGCGGTCAGTTGCTGCTAACCCTAAACCTAACTTGAAACCCAATTGCTATGCTATCTCTAACCCTACATCTTTGATGAAATAAAGCCTGGAGCAATTGTTGCCAGAGCAAATGCCAGAGCGCCAGGGGAGCGTTTCATCAAGTATTTTGTCAGTGATTTTTACCGACAGCTGTTATAAGCTACTGAAAGCCTTGCATCTGATTGGCTGAGAGCAAATTCATCAGTAAAATTCACTGACAAAACACTTGATGAAACGCTCCCCTGACATGTCCTCTTTAAATATCATGAATGTGCAGTATTGAAAGGAAAAAGTTATACTTGTTTTTTATTTTGTGCAAGCACTTTGGACCTACTTTGAGTCATGTGATGTTAAAGCAAACTGAACATTGTCACCACCAATATGTATGTAATTCCCTATTAATTGAAATCTGCATTAATCTGTTGTAAAACTGAACCTGAAATACTTGCTTGTTTGATTCACAGAGTAGTGATGTAAGAATTTGTATCTCTCGTTTAAAGTAAAGTCAGGACATGAAGTTCCCAATCAAATCTCTGTATCGAAGTAATCTTTCCAAGGATTTATGCTGTCACTTTCTTTGAATCTCATCTCAGCAGATGGCCGTAAGTTTGAGATCCGACTGATGAAGAAAGCTCGCAAACCAATTCACATCTTCAACACCATGCACCCTGAACTCCAAAAGGAAGTGGACTTCTACAAGAATTATCTCATTAGTGAAACAGAGGTAAAGGCCAGTATGCTACTAAATTTATACCAATGCTTGGTTTAAGCTTGGAAAGTTGAGTTTATCACAGAAGGTTTCGACGGAGGTTTAAGTTTTTCCTTTGCTAAACATAACTTATATCCAGTGTTTGGGTTTAATTGAATTAGTAGAACATGGGCCAAAGGTTCTTGGCAATCCCAACCAACTCCTTTGAATGTCAAACTTGTTAAAGGCATGATTGGCTTCAGCAATATTTAAGGAAGCTTAGCATCCAAGTTGGAAAGGGTCTGTGAGGACATTCCCCCTAAAAAAATTCCCACTGCCAGGCTATATACTGGTATTGAGTATAAAAAAGGTCTACCCCATTGCACTTCGGCATGTAAACATACACAAAGTGTTTTCTCAGAATCTTTGAGAATGTGTTGAAATATGCATAGATTGATGCATGTTTTATAATTCTTTGTTTTACCTGAGCTGATGCATGTATTCAAATGTGTTTGTATTTCATTGATTTTTGATTATAAATCCATTTCAGAAATCTGATTTTGAGGTTGCGCTGAAGCTGAATGAGGATCAGTATGAACAGGTAAGCTGTGAATTGGCAATTATGTCACAATTTTTATGTATATGTTCTTGTTTTTCAAGTGAATTTTTAAGTTATTTGAAAGCTTTACTATTACTACCTTTGCAGAAGGGTCAGTTGATAGAGTGTGGTTGCTGCTACCTGGAGGTGACCTTTGAGAATATAATACACTGTCTGCAAGGACATCTCTTCTGTCAGACTTGTCTAGTCTACAGGAAGCTAAGGAAGCTGAAGTTGAAAGAGAACTTGAAGCTAGTAAAACTTGAAATTAAAAATTTGTTTTTACTCATGTGGAGTTGTCCAGTCCATAACAAAATGTTTTTTTTCATATTCATTTTCAGGAGGGACAGTTAATAGAATGTGGTTGCTGCTACCTGGAGGTGACCTTTGAGAACATGATCCAGTGTCTTGAAGGACATCTCTTCTGTCAGACCTGCCTACAGAGGTACACCAAGGAAGCCGTCTTCGGCCAGGGCAAGGCCACATTGTCCTGTCTAGAGGATGGCTGTGATAGTGTCTTCCCAAGAAGTGAGTGTTTGTGATGAATTCCCTTAATTGAATATATGTTCAATAAAAAAAGCTGTGAGGGGATTGCAGATAAGAAGAGTATGAATTAAACAACAACAACAAAAAACGTGTTTGAATGGTCATTCAGCTCTTTATTGTCCTTGGTGAATGAAGTTTAGACTGGGACTGGGACTGGGAAACAGGTTTCACACTTGTGTATTTCTGTGTAAAAGATGTTAAATTGGACTTTTCTCTGTTATGTCATGACTGACTGTAGTACTGTTCCATTTATCTAATGGGGCTCAGTGTTTTCAACATCTTCAGAATTCTTTCATTTTTTCTGCTTATTTTATGCAAATTTATTCAGTGGTTTCAACATCTTCACAGAATTCTTACATTTTTTCTGCTTAATTTATGCAGATTTATTCAATATCACAACAAAATGCTTTCATCATAGGGACCTGCCTGCTTGGAAGGGGTGTGTCGTGCGTACTGCATAATTTACTGAATCACTTGTTTTGGTCTTTTTTGTTCTTTCATCAAATTACAGGTCAGCTGGAAAAGACACTGACTAAGGAGATCCTTGTAAAGTATGATGAGCGGGTTGTAGAGGAGTCCATCAACATGGCAGACATGGACAACCTGTTACGTTGTCCTAACTGTAACTATGCTGCCGTCCTGGATAAGGATCACAAGGTCTTCTCTTGCCCTGAATGTCACAAGGTATGTGCAGAGTCACAGAGGAGGTTAGGAAAGGAAATAATGCTTTCTAACATGAGTACACATGGACCCCCATCCCCTAAATATCACTTCAGACCTTCATACCTTCTTATTGTTATTGTAGGTCATGTCCTTATGCTCCCCCAAAAACTCACCCTGGACCTGTACAAAAAATGTTACTGGGTGCCCTGTTTTTTGCCAAGGTGTGAAGGGTATCTTGGTAGAGGAAATTCTGTGAATGCAAGAAAGTTTAGCACATGAGGTTTGGAAATAACATGAAACCTTAGACAAAGCATTGCATTGTCATTTGTGTTGCTTGACCCTGGTGTAGTAAATTATTTGTTGTTTTGTATTTCTTTTCTTCAGGAAACTTGCCGAAACTGTAAGGAACCTTGGAAAGATCACTATGGTTTGGAATGTGATCAGGTGAAGAAACAGTCCACCATGAGACTCACGTAGTAAGTCTTAACTTAACCTTTACATACTGCAATTATGTAACAAAGACTCAAAAGAGATTCTCCATGAGACTCTTCCAGACACTTCATGCTGAATACTCATTTTATGTGATGTGCACGATAAGTGTTGGTGTAGATCTTGAATGTGAACAGGTCCATAAAGAGTCTACAATGAGACTCACATACATGTAGCACGTTCCTTTATACTGGATTCTCATTTCATTTAATGTGATGTGTATGATAGGTGTTGGTGTAGATTTTGTATGTGAGCAGGTCAAGAAAGAATATTTATTCAGACTCTAAATGTAAGTCCCTTTACAGTGAATGCTGATTCATACATATTGTGGTATATATCTTTGTACTGAAAATTCATTTTATAGGATATGTATGATAGATGTCGGTGTAGACATTGAAAACGGGTTATAAAACATTCCACTTGAGACTCGCATATATACATGTATGTATATATATATATATAATCAAATTCTTTCTCACACCCTCACTATTTACTCCCTGTCTTCTTTCCTTTCTATTTTCCTCTCCTCTGTCTATCCTTTTTTGTGTGTACAGTCAAGAGAGAATGACCGAAGCCAAAGTGCGGACATGCTACAAATGTGGGACAAAGTTCACCAAGTCTGAAGGCTGCAATAAGGTAAGAATCCTCAAGCTGACCTCTAAATTTTTTTTTCTGTCCTTATCCCTTACAATGCAACCAGGTTTACAGACATGTATCACTAATCAAAGTAGTATTGAATTGAAATGGTACTTAAGAAAATCTGCATGGTAGTCCAAGGGCTAAATCACATGGAATGTACATAGTAAAAGCACAAGAACAAAATATAATTTGAGGGATTGGCAGTAGCTATAAGGTACTCGCCGATGGGGGCGGTAAAGTACTTTGGTTCTGACACCTACTTCCAGGCCTGGGCATGTGTTATGCTTCTGCATGGGTTTTCCTATTGATCAGCTGATTTGCCTTGGTAAAAAATTGGTCTAAAACAGTGTGTTAAAAAGTGATGTTAAATATTGATGTTAATTATACAGAAGTGTTTTCTTCAGTAGAGGGTTCCGCTGCAAAGCATCGATTTGTGGGTCGGAGGGGAATAAGAGGCAAATCTAACAAAGCATCCAGCGTTGATGAGGGATGTCAAAGTGGGTGAAATTTCCTACACATCCTACGTGAGCAGTGACATGGAAGAAACGAAGTATATTGCAAGGACAAGTTTGACCTATCAAATATTCCATATCTGACAACGAATAAATTGAATCTGACAGCCATGCCACTGGCTTACCGCAATTTTTATTTCGAATCGAATACGGCACCTGGTCGTGGGTAACACAACCGAATGATAGGCCCACTGAACCCACAACGTGCGTCAACCAATCAAAAGGAAGCCTTTAGTAAATATCCGTTGACACCCTCTAGCGGCCAAATAATTTTATTCTTTGTCGATCCCTCAAATCATGGCACACTTGAAAATTGTGTAATAATATCGATGCTAAAAAGATCTGGTCATATAAGCCTGAAGCTGCCCCCTCCCCCCAAAAAAAAGTTAGAGAGGAGCGCAAAATAGCCCAGTGCAGTAAGGGTTAAAGAGTGTCGGGGGCAACTAGCAGTTTTGTTGAGTATATTTCAAATAATTATGAAAGAGATTAACCATTTTCCTCTTGTATCTAGATGACGTGCCGGTGTGGGGCCAAGATGTGCTACATCTGTCGTCAACCCATCAAAGACTACAGTCACTTTGACAACAAGGCTGCCCCTCCTCATGGTCAAATCTTTACGCCGAGACCAGGAGAGAAGTGCCGACTCTGGACTAATTCTAATGTGAGGATTTGCTCTTTCTTTTGGCATTATAAATGATTAAATTTTGTAGTTTGTTGATTGTGCATGTACAGTAGTAGTATCTGTGGAAATCAGTTTTTACTGTGGATTCAGGATACGCACCTTCTTGATAGATATATGAAGCGGTTATATACAAAAGCAGATGAATGTCATTTTCATTAACATTTCATGAATCCTGGCATCATATAAACCATTCACCAGTGTCCGAATCGTCCAGTTTAAAGGCGATATAAACAATAAATTGTATGACCTCCGCCACCAAGTTAATTTATTTTTTCTTCCTTTATATTCAGAGATTGTACTTTTTCTTATTTTCTTTGTTGTTTGATTCCATTTTTGTTGAGGGTAGTTGCTAAATGTTTTGGTATACGTACAAATACCCTTGAGATTACTACCTGCAGGACAACTGTCTTCCTACAATTTATAACCTCTTTATACTAACCTATATTTGGGGGGGAGGGGGTTGGTTGTATGGGGTATGCTGGTCTAGTGGGTAGTAAGTTGTCCCTGGATCAAATTTTTTGATATTTTCTTCTTGTGTTACCTTTGCCCTGTTAGGAGGATGATGATAGAGCAGTCAAGGAGATTGAGAGACAGATGAAAGCAGAGGAGAAATCCTTGAGGGAGAAATCAGCAGCAGGTGAGCATCAATGATAGTACAGAGGAAACTCGATATATCAAGGTCATCAGGACCAACAGATTTTCCGTGTTAAAGTTGAAAACTTGTTATAACAGAACATACATAGAAATGCATAAATGGGACTACTTATACATTAGTGATTCTACCAAGTATTGCTTCTGCTGTTATTAACTCATTTAATAGCCATGAAGTCATGAATAATATGTTGATCCTGTGATTTTAATAGCTAATAAGACCAATTCCTGATGTAGCACTTACATCTATCTACCTTGATCAGGGAAACCAAAATTCTTTATAAAGACAATTCAGTAACAAGTAATGTTCAATTTCTGTAATAAATTTGTTCAACAAAGTTCTCATAAATAAACTGAGATGAAGTGGTTCAGCTAAAGGAGCCTGGAAAGTTGTGCTTTAATATTTCCCTGATAAGAGGTTGGCCATCAAAATGAATGCTTTTTTAAACTACTGATGGTATCATGATTTCTTTTTAAACAATGATTTACGTTGCTCACTGATTAAAACTGTGATGCAAAAAATATTAGCGTATTTTTTCAGTGTTGATATCACAATGGTCCATTTATATTCAGGATATTGTCACAAATCATGGTAAAGTATTCTCACTACATTTTATAGAACTCTTTGTTCTTTATATAGGGTAGTCTCTCCAATACATAAAAACATCCTTACAAAGAGTCCTATTTTACATAAAACAATTGAAATACAATACAAATGAATTATAGGATAATGACATATAATGAATATTAAAATACATAAAACAAAATAAAAAATAAAAAAGATAGATTAAAAATGGAAATCTGTATAATTATACACATATTCCCTTTTTGTTATATATTTCACAGACCTGAAGAGACCAAGCATAGCTGGTAGTGATGAGGGAGGTGGCAGTGATGCTAAGAGACCAAGAACAGGCTGACTACACACACAGCCAGGTGTTTGGGTGAATCAGATCACTTACAACTCAGGGATGCCTTGGATCCCGCGACTGCAAGGGTGAGGCAGTTGAAAATGTTGTGTTCAAGGACAGCTCTTAATAGTTGTAGTTGTGTCGGGCAAGTCCTACATGTTCCTATTTCCAACTCACTAAATAACTGATTATAGTGGTCCTGGTGATTGTTTAACTCTTACTGTGCCAAGGGGTTTAGCTCTCTTCAAAATTTTACCAACATGTGATAAATGTTTATTTTTCAAATGTCTGCACTTCATTAACCATCTATTATTTCACAAAATATTGTGTATAAAACTTGTAAGAAATTTATTACCAGTTCTTATGATACCAAACACTACTTTACCAAACTTTATGCATAAGAATTATTGAAAATTACATTTGAGTTTCTTTTTTGTCCATTATATTTTGGTCTCTCATTTCTTTACTATTGTTTAATGTTGAAATAAGGTAATATCTTTTTAAAAAACTGAATTTTCTCTGAAATTTTCTATGGTTGCATATAATTATAATCATATATTTAGGATGCTTGATTTATGCTCATGATACATTGATCACCATATACCTTTCCTGTGGTCGAGCAACTGGTGAATGAAAATGACAAGTCTATCTGTCACATATACTTGCTATCGGCACTGAAAGAGTTAAAGGAGAATTAACACTAGAATATAAATGTACTTATGTTCAAAGATGAATCTATTCCTTCTTGTTGTCCTATGTAGTTTTGCATTAAAATATATACGAGATGGGTATAAATCAAGATTTTCTCAGCAAGATTTATCGTCTGCTAGCCATACCCGGGGGCTGCCATTTTCTTGATGTGTACATAAAGATATTTTTAATCCGAATGCAAAATTGTCTTTCTTCCTGATACAAAATCCCATTTGAGATTTAAAATATTTAATAGATATATACATATATTCTAAAAACGAAAATGTGTTTTATATTTCTTTGAAAATTACGATTTTACTAAATATAAATCTATTTTCTTGATACTATGACGTACGCGACGGAGCGAATTAATTCAAATTTATGCCAGATGCCTTTCCAGAGCGTCAATAGTGGCAAACTATGCATTCACCTGCTTTGAGATAATGGACTTCAAAAGTCAGAATGCGCGTTGTATAAATTATGTTCTGCTCTGCCAGGCAAGCCCAAGAAAACGATTTCTAAATAGCAAAACCAGAGAATTTAAAAAGAAATCTATAAATTTCAAATTTTAGAATATATATATACACCTGTTATGTATTTTCCATCATATATGGGGATTTTTTATAATGAAGAGAAGCAATTTAGCTCGAGGATTAAAAATATCTTCCTGACCGGAACGGTTTCCAATGGTTCATGTACAACTCCATGTCATCAAGAAAATGGCAGCCCCCATGTAAATTGTTAGCAGATGATACCGTGAGCTAGAATGTCTTGATTTAAACCTTTTCTGATATTTTATTTCTAAAGTGATACAGGTCAATGATTAACAATATATTACACCTTTGAACATAAGTACATTTATATTCTAATCTTAGTTCTCCTTTAAATGAATATCAAAAGCATGATACCAAGTAAAAGAATAGTTTTAAAACTGCTCTTTGAAATTATTTATTTACATTCTGTGATGTATGGGACATGATTAATGCCAATCTTGAACTTGATCTTATGGGATATGGTTTCTTGTGCATAAAATGGAAACTGAAAGTAGAGGTAATGCCAGGCTCTTGTGTTTACATGCAAAAGAAATTCCAGCTGTCCAGTTGTCTGGTGTGTGGTCAGATACACAATCACAAATAAAACCAGCCCAAATCACCCATGGTGGGGTAAAAAGCCTCGCACATATCCTGTTGAAATGTGCAAGCATTGCAACGATGTCTTCGGCAATCACTCATGATCCGTCCATCCTTTCTGCGGGAAGGACAATATGTCATTGACATTGCACTACATTTATGGCTTAGGCGGTACACGTAGTGTATTGATTCGATTATTCCCTTGACATTTTTTCTATTTGTCGTGGGAACAATAATGACTCTTTCCTGACTACTGCTATGGCAGCAGATTCCCTTCTAGCACAGCTCAGCCTAGAGCATGCCTGACCCTTGGAATTGTTTGTGTCAAAACCGAGCTAGAGCACTCTGTTGAAGTGACCCTTTTGGGTCTTGTCCAGAGATATTCATACATGACAGGGTAAAGCACTTAAAATACATCCTCCATGCCAGCAGCATTAAATTCAGAAAGCGTTGATGGACTACATATTTGTGATTCCTATGAAACAAAAATCATTGTGCATCTGTAATTTTTTTGTCTGTTTATTCTACCCCTGGCAATATGTGTTATGCCATTCATTTACCCATCCAATTTTCCATGGCAACTTTTTGGGTTGTCTGTTGCACCATGCATGAATAGGGCTTAAATGGGGCTGTGGTCAGGGAAACTTGAACTTGTGAATTATTTTGTCGTATAGGAGAACACTTAGTTAAGAAGGAATTTGTAAAGATGATGTTCTTTTTTAAGTGTACCTCTATGTTTGAATATATGTGCATAACTATACAATCATATCTTCAGTGCCTTTATTATCTAAGAAATGACAATCTCGCCAACTCCATTCCGTCATTGCTTCGAGATTTGCGAATAAGAAAAGAAATAATAAGTGATATCTCTCTGTGAGTTACTCGATATGCGTGAATACAGAGCAGTCAGGGTGATGATGTAAAATCAGAAAGTGAAATAGTCGAAACTCACTATAACAAGGACCTTGGGACCATAAAAACTACATTGTTATATCAGGAATCTTATTATTATTAGGGTAAAACAAACAAAAAACATAAGGCCCTGTGACCAGCAAAATTACCTTGTTACTTCAGGAATTTTGTTATATTGGAGCTCTTTATAACAAGTTTCCACTGTATTCTTTCCACCTGCCTGTGCTGGGTTCAAGCACTTAGGTACAGTGGAAACTCGTTATAAAGAGCTCTGATGTAACAAGATTCCTGATATAACAAGGTAATTCTGCTGGTCACAGGTCTTTGTTCTTTTTTTAACACTGATATAAGGAGATTACTGATATAAAAACTTAATTTTCATGGTTCCAAGATCCTCGATGTATAGTAAGTTTTCACTGTATCTTCTTTATCACTCTATGGAAATCTGTTGTGTAATTTTCTCACTTTTATGTTTGATATTTTTTGATGCTCTTCAAAATCAGATTTACTATGGGTTGGAACTTAACACAGACAGATCATAGTGAAGAGTGGAATGTGAAATGAACATTTATTATTTTAAAGATATAGCTGAACTACTTATTTGATACAAATGAATTACTCAGACTCTGTTCATAGATGTTATACAGCCAATATTAGGGTACTGGAGGCTCAAATAACCTCACAACAGCCTGATCTTGAGTAGGGTAACTTTGAGGATTGTTAGCATAGATGATAATGATGAATATATTATATATCTTTATATATATCTTTATATATTTTCATTCATGAAGTTAATAATACTTTGTATTGATGTTAAATCTATTCCTTTTTTTTTGTGTGTGTAAATAGGTATACAAAATGAATGAGAACTTTCATAATCTTGTGTTGAGTAGCATTCTTGCTCAAAAGAAGGATGTGTGCTTTTGAAACTGTCTTCCTCTCATTTCTAGAAAATTATACCTGTGTTATTTTACATGGCATTTGAATCGCTGCTATGCTGTTTTTAGTGAAATATTTTGTAAGTGGTATTCCAACTACTAGCTTGACTGCCAAACTGATTTGTGTTCCTAGGAGTTTAAAGGACACCAATCACATGTTAGTAACAACTCAGTTCCTAGAAGTCTGAAAACACCAATCACATGTTTGTGACAACTCTGTATAAGGATCAAAAAGTGCTATATTATTTGATTGAATTTGTGTAGACATGCAATATCAGGATGACTTTAAATACAATGCAATAAAACACATATATTAGGAATAAGGAAACAGGAATATATTAATTGAGATGAAGTGCTCAAAATTGTTAGTGGTAGACAATTAACCGCTGGTGTGATACGTTTTTGAAATGTTTAAAAATCCAAGGTGATAAACAATCACTCTTTATTGTTTATTTGTAGTAAATTTTGTGCTATGGTTTGAAGATAAAAAATACCCCTTTTTTCTTCATTTTCATCGATAACAGTTGGTAATACTTGGAATATTTCAAAAGAATTTCAAAATACAAAGAAGATGTATATTTATGGACTCTCCCCTTTATGTAGTTGCTGGGAATTTGCTAGAGTTATGAAACAATTCAGTAGGTACCCAGGAGTATCCATTACTCGATAAAGAAATTACGAATGTATAGAAAAACTGTACAGCCATTATGAAAAGGAATGTGTAATCGGTATAAATGACATTTTTTCTTTTAGGGGTGAGGGGGATTTAATTTGAAAGCTCATTCTATCTATAGAACAAGTTATCAACTTATTTGTGACATTGGACTTTTCTCTACCCGTTGGATACAATTTGATTTTGATATGAAATATTTTCGTTAGACTCCTGCCCCAGTTATCTTTGGCATAGTGTATTCAGTGGGTTAAATGCCAATGACATAGTTCTAAGCAGAAATTGAAATTAATGTCAGTATAACGTATGAAGTGCAGTCTAAGAAATGTAGTGTATTTATGCATTTTCTTCATTAGTCTCACAGTTCACTGGGGAGCGTTTCATCAAGTGTTTTGCCAGTGATATTTTACCAACAACTGTTAATGATGTTAACATGTATATGGGTTCACGCTCTTCTGGCTCCAAAGAGACAATATAACAAAAGAATATGCGCCATATTGTGTCCAACACCGAGTCGGCCAACTTCCGTGTGTAGATGGCTCATCTATACTCATAGTTTGGTCAACTCTCTTTCAGGAAGCAACAATACACTGCATATACAGTTGTACATTATTTTTTTTAATTGCCCGACATAGCTACATATACATTTGCCATATTGTAAACTCATTGTAGTAGAGTTGGCCAAACTCTGTGTATAGATTGCTGTAATTTGCCTAAGTTCACATTCTTAAGCGCATAGAGACAATTTTGTATTTTGCGCTATATAAGCATCTTATTCTATTTCCCCATCACATATATTATGCTCACCAAAGTACAAAGTTTAAAGAACACCAGAATTTGGTAGAAGCCATTTTGATTGAACTGACAGGCTACGTTCCTATTGAATTTGGTATAACAGATAACTCAGAGATACACAATAGGCAGCGAGATAATGTTATTGTTGATTATTACCAGGCTCAGTCTAACCGCAAGTCGTGTGCAAATGCGCAAAAATCGCGCATTTTATTTCCAGTGCCCAAAATGGACTCTCTCCCTGCACCCAGTCGGCTGTATCGCATGGTCATCTTTTTAAAGTTATGTTCCTCAATAAATATTAATGCTGTGCTCATTAGACTTTCTGCAAAAATAAATGAATAGTTTACCAACACAGGGATATTTTGTTTACTGTAAGTCAGAATTTTAGAAATAAGTTGTTTAAAATAACTGATGAAATAGTCATACAAAACCCTTTTTTTCACAAGATTTCAAGTTGTTAAAAGACATATAAAAAGTATATGAGCCGCCATCAAGACACATATGTATGGAAGCGCTGGAATCTCATCTTTTTCATCGTTACATTCAAAATAAATTTATGTCAGAGTCAGGATCCAGCAATATTCAGCCGCAAATTATCCGTTGTCAAGACCATAGAATCTTAGCCCTGTGATTGGCAAGCGAGGCATCTGAAACAATGCGCAACCTGTTGCTTCATCCTTGCGCAAACATGCGCATAGCTGTTGCCTGGCTGTGAGAAAACGTCTTGCGTGGTGGTAACCAATTGGAATGCTGGAATTGACTTTTTTAAAGACAAAGTGTGTACATTGGTTAAATATTGCTGGATCCTGACCCTGTCATGAAGTGCACATTAATGTTATTTCAATATTTGGAAAGTACAGAAAATGCCCTTTACGCTTATGTCAAATTTGCCCTGGCTCACAATAAAACTGGTAATTTTGGCCAGATTTATATTTCATTTCATTTCCATTTTTTGCCAATTTTGTCTTTTATTTTGAACACAATAAAAGCATGTCACAAATCTCTGATCCCTCTTCTTTTATTTGATGTATAACTGATGACAATTGGTGAATGATAAGTAGTCTATTCAATAGTTTTCAAATGTGATGTTCCTGGCTGTTCTTGCTCATTATGTATTCATAGTCGGGCAGAACTGGAAATAAAATAGCGTGCTTTTAGGGTACCTGCAGATTGGCTGGGCTTTAACATTTGATACCTTTTGATGAAACTGAGATAGCTGTCTACTTTAATTTGCCGTCAAGTGCATGATTCTGAAACAAAATATGTTCTAATTTTTTATGTTACCATTTATCTCTGAAATTTATTATTATTGCCAGGCATAAAGTGTGCCAGGGCCGTGTTATATATCATATATACTAGGCATTGATATTTGATACTCTTTGCTGCAATTGAGAAAACTGTCTACTTAATTTTGCTGTCATGTGCATGATTCTGAAATAAATTGTGTTCTAATTAATTGCAAACTCTGTTAACCACTTATCTCTGATCTTGATATCTTCATTGCATTAAAAAGAAAAAAATTTGAATATTTTGAAATATTCTGTTGGCCTAATTACTTGCCTTATCAACATTTCTTCTATGAGAACCAAAATTTGACATGGCATATGAAATCCCAGTCTTGTGTATGATTTTGTCTTTTGTCAAAAGTAAATTGGTATTCAAAACAATTATTTTTTTTCATTGTCTTCCTGTACTGTGAAAAAACCTGAAATTGTCAATATTCTCCATTTTGTGTTAGTACAAAAATTCATCTCCACATCTTATGCCAAGTTAAAATTTAAATGATGTTCATCATTTCATGGCACTATTTTGTCAAACCTTCTCAGGTTGAGGGGGTTAAAGTCAAAAGACACTGATTTGTCAGCTTAGTGCACAGTCAGGTTTCATACCTGCTTGTCAGTGGTGATAGCCTATTCGATTCACTTCTTAGCTAGATTGTCAAAAAGTATATATGAATTGTTCTGTGTGCATGATCGCCGCATATTGATTGTATGCATGATTAATAGTTGGTGATAATCGATATTACCTTTTGATATTGAATATGGACTATGAAATGCCCAATCAGTTTATGTTCTATTTATGTGTCATGTTTTAAAGTTTTAAAATCTCTTATCACTCGATAGCTAAGGGGGGGGGGCGGTTGTGAAGTTTTTTGATTTTCCTGTTATAGAGTACCGAAGTGCTGACGTCATATTCGCTCGTCGTCCAGGATATTGGTTCCAAAGAACAGAGCCCGCGCATGAAGTTCACCGCGGGCTGGAGCAGGGCAATTTCAGTGTTTGACGCTGGTGTGATCACCACGCCATTGTTTAGCACAAAATTGTTTAGAACCAGCAACCTTGACAACTTGGCCGGTATGACGTCACACTTCGGTACTCTATAGAAGCGAAAATGCCATGTACTCGTTTTATTTAAGATGGAAGACCTGTGTTCAAGTTGGAATTACCACTGCATATTCTTCTGTAAAGACATAACACCTAGTGCATGTTTTTTGTGAAATGTAATTTCATGAAATAACTATTTCAATAAAAGTGCTTTAGCCTATTACAGCTCTCATCCAGCTTTTTAAGGTAGCTAAGAAGCTCCGATATATAAGCCGATGGTCAAAGTTTCGAAACGCCAAGAAATTGTTTTACGATGTGTGTATTTACTTCTCAGCTTTCATCTTCATTCTTGAATACGATTTTCATTAAGTACTTCTCATGAATTTGTTGATAAAAAGAAACGTTTACTGTAATTAAAATGTGCCATCTAACTAAATTGAATTTTGTTTTGTATACATGTACTTGTCTTCCGTACTTGGCTACTGTCTTCTTCAGCTTTTTAGCCCAGATTTCTTTGATTTTATTTGATAAATAGTAAGCTGTTCAGAAATTCTATAGTGCCTAAGAGTTCTTGTTTAAAAATGAATTAGTAAGAGAATTATATTTGAAAGTAATATAGAACCTTTGACAAGATTGAACTTTGTTTTGTTTTCCTTGTTGCCCTCAAGTCCTGCGAAATGAACGTCCAAAAGATGAACAAATTTGTGTAGAAGTATTTCAGCTTTTCCCGGGTTTAGTACTTTCTGAGTTCTGAGGACAGAAAGTTTTGGAGAACATGTCTCAAGATCATCACGTTGTTCACCCAACGGCAATAAGCTATGGGACATACATGTAGATGGACAGAGATAGTCTGGGAGCCTGACCCAAAATAGTCACCCCATTTTACCCATAAGACTTGATCCCGTAAAGCTACTTAGACCATCAAAGTCATTGACAAAAAGGTTGGCAGCCTGACCGTAGCCGTCGGGATTAGCCCCCAGAGCCCCGAAGTCTGGTCGATTTCACCCCATCTCTCCCATGTACCAATCTTTGTCAGTAGGAAGTAGTATGCATGGACATAAAAAATGACAAAAATTTCCGTCTGGATGCGGTGTCAGACAGCCCCTAAAAATTGGGTAAATTTTCCCCCTTAAAGTGCAGGGACCAAATTTTGTCAAAAGGCAGAGCCATGGATGTACATTCAAAAAATATAAAAACTGACACAATGGTCTATTGGGAAGGGGGTGTCAGAGCCCGTGAAATGAAAACCCCAGTGCACTTTGACAATGCTTTGCCCCCCCCCCCCCAAATGCTCTGTAATAATAATAAAAGAAAAAAACATTTTCTTACCTTCTGACTATGGTAACTCAAGTGTTTTTTTAATTAAATTCAAATTTTCATAACATAATTTTGGGTATGATAATATTCTTGAAGGTGTGATTTGGTGTTAATTGGTCTTTTGATTAATAAGTTATTAAATTATTTTAAAAAATGTATTGTTTTTAAAAAGTAGCCAAAAAATATTTATCATGATAATGTAAACACACCCATTGTCCATCTTCACCTGTTTGACAAGGCATAATAGGTAATATACCTGGTATGTGACTACCAGGTATATACTATCCATGTGTTAATTGCACAAATACCAGTCTAGCTCCTCTATTATGCCTTGTCAGACGGTCAATGGGTGTCACGTTGAAAATGCAAAGAAAACAGTTTTATCAAATATGTTATTTAATATTCACGAAACAAGGAAAAAGAATGTAGTGAAATATACATGTGTAAGTTGTAGAGAGATGTGTGTAAGGAGATCGAGAGAGAGAGAGAGAGAGAGAGAGAAGAGTGAATATGTCATCGGTGACCCACTGAGGGCTGTATGTATTATTTGGAAGGTTTGATGAAAAGGAAGTGGAATGACATTATACCTGTTATAAGACCCACGTAAGCAGTGACTCTATAGAAGCTGGTATACTGGGATAACAGTTGTTAGAGGCCACACCACCCTACGAAGTTGTATTGGTGTGCAGAGCAGCAGAGGGGTAGTAGTGCAGCCTGCTCAAGACATGTAGACTGCTGCTATTTTCTGGTTGTCATGGGTGTTGCGAAAGATGATACTTTTACTTTGAAAAATTTAGCTTCATAACTTACAATTAAAATCGATACATTACCATCAATGGCACTTATCTTGAGAGAAGGACTGATGTTTCTACCGAGAATCGACGAAAGGAGGGCCGAGCGAGTGAACAGTTCACCGAAAGCATGACATATCCAGAGTAAATGATAGATGAACATTATGGTGAGCTGTATCAATCTACGAACTGAAACTCTGAATGATTGACATTGTTCAACATGGTCACAGAAACGACATCGTCATTTTTGAATGAACTATGTAAATATCGGTTCTAAAACTTTTATATTTGAGAACTTTGGAAGTGTGATATTGTTCGATAACAATATCAAATTTTCATGACGCAATATAAAGCTCGTTACTTAACTTTGTACTTTGGTACAAGGGATGACTTAATTGGATAAACTTTTAAGTTAAGTTTTTAAAGTTTTCTTTTCAAAAAAGATTTCTTTTTTGAGCTTAAATTTTAAGAGGATAAATGTGTAACAAAGAAAGTCATATTGGTTGCTTCAAAATTCAACTTGGAGATTTCAGATCCGCTTGTATTGTTGATGTAAGAAATATGTTGTGAGAAGAGACTAAAATGGGTCTATGAACAGAGGTTGATTGATATGCTATTCCAGGTGAAGTGGACAGTTCAGGTCTGCTTTTCTCATAAGACATGAGTGGTTGATTTTTGTGCTGAGGATATACGGTGGTCGATTGGAACTTAAAGTTTGGTACTAAAATAAGGGACAGTGCAGGTCTATTTATGTCACTCTCTGTACATGGAAATACTTGTTAGAAATCAAGATTGGAAGGTTGATATAATTTACAGATTTGTTATAGACATATTTATACAAATCAGGTCTACTTATAAAGGTTGATATATACATATACATGCATATATCTTGTTTACAAATATTACAAAGTGTCATGGTAAGGGAGAATTGTGAACAGTTCCTTATACAGGAATTGAGTGTGTGGTATAAATCATTTTCTTTTGTTATATTATTTGACACCAAATTGCATCTCAAGAACATTATTATACTCAAAATTACATTGTTACTTTGAATTGAATTGAATAAAACACTTTTGAGTTATCATAGTAAAAAGGTTAAAAAATGGCTATTTTCTTTACATACAGAGCATATATATATATATATATATATATATATCTTCTTTTTTTTTTGGGGGGGGGGGCAAAGCGTTGTCAAAGGGCACTTTGGGGTTTTCATTTTCATTTCAGGGGGTCTGACACCCACTTTCCGATGGACAAATTTGTCAGTTTTTATATTTTGGAATGTACATCCATAGCTCTTCCTTCTGACTAAATTTGGTCCCTGGGCTTCAAGGGGAAAAATTTACCCCACATGTTAGGGCGGTCTGACACCCCATCCCGATGGAAATTGTCAGGATGTGTCAGGTTTTTGTGTTTTGTTAATGTCCAGTCATACTACTTCCTACTGACAAAGTTTGGTGTATGGATGAGATGGGGTGAAATTGACCGGACTTTGCACTTTGTATATAGATAATAGATACATGTAGCTAGAATATAGGGAATATACAGTACTACCAAATGGAGTATAGGCGATTCAAGGGGGATGGGGGGGGGGGGGGGGGTTGGCAGCGGACTCGTCTCCTTTTTAAATGTTCACGGGGTCTTCTGTCTCCCTGATATTTAGAAAATATTGTCTAAATTTTTTTAACGCAGGCACCTCCATTACAGTCATGAAGAGAGAAGTGAGCAGCTGTGGATAAAAAGGTAAGACTTTGATCTTGATGAACAAAATTAATGTATTTTCAAATTCCAAGGTTTTATACTGCAAATGCAAAATATTCTTATGGGGGTGGGCAGGGGCGGATCCAGGATTTAGTAAAAGAGGGGGCACAAAAATGAAAGTTTGTGAAAAGGTAGACCCGTATTTTTTTGGTCTCCCCCGGGGGGGGGGGGGGGGGGGGGGGGGGGTAGGGACGAAAAAAATTTTTTCGCCAAACCTTCAAAAATCGGTTAGTAAGGGGGTTATGGGGTCCAGTTTCCCTCCATAATTCACTGACAAGCAAAAAAAAAAAAAAAAAAAGGTCTTCACTCTAAAGGGGGGGGGGGGGGCACAATCGCAAAAATGGCGGATCGTCTATGGTAAAAATTCATACTTCTCTTCCAAAAGGGGGGGCACGGGTCGGCTGTGCCCCCCCTGGATCCGCCAATGGGGGTGGGGATGCCCTTGTAGAACCTTGCCCGCTCGGTCTGTTAGCTTTCTCGAATGTCACGTCCTCTGGTCATGACAAGAAATCGCCGCTCCTACAAATTTAATGTACCTTGCATTGGGGAATCCTTTTGTATATTGTCGTAGCAGAGAGAGAGAGAGAGAGAGAGTGCGTGTGTGTGTGTGAGGGTGAGTTTGTTTAGCAGTATGTCCGAGGACATTTTCGGACAGAGAACAAAAAAAAAATCATGACAACAATGGTCCTCGGAAGCCGGACAATAGTCTTCGAAAGTCCAACAATGAATTTGTGCTTTATTCCGTCGACTGTCCGAGGACGAGTAACAATAGAGGAACAATAGTTGTTCTCGGAAGTAAAGCCATGTAAACGTGTGTGTGTGTGTGTGAAGAGGAGCGGAGAAAAATAATCGTTCCCATTGCATGATTGTAACTTTCGGTGGTCGGAATTTAGGGCACCTGTAAAGCCTCATCACAGGGAGGATGTGTCCAGTGTTAGAAAGTAGTGACATAGTCACAAAGTAGTTCGGCTTTTTTTTTTTCAATTAGAAAAGACGTATTTTGTGGAGTAGGGATCTCTGGTAGGCATTTTCATTACATCAACACTGCAGTGGACGGCATCGGTGTCTGGATGGGGTGCCTATGAATAGTAATCAGAACAGTGGAGGGATACCAAATTGGTGATTGGGCTACGTACGGCTTTAAAATATTTTTGGTCAGGCGTTTAAAATATGAATTAAAAAGGATCGATGCATGTTGGTGATATAAGTCAAACTTGACTAATGCCATGTACACCATGAACTCTGACCTACAGCACCAACATGCAGTTTAAAGGGCAGTTATGGAGGACGGACACGCATCATTCGAACAAGAACTTATTCTTAAAGAAATTGGCTGTATTCTGTCGATGAGCTAGGTGAGGGTGAAATTCCCAGAAGTTTCACGTCCAGGCTGCGCTGTTGAATAGGATGTCAATAGCAAGAAGCTCTCAAGGTAATTGCAATGTTTTAAACCGTTACTCTAAATCCGCGTCTATACTATTCATTTGTGCTATAGATCTAAGGCCCCCCCCCCAAAAGGAGAATAGAACAATAGGGTAGGTAGTTTGAATCTTGGGAAATGAGAAATTTGTACTTACTGAGTTTGCACCAAACGTTTTAAATATATTACAATGTATACTATAGACCGTCCGTACTTCTATTGCGAACAGAACACGCTGCCGTGGCTCAAGTAAAAAGAAGCCAAAATCCGCAGAAAAGAAGCGAAAGTTGCGAAACTGGTGTAAAACGGCAGCGACTGTAAAAACAACACGATTTCACAATGTTGCAACAAAAAAAAAGGGGGGGGGGGAGAAAAGCGAGAAGCCAGGAGAAGAGAATGGGAAGGAGATAGAAATTAATAGGAAGGCCGAAAGGGGAAAGAGGAAGAGAGGGAGAAAGATAGAGAGAAGGGGGGGGGGGGGGGGGGGAGAAGTGAGCGAGTAGAAGAGAGATAATTGGGGAGGGGGCTGAAGTGAGGGAGATGTGGACATGGTAAATTGAGACGAGGCACAACGATGGAAAAGAGAAAGATCTCCAGCTTCGTCATAATTATCTTGAAATCATATTTTAAAAAATCTGACGTGATTTCATTTGGTAGAGAATTGAACCAACTTAATTGTCTGCATGTTAAGACAAAATTCTTATTTTTGTGTGCATGGTCGCTAGTTATTTTCTGTTTCCTAGCAAGTACCGAACATGCCTCAGGTTTTTATTCCCCAAGTGCATTTAGTTCACTAGAATGTCTGCCTTTTTTGGTTTAGAAGTTATGAAGTTCCTTTATGTTTCAACAGTTTTACAGTCACTGAAATTCTAGTATCAAAGGCCAAATTTTATTGACATTTTATTTTATTATGCATGATATTCATTCTGATGTCTCAGGACAAAGTACTCAAGTCTAGATGTCAGTTTTTAGCAGAAGTTTTTTACCGAATCAGTTGCCTGTGGTCATCTTTTTTTTTTGTTATATGAATTTGCATGATGGGTTTGTACGTTTTTGAAAAAGAATGAAAAGGGGAAAGAGAGAAAGGAAGGAAAGAAGAAGTCACGTCATTGGCGTAATGTTGAGATAATGTGTTGTTCGCCCTCTGTTGGCTGCTGCTGGTCATGCTGGAGGATCAATAAAGAGTATTACTAGTATGCGAACTTGAAGCAAACTTAATTATTGTTATGTGATCGTGATCATTTATCCCAGTAATAGCGTTCGGAATAACGAACCTTCGGAATTATGAACCTTCGGACTGAGTAATGCCACAAAATAATGTTTGGAATTATAATCCTATTTAATTTTCTAAATTATGAACCTCCTGGTATGGCAATTTTGTATTTCGGAATAATGAACCTTTGGAAAAACGAATATCCCCCTCATAATCAACCGTGGTAACGGCATGCACAGTGGGGCCAATACAATGACTACCTCCCCTAGGGAGTTGTTCCTTTGTTGTATGAGAATAGTTTCAAAGCTTGGCAGCTAGGCGCCAATTAACACCATAAACTCAGCTCAAAATGCTGCAGTCAAATTCAGCATCTTCCGTCGGCGTTTCATTGTCATTTGAAACGCTCTAGCTGCAGTGCACTTAAAGATCACATTGCAAGAAAATTCCATCAAAATAAATATTGGCTTAATACTTATTATTGCATAGATGGCATAAATTATACAAGGTTATCCAAATTCAACGCTTGGAAACATTTGAATTAATGATTATTATCAATTATAAAACGGTAAAATACAGCCCCCGATATAGCAGCTGAAGAGCTCCTTGAACGCTGCTGATATGTGTGACGACACACGAAGGACCAGTCCTGTCTAAGCAGACGATGTCCCATAACATCTTACACATTTTTCAGTGCCTGTTTTGTCATCTCCTCTTCACTTATTTCTCTTACTTGACTAGCGTCAGTCTTAATGTTAGTCTGTTGCCTCACTCTTAACTTCGTGTATGGTATTATTTTGATGAAAAATGCAGCGTTAAAAAAATAAAGGAATCAGTCACTTGTAAACAAAATAAGACGCCATTGTATTTTCAGCTGCTTGCACCGGGGCATGTTCGGCGTTTCAAGAGGGAACGAATACAATCTGTGATATTATTCGGAGGGCTTTTCAATTTGAAAATGGGGTTTATTTCATTGATCATTGACCCTTCTCCTGTGTATTTACAATCAAACGGTTTTAGTTATCAGAATCAGTTTCACTTTCCCTTTTAGAATGGTGTGAAATAAGGTCATGTTAAATATACCAAACTCTTTATAATTTGAGAAATAATTGCATTGCAATTACGTTCATTCATTATAGGACGTCGTCTGCTTAAGCAGGACCGATCCCTAGTGTGACGACATCAAAACATCGCTATATTTCTGGCGAATCCTCGGATATTCCAGATGCTTAGAAGAGCTTTTATTTATGTTGTTTTTATAATCATCAGATACGCAGTTGACATAAAACTTATACGATTGCCATCTGTAAGCTTCCGGTCTAGTGATACATTAATTGCCATATTTGTTATTTTCTTGCAATGTGATCTTTAAGAACGAATACATTTCGTTTCTAGTTATATTATAAAATGAGACAAATTTTGGGCAAGATTTGCTTGCCAAGTACTCGTTTGATCATACCTTAAAAACGTGTTCTGTTTGGAAAATGTGGAATGATGGAGGGAGGAATTCACAATGCAGGTAAATTAAAACAAAACATTTTTATTATCGTATCATTCTTTCATTATTATATAAATTTAGTTGACTAAGAAACAGCCTCCCAGGCCATACGGTATATTTTTCTTGTGATACTTTGCATGTTTTATAACAACTTTATAATGGGGTTCAACCCCGATGAAATGCCTCTATTGTTAGAAATTAAGTGACATAACTGGTCATGTATATTATCGTCCGTGTTTCATTATTTTAATTTATGATCTCTTTAATTTATGTATACTGGAAGGACTCCCTTTTTTTCTTGTGCATTCAGCTGATTAGTAATAGAAATATTATTAGATGCAGGTTTGTCTTGCAGGTTTGTCTTGGAAAAGGTAGACCCTTTTTTTGGTCTTCCAGCTCTTCAAAAGTCGCTCAGGAGGGGGGGGGGGGGGGGGGGGATAGAGGGTGGCGACAATTTTTTTTTCGCTAGACCTCCAAAATTCGCTGGGGGGGGGTCAACCAATATTTTTCTCAGATAGGACATAATCTTGCAAAAAATATTCCTCCAACGCAAAAGAAATTTTCAGATTTCATACACCAGCCAAATCCCTATAGTTCACAATTTGAAAAATAAAAAGAGTACTGGACACGATGGTATTGATAACATTTTATTGAAAAACGTCATAAATTACATAGTCGATCCGTTGGTGCATATATTTAATTTGTCTTTGTCTAGCGGTGTTGTTCCTGATTGTATGAAGATTTCCAAGGTTATTCCGGTTTACAAAAAAGGAGAAAAATGTCATATTTGTAATTTTCGACCAATTTCTCTTCTACCCGCTCTTTCAAAAATTCTGGAAAGAATAATATACAAAAGACTTCTAAATTTCCTTAATAAAAACAACATAATTTCTGATTTTCAGTTTGGCTTTCGCCGAGGGCATAATACATCCCATGCTGTGCTTGCCTTTGTCGAAAAAATTACAAGAGCTATTGATAAATTAAATCATACTGTGGGCGTTTTCCTGGACCTCTCCAAGGCCTTTGATACCATAGATCATAAAATACTTCTCTACAAATTGAACAATTATGGAATTCGTGGCAAGGCCTTGGGGTGGTTCAGCAACTATCTAACAAACCGAAAGCAATTTGTATGTATAAATGACCAATGTTCTTCTATGCAGGATGTAAACTGTGGTGTTCCGCAGGGTAGTTTACTGGGCCCCCTTTTATTTATAATCTATATCAATGATATCCATAACTCATCTAATATCCTCTCTTTTATGTTATTTGCAGATGACTCTAATGTGCTCCTTTCACATCCAAATCCTGATATTTTGATTAATACCCTAAATATTGAATTAGACAAATTGTTACAATGGATAAGAGCCAATAAGTTGTCAGTAAATTTACAAAAAACAAAATGTATGCTCTTTAGCAATTCTATAGATATCTTGCCACCTAACATTAAATTAGATAGTACTGATATTGAAGTCGTTTCTTCAATGAAATTTTTAGGTTTGACAATAGACGATAGACTCTCATGGAAAGTACACATTGATACAATTTGCCGAACAATTTCCCGGAATATAGGAATTATAAATAAGGTTAAATTTGTTCTGCCAACTAATTCACTACTAATGCTCTACTCGACATTAATTTTACCCTATCTAAATTATGGTATTATTGTTTGGGGAAATACACACAATTCCTATCTTCATAGAATATTGCTTCTACAAAAGAAAGCCATGCGTGTTATTTGTAACACTTCATGGAGATCCCATACTGATGTCTTATTTATAGAAAATAAAATCTTGAAGATATCTGACTTATATCGCTATAATCTCGGTCAGTTTATGTACCAATTGAATAATAATGCTCTACCCTCAATCTTCAATATAATATTCAATAAAAACAAAACTATACATCAATACCCCACTCGACAATCAGACGAATTTCATCTGCCATTAACTAGAACTATGCTCTCTAAATCCATCTTTACTTTCACAGGCCCGAAGCTCTGGACTATTCTTGATAATAGCATCAAGAATGCCCCTAGTTTAAACTCTTTTAAATTTAAATTGAAAACAATTCTTCTGAGTAACTGTTCTCAAACCTCGGCTCTTTAAAACTCATCATCCCTCAATCTTCTTCAAATTATTTCAAACAACATTGTACACGATTACGTTCCTATTCAATTTATGCTGTCATCCGTGTTCTGGTCGGTCTGTGTTGTGTTGTGTGTGTCCCTTGGTAAGAGTCGTACCCTCTCTCGTTCTTTTCTCCCTTCCTTTTCTGTCTCTTTCACTCCTGTTATGTTTGGTTTATCCGGTTCATGTGCAAATATGTTCCCTTTTCAACGATACACTATTTTGCAATTATAAGTTATCGGGGGCTGCAATCTACAAGCCTAGCTTTTTAGCAGTCCCCTCCGCTACCAACCTAGTTTGGTTTTGGTTTTTCTATGTCTATATTGTACGCTGTAAACAATAATTGTAAGTTTCATTGATTTGCTATGTACGATGTAAACCTATGTATTTTATATTGTTGGAAGTGGAAATAAATGAAATGAAATGAAATGAAGTTTCCCTCCATAATTCTCTGACAAGCAAATTAAAAAAAAAAGTTTTCGTTCCAAAAGGGGGGGGGGGGGGGGGAGGGCACGGGCCGCAAGTGCAAAAACTTCTTTGTGGAAGGGACGGGGTACAGTAACCCCCTCCCTTTTTACCACCCCCTTGAAGGATTTATACACAAGTATAGTATGTATTTCGGTCCTGACGCTTTAGAAATTTCCTCGATAGACCGCTTCGGTAATGTATGCAAAATTTTATACATAATTTTATACATACCTTACAAACAAAGGTTGTTCTTGACAACCTGATAGCTTGCCGGACATAGCAACAAGTAATGTATGCAAACTGGATTCCAAGCTTTAAGGCTCATAATTATATAAAAAGCAGGTTAATGGAATAGCTCGTCACTAGGTGCTCAGAGAAGAAATGTGCATAAATTTGTATACATTACCGAAGCGGTCTGTTCTTGCTGGCTCAGCCCCGTGAAAATTGTTTGCTGATTACGCTACTGACAATGTTTGGACCTTTTTGTCCAACTCATGAATGACAATTCACTCAAATGTTTATTCAGGTAGAAACCTTAAGGTCTCTCTTTCAAATAATGACGGATGTGTTTCGTTCTTTACCACCCAATTTCACATCGCGTCATTTATTAAACATTTTAAGGATGGAAATTTCAGAATTTGAATGTTGTCAAAACCTGTACAGCGAATAGTGATTTCGACTTTAGATATTTACTTTTTATACGTAGGCCTAATTCTAAAAGATTTGATGATCATGAAAATGTGGCTTTTTATTGGTTTTTTTTAATTCGATTGAAACAAGAAATTGATACATTTTCGTATTGTATTCGTATATACCCCCTGACAAATTTCCAACCATGAAAATAACCCCTGCAAATTTTAGTTAAGTGAAAAAATTACATGTATGCAAAGGTAAATAATCGTCAAATTAATCTGACAAATTATGGACATTTAACCGAAAATTACCGGCTCGATCGCAAGGCGACTTATTATGGTCATGTTAAGTACAGTGACGTACATCGCCCCCCCCCCCCCACCCCCGCTTCGTCGACACGCAAATTGGGGCTCAGGGCCCGTATTCTATAAACTACTTAAGAATGATATTTAACAACTTTTTCTCATCTTGTTTCGTAAGCAAAAATCTTAATCAAAATGCATATTCAATATAAAGATATTTGCTCAGAACTTTTTCTTAACTTCAGAATTTTTTCTTATCCGATTCTGTTCGGTTCTCCTACACGTTTTGTGTATAAATTTCCTGCGGTGCGATTTTTATTTTAACACGCAAAATGCATAGAAAATTTGGGCTCTTTTGGCGCAGAGGTTTTGCCACTCTCTCCGACAAGTGCCAGATATGCCATTACAGTATACACCTGAATCATGTGAATAAGCGAGTTCGTAATTAGGATTTGCGCATGAGCAGAAAAAGGTCATTTGAGATAAACTGCCATGTTCGTTTGAAATTCACTGAGATAAGCAACGACTGTGATGTAATGATTATTCATGTATTCATTTAATTATACTTTTCATTAAATCCACTGATAAGCAAAAAAGTGTTGATTGATGGTTGGTATTTGACAGTCTGCCAAATGATCGTCAACTTGCAAACAATGTGCTTTCCCCAAGTGTTCATTGACGTGCTATTCTATCACCTGGTCTACGATATCTTTCTTTCATAGTGTTTGAGTCCATAAATGTATCTGCAAAATAAGATTTTTTTGAAATATTTTTTTTTAAATTTTAAATGGTAGACAGTGATTTGGAAATCAAGGTCATATAAAAATTCCACTTTAGGAATCACATGGGCCCATTGATGACCCATCAAAGACAATTCTTTCCCTCACAAGAGGGTTCAACACGGCCCCGAAGTGTTTGATTAATTATATAACCTTGAGTTTGGGCTTTGAAGTATACCATTGGCAAGATAGTACGTTTTATAAGCAGAACACCTCTAGTGTAATGTCATTTCCTTTCATTAAGATGGCCCTCATATAAAATGACCCCTGCTCTGATTCAAGATGTGGTCATTTGCATTAAGTTTGCTGTCTTGAAGCTGATATCTTATGGGTAGAAAGTTATGGATGTTGGAATTGTTTTTTGCCTGAAATAGACATAAGCGAGTTACAATGGTGTATTTGGATGAGACATAATGGAAGCAAGGTAAAGGTACATGTATATTTTATAGTGCTGAAAAATGCAAATAGTGGGGAATTTCATTTCCAAGATTGCCATCAACTTGAAAAATACTGCATAAGCGTTGAAATGTAATTTGCATCTGATAATTTTGCATTTTGGCATAAAGCCTCAATATGCAAAATGGTCGATATGCTAAAGAATTATGTGTTAAGGCTCTCTTTCTTTAAAGGGACATCCACCCATAATGGCAAGTTGCTCAGGAAGAAAGCAGAAAAATCAGAGCAGTAGATAATTGAGCAATATGAAAGTTGTAATCCCTATACAAATGGGAATTTCAAATTGGCCGAACCGGTAATGTCACTGTGATGTAGCGGCGGAGTACACACACAAAGACTAAAATGTCAACTTTTCAACAACAAAATACTGAAATATATTTTTAGTAGTGCCCCGGGGGAAAGGGGGCTTAGGAGAAAAAAGAAAATTAATGGTGTACGACAAAATCGAGAGTTGACTGGGAAAACCTCCAATCGACTGACCCAACTGCCAATTTGCGATTCAAATAGTGATCTCATGCATTTCTCAAACATTGATAACTTTCTTATTCTTGGTCCGATTTCTTTCAAACTTTCATCATTTTGTTTCTCTTTTTTTTCCTGATTTTACACAAATCAACGTAATACAACGTTTGGATTGCCCTTTAATAAATGTTGCAGATGTTTATAAAGAATACCGATATTAATTGGCATCTTTATAAATCTTACGATGTGTAGGTTGTTTCGTAAGGAAATATCAGTTTTGTCTCTTATCAATATGGCCACGAAGATGAAAAAGACCAGTTTATCAGTCTTGTTTGCATCTGATTATAGGTTTATTTTGGCATAATATTTATTTGTAATAGAAGAGTATTGTTTGCTTCATCAGGATATTAATGTATATTGTTCATGAATGAATCTCCAATAAGAAGAGAAAATTGTTTTAAATGTTAGATTGATATTTTCTATTTATAAAAATTTCCAGCATATCAGTACTAAATTTCACACTTTTATATAACATTTTCAAGATACAGAGGATCCTCTTACTATGAGGCCTTTCACACTCACTTCTGGACCGCTCCAAGTTAGAGCGCTCCAGAGGAACGGTTCTTGAAGAACGCTTCGTTTGCTTTCACACTCACCGCATTTTTTATGTCTCGAATCGCTCAGCGAGTCAAAGTGGTCTTGTTGCTATGGCAGCTCAGATCAGCGGCTCAAATTTTTCCCGCGGAATTTCGCGCGGTATCAAATCGCTCGCTCAATGTATCAAATCACCCATTGATTTCCCGCGCCACACACACTCACTTCGGTTGAAGTACGCTTTAGGATCGCTTTGCTTTCACACTGACACGTTGGAGCGCTCTAACGAAGTGAGTGTGAAAGGGCTCTTTGTTTCTCATACATTACTTGATATAGCTACAAGCAAAATACAAAAATCTCCTGGTTCTTCGCATTCTTCGCATCGTAAACATAATCCTTTGTTTAATGCTGAATGTAAAGCAGCTGTTAAATGTCGTAAAAAGGCCTTAAGGAAATTTAGAAAATACCCAAATAATGACAATTTACGGAATATCAAGAAACGCGAGCTAAAACACGTATCATTATTAAGAAAAATAAACAAAAATCTTGGAAGAATTGTTTCTAAATTGAATATTCATACTTCCATTAATAAAGTGTGGGAAATGGTAAGGAAAATATGTGGAAGACATCTGAGTAATTCTGTATCTTATTTGACAAATCGGATGGTACTAAATGTACAGAAAGGTCAGATATTGTTAAATTATTGGCGCTGGAATTTGAACATAATTCATCATCTAACCACTACACACCTACATTTCAGATTTATAAAAACCAAGCCGAAAATCAGGAACTAAATTTTTTATCAAATAATGCAGAGGATTACAATATCCCATTTACTATCTCCGAGTTCAAAAACTATATAAAAAAAATGCCATGATACTGCAATTGGTCCTGATGAAATTCATTATAAATTTTTGAAACATCTAACAAAAATATCTCTTTTAGTTCTATTAGATATAGTAAATAAAATTTGGAGAACGGGTGCCTTTCCGGATTCGTGGCGGGAAGCTACCATCATTCCTATTCCGAAACCTGGAAAGGATACATCTAATCCAACAAATTACCGCACTATTTCTTTAAAGGCCAAGTCCACCTCAATATCAAGTTGATTTGAATAAACAAGAGTAAAATTAAACAAGCATAACAGTAAAAATTTCACTGAAATCGGATGTAAAATAAGAAAGTTATGGCATTTTGAAGTTTTGCATTATTTCATGACAGTATGCAAATGAGTGCACCGATGATGTCACACACTCACTTTTCCTTATGTATTTTATTATATGAAATTTCAAATATTTCAATTTTTATAGATGTGATAATAAAGAATCCCTTCCTTGTATGAAAATAAGTTACAATAATGATGATTTTACATGTTCCATATGGAGTCAAACCATGTTTTACATTATTGAAGCAAAAAAATGAAATATATGATATTTCATATAATAAAATACATAGGAAAAGTGAGTGCATGACATCATCGGTTCACTCATTTGCATACCGCCCATGTTATGCATATCACTGTTTCATGAAATAATGCAAAACTTCAAAATACCATAACTTTCTTATTTTACATCCGATTTCAGTGAAATTTTATTGTTATGCTTGTTTAATTTTACTCTGTTTATTCAAATGAACTTGATATTAAGGTGGACTTGGCCTTTAACTAGTTGCCTTTGTAAGACTATGGAAAGAATGATTAATGCTCGATTGGAATGGTTCTTGGAAAAGCATAGATCGATCTCGAAGTTTCAAAGTGGTTTTCGTCAAAATCGAAGCACTTTTGACCTAATTATTCGCCTTGAATCTTTCATTCGTGATGGCATTATTCGGGGTCACCATGTGGTATCTTTCTTTTTTGACCTTGAAAAGGCCTATGATACCACTTGGAAGTATGGTATTATGATCCTGAAGTTATAATAAATGATTCTATCATTCCTGTAGTTCAACAGACTAAATACCTCGGCTTAATCTTTGATAATAAACTCAATTTTAAAGCCTATATTGATTAGGCAAAAGTGACATAAAGCGTTAAATCTTCTGAAGGTTGTGTCCAAAATGGATTGGGGCGCTGATCGCATTGTTCTTCTCCGCCTTTATAGATCTTTAGTTAGATCAAAACTTGATTATGGTAGTGCAGTTTATAGTTCTGCTCGAAAGCCGTATCTTGAAAAGTTGAAACCCATTCAGTATCAAGGACTTCGACTTTGTCTCGGAGCTTTTCGCACCTCTCATATGGAGAGTCTTTATTTAAAGTACGAAAAACTATCCCTCAACTACGCAATCAAACTAAAAAATATCTGTTTAAATCCGACACATGACAATACCTTCATGCCACGATATGTTAATCTTTACACTTGTAAACCATCATCCATCAAACCTTTTGGTTTACGTACTATAATGCATATACTTGATGCTACTAATATTGCTCCTTTCTTAGTACCTAATAGTCCACCTTGGATCATCACTGAACCAGTAATTGACTTAATAATAAAAACATTTAAAGGGTTTTACAAGTGATTTAGTCTATTTAAATAAATTTGGAGAAATAAGACAAACGTAAAGTAATTACCGTGCGATCTATACAGATGGATAAAAATATCAGAATAAAGTAGGTGCAGCCTGTATTGGTGGTCCTAAACAAAGACAAGTTAGATTACCTGACAGTTCATCGATATACACTGCTGAGTTATTAGCTTTGAGAATGGCTTGAGTGTTAAAGAGAACACTAATGGAAGACGCTTTGTTATTTATACAGATTCTTTATCTAGTTTAACGGCTTTAGAAGGTAGAAATCATAAACATACCTATATTGTTCAGTTATTAGAATCACTGTAGCAAACCAGTATATTAGGTAAACGAGTTTGTTTGGGTACCAGGCCATACAGGCATCCAAGGAAATGAAAAGCTGATAAGTTGGCAAACAAGCACTAAGGGCCATATTTTAAAAAATGGGCACAACGGGCCCCAGGGACCGAACTTTTGTTGGCCCCATATCCATAATTATTTGGCATCAAAAAATCTACATACATGGCAAATTTCATGCTTTTATAAAAAGTGCACAATTATTTCACCAATCTGCCGGACTAGAAGTGAAATGTTTGAAAATGCTCTGCTATTGTCAAAGGGCTCTGACGTCTCTCGAGGTTAGAGACTTTTGTTTCGAGTATTTTGAGCAAGGATATTTCTTAACCCATACCAGTTTAAAGTTTTCTTATGGTCAGAACTAATCAGTTTTCCCTCCTCAAATTGGCAACAATTATTCATATTTTCAACTGCTACATAGTTTAGTTTAATATAAAATGTTTACTAAATGAACCAACGTGACTGAAAATTGCAAAATTAAAAATTGTAAATTCGTACACGAAAATAGCGATTACATATTTTACACCACGTTGCCAATTTAGAGACTTCAATAAATAGTTACATTTATATTCCTCTTTTCGTGAACGGCAAAACGTACTGCTTTGGAAATAGACTCAAAAGTTTCTGTGATTTTTGTTCTTTCTGCTCATGTATGAAGTGTAAATTCCTAACAATCTGAATCAAAACATAATGCAAAAACGTCACTAAAATGAGACACTTTACTGCTATGGGTTAAATGCATCGATTTCTACCTCACTGGTAGAGATCGATGGCTAAATGACGGTTGTATATAGACATTGGGAATAAGTTCCATATAAGCCATTAAATGAAGAACCTTAGCAGGGTCTTTATTAAATTGGGATGGCAACTATTTTTTTCGTTGATATTGAGTTGCAAACTGATTTGAGAACATGCTGGCATCTCCTCTGCTTGAAAGGAATTCCATCGCTCAGTCGGTTTGAAAATGACAAAATAATATTGGGGTTTTCATAATGTGTACGTACGTTGGTGTTGGTGTTGAGTTTTTTCCCCTCGTAATATCCCCGCTGGTGATTTGCTTGTAGATGAATAAAAAAAAAAGAGAAAACAAATGAATATGAGTTTTCTGTTTTTCTTTCTTTTTTCTGTATAAAGGGTGGAATGAAGCATAGCACTGCGTATACTGTAGGTGCATTGATGTTTTAATGAGATAAAGCCATAGCCCCTCTGGTTCACCATAATAAACCAATTTGATGATTGCGCATATTTGCCGATTCTTTGAGAAAAGGAATTGGCGATGGTAACTTCAGCGCTCAATCAATATTGCATTTATTAAACATGAACTCCCCATTTACTGAAACCTGATTAGAATAATAATAAAAATTAATAAACACGCACATGAGGTATTGTATGATCGATATAAATGCAGCAGCATTAGTTGATTGACAACATGGCAACAGCACAAACATGGATTGTGTTGTTGCGGGTTAATGTGTAAATGTATCCATAGCGACGGAAGATAGCGATGAAAGGACTTCCCTTTTCCTGGATTATTTCACCACCAATTGGCTACCAGCACCCTGGCCCTATCTTACATGTACATGCGAACTGATCTAATTAATACCACTTGAGGGATGAAATTAATATAGCTTGCAGCTCATCGCGTTGATTATTAAAGAGAGTATAGGCCTGCTAATTTCTAGTAAATGTAAGGAACCTGGAGTTTGTGAGATTTTCCATTTCTGAAATTCCTATGTGAAAGAATATCACACTTAAAATGTCACTCGAAATGTTTTCTCTAGGAATTATCTCATATTCCAAATAAGAATAGAAATAATTTACAATTTGGACCAAACATTTTCTGCCACAGGTACTTGGTGTAGTCCCATAATAAGCATACGTTGAGTGCAGTACTTTGTATTGTTTGTATTTTTCAGCAAGACTGTATCAATAGACCTGTTTACTAAGTGATTCAAATTTATGGATGTTTCTTTCCTGGGGACCTAGTAACGAGGTATTCTATTAACCTGTTAATGAATGAACTACAATACTTGGAATCCAGTTTGCATACATTACTTGTTGCTATGTCTGACAAGCCTCTGGCAAGCTTTCAGGTTGTCAAGAACAACCTTTGTTTCAAAAGTATGCATAAAATTTGAATAACTTAGTAAACAGGTCTATTCTAAAACATCACTATATACATTAATGCAACCAGATGACCAGTAGACCAACTCAGCGAATACACCTTTGATTCGCACCTGCTGATCAGCGAATGGCTATAGGTCTACACAAGAAAGCGCATCCGCTTCTGGCCTGCCGACTCTTGAATGCAGGAACCAACACAATATATTCTGCTCGGAGTGGCTGATTTATATAATATTAGTCAATCAAAATGCTCCAGCAAAACTAATCGTCTTATCTATCTGCGTTTTACAATCATTTCATTGTTTAAGATTACATTGCAACTGACTTTTAAAAGATGGAGTATGTTTCTTTCCTTATTACGCGGATTTAGCTTGCCAGGTACTCATTTCTCATTACTTCAGAAAATAATGGATAATACAGGTATACGATATTGGAGGAAATTCACAATGCAGGTAAATATGAATCAAAAGCAAAATTTTCTTAATATTTATTTCCATGCATGTCTAGTTGATTGGTAAAGAAGTAGCCTTCTATAAGGTGCTCGTTTGTGACAGATATGCACAGCCCACGAGACCAACATTTTCCTATCTTCCGTTGTGTATTTTTCTGTTTTGTTTGTTTCATTGGCCGTCAGTCTTGTTTACCTTTTTGGAACTTCTTTCTATATTTTCTTATGCATTTATTAGGTTATTCGGTTTCTTGGACTGTCAGTCTACTGGGATGACCACGTGGATATTTTAGCTTGTTGGCTGGTCTATGTGTAGTCAAAGGTAAAGTGAGATGGTGGCACCGAAATATCCTGTCCAAATTTTAGTCCAGTTCCCGACTGTGTCTTCCCCGACTACAGATCACATGAGTTATATCTTCGTTAGATATGGAATAAATCTTGATACAGCTGCATGGTTAAGATTGTCTTGAAATTGCACTTTAAGAAATCTCCATCAGGCTGCCAGTGGCGGATTTTTGGGGGGGGGGGGGGGTGGGTGGGTGCACATTCGTCCCGTGGAAGAAAAGTATGTTTTGTGCCCCCCCTTTTCGATTGTGCCCCCTTTAGAACGAAAACCTTTTTTTCCCTTTCGTTTGCTTATCAGAGAATTAAGGAGGGGTTCTGGACCTCATACCCCCCCCCCCCCTCTCAGCGAATTTTGGAGGTCTGGCGAAAAAAAAATCCACTATTTAAATGTTTCATAGTTTTGGGGATAAGTCTTAGTGTCTTCCTCGTGCTTAAATCGAAACTTGGAATGTGAAATTGATGAAATAAAAACTTGATATAAAATGTCAGAAGAATATTATTCTGTTTTCTTCTCTTTCGATATTATAAAAGTGTTCCTCCAAGGTCGTTGAAGCCAAGTTGCGTATATGGAATATCTTTTGTTATTTTTGAAGTATTCATGTTGGTGTATAATTTTCCTTTTCCTTGGTGTCAATGTTCACACTGACATACTGCATGAGAGTGTAACAATATCTTCATTGTTATTAGAATAATTGTAGAAGCACAGAAAAAACAAGAGGTGAAAAGACCTACACTTCGCCATTTCAGATTTGATGAATTTCACATGAACTCATTCTGTGTTTAGAAATTGCTACTAATTTCCTAATAAGGAATGCATTAACCATATGACAGGTTTACACGCCTGCCTTCCCCTCTCCGGACTGTTTTTGTTGTATATACCGTATTAAACATTTTTGTCAGCATAAATTATGAGCTAATCGTTCCTGTTCAATTTGTTGGTACATTCGCCCCCCACACACACACACTAATGATGAAGGTCGCGTTATGAAAACTATATGGTTGAAGCAGATGAATGCATAGGCGCCAAATTATTCCATTACAATACACGATTGTCACGACAAACAATAGACGCTCACCACACCCATTTTTCACAATTCTTGCTATTGGTTTTGCTTTTTCTAGGTTTCGCACAAGGTTTTTTTTTAGAAATGCTTTTTGGAAAACATCTGCATATTATTTTGCAAAACGTTGCTGAAAATTTAAAGCAAATTTTTCTCACGCACAAAAGTTTTTTGGGAGCAGTTTGGACACCAGTCGAAGGAGGAAACAAATTAATCAAGTAACGTAAGCAGTATTTTTCAAACTTTTCAAACTTTTCAAACTGCTTTCTTCTCTGACGATTCTATCTGCATTTCCCTCTTTTTCTACTATCTGTCTATCCATTTCTCCATGTTCATGTTTATTTTACTTTTCACCCATTTCTTCTCTCTCTCTCCCTTTCTTTCTCTATCCCTTTCTTTCTGTCTCTATCTTTTCCTTTCTCTCTGGCCACCTTTCTTTTTTTATATTATTTTTTTAAATATTTGTTATAAGGGTCGAAGTACTAAGATGTCAACCATCTTTAATTCACTCCCATACATGTCCACTTTGTGTTTCTTATACACGTATAAATATATATGTGTACTAGTATATATTGTGAGTTGTCATCTATTTTATACATTTAACTATGCTACTAGTTTATTGATGTTTTTACGTCACAAATTCTACTCTGCATTGAGCATTTATTCTATGTTTGAGTGGAAATAAACTGAATGTAATCGAATTGAATTTGTTTAACAGTTAAAGTCGTGTTGCATAAGTAGCTCTATAGTTGACTAATATTAATGGACTTTGATAGCAACACCTATGTAAATACAGTTCTTGTTATTAATTTTTTACAGCACCTATGTAGTAATACAGTTGAAACTCGTTATAAGCAATATTCCAACTATAAGAAGACAAACTCTCGTTATGAAAGCTTAATTTCCCGGTCCCACTTCTTTGTGCTCTATTCTTTCTATTAAACCCCTCATATAACATTATTCCATTACAACAAGATACTTTCCGTGTTCCCCGTGTGTTAGCAAAGCAATCAGGTTCTGCTTTTTTCTGATAGGGTGTAGTATAATTTTTTCACCGGATTCCATGACCGACATGTATTGTATTTTTTTTTAAATATAGGTAATGCATAAATAAACTTTCATTTCAAGAACCATATCCTATACCATTATAGTACATGCGTTTTGCATTTCTAGATTATCTTTCTTTCTTAGAATGTTCTTGCACTGGACCACTTTCCAACAAAGAGAAAAATATAGTAACTGAGTTTTCGGCCAGGCGAGAAAGACATTTCAAGGTAAATAATCATGAAATTGCTGTTAAAACCTAAATTTGTCATTTCTCAAAAAAATTATGTTCGGTCACAAGCTACCTCGCAGTTCAGCGATGTTAAGTAAAGCTTATGAAGCCAGACTTCACAAATGAAGCGAAGGGGACACGAAATTTAAGTATCTTAGGTAAACTCCAACAGGCAAAAGTGAACTCCGTTCTTATGTTACGAATTTAATTCAGTTTGAAAACGCCCAAACATACAATAGATTTTTGCATGCATTAAAACTGTTATTTGAATTAAGAGGGACGGGTAGAAGAACGTCCACCGCCCCCTCCCCCGCCAAAAAATTTGAATTTCTCGCCGAAATGTATTGATCCCCATTGAGTCGGCTATTTTGCTCCCCCACCCCTTTTGACGCCAAAAAGTAATTGCACATAATATCTCTTTTAAACAACTACAGATAGTCTGTGTTACAGTATGAATTATGACTTCTCCTTGATCAATGGAAACAGGTTTCACAGCCTGAAATAGTTAAATTACATCTCCTGATGAGAGAATATGCTATACATGTATAATCTTCATATATCGTCCAGACTTAAAGACGATATGCATATTGACTTCTGGAGATGAGTGTAACTCTATACATCAACAAAACTATTAGCCAGTCAACTATTTTATCTAGATATATATCATAATTCATATTTTGAACATTTCCCCCTATTTTCACAACCTGTTATGTCCCGCCCCTAAAAATTATAGAAAACCATGCATCTTGCGCCTCTTGCTAAATAAGAATAACAATTATGAACATGGTTATGCCTTTTCCTTACCTAGGACCACTTACATATAAGAGCATAACAGGATTTCACATATTACACCCCTCACCATCTCTCTTAGCAATCCCGGGCCATGTTTGACATAACAGTGACAGTTACTTGGAAAGGTTGTAATGTGACATCGTGTAAAAACCTGTGATACCGGCCGGTGTTTGCAAGTGTTCCTACGCATATTTGATTATTTTTATAAATCAAGTCTATAAAATATGTACATCGGCAAGTAATAAAGAACATCCATTGTCATGATTGTGCATCGCAGCTGAAAGTCTGAAGCATCTCTCAACCAAATTGTTAATGACAAGAGGGAGGATATTGTAGCTGTGAAGAGGTCATATAAGAAGCATTTAAAAAGCACTAACATTATTGATACGCCTCATTTTACAATTTGTAAACTTCATTCTAATAAGACTTTAATTTTTTCACTAGATCGCAAAGGTAAAAAGTATTACCAGCTTTGCTTTTTCTTTGCCAAAATGTACGTCATTTCTTTTAATTGGTTTTTAGTAATTTTACATATTTGGCGAGAGATCGTTTATAATGGAGGCTTCTTTTCATCCGGGGTGCAATTTTTCTCGGGACATTTCTTGATTCGGTGAGAAACCAAGCGCTTTACACGTACAGTACCATAACGAAGGCATAGGGAAAATGAGCGTATTAAGAATTTTATGAAAAGGAAGGAAGCACGATTACGACATTTTCTTGACAAGCAAGAAGGCAATTAAAAAAAAAATTTTCAGAGGCAGAAAGAGGGAAGAAGGCAGTGCCTATAGTGTTTCATTGACAGACCCAACGATTTTATCGTTGGGAAAATCGGTGAGGTCTGACCACTTTTTTCGTTACATCAAACTACTTCCTGTTCACCAGACTGGGCTGAAATGCTTTAGAAGTAGAATGTAGATCCCTCAATTCATTTCTTTTGTTTCTGTTACAAATGTATGCATAATAACAGTTCTTATATCTCGCATTATATACCTTTGATTCACTTAGGAAAAGGTGAAAAGGAAGTGAAACAAGTAGGAAAGCTGTAATATCAATCAATTAAATGGTTATGTTTTCAATTCAGATTCGAATTGCCCAAATGTATTAGCTTGTCTTTCATTTTGAGGGATATTATTCCTGACCAGAGCTTTTGCGCAGCATGCGCAAAGTCCGTTTACCATAACACTTTGTCTCAACAGAAGGTACAATGGGTGATTTTAAGTATGGTGTTAAAAGCTGGTGTCGGTGTTAACAGTCAAACTCAGCGCTAACTTCAATCCTCGCTTACTATTAATTTTAGTAGTCCAAAGGCATGGAGTAAGTGCTAATAATGACTGTTTAACACTAACACCAGATTTTAACACCATACTTAAAATCACCCATTGTATAAATCTTTCTCGACTGCCCTCGGGTTTCTTACAGTTTCATATTCAACAAGTGACTGACAGATAGGATGGAGCCATGTCACGAAAACACTCGAAGGCGAGTAGCAAGATCTTAAACTTAATACGTGAGCACCTGGTAATCACTACAAGGGTCTTAGCACAGACGATATGGTTTCATGTGTTTTTGTTCTTGTCAGCCGAGTTTTGAATGGCCTGAATTTTATGAAGTTTCTGAAGCTGCATGGGTATCTGGTACTCCATACAACAGACTATTGCAATAGACTAGATCACATATAAAAAATACATGCTCTAATTTTTCAGTTGTTTCTTTGTCAATATCTGGTCGAATTTTGGCAATCTTATGCAATGCTAATGATGCAGAAAGGCATTTCCGAATCGAACTGATATAATTATGCATCGTCGAATAGAACAAGATTTCTCGTTTCTTGACAGCGACAAACTCTATAGCATCAATTCCAAAGAGCTGCAAAGGCACATGAGATCGAAATCGGGATTTGATATGTAGAACTTCTGTTTTTGTACCATTCAACTTTAAGGCCATTCAACCTTGACCACTCTTTAACTTCCTTGATACAACCGAACAATCTAGGAATTAGCTCTTCAGTATCTAATGACTTACGTAATATATACATTTGAGTATCATCTACATAGAGCATTTGAGAAAAACCATATATGAATCAATATTTTATAGAGGTGATGTATACATTGTAAATATCAAGGGTCCGATAACGGACCATTGCGGTACACCATGCATTGGTGTATTAGCTGATGACTGCACACCATTGATCAAGACAGTCTGAGTACGAGATGTTAGATATGTGCGAAACCAGTCCAGTGCACGGTCTTGGACTCCAAACCAAAGTGACATCCGTTGCAAGATGGTGTCATGGCTTATTGTGTCGAACGCAGATGAATAGTCCAGAAGAACCAAAATTACCTCATTTCAAGGACATCAATGTATTATTGGAAACACGCAAGAGTGCCGTCTCACAGCTGTCGATAAGTCTCAGCTGATTGAGTTTTTGCAGCTATTGAAGCTGCCTCTCTCTACAGCCTTTGCCAAAAACTTAAGATTTGCGATTGGCCGATAGTTCTTTAAGTCTTCACTGTCCAACTTTCGATCTTTGAGAGGACAGATGTAAGACTGTTTTAGACCCTCCGGGAGACAGCCATTTCGAAAAAAAAAAATCGTTGATGTAAGTTTATAGGAAAAAATATCTTCACAGCATTAATTTTCTTCAGTCAAAAAGTTGGAATGGCATCAAGGCTTCGGGTTGATGTAGAAGAATTCTTCATTATATGTGCAACTTGCTTTTCGGAGACAGATTTAAAGCTATGGAATGAATTTCCAAGATGTCTTTGTTGTGGAAAATCAAATGTCGAAGCGTCATCTGGACCCGCTCTCAGAAACTCAGAAATCCTCTCAAGTTTATTTACAAAAAAATGTATAAAACGTTTAGGAAGAGAGGTTTCTGGGTCGTTGTTGTTTGGCAAAGATTTTGAAGAATGTGGATGAGAGAGTTTATCAATTTTCTGGAAGAGAGTCTTGAGCACTGTAAGCAGCTAATTGGTTTAGATGATACATTGTCCTAGCCACTTGGTCTTAGCGGTTTCTGATGCCTCATATTCAACACATTTAGCCTTGAATATCCGTCGATGAATCACTTGGCCAGAATTAGATGGTGAAAATGCAATCCTTTCCAGCCTCTGAAGTTCCGGTTTTGCATAACGGTGTTCATCATTATACCACATCGAGGGAATTTTAATTTGCAAATTATGCTTTTGACTCAACTTAAATGTTGAGTCAAAAGCAAAATTTGCAAATTATGAATAGATGGGTGAAAGGAACATTGGGACGTCCTATGAATCTTTGTTCACGGAGGTGGAGGAAAATCTCTGCAAAGATGTACCATAATTAAAGCAGGCAAGCGGCGAAGTTTTTTAATAAAGTGAATTGTCATTACTGAGGAATACTCATTACTGGAAGTTTTGTTGGCACTGTTCCCCCTTTAGCAACTTTTCTATATGCATTCATTTTAGCACTTTAATCTTTTTCATCACCATTTTGTTATTGAGGTCGCAATACGCGACCTAGGACACTTCTTTGCCCCCAAATGTACATTGTTTACGGGTTTGAGAGCAATCTAATCACTATATCCAGCAGATAATTTCATGAACAAATAACAAGTCAGTTTACTTGTAGAAGAACTTAAAAGAGCATGTCGGCATTTTTATCAGAATTCCCTGAATGTGCACTGATCTGGGAGTGACGACGCGGGGGTATTTCGCCTTGTATTAGTGTACAATTTTATTATCAAAATATATATTATATAAATTACCACTAATAACTGCGTATTTAAACGATGACGTATTGAAATCATCTGACTTATAGGTTGGTAAATTATTAACAGTCCGCTCTGGCAACCAAAACGGAAATCATTTAACGTTCACATAATGTCATAATCTGATTTAGTAATAAATTCCTGGATTAAAATAATTTCATGACAAAGCCTATAATTTTTAAAAATACTGATGTAATTTTATGTTGAGGTTTTAGATCCTTTGCAATTTGCACAACGTTAGCGCTTTTGTTATTAGACGGAACCGAATGTTCAGAGTAAGCTGGCGCTCTTCATCGGAGCTCAGAGCAATAACTTGAACGTTGATGATCCGTATATATGATATTGGGATTTTCCAGTCCGAAAGCTGTGTACTCCGAAAGCTGTGTAGTCAAGATTGTGGGAAATTCCACGTGGGAAAAAAGACACAAAGACTAGAATACAATCTTTACAAGAAATACTGAAATATAAAATTTTTGAAAAATTCTGTTTTGAAGCCAACCGTCAAAAGAGGTGAGCAGAGCTAATGTTGTGGCACGTGCAAAGCCAAACAGAGCTGATTTGAACGCCTCTCCTATATTATGCATTGAAATCTGAAATAAATATTTCCAAACATACAAATCAACAGTACAATCATGAATATCATAAAGAATGAACATGTACAAAACACTTTCAATGCAATGCAATGCAATGAGGCGAAATTTGCTCGCTGACAAATATCTATGCCCAATTGAGCCGATGCTACTATAATGACACTATAAAGTCACCGTCCGTCCCCCTACACCCCCCGCCCCCCCTACACCCCCCCCGCCCCCTGCCCGCCCCCTGCCCGAAGCCCCCTGCCCGCCCCCTGCCCGGCTACGCGCCTGCAGTAGAATGCAATCTTTACGGGAAATACTGAAATATTAGAATTCTGTTTTGGAAATAAAAAAGCAAAAACACATGTACATTAAATTATCCTTTATACCGTTACCGTAACTCTTTTGATGGTGGCACCCTTCATTGGAGATGATTGTCCTACATTATAGTTATATCAATCAGCGGGAAGGTGACACTTGCGAATGCTTTGTATATATTATTTAGCAAGTAAGAAATGTACATGTAATAACATTTCACGCCTATGTAGAATTACCAATATGTGAAGCTGATCCATGATACAACATTTTCCCGTCAATGTGTTTAGATCCAGTGCTTTCCATGCATGCTTAAGAAGCGATTTTTTTGGGGACCGCGGGCGAGATAATGCCTCTTCATTCATTTATACTGCCTAATAGAGGAAGATATTATTCTTTGGCAAATCTTGATTTCGATTTATGACCGTTATACAGTTCACGAATTTAACCAGTGGAGGATCTGGGGGTGGGGCACTTCCGGCCCGTGCCCCCCCCCTTTTGGAACAAAAGTATGCATTTTGACCATAAAGGATCCGCCCTTTTTTCGATTGTGACAATCAGCCCTACTTTTTGGGTTATTTAATACAGTTTTAAGCAAAAATCAATTGTCCTGAAACATATTTCAGTAGGGGAATTCACAGTATTTCGCTTGAAAGTTGGAAAGAAAATGAGCTCTCCGTAACCGTAACGGACATAACACAAAATCGACAAGGTTTTTTTTTGGGTTGTTTTTTACTCCTGCGGATAGTTTTAAAAATCTTTAAGTTGTAGGGTTCAATGAGTCTACTTGAGGTATCTAGAGAAGCTTATAATCATTCTCTAACAAATACATGTGCGTGTTGTAAAACTATTAGATTGCACATTTCCTTGTCAGAGAGGACTGTGCGCAGGTGCATATCAAACGGTCGAGTCACATGACACTTTTGTCCACTTTTTATAACCCCTACACGCAGCTTAGTTTTAAAACGTTCATTTGGATCATGCAAACATTATAATCAGTAATCTTTTGTCAATTCATCTCAATTTACTACTAAAAAAAATCAGCTCGTGGCGTCAAATGATGAGACCCAAAGACCTTTTCCCCCAAAGTAAGCTTTTTAAAAACGAAATATCAAATTAAAGAGCTTAATGAGTTCTTTTGTTTGATACTAAATTTGTCATTATAGCCTAAAATGTTTCTGGAGACTCTCCAATTTATGATCTTTTGGCAAGTGAATATTTCCTTGGAACTGCTCAGATCGGTCTTAAACCTGTCATTCTAGTATCTGTGTAGGACGCCAGCACAAGTCAGCTATTAGCTAGTGTATTTGTTGCATACAATATACTGTATAATAAGCCACCTCGGGGATGCAATCTGAGCATGAGCAGATAAAGGTCATCTGTACCAAATTCTAAAACCCACTGACACTAATATTCGATATGTGCTCATGAATGTCATGTAATCATTATTCAATTATGCACTAATGGTGCATTCCATGATATCCAGGTGGAAGTATTCTTTTTAAAGGGGGAAACAAAAGCTATTCATGAGGCATCTCTATCACTCCCAGAGTTATTTTTCTGAAGTGCACATAAAGGGACCCTCCATGTCTAAAATATCTGTGGATATTTGGGGTCATTTGTACCATGCGCTAACCCCGAACTGGCTTATTGTTGAGAAATCTTTTTCTTGATATTCTATATTCATTTTACTCACCGGTTCTTCGTATGATACAAACACACAGTCAGTGACCACTGACGTGACTACCGAGGTCTGGGAGAGTGAAATAGGGTGAAAATCACCTTTTCCTTTTAGAGGGTTTAAGCACATAAAATAGTCAATTCATAAACTGATCAAACATTATAATCGTAAATTATAACATAGAAGGATAGCGAGGTGGGTTGAGATTGAGGGAAAAGTGAAGATAAAGAGACGAGTTAGTGAGATTGAAAAGGCTAGGGGAAAGGGACAAGGAGAAAAGTGAGAAGTCTAGTTCTGATCATGCAGTTACATTATGTCTACATAAGAAGCGTTGTATACTGTAACGTTTCTGGATCATCATTATGATAAGAAATTTACCCAATCTCGCTGAAAACCACATGCACTGCACACAGAAGTGGGTGTATGGGACTGCACACACATGTGGCTTGAATGTTCGGCCTGAACATTTCAGCTATTTCTCGTCAACATGAGGCTTTTTGAAGACCATGTACTTCTACTATGCTGTTCTTCGAAACCGCATAAAAAGAATGAGAAAGCTTGCAAAACATTTTTATACTTTCCCAGTAGTCAACCTTCTCTTTATGAAAGTAAATGTATGTTCAAATGCAAAAATATTTACACGAGTACATAAGAAACGAGTACATAAGACATGGGAGAGAAATAGGTCTAATCAAAACGATAATGAAATATACCTTTAAATATTTTCCTTACCAACTCCCCAGTTCAGAGGATAAGGAAATAAATAAGTTTCTAATCCTAAAGTGTATTTTCAGGGATGTTCATGGGGCTATTAATGTTATCGTAATGTAAGAGTACATGTCTGCTATACATAAGCACAAGGCAATCAATGAAAAATATGACATAAGTATAATAATAACAATGAAGTCTTCTACAGCACCGGCACCCGCCAACTCGGACGCTCATGGCGCTTAATTGCTCTGAAATATAACATGTAATTAAGTTGAATTCTGTAGGCGAATGTTGTAATTTTAAAGATTTTGTGGTGTGGAAATTGCGAGTATGATTATCAAGGAAGCATTTCCTGTATTTCATGAGGAAACTGAAACGGAAACCAATAACCCAATTTATTCTCAATATGTTATCTAGATTTGAGAATGTCGATTTGGCATCTTCAGTAATCATGCTACCAAGGTAGTTGAAGGAAGAGACTTGTTTAATAATCTCTTCTTTCAGTTTCAAGTTGCATCTTGGACTGCTCTTCTTTGAGACGACTAAACATTCTGTCCTCTTTTTTTTATATATAGTTTTACAGTGTATTATAGGCCTGAAATTTCTAAATATGATTTGAAGAACAGAGGCAATTGAGATATTTAGAAATTTTTGTTAAGATTGTTCCAAACGAACCCAATATACAGGGATTATTGAGTAATTAAAGATCACATTGCAAGAAAATTCCATCAAAATAAATATTGGCTGAATACTTATTATTGCATAGATGGCATAAATCAATTATAAAACGGTAAAATACAGCCCCCGATATAGCAGCTGAAGAGCTCCTTGAACGCTGCTGAGATGTGTGACGACACACGAAGGACCAGTCCTGTCTAAGCAGACGATGTCCCATAACATCTTACACTTTTTTCAGTGCCTGTTTTGTCATCTCCTCTTCACTTATTTCTCTTACTTGACTAGCGTCAGTCTTAATGTTAGTCTGTTGCCTCACTCTTAACTTCGTGCATCGTATTATTTTGATGAAAAATGCAACGTTAAAAAAATAAAGGAATCAGTCACTTGTAAACAAAATAAGACGCCATTGTATTTTCAGCTGCTTGCACCGGGGCATGTTCGGCGTTTCAAGAGGGAACGAATACAATCTGTGATATTATTCGGAGGGCTTTTCAATTTGAAAGTGGGGTTTATTTCATTGATCATTGACCCTTCTCCTGTGTATTTACAATCAAACGGTTTTAGTTATCAGAATCAGTTCACTTTCCCTTTTAGAATGGTGTGAAATAAGGTCATGTTTAAATGTACCAAACTCTTTATAATTTGATAAATAATTGCATTGCAATTACGTTCATTCATTATAGGACGTCGTCTGCTTAAGCAGGATCGATCCCTAGTGTGACGACATCAAAACATCGCTATATTTCTGGCGAATCCTCGGATATTCCAGATGCTGAGAAGAGCTTTTATTTATGTTGTTTTTATAATCATCAGATACGCAGTTGACATAAAACTTATACGATTGCCATCTGTAAGCTTCCCAGTTTCTAGTGATACATTAATTGCCATATTTGTGATTTTCTTTGGATAGCTACTTTAACAACTGATAATACATATGCAATGCTATCTATCATGCTATCGACATGATCGATTGTGTGCAAATGAAAATTATAGAGGAATGTTTTTTTACAGGCCTACTGCACTGCATGCGCATGTAATCATCGTCGTATAATGCAGATATCTTTATGATGCATATATACTTGTAACTTTGTCACACACTAGAACTGGGAAATGGCTAGAACCAAACTTGCGCAACTTTACCACACATGGTGCAATGTTTAGCAAGGCACACAGCATGGGCTACTCATTCCTTTAGCAACGTCCTTTTCCTTATCAAACACAAATAGGTCGGCTCCGTTTGAACGCTTTGAGAGTATGAAGCTCACGGTTGTAATCATCAACATATCTTAGCATTTTGTAACTAGAGGTTATACAGCAAAGGTATACAGCGCGAGTAAAAAAAAAATAAAGAAACACGTTTCCCCCCAAACGTCTTTAAAATCATACCGGATATGGCAAGCCCAGCTAGCCCTTTATGCTTTTCTTACCTCGCTAAGTTAAGCAAACAAAAATCGTAACAAATGCAAATGAAGAAATATTTTCTAAAAACAAATCGGCTCTATACCTGAATTTCGTTCGCATTGTCTGGCTTGGATTGGGGTTTTAAAGCTCATGTACAGTTTTGATATTAAAAATGATACTAGCAAGAAACATGTTAATCAAAATATATTGTTCTCCTTGTATCAGAAGACACGTGTACTAGATGATTTGGTATTCCATCCATGATTTCCGACATAATTTAGTGTAAATATATGAAGGAACTCTTGGATAACGGCTTTACACGGCCATACGCTATCAATCCCTTCCACCCCAACGGCTCCCCGCATCATGCGCATAATGTAACTGCATGATCAGAACTCGACTTCTCCCTTTTCTCCTTGTCCCTTTCCCCTAGCCGTTTCTAATCCTAAAGTGTATTTTCAGGGATGTTCATGGGGCTATTAATGTTATCGTAATGTAAGAGTACATGTCTGCTATACATAAGCACAAGGCAATCAATGAAAAATATGACATAAGTATAATAATAACAATGACGTCTTCTACAGCACCGGCACCCGCCAACTCGGACGCTCATGGCGCTTAATTGCTCTGAAATATAACATGTAATTAAGTTGAATTCTGTAGGCGAATGTTGTAATTTTAAAGATTTTGTGGTGTGGAAATTGCGAGTATGATTATCAAGGAAGCATTTCCTGTATTTCATGAGGAAACTGAAACGGAAACCAATAACCCAATTTATTCTCAATATGTTATCTAGATTTGAGAATGTCGATGTGGCATCTTCAGTAATCATGCTACCAAGGTAGTTGAAGGAAGAGACTTGTTTAATAATCTGTTCTTTCAGTTTCAAGTTGCATCTTGGACTGCTCTTCTTTGAGACGACTAAACATTCTGTCCTCTTTTTTTTTTTTTATAGTTTTACAGTGTATTATAGGCCTGAAATTTCTAAATATGATTTGAAGAACAGAGGCAATTGATATTTAGAAATTTTTGTTAAGATTGTTCCAAACGAACCCAATATACAGGGATTATTGAGTAATTAACAACTGATAATACATATGCAATGCTATCTATCATGCTATCGACATGATCGATTGTGTGCAAATGAAAATTATAGAGGAATGTTTTTTTACAGGCCTACTGCACTGCATGCGCATGTAATCATCGTCGTATAATGCAGATATCTTTATGATGCATATATACTTGTAACTTTGTCACACACTAGAACTGGGAAATGGCTAGAACCAAAATTGCGCAACTTTACCACACATGGTGCAATGTTTAGCAAGGCACACAGCATGGGCTACTCATTCCTTTAGCAACGTCCTTTTCCTTATCAAACACAATTTTTTTGTTATATTCACTGTTATTTCTTCAATGCAATAAAAACATATACATACACACCAATGGTACTAAGGCTTATTAAGAAGTAGTCTCCGACAGCAGTTTTTCCCCTTTGTGAGAAATGTCAAGTATGAAACACATTGAATAATTTACATAGTCCTATAAATAAGAGTCGTTTCCGTGACAATAGGCGCGTATAGAAAAAGGGATCAGTAATGAAATCGTTCATTTGTGTATACCTAAATTTGTGTTCTTTTGTGTTCCTTTGTTCCCGTAATCAATGCCCAATTTGTACACAGTTATCTTCAATTAAACACCTTCACTGTTAGGACATGTGTAAATACAGATGCTAACATTAAAGATAATGTTGAATACTAGCATGACTGGTAAATGCTCAACGAGGGCACCTCTTGGAATTGGAAAAATCGCCAAATTGTCTAAATATTAAAATACATGTACCTGTCTAACCCAATTAAGTGTGCATATAACATATTTTAATATGTGATGAAAATCACTTCAAAGAGCGAAGTTCCAAGCTACTTTTGTACATTCACTAATCTCCCTCACAATAATCAATATTTATTTCGGGGCGGCTCATAAAACACTTTCTTGGCTATTTTGCACGCGATAGAATAGATGACTTTTTTTCTTGTTGCTTACCAGAGAATTTGAGTAAAAAGTGATTTTTTTTTGTTGTTTTTTTTTTGCTTGTCAAGGAATTCCTCTCACGTTTGACGAGAGATTTTCGCCCATGCTCCCATAAACTTCGGTAGATGAAAATGTACCCCTATCAAAATTCTTCTTGTATAACTTCTCCTAATGCCCCCCCCCCCCCCCATGTCGGTCATGACCATCATGACAAAGAATAGTCACCCCTGACCCTGTGCGTGTCTACTCTATCAAAGGCATTAGACGTGACTGCAGGAAGAACATAGATGAATCTGCTCATCATAAAATATGTGAATATTCCCTCATCAAGAACAGCTTCAACAATGCATAGTGATGCACATTCTATGCACGATTGGGTTAGAATATAATAGAAAGCCTTGAATAACACCTCACTATGGCGTTTCTCCTCTTTACTCTACATACCAACTTGAAATTTACTGAGATACATTACATGCAAGATTTTTTTTGGTCTTATTGATTTCTGTTTGCAAACAAGAGTACAGCTCCATTTTTTGCACTCTAAGTCGAGCTTACTAACTCTTGTTTTTTTGTTAAGTAATGATTTGATATACCAGCAATTTAATCAATATCGGTATCCCATGGCAGAGATTTTGAATGTTTGTACATTTATGACAATTTGGAAATATCCGCCCATTACTTTTCAATTATTGTCTGTGAGACAATACTCTCGTTTTTTCTTTTGCCTTTCTTTGTTTTCGTTGTTTTGTTTCTATTACCGATTAAGAATTATTACTAATTTATTGGATTATTTTTAATATTCTGATTACATCAACTCTCGAACACGCTGACCCAGTAAAAAGGGCTATTTGTAGTTGTGAAATTTTAATGCCAGTTTAATAGTTGATATGTGTCCCAATATTTTTTCGTGTATGGGCCTACTGATAATAGTTTTTGACCAACTTTTCATATACACCTCATTACCAACTTGAAGAAACGTCGACCATTCAGTGAACCGAACTGAAAGATTCTTTATACAGTAAGACCTAAACGTGCTAATGTAAACATAAAGCTATAGTCATTGTACAGTAAATTGAAGTGCAATCTTGATAATACAAATTAAAAATGTCCAGCTCACGATGGAACGAATAATTATTCTGTGAACGAAATTATAAAAAATAGTTATGTTTTGAATATCTTTGTTTAATACCTACAAATGGATTGGATTAGAAGGATTGGATGGGTATCACTATGAACATGACGGGCAAAGAGAGTGGACAAAATAGACAACTCCCCATTCTACCCTTCACAGTTCTGTAGACAAAAGAACATCTCTGCTTTCCTGTTAAAATAATTATGTAGAACATGTAGGTGTGCATAGTGTATGTAACTACATGATCCATTGACATTTTACCACGTAATTTGGTCAGATGTAAATCTTCAGGGTTAGCTATTCTCCGAAACCTGGATAAGGAATAGGAGGGTTATAATGAGATATCCTTCTCCCACTCCGGGATTGACGCCCCTTTCAGCAATACTCCATGATTCATACATCTATTTCACTACAGGAATATATGAAACTGTAGCATGTATGAGCATAATGCTGAGCATGGAAGAATTTCCGGTTGCTGGAGATTTAGATAAATAATTTCATAATTTCCAAAATGTATATTATTGCTATTCAGGTTGTCAAGACTTGAATAGATCCGCTTATAACTGATGTTAAGGTAAAGTCGAACACCGGGTCGACCACTGTTCAAAATGACTTGTCAGTAATCATCAGATATTTTTCCACATTCTAGTCAACGTTGTAAACAAACAAAAATTACTTTTTCATACATGAAACGATTGTTATTTGCACCTATTTTTTATATAGGCATTAGGTGGAAGAAACTTCTTCAATATCCTAAAGTTGTCTTTAAGCACAAGAGACACACCGCCCGCGAACATTGAATATCTCTCTGAAGTCCCTCTTGATTAATTAGTATAGCAATATAAACGTAGGCCCTACCCGTTTAGTTGAATTTCTCTACCGCATATAGTATTTCTCATGCACAAGTTAGTCACTCTCCCCCTTACTGAAATGGGCTATATTCAACGTCAACGAAGTCACCTAATTAAGAGTCCCTTTTAAAGAGGGATTTTCCGTGGGTTTTTAAAATTTATTGAACAGTAAACGTAATACCTTTTCGCCTATGACGTGGGCACTGGCGTAGACGGGGGGGGGGGGCACAAGGGGACCATGCCCCCCCCTATTCAGCCACTAAAAAAAAGAAAAGCGAGAGCGAAAAAGCGGGGGAAGTGAGAGAAAAAGGCCTAAAAAGGCGCTATACAAGCCGTTATCTTTCTCTAAAAATTTGCTAAAACGTCAAAGCTTTCGCGCTTCGCGCGGGAAGGGGGAAATAACTCTCCTCTCCCTGCACCCACTGTTACATACAGTGAAATGTTGAGTCCACATAATAAAGCAGTCCAGGCGTCGAACTATAACTTTCCGCCTAAAAATGTTTAGCTACTAGTCGTTGTCTTTCTCTCAAATTTGCTAAAACGTCAGAGCTTTCGCGTTTCGCGCGGGAAGGGGTAAATCTCCCTCGCTCTGTACCCACCCCTGTTACATACAGTGCAATATTGCGTCCAAATAACTGAAAAGCAGTCAGGGCGTCGAACTATAACTTTCCGCCTAAAAAAATTGTTTGCTACGAGCCGTTTATCTTTCTCTCAAATTTGCTAAAACGTCAGAAGTATCGCGCTTCGCGCGGCAAGGGGGAAACTACCCAATTCCTGCACCCCCTCGTTACATACAGTGCAATATTGCGCCAAGTAATTCAAAAGCAGTCGGGGCGTCGAACTATAACTTTCCTCCTAAAAGTTTGTTTGCTACAAGCCGTTGTCTTTCTCTCAAAGTTGCTAAAACATCAGAAGGGGGAAACTCCTCCCTCCCTGCACCCATCCCTGTTACAGTGCTCGCATTGTCATTCTCAATTGAGGGGTTCCGTCCATTGGCGTAGATCCATGCATTCCTTTTATTCATTAAAAAAAAAAACATTTTGGGATGCTCTAAAATGGAAGTTTTATAGACAGAAGTCCCTGGTGTGGGAGGGGGGATACCCCCTGCCACACCCCCCCCCCCCGCTCGGTCGCTTCGCTCAGTGGCGTATCTAGGGGAGGGGGGATACCCTGGTGTGGGAGGGGGGATACCTCCTGCCACACCCTCCCCCGCTCGGTCGCTTCGCTCAGTGGCGTATCTAGGGGAGGGGAGTTAATACGGTTTACGCACAAAAAAATTCGCAGGGTTAATGCACTAGAAATCTAGTTTTTGAAGGTTTGAAATGTGAAAATTTTCAAAAGCTCCGTCGCTTTGCTCCCTCGCATAATTATCTTCCAGGATCTAGTAGTTTCGCGCCCCCAGTAGGCCTATATAGTTCTTAAATAGCTTAAAGGGTTCAAAAATTGAAAAAATAAAGATGTAATTGCTTTGCTCGCTATATTATGTTTCATATGACTCCTGCTAAATATTGCGCCCCCGATGTAGGATAAAATATATAAAAGAGCATTTGCAAAGGTTCAACTTATGAAAGAAATCTCAACTTCAGGTATAGCCTTGCTGAATTTATCGACTCTTTCTCAAGCCTTTCATGGTTTTCGTTAGTTTTGCTCCCGATTGTAGAAGTGAGTGAATAGAAAACCGCTTATCAATGTATAGAATTTGAGTTTCTCTACCGCTCAATTGCGGTGGTCATTAAGAAATTGCGTTTTTTAGGGTTAGAATTGAAAAATTTGCCGCTCGGTCGCTTTGCTCCTTCGCTGAGGAAGATAAGTTTGGGCACTCGGTAGGGGGGGGGGGAGACTTAATTTTTGCCCCGGGTGCCATAATCCCTAGTATCATGAACACGGATCGACACCCCTGTGGCCCCCTCTGTTGAAAAATCCTGGCTACGACTGTGGACGTGGTACAAAAATCAGATAGTGATAAGTCGTTTTCATTCGTTAAATGTCGATGCTATTCCCTTTTGTCTATTCCTCTGTATTTTGCTAATTTGATGTGAACTTTTCATCGTAAAGTGATAACGGATATAAATTATCTTCTTTCTTGTAAACTGTGATTTTAATCCCAATAGCTATGTACTATTCTTCCAAAGATGTCCGCTCATTATGAATCTTTCACTGCGCCAAGCCCAAGGATTACACACCGTTTGCCATTACGTGTGCATGAATGTGTGTGGGTGTGAAGGTATGCGTGTGATTGTGTGTGATTTTGTGTATGGAAAAGAATGCTTATGCACTGTAGGCCTAATTAACTGTAGCTTCATGGTATAACAGATATCCACAAGATTCGCACTCGCATGTAATCCTCGTCAACAAAGCATATAAACACCCAAACCCTCAAGAAAGTAGCTGGCTTCCTAATCAGCGCATTATATTCAAACCCATATTGTATACAAAGCACAACACGTTTCTCCTCCATTTGTAGCCGATTTGTAACCTCGATTCAAGAATCCACACGTTAGTTCGTATATCCAAAACCAACACACCATATGGTGATAGATATTTAATTTGTATGTTGCAAATCTTTGAAAAACATTCATACAACAGGTATCCACTTTTCGCAAAAAGTCCAAATAATTATTTGGCCTCACACTTACGCAAGTTATCAGGTTGGTTACTACATTATTAAGTTTCGATTTCGTTTCTGTTTTCAGTCCAAAGGAATATATATTCTGTATCTTGGATAAATAAATGTGAATTATTTGGACAAAATCAGAGACAAGGAAGTGGGTATATAGACCCTCTTTCCAACGGATTTCGCTTCACTCCACTTCCTCCATGCAGGATCCATATAGTCTATGGGCCAACGTAGACCCCCCTCCCCCCCCCCCCCCTTAGGCACATTTGTTTGTGATGTTTTCCTGGTAGCTAGGACCCTAGGCTATCAGAATCTGCCTGTTTGCCAAAGAGTTAGTGGTGGGTGTGGCCACCAGGGATGTTACCATGGCAACGCATCAAGGAAATATAGGAATTTACTAAAATACCTAATATTTCTAATTCAGAAATTTGAAAAATGACTGGTAAGCATCTAAATATATGTATTTTGAGTTTCCTGATTGATTGAAACCAAAATCTAGGTCATTTGAAGTCACGGTCATGTCAAAAAATGGCCGTTACTATGGAAACGGTAACATAAAAAGTTTATATTTTGGAAAAATATCTAAACTTATCAGTATAAAATAGACAGAGAAGTGTCTACACAATCTTAGATTATATTTTTCTGTTAGTTAGGACCCTCAGCTCTCATAATCTGCCTGTTTTCCATAGAGTTCATGGTGGGCGTGGCCGCTAGAGCCGTTACCATGGCAACACATAACGAAATACTGGAATTTAGAAAATACTGTATATTTGTCATTTAACAGCATAAAATATATGGTAAGGCCTCTAATATATATATTTCATATGCCCCACTGACTCCAACTACAATCTGAGCCATTTGAAGTCATGGGCGTGTAAAAAAGGGCCGTTGCTATTGAAACGGTCCCACAAAATGCTTATATTTGTGTAAAATATCTATGATTTATCAATACAAAATAGAAAACAACTGTCTGCACAATCTTAAATCATGTTTTTCTGTTAGCTAGGACCCTCAGCTCTCATAATCTGCCTGTTTTCCATAGAGTTCATGGTGGGCGTGGCCGCTAGGGCCGTTACCATGGTAACATAATGAAATACTGGAATTTAGAAAATACCGTATATTTGTCATTTAGCAGCATGAAATATACATGGCAAGGACTCTAATATATGTATTTTAATCTGCCCCACTGATTCCAACCACAATCTGAGTCATTTGAAGTCATGGGCGTGTATAAAAGGGCCGTTGCTATGGAAACGGTCCCACAAAATGCTGCTATTTGTGGAAAATATCTATGATTTATCAATACAAAATAGAAAACAACTGTCTGCACAATCTTAAATCATGTTTTTCTGTTAGCTAGGACCCTCAGCTCTCATAATCTGCCTGTTTTCCATAGAGTTCATGGTGGGCGTGGCCGCTAGGGCCGTTACCATGGTAACATAACGAAATACTGGAATTTAGAAAATACCGTATATTTGTCATTTAGCAGCATGAAATATACATGGCAAGGACTCTAATATATGTATTTTAATCTGCCCCACTGATTCCAACCACAATCTGAGTCATTTGAAGTCATGGGCGTGTATAAAAGGGCCGTTGCTATGGAAACGGTCCCACAAAATGCTGCTATTTGTGGAAAATATCTATGATTTATCAATACAAAAAAGAAAACAACTGTCTGCACAATCTTAAATCATGTTTTTCTGTTAGCTAGGACCCTCAGCTCTCATATTCTTCCTATTTTACATAAAGTTGGTCGTGGGCGTGACCACTAGGGTTGTTACCATGTTTTTCCCCCCTGTACGTTAGCTAGGACCCTGGATATCATATCCTCCCTGACTGCCACAAAGGTGGATACTGGGCGACCACTAGGGCTGTTACCATGGTAATAAGATAGGAAATAACATATATGTGTAATTCAACAACGTGAAAATATTTAGTAGGCATTACATCTATTTCAAGCAGCTCTTTTGAGTGCAATTTTTTTTTGTGCTTTCAAGGTCACAGTCAGGTACACGATTATAATTCTTATCCATTTGGTCTCAAACTGACGCCGATGGTGGGTGTGAGCACCAGCCCCATTACTATGGCAATGCACCATCAAAATATTGGAAATTGTTTGAAAATTACATATATATATTCTGTTTCAACAATAGAAAACACAAAATATTGGTCTTGATATATCATAAACTGCCAGAGTTATTACAGTCATAATCCAAATCACTTAAGGCCATAGTAATGTCAAAACAGGGTTGTTGCCATGCTAGTAGTATTATGAAAACTGAGCAATTAAAAAAAAAGGTGACAGATTTTTGTTATTACACAGCAGCAATTATGTTGCAAAGACATTTTTTAATTGTTCGCGTGTTCGGATAGCTCCGGGCAAGATGTGGGTGTCCATGTGGGTGTCCATGTGGGGGACCGTTGCAGTACCAACAGCTGATCCTAACTGGTTAGCTGTACTTGAGTAGTTATGCTTCCACCTCTATGCCTTGGCGTTGGGAGGGAGGCAATGGAGGCTTAATAGATGGATTCACCTCAGTTACAGAACCTAATATATTCATAAGATGATAAACTTGTCGGTCTGTAGCTAAACCTGTCTACTTGAAATAAATCTGAGAGGATTGGAATAGAATTTAGCATATTTTCCCCTAATCCTACCCATAAGAAATCTGCATGTTCATTAAGGATTAACAGCATGGCCAAGGTGGTCTAAGATTTGGACTTCATCAGAAACAGGGCCAAAGAATTGAATTTTTGGGTGCCTCATCATAGATCAAGTCCAGGATTAAAGTGTTGATACCTGCCTGGAGTTTTTTATATTTGCTAGAAGGTATTCAAAAGTGTCACTGAGAAGGCCTGTGGTGCAATTGCAGCTCAGCATTCTCATGACTTGCATGATTGGGGTACATGTATATTAGCCATGGACTTGATGTGTTGGGGACCATAAGACCTATAAGTTTACATATTGGTTGCCCTTTACAGGTAAGCTGCAGTTCTTTTGGCTTTAGAGGAGATATGACCAATAGTTTGTGAGATTGTTCCTCTAATACTATCTTGCCTTAAGCAAGGTTGGATAAAGGATGGGGTATATTTTTGGCAGCGTTTAGTGGCTAAGTCCATAATATTGTGAAATTAGCGGGTTTGTCTATCTTTTACAGCTTTAAGGCGTTCTGCAGCCTTACTTGAACTGAGTATTCTCTTATTAAAACTTGGTTGACTTTCTTACAAGTCTGATATGGTGAGGCACTCTTATCTGGCTTGAATCGAATGCTAAGAAGGTCATGGTGAGGAGATTATCCAACCCTCCCCCGGTTTGGTTTGGCAGAATAAAGTCAGAACTCAGGATGGAGATATAGGTGTCATCTATACCTCCACCACTATGTTAGAAGAGAATACATTTTTGCAATACTTGAGTAATGTCTCTATGGTTAGGATGAAGATGAGTGAATCCTCACTTCACCCTAGAGGGAATTCAAATTTACTTAGTATAGTTTGGTATGTAATTCTGAAGTCTGTCAATGCCTTATTGTATTTGTTCTTCATGATAACTCTGATTGATGGGTAATCCTCAACCTCATCCAAAGTAGTGGGTGTTGCTGCAAGAGGAATTCTGCTGAAAATGTTCCGTACCTCTATCCCAAGGATGCTCTCTAACTTCTGATTCCTAATGACATCCATTTATAGAACTCCTTGAAGGGGCAAAGTGGAATACAAGTAGCTTTCACTCATGTCAACTGGGTGTGGACACGTATGTACCTCAGTTATCATTTCACAGATGACCGTGAACTCAAAATCGACACAATAATTGCAGTGAGCAGTACAGTCAGAAATTAACTTTAGAAAAATATATCATCACTAACATTATCTTTCGTGTTGTGAAATCACAGAAATATGCCACTATTTTCTAAATATAGATTTCTCAATCATAATCTGCCTTAGCAGCGACCATATTTGGATATGATCATTGGGAATAAATGATTAACATTTTCAATGCAATCATTCAGGCTGCTTGCAATGGAGATATCTAGCATGTCTACACTGTTATATTGTTTTAAAATAATGTTAAACTAAAACAGTGCCACTTTCTGAAATGCCAATATTTTAAAGATCTATATGCTTTTGGTGCTCACAGCCACAGTACAACACCTACCAAGTGGTCAAAGTTAATACTGTAATGCGACAACACAGTAGATGAGAGTATCTCTAAGTACAGTGGTACCTTTTCAATATGAATTGGCTTATAAAATACAATGAATTTTCAGAAGCCTTGCATATCTATTTGAACATTTGCATCTTCGTTTGTCATAGCAAGTGTCCTACCAGGCATGATCTTGATTGATGAGGCCTTGATCTGGATTTGAACCAATAGGACAGTTGCACTTGTTTATAATTCATTATTTAGATACATAAATATCCCTTTCTTAAAAATCAGTATTAGCTTTCTTATCATTCTTTTCCTTTAGCAACGGCATATTTTTATATGACTGACCTAAACTAATCCGGCTTTTGATTGCAATTAAAGGCGCAGCTTCAATTGTGTATAATTAGATGCCTACATTGTACTTCGTTACGTTACAAATACGTGGTGGAAGCACTGCAGTATATTGGTGAAAGCCTTTCACTCTCATACGAGAGCTCTTGGATTCGATCCTTGATCGGTGCTTACATCCCTGGGCAAGGTGTTTTGCCCACATTTGTTTTGCTTGACCCAGATGTATGAAATGTGTATATGTACAAGGCAATGATAGTTGCAGGGCAGTTATATTACTGATGTGGTTATCTTGGGTAAGTAAGATAAATTTATTATTATCTATGATTCTAAAACTCTTGTTTTTTTGGTGCCTTACCATGGCAGCTACCTTGACAGTCTGACCCACAACCAACTTTGTTGCTACTAGGAAGCTTTTGATTATGATGGCTGACAGATAAACACCATTTTAGGCTGTACATACACTTGTTCTTTGTCTTGTTTTGAAATTTTCAATTTTTATCAGACTGTTTCCATAGCAACAGCCATGTTTTGACATGACGGTGACTTCCAATGACTCTGATTCTACTTGCAATCAAACGGGCACCCCAAAATACATATAGTTAGACGGTTACAATTTGTTTATGTGATGTTGAATTACAGATATATAGTATTTTCTAAAATTCAATTCCTTGGTGTGTTACCATGGTAACAACCCTAGTGGTCACGCCCACTACCAACTTTATGTAAAATAGGGAGAATATGAGGGCTGAAGGTCCTAGCTAACAGAAAAACATTATTTAAGATTGTGCAGACAGTTGTTTTCTATTTTGTATTGATAAATCATAGATATTTTCCACAAATATCAGCATTTTGTGGGAGCGTTTCCATAGCAACGGCCCTTTTTTACACGCCCATGACTTCAAATGACTCAGATTGTGGTTGGAATCAGTGGGGAAGCTTGAAATACATATATTAGAGGCCTTACCATATATTTTATGCTGCTAAATGACCAATATACGGTATTTTCTAAATTCCAGTATTTCGCTATGTGTTACCATGGTAACAGCCCTAGCAGCCACGCCCACCACCACCTTGATGTCAAACAAGCAAATTATGATAGCTGAGGGTCATAACTAATATAAAAACATTATCAAAGACTGTGCAGACACTTTTTTCTTTCTATTTTGTAATGGTTAGTTATAGATTTTTTCACAAATAACAGCTTTTTGTTGGACCGTTTCCATAGCAACGGCCTTTTTTGACACGCCCATGACTTTAAATGGCTCAGATTGTGATTGCAATCTATCAGGCAGCTTGAAATACACATAATAGGATACTTACCATATATTTTATAGCTATTGAATTACAAAGATGCAGTATTTTCTAAGAATCCAGTATTTTTGATGTGTTACCATAGTAACGGTCCTACAGGCCACACCCACCACCAACTGTACATGAAATTGGTAGATTATGATAGCTGAGGGTCCTAGCTAATAGAAAAACATACTTTAGGCTTGTGAATACACCTTTTTGGCTATTTCATATTTATAAGTTTAGAAAGTTGTCAAAAATACCCGCTTTTTATGGTACCGTTTCCATAGTAACGGCCATTTTTGGACACGCCCATGACTTTAAATGGCTCTGATTATGGTTGCAATCGATTGGGCACCTTAAAATACATATATTAGGATGCTTACCAAGTATTTTTAGATTCGTGAATTGGAATTATATGACTTTTCCTAAAATTCATATTTTTCTTGATCCGTTACCATGGTAACGGCCCTGGTGGCCACACCCACCACCAACTTTATGGCAAACAAGCAGATTCTGATAGCTGAGGGTCCTAGCTAACAGAAAAACATCATTTAAAATTGTGCCTAAGGGGGGGGGGGACCTTTTCGGTTTCTGGCCCATGGACTAGTATTAGAGGGTAGATGCGATTTTTTTTGTGTATGACTGTATACTTTTTATCTCCTTTTCTCTTTCTGTCTCTCTATCTCTCAGTCTGCGCATCTATGGGTTTTCCACCCCGGTCCGTACTAGTCAAAACCGGTTCTAGGCTTGCAACCCGAGCCAGAGGAGACTTTTCCCCACGAGCATGACGACAATCATAGGCCACAGAGAAGCTTTTTTCTTTGTCATTTCCCTCAACATGCCAAGTGACTACATAGAAGGAGGGTTGGTTGTAGTTACCACCCTTGTGATTTTCTCACGATTTACCGATATATCAGGATATCTTTAACAAAACCTGTCATAAATCAAAATTTCGAATGTTATCGTAATGAAAACTACATTAACTACATAAAACAATGACATTAAAAACGACGATGATTACGTACACGTAATGCAAGATATGATATGGTTTGGTTTGGTTTATTTTACCTGACTGCTAAGAAAGCATATGCTTGTTAGTAAGCAACCAGGGGACCAAAGGCTTTAAGTCATCTCTGAAGGACTTGGTAATGAGGATTAATGCCTTACCAAAGGGCACTAGCGCATCCACTTGGTTTCGAACCCTGGCCCTCTAATTCCGAAACCACTGATCTACCACTGTGCCATCGCACCTTCAAACTAAAATTTGAATAATAATTAAGACACCAATTGAAGAACAATGACGATACTATACAGATTTTATCAAAATTAAAAATTGAAAAGAAACAGATCATTGAAATTAAAATAGATTTAAAGGAGACCAGTGAGTTCAGTTTAAATGGAATTTTAGAAAATGATAAAAGACCTTATATAAGATAATCTACATACATTTTGAGGAATTAAGACGGATGGGTCCTATGTTTGTTTTACTTCAAACAGAAGCGCATTCAAAATTTCACAACCTGAATACTAAAGGAATGATCTCCTACAAAATTCCGCCTTGCGTTTTGGTAACTGCAACATCATCCTGTCTGTGTAGTTGCTGTATAGATATCGTCAACGAATGTGAATCGCTTATGAACTACTTTCGGTTTTGTTTTTATCAGGCTGCAAAAGGTCGTCTTCTAGAACGATTCAAGAGTTGGCAATGATGGAGACTGAAATCCCGGGGGGGGGGGGGGGCACTCAACCTGTTTTGGGGTGTGGGTGTGCCGCTGCCAATCTCAAAACAGGGGGCTAAGGAGCTAAATGGTTAATTGAGGAAGCTCATTTTTGAGGGTCTAAGGAGCTAAATGGTTAATCGAGGAAGCTAATTTTTGAGGGTCTAAGGAGCGAAAGGGCTCATGGGCAGAGCTAATTTTAGCTGCTCGCGATCTCACTACTCTGGTACACATACGGTGCATGAGCTGAGTCAACGGTCGCAGCGCTGTTTCTAACGCTGTACATGCCGCGCCACTGCACTGACTCGATGTCGCATGCAGATCGCTGAGTCGCCGCTAGCACTAGTAATACCGCGTTCAGTTAGGGGGCACTAGGCCGCCCAGCTCCCCCGCTGCGCTGGCCTGGGAGGCTAGGGAGCGACCGTTCCCGGACAATGGGCTGTGCGCATTGTTTTCTCATATTCTAGGGAGCGAGTCGGAAGCCAATCGAGGTGCGGTTAGTGAAAATCTGAAAATCGCATATCATGGGAGCGACCCGAGAAGGTTGAAAATGGGGGACGTCACAGCGGCACATACATGTGTGACATATATATGTGAGTGCCCCCCCCCCCCGGGGACTGAAATACACCTAGAAAAGGTGTATTCCATGATATATTTCAGACTATGTACGCAGCTCTTTTGTGTAATTTATTTAGGGAATTGACATTACATATACTTCTCCAAGATCACATATCATACCAATGTAAACTAGAAAGGCCGTCAAAGGCGGCAGACCCACGCCTTAGCGGAGCTATTATTCTTGAAACTGCAGATATATTTTTACTGGTTGGTTCCCCTGTCGCATTGGCGGATCCGGGGGGGGGGGGCACAGCCGGCCCGTGCCCCCCCCCCCCCCCCCCCTCTTGGAAGAGATGTATGAATTTTTACCATAGACGATCTGCCATTTTCGCGATTGTGCCCCCCCTTTTAGAGTGAAGACCTTTTTTTTTTTTTTTTTTTTTTTGCTTGTCAGGGAATTACGGAGGGACACTGGACCCCATAACCCCTTACTAAGCGATTTTTGAAGGTTTGGCGAATTTTTTTTTTCGTCCCTATTGAAACATCTCTCCCCTAAAAGTAATTGATTAGACATGTCAGAGAGCGTGGCGTGGTGAGGAAAAAAATGTTAGCAATTTGTATTCAGTGTTCAGTCATGTAAGTGTTAGTAAATGTATTCATGTTCTATCTTTAAATTACATTGCAATTGGGGTTGTTTTTTTTTTCATCGGGCTTGGATAAAATAAATATGACGACAAAATAAGTTGGATCTCGACTTCAAAATGACATGCATGCGAGGCACAGAGCTTACTCACTCAGCTCAGTCACCACCCATCAACAAAGTCAAAGTGGATACTGGTGTGCATGTATTCGGCGAACCTCGATCAGCCACCAAATTTTGCAAATCCACACAAATTAAAAAAAAATACAGTTTTTGTATATATTTTACAACTACGAAATCCACTCAAACAGACATAAATGAGTTATAAACTAACTCAAATCTCAAATGACAGGACCGTTATAACCCAAAGAAAAAAGTTCAATCCTACTACAGTCAGCCAGGCACAGGCACAGGCACTGTACTCCCTGGGGTTATGTACTCCCTAGCCCGACCAGATCGCCGTCACTTCGCGACAGCGCTGTGTATAGTTATGTACGTGCAGCTAGCTACACAGCCCACTCACTCAGATCAACACACGCGAACGCTCGCGAGTGCGATAAACTCACTCACGTCGAACAAACTCACCAGATTTTCACCGAAAACAATTAAAATCACGTACTACACGTCCACCAGGATAAAATAAATCACAAAAACTTCCACAACAAAGTGGAAAGAACCGGGGAAAATAAACAGAAATGCACAGAAGATAAGAAATAGAGGAGAAGCCGTAGGGCTAGGGTAGCCTGAATCTAAATAGCTAGCTAGCTATAGCTATAGAGCCGCCTATTATACTAGTAATAGTATACCCAACGAACGTAGAGGGCGGCAACACTTTGCAGTCTTGCTATGAGGAAGGTTCACTTCTTACGCGCATGCAGTTGAAGTGCGCGCACATTTTGGTAGGCATGCCAACAAAACCATCAATCGAAGTAATACAATGACGGATTGATAGCGACATGAAGACAAAAGGAGATACTATGAATAGATAAAAAATATATAATGCAACAATACATTATTTGAAACATTATTCTATTCATGATACCGTGTAAATTTTATTTCTATAATCTATAATCTTATCGTAAGTGGGCACCTTTGTGATCAGTGATTGTACCAGTGTGCTAAATTCACGACGTTTTCGGCAAGCTGATTTTGTGACCACTCGCAATGCATTTCGGGATAGGGGTAACCTCTCTCCCGCTGCGGGCGTACTGCTGAAATTAAATAAAATCCATTCGCTGATCCATCAAAATGCGGAATCAATGAATGCGTCGTCTGCTGACCTCGTTAACGGTATACAGTCTAGCTAGCGTCAGCGTAGGCGGCTGGGCAAGGCGAGGGAAAGGTACCGAGCGTCATACCATCTCGCTGCACTGGACGTGCCCAAGGACGTGTATATATAGCTGTGCTGTCAGGGTATGAATATTTCATAATTTATGATAACGGCTAAACACATCCATAAAACAAAAAAAAACAAAAAAACAAAAACAAAACAAAACAAACAGCAACAACAACATTAAAGGCAAAACCAGTGATTCTTGCTGCAGGGAATTTAATTGGAAATTGGGAATTTCGACATGAATTCAATTCATATTATCTATATTATCTAGGTGTGTATTTATGTATGCATATATTCATTTATTAACCTATTTCATTATTTTTAGAGGAGGGGTTAAGCTAAATTTAATTTGACATCGCCACCACTTCTATTCAGACCTCACCCAGGGGCGGATCCAGGATTGAGTATAAGAGGGGCACACAAATGAAGGTTTGTCAGGGTAGACCCGTATTTTGTTGGTCTCGCCAGCTTCTCGAAAAGTCGCTCGGGGGGGGGGGGGGGGGGGGGGGGAGTTATGGGGGTCCAGTTTCCCTTCCATAATTTGCTGACAAGCAAAAAAAAAAAAAAGAAAAGAAAAAAGGTCTTCATTCTAAAAGGGGGGCACAAAATGCATACTTTTCTTCCAAAGGGGGGGGGGGGCAGGGGCCGGAAGTGCCCCCCTGGATCCGCCCCTTCTCTTTTTCCTTTTCACCATATCTTCTCAGTTTCTCATCTTTTTTGTCTTCCCTCTCTATCTCATACATACACATTGATCACATGTCCTGGTTCATTCACCCCTCCCCTATATGGTTCATTTCATTTTCATTTCTCACAATCAAGATTTAAGGTACAATAGTTTATACACGTCAATTCAGATATACGTTTATATTTTTTTACTTTTTAATGAATATTTTCTTGCATGCAGAAATGAGGACAGTTTTTAGAGAAGTTTAGACATTGTCTTACTTCTTAAATACACGTTTACTTCTTCTCCTTTAAAAATTCCAACATAATTTATATAATTCATCTGCATACACTTTTTTCATATACTACAATACAATATAGTTCCATCACAGCCGACTTGTCAAATAATATTCTCTGAGTACAAATTATGTACATGCATTTAAAAAAAAAATCAATCTAAATGAATCATACGTTATTAATTTCAATCCCTTTCCAAGAAGTAAATTATTTGAATTACAATTTAAAGATTATTTACCCACTACACCTCTACAAAGAAGAAAAATAAATGACCATCTAATTTTTGTTCAACACACACCAATGACAACAATTGTACTCCTAAAAAACAAAGATAATTTTGACAGTTGTAAGAACTCTTTAAATGATCCATCTCCTTTTAGGTTGGTACATGTATATTGCATGTTACTATTATTATAAATCTAACTATAAAAAAGAGGCAGGAGAAACACACAATTAGATAGTTTCAAGTCAAATGAAGTGTTGAATAGTATGGATTTTCTCAGTAGATAATGAATAAAATAATAATTTACTTAATAATTTATAAAATCATAGAATCAGATAAGATTATTATTAATTTGTGATACACTGCGGGCAGATTTAATAAAGGAGTGGCCCTGGCAGTGCTTATCTTAATATCATTTAGGGGCCATGTAATCTCACTATATAGGCCACACAGAAGAGGAAGACCTCCTCACATTAACGAGCTATTGTAACAAAATGGCTGCATGTGACTACAACATTTGAAATGGGGAGGGGGTGGGTAAAATGGTCAAGATATAATTGAAGAACTTTAAACTCCTGTTCAGTCATTCTAATTATAATAATATACATGTATGTCCATTTATATAGCACAACTACTATACAAATATACTCTCTGCCCTTTAATTACTGCAGCTTTAGCCGAGCTGCCATGAAAGGCGCTAAGGCATTTAAGCAATTTCTCCCAACCGGTACCCATTTACTTCACCTGGGTGGAGAGTGACAAATGTAGATGACTGTTTTGCCATTAGCGCTGCGGCAGGATTCGAACCGTGAACAATATGATCCACAGTCTCGTGACGTATACACTAGACCACGACACCTCAATATGCATATTATACTTGAAGCCCAGATATGACTTTAATATGAAGAAATGGGGTAACCTCGCTATTCATAAGGAACGCTTATTCATAATGCGTGACTAAATGAATAGCGGTCCTTCTAAATAGACAAATTACCATTATTCATAACGATTCATAAGAACTGCTCGTCATAATGTGTGTTAAATGAATATAGTGGTTTTCTATGAATAGATGTCCTTTTGAATAGCGAGCGGACCCAGAAGAGATACATGTTGATCAAAGCAGGGGGCTATTCCACAGAAGAGCTGAAGTAGAAATCCATATCTGTCGAAAGAAAAGAGGAAAGATTTTAGACAATAGCATCCATTGTGTATTTCATAATTAAACAAGCAACAGTTAAAATTAAAATAAAACCCTGAAACTTCGAGCTTCCTATTAACACAGTTAGCATCAACTCTTTTTATGAAAAAAAATTCTCAAAACTATTTAAAGAGGAAATAAGTTGGACACATAAAATTTTCAAGGCTATTCAAAAGCAACCAAATTAGTAAAGTCTCAAGAAAATTCAGTTGGTATGTTTATGTGAAGAAAAATATGTGTACCTAGATTGTATTGAGGTACTAATAACAACCAGGGGCGTCGATTATGCAATGGCAGTTGCCCCCCCCCCGATAATATTGAGAGGGCAAATATATCATTTTGCCCCCCAATCCAAAAACGGATTGACACCCCTGATAGCAATCTTACTCTTACAGCATAGACCTACCATGCAAAACTGGAGCAGCTAAGTATTTATTTGTTCCTCTCAGAATTTGTCTTCATTCTCAGCGGTAAGCCTTCATCTTCATCATCATCTGTAAAATAGATGAAGGAGAGTCGTGTAGAGAAGCATTATTATGTATTAAGAAAAAAAAAGGAGATACGCTCATCCTCACCCTCGTGATCTTTTCAAAGAGGATAAATACTAACTGCATGTACAATCCATCCTAAAATATTTGTGAAATTTAATAAAAGTGTAATGTATTCAACCATCTTATTTTGTTTTGTTTCTGTTTGCATTAATTAATGAAATGTTTAATATAATAATTAAGGGGGACTAAAAATTATATTTATACCCACATCACCCTGAACATTCCCTAAAGATCTCATAATTGATTTTTAAAGACACTAAAACAGCTAATTTAACCCATTGCCAAAGGGAACTGGGTGGTCCCTGTATTATGCCTATGGAGATGAAATAATTCAGTAGTCAACGGGTTAATATTACACTGAAGAAAACAGATCTCAGTGGTGGATAAAGGAAAAGGACAAATGAAATGTCCATTCTCTCAGAATTCTTTTGTTGTTGTTGCTGTTTTGGTTGGACAATGTAAACTAAAAACTCCCCCCCCCCCAAGTAAACCGATTCTGGATCCACTACCATTACCAGACCTATAATTTTTAGCTGTAATACCCGGTGGTAACTCCTTGGTATTATTAAGTCTAGGTCCAACTAGTTAGGTCTAGACCTACCTGTTTATTTCTCACGTCTCATCAAAGTCTTTTATAGTAGGATTTTCCGCTTCATCCGGCACCTCCAACAGTTGTTGAGTTATGTAGACCTCTAACATTAGGCTCTATTAGATCTTCAAGTAGATCAGCCACAAGTTATTTCATTGCCAAGTTTATCTGAGGGCAATCAAAGTCAACATGAGACTAATGAATGTGATTACTGAAAGTCACTGAGTGAAACAACAAAGGCCATCCATATGATATATTACTCTGTGGAGATGTATTATTACCTCTCATTAAAAGTGCTTTGATTCTGGTCTACATATAGTAGAATCAAGACTAAATATGAACCCACTCTCTCTCTCTTTAAATTAAAAAAAAATAAAACATCATCATGCTTGCCTTTGAGTTTGACCTTGTCTCAAGTTTGTGAAAAGTTACAAGTTACAAATACAATTATCATTATGGTTAACGTTAGGGCCTAACTTTGTTAATGTTAGGCCTAAGTTAGACCTATTTTGATCTAACTTAGACGATATTATTAGGCAAACCCGGAGAATAGGGGCCGGTCTGCGCGTGCTGTATTCATTTGTGTGCAAGCAAATGTAGCCCAGCGGCGGCGGCGGCGGCGGCGATCTTGTACCAGATTCAGCGATGAAACATTTGCGAGTTTGACTCCATTTCTGGCCAAAATCGTTATGATTTTCATCAAACAACTACAAATCTGAAAGTCAAGAGGGCAATATGATTATCACTGCATTAATTACTTGATTTGAAATATATTTGGAAGTTGTTTTGAACTTGATGTTGAACTTGATTAGGCCTATGAACTTGTCACATGTGTAATTGTAAAGTCATTTGCCTCTACCGATCTCTGCAAGGTAAAACATGGCACGCGTACGCCGACCTGCCCCTATTTTGGGTTTGCCCGATATTATTTATAGAAAAATATATCGATGATGATTATCACGACAAGAATTCCTTATGTCCCAGCCCCCTTATTTTTTCATTTTTGTTAAGTGTCCGGTCATCCGAATCTGATCCCCCATCCATCATCATGATCATCATCGCTCCATCCAGCATCCGAACAATTTTTTTTTAATTGAACAAATTAACGTTACAGTAACAGTAACACTAGTAACAGCTCTCTCTATTTTTAATTTTAATTTTTATTACCCTGGATTGCCAAATTTGTTTCATCATCATTTCAAATAAGTTAATCTAAATTTATAACTAAAAACAAACCTTGATTGATCCATCGTCGAGCTCCGACTCTGAGTCTACTTAGGCGGTCAGATCGAGAGAGAGAACTGTATAATTATGTAGCAATAATGTACACGGTATGCACACGGTACGGACATGGATCGAAATCGAAATACAGTGCAGTATAGTAGCAGCGAAATATAGCAGGAAAACGTTAGCAACCTCACAAATACATATTATTGTATAGTAAAGTAAAATGATAAATTTATAACCATTTTAATCTTTTTTCTCTTGAAAATTATAAAAATCATTCAACAATATTATTGAACATAACATCTTATTTTAACATTTTAATTCAAATGTTTTTGAAAGTATAAATTGAAAAAAAATCAAATCTACAATCTACCTAAAAACCTCTCTGAGAGAAAACGATGGTCACAGAAATTTAGCGAAGTGAACCTTCCTCATAGCAAGACTGCAAAGTGTTGCCGCCCTCTACGTTCGTTGGTATACCGTACATAGCCGCTTTCGCAGTAGTAGTTCAAGCGCGCGAAAAATCCCTTGTTGCTGGCTTTGAATATTCATTGCAGGCTCGTACGGATTTGAAGTGAAATGGCAAATAATGGGTCTAAAAGTCTTCTAAAATTCATAAACCTGAAATAAACTTTTGGTGAGACGAAGTAATGAGTGTTTTGATTGGCCAAAATATTTCTGCATCTGCAGGCGAAGTTTGGGGTCATCAATCTTTCTAGTTTCTTTCCTGTCACTATCTGAACTGAAGTTCCTATACTTTACTACAGGGTCAAAACTTCAAGGTCACACAGAATGTGCAGGGGTCAACCAATCATCACCAAAATCTAATCGATTCTTTCCTGTCACTTTCTGAACATTCCCTGAAAATTTGGTGCAAATCCGTTCACCCGTTCTCTTGTTATCTTGTACACAAACAAACAAACAAACAAACAAAAAAACACAAAAACAAACAAACAAACATACGGAGCCCTTTACATAACCCTCCCGATTTCATCGGCGTGGGTAATGACATGAAGGGCATGTTCACCCATGCAGCATACAGGTGTAACACTCATAGTATTAACATGAAGCTACAAACCAAGTTGTAGAATATATCATAGCGTGGATGTTGGCGAGTGTTAATTAAGATCACGACACGACGAAGGAGAGTCCATTCACAATGCGAAAATATAAATGTATAAAACAACATTTATTGTAGAACATAAACATCGAAGTCAGACAGTCAGCATCCATAAAGACCTTTAAAAAAGCTGTGAAATCATATTTATTTTAAATCTGCTATCAAACTTTGTAACAGGTACATTCATTTACGATTTGTCTCCATAAAACCACCTGGTAGTTTCCCACATGAACGATTGAAGAGTTTTCTGATTGTGTTTACATAAAATATAATGTGTTCTATATTTTAAATATTTTGTAAACGCTCCGAGCCTTATGGGAAGGGCGTACTAAATGCTTATTGTATTGTATTCTATTGTATTGTATCGAAGTGGAACAGTTTTATATAAGGCTTGACTGTGAGAACTCGGTACTCCTTAAGGCCTGTCCAGACAGGAGCAAATGCACATCGGAGAAGTAGTAAATGATGATAAAGTATCACAGTTGAACATAATTATACATATATATTACTGATACGAAAAGGCTTGGTATGAAGACTTGGTACTTCCCTATCAAGGCCCGCACTGTCGGGAGCACAGCACGAAGGAAAAAGTCCGAAGACTTAAAAGAACCCCCGAGAACATTAATTCTCAACTATTTATACTATGAGGGGAAGTCACTGAACATCCAGGACCATGAGAATGAGAAGTCTCTGTAAACATCTATTGCAATAGACCTGTTTACTAAGTGATTCAAATTTTATGCATACCTTTGAAACAAAGGTTGTTCTTGACAACCTGAAAGCTTGCCAGAAGCTTGTCAGACATAGCAACAGGTAATGTATGCAAATTGGATTCCAAGTATTGTAGTTCATTAAGTAATAACAGGTTAATGGAATACCTCGTTACTAGGTCCCCAGGAAAGAAACATTCATAAATTTGAATCACTTAGTAAACAGGTCTATTAATTCTAAAGAGGGATTACTCTTAAGATCTTTAATGACCAATTAATACAAAGGACAGGTTATGCTGGTAGGTTTTATTCAGCTAGATCGAACCAAGAGGGGTTATTGTTCTGAGATGTGCTTCCATTTAATCACAGGGAAGGATAGGGGAATGACTTGTAATCAGTAACTTCTATACCAAAGCTTGGCTATTGGAAGTATCTCATCTAACTTTTCACTTAATATTACAAAACTGCATTTATGCATATTTGACTCTTACACATGCAGGTATATGTGACAATAGTTTTTTATTACATCTAGTTTTTGTTTTTACCGCCAAAAGTGTTTTCAGTGCGTCTTTTAAAATCAAGATACACGTCGAAAGTTACACCAGTAATTATTCCACTTAACATATTACATCCATATTCGTTCAATCGGGGCATGCTGTGATGTTCTGCTCTTATGACTGCTTATACTATCGAAACTCTAATTTCCGAGGAGCGTTTCATCAAGTCTTTTGTCAGTGATTTTTACCGACAAATTTGCTCTCGGCCAATCAGATGCAAGGATTTCAGTAGCTTATAACAGTTGTCCGTGAAAAATCACTGACAAAACACTTGATGAAACACTCCCCCGAATTCACAAAGGATGTTTAAACCATGGGTAATCATACTAAGATAAGCGTAAATAAGCACACATTGCCCATGCGCGCGCTCAAAGAAAATATTTGATTGGATCGCATTCCGCGCGCACGTACGCTTAAAAACCCAGGAGGGGGTTTAATCCGTAGTTTAAAGCAAGCCTCCTTTGTGAATTCGGGCCTATGAAAGGTTACGGACATTGTCCTTCACAACATATGATCTTTTTAAATGTAATGATATCCAGTTCACCTGTTGGACCAAGACATAATTAAAGAGCTGTTAGGTATATTCGTATTTAACACATTTCAGCACGGCAGTCACATAGCACATGTATGCATTATGTCTTGTCAAACAGGTGAAGTCGGTCAGTAGGTGTGTTTACATAATCTGGAAAATATTTTCTGGCTTCTCAGTCGGAGAAGCCCTACGGCATCCATAATGTAAACTAATATATGGCAACGTCAAAGGCCCTAGAGCCCGGAATTGAACCTGAATTGAACCAAATATTATAGGATTTACTGCAGTAGCAGGTAAAGGACATTAATGTACATATGGGATTGTGATGAACTTCAGAAATGCTAGACAGCTTGATAATTGAAAAAACCCGACAGTATACTGACATAATGCTCGAAAGATATGAAGCTAAAATTGTTGCAAATAATGGACTGTTGCCAAATATGCGTATGAGTGATTCGTACGATTTGCTTTTCCCCTATTACTACACATTAATTTTATTAATTTTACATTATTGTTCTACGCCTCCGTCAGCCTTTTTGGCACGGGCAACATATCGCCTGGTGTTTAATCTTCATTCCGTTTTGAAAGGAGTCTTTTAATTAGTACTACTGCTACTAATGCTACTACAATAATAACAATGAATGCTAGTAGTGCAATTATCCCAGCTATTTCACCGCCATTTAATCCAGGGGGTGCAGTGGAATCTCCATCATCGAACGATAAAGTAGTGAGGTAATTTGTCGTCACTTCTGTTCGATCTGTCGTGTCTGTAGTGTGACAAAAACAAAACAAAAATAACTAATGGAGTCACACGTATGTTTCGTTTAACTACAGACGAAGTGTGCGTTGAGTAAAGTAAAAGTGATTAAGTTGTAATGTCTTGCATAGGACATGGCTACTTTGCAGTCCACTTATAACATGTATAAGCTTTGTGGATGGCGATTGGCCAAGTCGTATAGAATTTAGTGGAACTCACGAACGGATTGGCCATGGGGAGTTTGGGGAATTTTTCAGACGGGCTGCTCGGTATTTTGGTTTGAGAGCAAGTCAACTGGTGGTCTGAGGATCGCTCGATGAAAAAGCTATGCCATTTTGTAAGAAAATTATCAAGTGTATTAGGATGATGAAAATGCTTAGTTACGAAACAGTGTTTAAATTTTGATCATAATTTGATTTAAAGTATGGGAAAATTTGGGAAAGCATAGTATATTGGTTGGTTGGTTGGGCCGGTCACACAGAAATTCCTCGACCCAATTTCAGACACAGTCCGCCCCTGGTCGAACTGTGTGAAGGGAACACGATTGCAGAGACTTAAAAAAAAAACCAGCTTAAGGCAATTGTTTAGTCTTTCAATAACCTATTAAAATGTGCGAACATGAAAATGACATATGGGAGAAATATATAATAAACTATTGGGACCATATTTCCCCACAACATCATGAACTGGTCACGCAGGAGTTCGATTATTTGGACCAGCAATATGTAAATAAATCAACGAAGCTCTTGCCGGCAATCACATTTGTCGTTTGAGCCAGTGCTTGACTCGCGGTAGGGACGACTAGCTCTTGTCCCCCTTTTTATATTTCTCTGCTTATTACTCAGGTATTATATTTTATATAATTTGCAATCAATCAAAACTGTATATAATAGAATGAAGAGTGCAAATTTGGGATCTTCAGAAAGTCTTTTTTCAATCAATCACAACGCTATATAAAGGCTGCCGGGGCCCAGAACTTAAGATTATCTTTGAACCCATGGTTTTGGTAAACCCAATACAGCTTTTCGTCAGATATCTCTAATTTTAATTGATAAAGAGCAAAATACTAACATTTCTAAACTTCTGTAAATCTTTTAATTTTCATCCTTATGTGAAATATCAAACAATTAGAGTTGCACAGCAATTTACATCCTGGCCACCGTGACAATCTCAATTCCCACGTGCCACCGTTATGCTGCGAAAACGCAATAGACATACAAACAAAAAACGGGAGCTATGTATGCCGAGTAAAAATCGTAGCTCACTGATTCGGTCGAGAGCATAATATGTCTATAAACCGCATTATCTATCATACACATTTGGTGGATACACCCCTTTCTCTTAGTGAAATTTTACACAAACTATGAGTCATGAAGAACGACTCCATCTATACTTCTCATCGTTTTGTGTTTTATTGCATGTCATGCCATGTATACACGCTATACATGTATATTCATAATCATCCAAGTCAAACAACCATGTATGCACACTATCTAGGACCATGTCGGCAAACTTGTGATAATATATTCACTTTCATTTTACAATTTGATATAATTGGGCTTATTAATACTGATAAGATATTTCGCGGTAGAAGTATAAGCTAATTGTGAGTTTGTCTTTTTATTGTTGTAAAAAAGGACACTGCCAAGTGATATGATGTGTGTGCTGACTAACCATGTTGATATACCACAGACACCCGCTCCGAGCTCCCCAGTCGGGCCGCGCCACGCCGAGGAGCTTGTCTATGTCTTCGCGCTTTACGTCTGTAATGTCTAACCCTGTATGCCCGGTAAAATACAGCCCCCTATATAGCAGCTGAAGAGCTCCTCGAACGCTGCTGAGATGTGTGACGACACACCAGGGGCCAGTCTTGTCTAAGCAGACGATGTCCCATAACATCTTACACATTTTTCAGTGCCTGTTTTGTCATCTCCTCTTCACTTATTTCTCCTACTTGACTAGCATCAGTCTTAACGTCGGTCTGGTATTATTTTGATGAAAAATGCAGCGTTAAAAAAATAAAGGAATCAGTCACTTGTAAACAAAATAAGACGCCATTGTACTTTCAGCTGCTTGCACCGGGGCATGTTCGGCGTTTCAAGAGGGAACGAATACCATCCATGCTATTATTCGGAGGGCTTTTCAATTTGAAAATGGGGTTTATTTCATTGATCATTGACCCTTCTCCTGTGTATTTACAATCAAACGTTTTAGTTATCAGAATGGTGTGAAATAAGGTCATGTTAAATATACCAAACTCTTTATAATTTGATAAATAATTGCATTGCAATTACGTTCATTCATTATAGGACGTCGTCTGCTTAAGCAGGATCGATCCCTAGTGTGACGACATCAAAACATCGCTATATTTCTGGCGAATCCTCGGATATTCCAGATGCTTAGAAGAGCTTTTATTTATGTTGTTTTTATAATCATCAGATACGCAGTTGACATAAAACTTATACGATGGCCATCTGTAAGCTTCCCAGTTTCTAGTGATACATTAATTGCCATATTTGTGATTTTCTTGTAATTTGATCGTTAATGCAAGTTCTAACTTCAACCATGGACCTAACACTGTACCTAAACTTAACCTTAAATTATATCTTTGACAAAATAAAGCGCGGAGTAAATGTCGCCTGACCATGTGTCAGATCACCAATATGAGACCATATTTGATAAGTGTCAAATTTCCTGTTTTGGGTAAATACAAAAGACGGAGCCCCATGCCACAAATCGGCAGGAAATCCGGAAGATTGAAATTCGACTTCTGAATCATGAATTATGCTGCGATCTGGATGTTTATTTTAAAAATCCATACTTCTTGGAAACTTTACCTATTTCACCATGTGATTTCATCAGTATTCCTCCTATTCTTGCACTTGGTTCAGGCAATTCACTGTTTTAGGGTGAGATCTAGGCCTATGTCTGCGTATACCAATTTTAGGAATACAACTCAATTTCAATGAATTAAAAGTGACCAAAACATGTTGGGCCCTATACAGTGTGAGTCAATGTCCATGGTCGGATTTTATTGATCAAGGTGTCATATTAAAGAAAGAATGTGAGTATAAGCATGATCGGTTAAGCATTTTGTCCGTCCATTTTCAAGTCAAAGTATTAGACAAAATCATGTTCTGATATTAATAAAGAGTAATGAGAAGTCAACACATAATTTCTCCCAATTTAAGAGCTGCAGCATATTATTGATTCCCATTGAAATAAGTAACCGTGACAACCAAAGTAATCATTTTTTTTCAGTACACCTAGTGATACCCTGCAAAATAAATCATAAAGCAATGCATCACATCTAATCACTTATTTTTACAGCCCTCCCAACTTGGAAAAAACTTAAAATGTCCGTCCGTGACGCGAACTAATCACTCTCTTATCTTTTATTAAATGTATATGTACTGATTGCAACGATATTCAGGTTTGAATCATGGTTTCCTTTTTATTGACTCGTACGGCATTTTGTGCAATATGAACCCTCAACAGAGCCTTAAATCAGGCTACCTGAAAAATAGTATCCCCGATTACTTCCGAAAAAATGCTCAGAATTGATTATACATGTACCTTTTCCCACATTATCTTAATATTCATGACACTGGCATGAAAAGAACAGTGAATAAAATTCTAACGACACGATCAATTATACTCGCCTATATGGCAGCCTTTAGCTCGACATTCCTTGAAGTTAGCGTTGTCGTTGCAGTATTCGTCGAAACAGGACACTTGCACCCCGACTTTGTTCTTGAAGGTTGGTAAACCATGAACAACATTGTCTGCGATGATAGCTCCTACTCCTATCAGGGTAAAGAATTGTCCCATTTTGATCTAAAGTAGGAATAAAATAGAAGGAGTTGTAGTCATATTCCATTATCAATCATCATCATTGTTATTACAGTAGTATAGTTGTAGTTGTAGTAATAGTAGTGAAGTAGTCTAAAATCAGTATTGATACCAATTATGGCAGACTCTTCAAGGAAGACACGTCATATTTTATTTGACAAATTTGTGAAACCACACTTATACACATATTTGAAACAACAATGGAACAAATTATAGCATTAATTTCTGGTCTGCATATTTAGTTATGCTTCAGTAACCTCATAAATGTTAACTCTGACAAAACTCTCATTCCGTAATGCCCAAGACACATTATTACACCTTATTTCCGAAAAAGACGTTGAGTTTTGCCATGCCATTTTTTATTTAAATCAAAGTTGCTAATATCTGCAAAGTACGACATGAATTTTATAAATGATTTCACATTTACTTTTAGATGCCATTCAGTAACGGTCATTCCGCAAAGCTATATTATTTCATTTTTGTATAATTGAAATATTATCAAACAGATTTCCATATAAATGGTAATATATTGAAGCTAACATTTCCATGGCAATCTTGAAAACTTGATAACAGAGTTTGAGCACTGATATTGAGGATGAAAGGTCATGTCTTTTTTATATCATTCCTTGTATATTACATATATACACACACACAGCTGCATGAACGGTCGATACGAAACTCAACTGGTGTGAAATTGCTTCATAGTATGCTACTGTTAATTTGTAGATATTCATTAAAATGTTCAAAATATTTATTTATTTCAAAATTGTATATGCTCTGTGAATGTCATTTCGCAAAGTTTGGAATTGCCCTGGTACAGGGTATAATCTGCCACAAGATTACCCTTAGTCTTTGATGTCATGTTCCACAAAAATAAGACAATTCATAAATATCCTACCCGCCAATCAGACGAATTTCATCTACCATTCACTAGGACTATATTTACTAAATCTACTCTTACTTTTACCGGTCCAAAAGGTTGGAATGACCTTGATAACACAATAAAAACAGCTCCTAGTTTGTCTTCTTTCAAAGCAAAACTTAAAAAGTCCCTTATAAATAAATATCCAACGCCTTCTGAAACTCATCACCTTCGGCCTTAATCTTCTGCCTTTATTTTTTAGTAATAGTCCTCTAGACTTATAATTCTGGCAAATTCACCGAACTGCCCCTCACCATAATCATAGCGGTTCGCAACTGTTTGCAATCCTGGGGAATTTTCACAATTTACAGGGAGGAATACTATTCCTTGACTGCTTTCTTCTCAATATACTGCAACTTTTGATATTCTCTTTGTTCTACTCTTTGGGTCATGCTTCATCCCAACTCATACCCCCCACTAAGCTTCTTGGTAAACAAGGAGCGCAGGACACATAACCATGTGTTGCATAACATTGTATATGCTTACAGCTGTAGCTTGCCTCTGCATACAGAGGGCATTAACACACATAGTCTTGCCGCTACAAACGTGTTAAACCCAATTATTTCATGATTTTCAAAGGTGTAACGTAACTAACATTGTAATGGTAAGTGAAGAGATTTATATCCAAAGTCTGTACATCAAATAACTTATTAAGACATCAGCAATGATATCATTTCAATACTTTGTTTCAGATGGACCCTGATTGAGTACCCCTTTTTTTTTTTTTTTTTTTTTTTTTGGGGGGGGGGGGTAAAGTCTTGTAATATTTTACTGTGTCTTTTTCATGTAACGTAACTAACCAAAATGTGTTTGTTATCATTCAAAGGAATATGTCCTATGACTGTATTCATAATGTGATGTAGCACTTTTTAAATCGTTCCCGGTTCACACTTGCCATGCAGTTTGGAACCAAAAGTATTATAGCAATTGAAACTTGATACCGTGCTGTTTTGATTAATATAAAGCATCCAAGACATTATGAGCAAGTCCTAGATTATTAGCGTTTATCTGACAACGAAAAAGAAAACAAAGAATGGTAAAAAAGGAAGACATCTTAATAGTCCCATGCATCCTTCCCAGTGATAGTCACTCGTGAACATGACAGAAGATATTGTGGTTGAACATTACAAAAAAAACCCAGAATTTTGGAAAATGAATGTTTGAGAAGGCAAGAGCACACGAGTTCAGGATAGAACCCTATCACATAAAAAAATCAGAAACTAATTATTCACCCACAAAAGGAATCTGCAAAATATTGTTGCAGCTATGTATAACACGTACGAGAGCTTTGTAAACCGGGAAAAAAGTTACCGTGGTATTTTTATATCCCCAAAAAAGTATAATATTTCCATATTACAATACCTATGAACTTTTGGTATGGGGGTGAAGAACATCGTATATATGGCCACTTTGAATACAGCACGAACACTGACGAAGTATAGTAACCTTTTGTATTATGAATTGCAAATATGTTTATTTTGTGTATCATGCAAATAAATGTATTTATGTGTAGTGCTTTATATGACTAACATTTTATATCATCATGCACAAATATATGTCTTTGATAGAAAAGAAGTAGGTAAAAGAAAAAAGAAAGAAGAGACGAAAGCGAATACTAAACAATACTACATGTCTGGTCATTCTTATCCTCTCGCCCCTCTGTTCATTTTTCATTCGTCTTCCTTTTCTTCTTCCTTCTGATTTGACCTAAATTCCTGTGTTTTATTCCTCCTATTATAGTCTTACTGTATGTCTGTCTCTCCATCTCTATTCTACCCTCATTCTTAATCTCTTCAATTTTTCTCCCCACCCCCCCCCCTTCTTCACTTTGCTTCCGTTTCTCCAGTCTCCTTTTCTTTTACCTGCTTTCCTATCTCTAATATCTGGTCCCCCCTACTTTATCCAGATCCACTGAGCTTTACCGTCTTCTATAATTATGTTTTGCTTTTATTTCCGGTGTCATACACATGGTATTATGTATGTCTACATACATAATTTTTCTATCGGTGATTTATATAGATATGTTTTGTGTATTTCCAGGAACTGCCAGAGAATGATTGATTTTTATTCGACTTGTGTCTTTATTATTGTGCATGACTAATGGATTTTTAATTGAATTGAATACAACTGATAATTAATTACCATTGAATAGCCTTTTAAAAAGCTGACTTATGGTCTAATAAATGATCAATACATTATATTAATTATCATTATCAAATAATACTGTCCTGTGGACCGTAGGGCGATGCATGCGAAACAAAGCTGACTTAGGAGTGGAAGGTACTAACCATGGAACTTAGTAACTCCTTGAACTAACGAAGAGAATTGTTGAAATTGATATACATGCAGTGCCATCAAGGCAAACATTGCTTCCCCCCCCCCCCCCACACCCACACACACCCACACACACACACACACACACACACACACATAATACGCAAAATAAGTAAGCACCAGGCATCGTACACAAGATTCTTCATACCTTACATGCCAACCCTCCCGATTTCGCCGGGAGTCTCCTGGAAAATCACCTCAATTCTTACCCTCCCAGAATTCCACATTTTAGATCGATTCCACTATTGTGTATACATTACATGATTACATGTGTTATATCGCGTGCCTTCTTGTGTCCGTGCTCGTACATCCGTACAGTATATTCCATCGTATTTTCACGCTCACGCCTGTTTATTAATGTGCATATCGTATATGCATGCATATAATATTATATGTGTGCTATACTTCAGAAGGACTGTACAAGTATATTAATTATCTTATTAATGTACCCTCTTTGCGCTGGCACTAATGCACAGTGCAATGGCATGCAGCATGCATTATTATCATGCATGCATATAATAATAAGTTCCTGGTAAGTCTGACTTTGTGACATTCAGTAATTTTGTACACCATTACTTGCCTCCCTTGCCTGTAGAGTAGCACTGTACTTGTACCTGAGTTGACATTTTGTCTGTAAGACAGAAAGTAGGGGTGTCTGGTTCATAGAAACATACAGCACCTGCGCTCAGGTGGTAGGCACTTTGGTGGCTCGTCTGTGACTTTGGTCCGCATGTGTAATGATGGGAGGCCTAGCTAGCTTACTAACTTACACAGAGAACCCTATTAAGGAACTAACATGGAGAAATGGGCTTATTCCAAGAAGGGAGGAGCCTTGAATATGACTAAAAACATCCTCTATGGCCCTCGCTGATTATTTATTTGAATTTTTTTTAAAAATGTATTTATTTATTTTTTTATTATTTATTTTATTATTTTTTTAATTTTTTATTATTATTATTATTATTATTATTTTTTTAATTTTTTATTATTATTATTATTATTATTATTATTATTTTTTTTTTTGGGGGGGGGGGTGAGCTATCCACCTGGCACATGTATCGTAGTGAGCATGTATTGTAGGCTTACATGGCCTAGCGCATAGTTTCATTTAAAAAAAAAATCACTTTTGGGGGCTAGAGATTCCTCCGTTTTTTATGCTTGTTTTTATTTACCTCTTTAAGAGTTTTATGCGCTTCGCTCAACATGTATCCTAATGGACATAGTCTATTTGACTTTTTTGCTGCTCGCGAAAAATCCTCCCTGAAGACCAAATTCAAAAGTTGGCATCTTAAGACATTTGGGGAAAATGATGTACCCGATTCCGACTACTACGAATGCTCTCAGTCAGACTGAAATTTAAAATCAATTAGGTCTACTACTCTCGCTTAGTATATTCCATTGGATGTCGGAAATAAGGATACCACAATTATCCATTCTGCCATGCTGTAACATAGGGCCTAAAAGCACATAAATTAAACGTCAAGAGAAAACTGTATATCTTTGATCACTGCAATATTTTCTTGATCGGTCTAGTTGCGTTCCTTTTAACCCATTTCTTCTCAATGTCGCATTAATTATTAAAAACCATTATAATTGTTTTAAACCTCACTGAAATTTGTTATAGAGGAGTGCATACTCATCTCAAAGTGTTCGGACGTCGAAATACAAAGCGCGAGGTGTACAATTTAATTAAAAAATCAAATTAAAAATATATATCATCAACTATCAAACCATTATAATATATTTCAGCGATTTCACTTACTTTTTAAGATATTGGGGCTTATTGTGAGTTTCCTTTTTATTGACTCACATTATAGCAACAAATAGTACAATGCGCTATTTACCCATTGAAGCATAATGCTATAGATAAACAGATTCCAGCGAGTTCGAGTTATGACTCATTTTTTTATCGTGGTTGTATTTTTCCATTTGTTAATTTACTGTCTTTAATATCCAATGCTCACAGAAAATCAGGCATGCAGACTTAAGCATTGAGGAAGCTTATTACTTGTTTAAATGAGAAGGAAAATTAATTATAATAGTAATAATAATAACGTCTATTTATATAGCGCTTTTCAGAAGTAAACTAATATCAAAGCGCTTAATATTACGATACTATTACCCCGGTCCTCGGATTCTGACATGCCCGCACACAATGTGTGCACTTTATCCGCTCCCTGGGGAGTATTCCAGCAAGAGCAGCACAGTGGCGCTCAAATTGCTAAACAAACGACATTAACACCTGGGTGGATAGTGGCAAATGTAGATTAACGTCTTGCCAAAGGACGCTAGTGGTGCGGTGGGATTCGAACCCTGGACCTCGTGGTTCACAGTCCGGGGACTTATCCACTGATCCACAACACCTCTACAATTATCTGTGTTGCATTATGGATACGAATTTAGAGAGTATCCCATATTATTATACTCTACTTTGATGATCAACATATAATAATGTGTAATAATAATAATAATAATAATAATTGCATTTATATGGCGCTTTATACGGGCGTTTCTAAGCGCACTGGTTGTCTGTCTAAGTAAGTACACTAGTAAACACGATAACATAAAAGCAAAACAGTAACTACATGTATGCGCCTCCATAAAATTACAACTGCTTAAAAAGATGGGTTTTTAGGAGGATGTTTCATAGTTAGCAATGATAAAATACCGATATAATTACGAAAGGGAAAGGGGGAAAAACTACATACATTCGTATTTATGATCAAGATAAAAAAAATATCGACTCATTAAATTGCCGAAATTGAATTAAAAGGAATGAGATTATTTTACGAATATCACAGTTTCGTAGTTGTTGCCAAGACTAAGAGGACTCTTCATTTTTTTCGGGGTGGGGGAACATACAAATCAATTCACAAGACCACAATGAGGAAGTAGATTCATTATCTGTGTCCATATATGGTTGAATGTTATGTTCTTTTTACTTCCTGTTTGCCTCCTTTTGGTGAGGGGAGGAAACAATTTTTTTTTCTTCATATCCCTTCCGGGGCGTGCTTCTTTTTCTTTATGAAGTTCACCTTTTTCTTTCATGTCCCTTCCCTTCTCCGTATAATTTACTCCAACAGTTTATGGAGTGATAAATGTCAACCTGTTCAGCGTGTAGAAGTATCCATTATCGTGTAACTAAATGAAAATACACCTCCGAAAACAACATGAAAAAGACTGTTACTCTGTAATTTATAATTTTCATTTCATGACAATATTCAAATTGATATCAAGATATCATAATATGATCCTATGAATGGTGACTCATATTACTGCCACGTCGAATGATTAGCAAAAAATATCTAAATTTAATTTGCTTTTACAATTTCTTCATTCACCAGTTGATTAACAAATTTGAACTTAATTTACACAATTTACAAATTAGAAATAGATAATGGCACACTTTTAAATAGATGGGTAAAAAGGAAACATGCTTTTTTTTGTTGTTGATAAAATCTCACGCAATTTTGGTTTAAGTGTTCCCCAATTTGGGTAAAATGAACCAAATATCCGTTTACGTAGCAAAGATGCATATCTCCTTTTTAAAAGTGTATTAGCAAATTTCCTTATGGGGTGCAACAATTTCAGTGAAAAATATCAAGATATCATAATATGATCCCATCGAATGATTAGCAAAATGGTGTGGTATCAACATTGGTGCCCTGGATAAAACAATACTTGGCTTTCATTGAAGAGTTCATAACATTAAGCAGGTCGATGGAATGAACATAATGTATATACAATTCCAAGGGAAAACTTGGTGTAGGGAATGATTTAGAACTAAGGTAACTCGGGCATATAAACGTGCCTTGTAATAGATAAATCGACACAGCTAACGAGTTTCACTTGTCTACGTATCTGTTTCTTGTTGATACGTGTCATCAGCACGATCATTATACCGAATATGAGGCCACAGACAAGCCCAGCTACTTCACCTTTAATAGTATCGGATTGGATTTGGGATGTAGTGGGGACCTCCGTTTGACCTACTGTATATAGAAGAAAGTTTTATGATTTATGAAAATGATTACAGCGCTGTTTGGAAGTGCAAAAATAGAAAGATTGATGGAATATGGTTTCTTAAATCATTAAATCCTCAAGGTTAATGCCCACATTATAATGGAAATCGTAGGCAAATGCATGGTCAAAGAGTATAGTCCACAGTTCAGCTTCCACCCTCCCTATACCTCCTTATATGATATCAGTCATTACTTTGTATATGTGTAAGTGGCTGGATTCCCAGTCTATCTCCATTACAAAATGTTCATTTAACTAGCTGTATATTTCTCCATGTCAGCACAAAAAGTCCTTTGATTTTCCCCTCTTCACATGTGAAACTAATCCCCAGTCCTCAGAATAGCTTAAACCTCCTGTAAATTTAAGTCCATCGTACATGTAGATAGTATCATTTAACCAACTAAGTTCCAGAGTTAAAACAATGTGAAGGGGGTCAATAAACAATAAACCCATGGCCACATCATGGCCACATCTTGTCCCAAGAGGGAAGGGGTAAAGCTAACGACCACTTGACCACATAAACAAAATGCCTTTCTTTGTGTTCTTGTTTGTCTTCCCTCTTTCTCTCTCTCTCTCTCTCTTTCTCTCCCTCTCTCTCCCTCTCTCTCTGTCTTCCTCAAGAGGGGTGGTACATTTTACTGCCAAAAGATTGGGTTTGGAAGAGAGGGGCTTGAGCTTCTTTGGTTCTCTTCCATCTGGACAGTCGTAGGAGAAGGACCTAAATAATGGGTTGAACTCCTCAGTAAAAGTGTGCTTGTAAATATGTATATTCTGTATAGAACAGTCCTTGTATGTGACTGTTTGTTGGCTGCAGTATGTTCCTGATAATGTGATTTCGTCCCTTTATAATATTTTGGAAGGCGGACATGATACAAGTCTCCAAGATGTATCTTCAAGTGTACCATCTACTTATATTCCTCAACTTCATCATGTAAACAATATTCTTCGTGTGCTGAAGTGTTTTGTATACGACCACCAACATACGTTGGCTGCTGGAGTGCTAGTGAACGCTTGACGGTGGCGGAAAGACAGTCTAAATCGTCCAGGAGATGGCTGCGTCCATGGATGGGAACTCGCTTTGTGATACGGGTTTTAATCGGCATACTACATAACTAGTGGTCGACTCATCATGACTGATGACAGATCTTACAAGGAGTTTTGGACTTGATCCGTTGTCAAGGTTCCTGTTTACAAGAGCGATATTTGGTCGGTGCCATTCATATTCATCCGCGAGAACAGTTTCTTAATTTTATGGCCATTCGTTAGTTACTTTTTGATTATAATTATACCATTATTTCCTTTTTACTTTAACATGGGGAACCCCTTAAAATGTGTGATTTGATATGATTGTTGATGTGTTGATGTTTTATATGTGTGAACAAGGAGTTGTTTTCTTTTGTATTCCTCTTTGTATTTTATTCAATATAATGATTACTATTATTTGTTATTCATTAAACCTCCATTCCGGGGTTACTGAATTTAATCCTAATTAGTCTGTTTACTCATTTTACTTGTTTTTAAACCACAGTTGTAGCTATTTTAGATAGGACTGGGTGTTTGATTGTGATTTGATTCTTGGTGGTCATGGTGGGTGAAGATTTAGTTATGAATACCTCTTGCCATGAGCAACACGCGCATCTCGCGTCTCTTTTAATAACGGATAGTATTTTCGAACCCAGAGGGTAATTTAATTTGTTCAATGAAATAATACATTTTAGTTGTTCAATTAATGACCCCTACATATGAAACTTTCTTTTTTTACTTACTATATAGATGTTTTTCCTTGATTAACTAATTAACCTGTTTTTCACATTTAACAGCAATAGATCAAATCACTTTCTGCCTCCAATTCGAAAAGGAAGTGGGCAGACAACTTTGGTGCACAAACCTTTTTTTCTTCAATTTCAGCATGGCAGCCTGAGCTGGTGTTAGAGTGTATAACCCTATGGAAACTTCCAAGCAATGCCACCAGCTGCCAACCCGCATTTCTGATATTTCAAGAGGCCCTGAAAATATTTGTACTTCATAACTTCAAGTTCATAACAAGTTACTTGTATCTTACAGTGTATCAACCACCTGAAAAATAATTTGCGTACAGCTAGTACGTATGAAATAACCCGAAAGGAACTTTACCTGGAATTCTGTGGGTTAACCGTTAATTATTAGAGTATTATTAGAGTATTAACCTAATAAATTACCGGTTTACATATTTCGCCCATTTCTTTGTGTCAACATTGGTGAAGACGAAAGCGAAAGCCGAGAAAAGCACTTCCTAATTTGATGCATACTTATTGTAATTGGCGAAATTTTTAAAATGAACGATAATTGATTGGAACACGTGATGCAATGAATACTAATGAGGTAGATCATGGAGGCTCATCTTTAGGTAGGGAGCAGGGCAGCTCGATCAGTTTCATGATCCGGAATTGTCATGTCATTATCAAATCATAAAAATCAAACCTTTTTTTCAATAATCAGAGTATAATGAACTAAAGAATATGGTAAATGCTTTTTGAAAAGTAGATTGACTTCTAAAATAGCGTATTTAAGTACATGTGTACAGTGGTGAGACATGCACTCACCCCGGTTGATTGGATCTTGACAATAGGTGCTGTCATAGCTGATTTCTTCTCTCATAATATTTATGAAATGGCCCAATTTTAGTCCTTGACGACATGTCGTTCATCAATGATACTACCGTATAAATAGGAACGTGACTTTTTGTAAATTTTATAGGCTTATATATATATATAGTGGTCAGTTTATTATTACCAAAGTCTATTGTCACTGCCTGGTAAATTGTATACATTTTAGCTCCATCGCCGACCCAGGGAAGACATCTCAAAGCGCTTTGTATCCAGTGGAAAAGGCGCTGTATAAATTAATATTATTATTATTCATACAAACGATTTGGTTATCAGTTTAAGATCAATCGTAAGATATTTGCGACTTCAAAATCAAATTAAATAAAAATGTACATGTCCTTAACTTTGCAATACCAAATTTAATCCCATGTTACACGGCTCCTTTAAATGGATATGTGTGACTTTAAACGGATACATGTACGACCAACGTGGATAAAGGGGGTAAAGAAGTAGAATGTTAAAGACCTATCGAGTCACCTCACATAATGATCCGGAACAATTATCACTTCATCAAATCATAAAAATCATTCTTCAGAGTATAATGAATTATATGGTAAATGCTTTTTGAATAATAGATTAACTGGATTAATGCACTCACCCCGGTTGATTAGATCTTGACAATAGGTTTTGTCACAGGTGCTGTCATAGCTGACTAATTTATGCGCACCTCTAAAACGGATAATAGAGATAATATTCACGTATACGGCCAACATGGCCAATGGGAGTTAATAAGTAAAATGATAAAGAGCTGTTATTTCCCTTTAGTCATTTTCGCATGTGATACTAACTTCTTCACGGTTCTAGACAAATCCAGCACAACTGAGTTTTTACATGTCATTTTCAAAATGCTGCTTCTCAGTAAAGCCTGTACGGATAGATGCCATCAAGATATCATTGAAAAACATAATACTTCTAGTTTATGGAAAATAAATAATTGTCATAGAGCACATAATGTGGTCACAGTAATCCTTTGTGTTAGGGATTCGTTTTTTTTTTCTGGGATGCAGTGTGTAACGATTGCACGTAGATCTAGATATATTTTCACGCCTATTAACTATATAAATAATTGGTCTTTTTGGTAACCAGTATGTATTCATACTGAGATCCTGGATAATTCATGCAGAAACTGAGAAAGGGACATAATGTATATAGACTTATCAGGGACGATTGTAAATTTGTTGAGTGAAATTAATGCATATATAGTAGGAATATGTCCCATGTTATAAAGATAATTATGTTAATATTATATTTATTCTTGGGAACATACACACAAGCTATGCTTTCCAGTAGGTTCCTTTTTCATTTCATGATTTTGTACATTATAATCTTATTGTTTTGTATCTGGAAATGAGATGAAATAAAACCTTGCATCAATCAATCAAAGGGGCAAATAAATTTCCCCTACGACGTCTTTTCGGCGACATAAGCATGATAACCGTGGACAGGTTTTTATATTAGAGGAGACTTTATAGGGTAAGCTCATATTAAAATAGCACGACTCTGGAGTAAGATAACTGGGAATATACGTTTCAGTTAAACACACACATGCACACACACGCCCACTATCTATTCACATGTCCTTTATGTTTATTTGGTTTGTAGAATGGCAGTTATGTCAAAAAACGCTGTAGTTTGTAAATGAAGTAATATACCAAACAAAATCTTTAAAAAGATGCACGTAGGAAAAATGAGGACAAAGAATGAAATAACTTATGATTTTGTTAAAAGATAAAAGGTTAAGATGACTGATTTTATGAGGAATCTCCCAGAGGCAATGATCAACATGCGTGGTGTTATTCTTTGAAAAATCTCCCGTTTTGTGGTACACATAAAGGGTCTCTTTTTTCCATTCAAATGTGTGAATGACAACTCATTTTACCCATGATACAGTATGGATAACAAAATTTACATGTCCCCTTGTGAAGAGAAATGCCTATTCCATTATAAGAATTTAAAAATGGATACATTGAATATTTTTGGTACAAAATGTATGACACCACAGTGTATTTCCAGTTTGATTTGATTTAATTTTAATTATTTTCTTCTGCATGTTTGACATTTTACAAAGGTATAGGCATAATTCGACTTAATATAACAGATATAATTACAATCATATTCGGGGAAACAATGAGTATAAAATGAATAGGCGGTAGTAATTAATCTTAAATAAACCTTTGCCAACTTACTGATATTTTAATAAAAAGCAGAAGATGGACTGTCGCTATAAGGAAATGCTTGATGATGTGGCAACCCAATCACATTCAGATAATTAATATTTTTGCTGTGCGGAATTGTTCCGGATCATTATGCCGAAGTGGCCGCATTGTCAATGGCAGATACCCATATCACTAAATGATCTTGTCTGTAAATAAGTCATAACTTTCTTACTCATTTTCCGTTATTTTAACAATCCCACTGATGTGTTCTTTATTATATGACATTTCTTCTTCCAGTCAAGCCAACTCAGATATAGTAAGCCTGTTGAAACTAAAAGGAAAAGTAAGAGGTTTTTGCGCTTCGCTCAGCATGTATCCTAATGAATATAGTCTATTTGACTTTTTTGCTGCTCGCGAAAAATCCTCTCTGAAGACCAAATCCAAAAGTTGGCATTTAAGACATTTGGGGAAAATGATGTACCCGATTACGACAACTACGAATGCTCTCAGTCAGACTGAAATTTAAAATCAATTAGGTCTACTACTCTCACTTACTATATTCCATTGGATATCGGAAATAAGGATACCATAATTATCCATTCTTCCATGCTCCACTCACATATAGTTCGCTTTCTAGTGGATAATACCATGCATATAGTTAACGGCCAAGGAATTGCTTGTTGACACTTCCTGTTCATGTACATACCAGAATAGACGTTTGGATCAAACCTGCGGATTTAAACCCAAACAAAAAAAAAAATTAAAAAAATATAATAAATTAAATAAATAAAATAACATGTGTTGTCAAATGAAAAATAATGTGTTGTCAAATGAAAAAAAAATTGATTGATTTTTATTCGCCAAACCTTCGAACATACACCAATAGAATAGTCAAAGAAAAACAGATAAAAATTAAATAAGCTTGAGCAGAATGACCCACGAAAGCTCGAGAACTTATTTCCAGTGGGGTCATTGTATCGTGGATCCAAGTCAACTTAATTTAATAGGAAATAGGAATAGAAATATGAAATAGAAAATAGGAATGGGTATTTTGACAATAATGAAATATTGCTTGAACAGTTAGCAGCGTCTGAAATGGTAATGCGTACGTAATATAAATGTTGTAATGATAGTATATAACGTGGTGTTCTTTAGGCCTTATTTGTTTTCATATCACAGAGATCCAGGCAAAGTAATGGAAAGATTAGCCGTTAATTCCGTGCACTTTGCAAGATAGGCCCTGAATAAATCAGTAATCTTTTCTCAGTTCCTAGAACTAAATATGATACCAGATCTAGAAACACTCAGTCGATTTTAAACCCAACCAAAACCAATTACGGAAAAAGATGTTTTGCTTATCGAGGGGCTCAGCTGTGAAATACTTTTGAAAAGAAAATCTCACATTGTGTCACATTAACTTCTTTTAAAACGTATCTGAAAAAAAATGATATCCCAGTATCTGGCTAATAATTTAATAATGTATTAATGACCCCTGTATTTTCGCCTTTTCCCGCTCCAAACCCCACCCCCTCCTCCGTCGATACAAATTTGCATTTTTACTTGGTATACCTAGGTTTAACTATGTATTTTTCCGACCTGTATTATCGTTCGCTTATACCTTGATTTCTACTAGCTATACTCATAATGATAATTACCCCTCCCCCCTCATCGGACAATTATCCCCAAAGGACAATTAGATTAGAAGAAAACAAGAAAGAAACAATCTTATTTTCAGTGCTATAAATTAACTCGTCTTATTCCCCTTAAAGATAAAATTTTCGTTCTTTACATTACCTCAGGGGCGGATACAGGATTTTCAGAAAGGGGGGCGCATTTCAGAAGGGGGGCGCACACTGAGGAACCCTCCGTTTGACGAGGCCAAACGGCCATGTAGGGGGTCCGGGGCATACTTTGTCAGACAAAAGAGGGGGCGCACGCCCCTTGCGCCCCCTGGATCCGCGCCTGTACCTGTATTCACACACACAAACACAACCCATCCACACACGCCCACACACCTACATGTAAGACAAACAACCTATCCCCATGAGACTATATTTTTCATGAGCAGGACGAAATGCACAAGGTCAAAATTTTTCTTTAGTACAATTTGTTCGATCAGATTGTAGGAACATTGCAACCACACTTGATTTTTAACATTATCCGTGACACAGACATGGTACGATTGAAAGATTGGTTTAATTGTACATGGTGTTACAAAAAACATTTCCCACTTTTGATCCTTAAAGGAGAATGAAAGGTAACAAACATTAACCTACAATCATGTAGATAATTGTCAGCCTTTTACAAATATCTTGAAATTACTCATGTTTGATTATTGAAGAAAGATAACAGTGTCTCAAAAAGTTGCAGTTTCCTTGTTAGACATTATCCCATGGGGGCTGCCATTTTCTTTACAAAGTAATGTCAGAGCAGTTATATTTATGAGATACCCACTGACCTATACACTAGCTATAATAACACTCATGATCACCTGTGGAATGCATGACACTGGATTTTCCCATAATACATGTAAAGCATTTTTGTAGTCATGTACATTCAAATGAAGATACTATTTGTATCAAGATATTTGGTTCAGCTGTTTCTTTTGTTAAGCAGGATTTAACATGCACAAGTTGTTTGGTCAGACAAAGGTTTGTCAATTCTACAAAAAAGTGACAAAGACCTACAACTGCTCTTAGATATCACCTGTGCGAGACAATGGGGGTACCAAGATGGCTGCCATTTTGCATTGTGGCTTTAGTTGTACAATAGCTATTCAATATGCAACATCATATCCATTATATACAGGTAAATGGACATGTACTCATATGACATCACAGTTTTTCAAAATGGCAGCCCCCATGGGATAATATCTGGCAAGGAATCTGCAAAATTTAGAGAGATTGTTCTCCTTATTAAGTAATCAAATAGGAGTATTTTCAAGATATTTCGAATAGGCTACCAATTTTCCACTTGATTATCAGCTAATGTTCGTTGAGTTTCATTCTCCTTTAATAGTTCGGAAACTATTTATCAGATAACACTGTCATTGATATGAGTAATAGTTTACAATTTAGTTGGAGGTGATTTGAACATGAAAGCATAACTAAGTTTCATTAAATCCATGCTTAATTTTAAATGTTAGGTTCCAGATTTTGGTCAAATTTTAACCCTCTGTACAAAACTTTAACTTTACATAGAAACCAATGATGTGTATGTGAGTGTGTGCTTGCAATGACCCTGAACGATGGACATGAATACCACATTTTCAGAGCTCAGCTGACCAGGCTTTTGGTCTCTTGCTCCAAGGCACATGTCTTTTGAATGCTTTATTAATAATTCATGATGGATTGCCCTGGGCACTGCTAGTCTAAATTCATGGTAAAGGGTAAAATGCATGCACATGAAAAAAGTAAGCACATGTTTCCATGTGCTTGCAACGTCATCACCATCAATATCATCATCGTCGTCGTTATCATCATTATCATATTCATCATCACTGTCACTATCATGATCATCATTATTATTAGCAGCAGCATTATCATCACCATCATAATAATCATCATCCTCATCATCATTGTTATCATTATCATAATCGTTATCATCATCATAATCATCACTATCATTGTCACCATTTTCATCACTATCATTGTCATCATCATTATCATCATCACTATCATATTTGTCATCATTTTTTATTTTTATTTTTATTTTATTTGTTTCCACAATCGGTTTACATATGTACATGAGAAAGCAAAATATAAACATAAACATATGGCATAATACAAAGGATAAAACATATATCATAACAACTCAGTATAATAAATATCTTCCAGTAAAAGTAATAAACGCATACAGTGTATACACCTGTGGGGGGAATCTATTAAAAGCGAGGCTTGTCGAGTTAGGTCCCCATTTAGCGAGAAAAGGAGCTGGAAAGTAGAATGGAGAGATTAAGATGAGAAGAAACAAAGAAAGGACGGAAATCAGCAGATGGAAACAAAAGAAAACTTAAAAAGAAAAATTAAATAGCTATAGAGTAAAAGAGAGATAGAGAGAGTGTGTGTGGAGAGAGAGAGAGAGAGAGAGAGAGAAAAGATAAGAGAGAGAAGGACATCAATATTCCTATCCTTTGAATGACTTAAATCACTTCACATTACTTTGATTGCTTCAAAATCCATTAAAATGACATCTCAGTGAAATGACTTTACGCAGTTAATGCCAGAGGATGAATAAGGACTAGCTGTGATAGTGGAATTCCTCATGAATAAATAATAAAGCATTCAATCCCTGGCCATTGGCTGGATGTTAACCACAAACTCCCATACACACCAATTGACCCCTGTGCATAGTTAACGTTTAGCATACGTTGAAAATAGAAAAAAATCTGAACCCTAACTTAAAAATTAATCTTGAATTTAATGAAACTGATTTATGCTTTCACTTTTAAATTACCTCCAACAAAATTATACACTATTCAGCTATTGCTCATATCAACGTCAGTGTTATCTGATATATAGTTTTTGAACTGATCAAAAGTGGTAAATGTTTTTTGTAACACCTAGTATTTTCTCAACTAATACGACAAAAAAGCATATAATTACAATGCTAATGATGACATGAAAGAGACCATTATTTGTGCACCAAAGAAGTTGCGATATAAGAAAACAACTATTTGTCTACCCTTAAATTTTATAAGTACATGTAATTCATTTCTAATATTGATGGAAATCATATCATATACGTGGTAACTACATGAAAAATCATAATCTAAGCAGATGGTATTACCAGATTGAAAAATAGGATAAAAGAAAAAATATAAAGTTTATATTTTTTCTTTTATCCTATTCTTCAAACGTTTACGCACACCAAAAAGAGAGCAAAATCTACCGTGAGTCGAGTAAATCATTTCCCCAATCCCTTTTGTCTGTTTCCATTCATTTTGGCATATGTTGTAGGCTATATCACCTAGGATTATTAAAAGTATATCTGAAAAATGTAGAATAATATATATATATACTTTTTTCTAATAGTGGGTGATCTAGAGGGTTACAGCCCTATAGCTAGAAGGTCCGATAGTTTGCGGGTCCGATAGACCGACACCCAATAGATAGAAGGTTCTATAGACCGAATCGGCGGAGGGTCCGATAGTCTGAAGGTTCTATAGATCGAATGTTCAACGGGGTCCGATAGTCAGAAGGTCCGATAGACAGAAGGTTCTATAGACCGAATCGGCAAAAGGGTCCGATAGTCCGAAGGTGCAGTAGGGGTCCGATAGTTAGAAGGTCCGATAGACCGACAATAACATAAAAAAGGTAAATTAAGTGGATACAATAAGTTTTTAATAGTTTTATCTCAAAAAAGGAAAAGTGTAATGCCTTATCTTCTTCTATGTGTATTGTAATAAACCGATGCACTAGAGGTCTGTAGGCCCACCCTCCCCTCAAAAAAAAAAAAAAAAAAAAAAAAAAAAAAAAAAAATGGGGAACTTATTTTAAAGTTTTGTTTTATACATTTCCAACATGTTAAAAGCATTTTTATCAGAGCATCATCATCACCGTGGGGTGGGGGTGGTCCAACCATGCAGCTCAGCCCCCCCCCCCCGTTTAATTTTGCCACTAAACCGTTGTATTGGCAATGGGGAACGCTGACCATTTTTTTAAACATGGAAATCTAATTATATGGTCACACTAAAGCCCCGAGGCCCATCATGCCCGAAGCATTTTTTTCTAGTGGAGCAAGCTGAGGAAAGAGCAGACTTTATAGTTGAATTTTCATTCAAAGTAACAAAAGATAAGAATAAGATTCTGACAACAAAAGATTCTGACCGATAAAAATGAATTTCAATTAGGCCCTACCACCTTCTTGGGAGGGGGGCGTTTCCATTTTTTTTTAGGGTTGTCAGGTGATATTTTCCTACCAGCTATGATGTCAGCTTTGATACTTTTTTGAATGTTCACCGACTACACTCATAATACTACCTTGTGGCAAATTGTAGTCTGTGGACTCTGTCGGGTAAATTATACCATTTTTTTTTTTTTTTGGGGGGGGGGGGGTGGGGGAATTTGAGAATAGTCGGATACCTCACTGCCCGAATATTATGATATTCGGGCTTCTTGTTGCCGCAGGACGTAAGAGGTGCTTGCTGCAAGAAACAATCCATGCCTAGTTTCTTGATTGTACGAGCGAGCAAAGCGAGCGAACGAGAGAGAGAGAATTTTGTATCCTAAGAATAGGTATTAGCGTATTGTTATTCCGTTCTCATAATGTGTAACATGTTATCGGCATCTTCTGTTCTCATATTGGGAAGAGACTATTGGTCACAGGCCATTATTTCTGAAAATTCATCTCTTTAGCCCCTTTAGGTCAACTTGCCGCTCGATTCCTTTCAGTTATGTTGCTAACATTCTTTGAGTAGCAAAATAGCATAACATTAGCTAGAGATTCAAGATGCAAACCAAATAACTTCCATAAGAATATGACTTATAAATATATTTGGCATTGGTTTATATACATAAATATGGCGATTATATTTATAACTAATATCAATAATGAAAATATAATGGGCATTGGTAAATAACCCTAATAATGCTAGTGAGCGAAGTTTTTGAAGTTTTGTTTTCTTCTCTTTCCTTTCTGATTTCTTCTTTTCCTTTCTTTTCTTTTCTTCTTTCCTTTTCAACCTCTTCCTTTTTTGCTTTTTCTTTGGTTGGAACGCCCCCACTTATTTTAACCACTTATTTTTTACCCACTTATCATTTTATCCACTATTTTACCCTTTTTATGTATTTAGTGTCGGTCTATTGGACCTTCTAACTATTGGACCCCTACTGAACCTTCGGACTATCGGACCCTTTTTGCCGATTCGGTCTATAGAACCTTCTATCTATCGGACCTTCTGACTATCGGACCCGTTAGTCATTAGATCTATAGAACCTTCGGACTATTGGACCCTCCTGCCGATTCGGTCTATGGAACCTTCCGTCTACTGGACCCTCTCGTACATTCGGTCTATCGAACCTTCTATCTATTGGGTGTTGGTCTATCGGACCCGCTAACTATCGGACCTTCTAGCTATAGGGAAGACCCCATCTAGAGTTCTAGACAATACGTATTGTAAATTGTGTGGATTTAGAGCCTTTTAGAACAAATTCCGGTTCTTTGTTTCACTGACGTTTTTAAAGAGCTTTAAAAATCTATTCATTTTCTAAAAATACATCACTATTTTAATATGAAATAACGTTCACCTATGTCGAGTACATATCTACGTCTAGTCAATAAATATTTTTTTTTAAAGCGTATCATTTTTTTAAAGAGGATATCTAAAAAAAATTACAAAATAATCTTGATTGATTCAACGTTTTACTATCACTGAGAAACAATAAAAATTTAATTTGCTTTTACAATTTATTGACCAGTTGATTTACAAAAATGAACTCAATCTACAAAAATTGTGAAATTGACAAATCAGAATATAGACAATGGTACCCTCTATTAAAAATAGATGGGTAAAAAACGGAACATACATGTTTTGGTAAAATGTTCCCAAACTTGGGTAAAATGAACCAAATATCCGTTTACCGAGCAAAGATGCATGTTCTCTTTTTACCCTACTTAACAAAAAAGTGTATTAGTAAATTTCCTTATGGTGTGCAACAATTTCTATAGTAAAAAATATCAAGATATCATGTTTGTTATGATCCTATGAATAATGACTCCTATTGCTGCCACGTCGAAATATTAACAAAATGGCGTGGTTACAACAATGGTGCCCTGGATAATACTTGGCTTTCATTAGAGTGTTCACAGCATTAAGCAGGTCGATGGAATTCTAACCCGCCTGCTCCTGTCCTTCACTGCAAGCAGTGAATTCGGAAACCGAGAAGGAACCACCTTTTGGTCCGCTAGCGAAGGTTCCAGCTCGGGTGGGGGTTAGTCACAAGACCAATAAAATAAACAAATTCCAAATAAAAGATAAGCAAAATTAATAAACAAGAGCGCTGGGACACAACGTACATTAAAGTGTCATAAAATATTTTATTTACAACATATATTCTATGTAAAGTCTATGTTCTTGTATTCTTGTAGATACATGCAATCACCAGCACGACCATTCCGAATAAAAGTATGAGGCCACAGGCAATCCCAGCTACTGCACCTTTCGTCAGTTCCTTAGTAGTATCGGCTTGGGTTTGGGATGTAGTGGGGACGTCCGTTTGGGATGTAGTGGTGACGTCCGTTTGAGATGTAGTGGGGACGTCCGTTTGAACTTGAAGTACTGTATATGGAAGAAATTTAGATATATAAAATGATTACAGCACTATTTGGAAGTGCAAAAAACAAATCGCATTCAAATCCTCAAGGTTAATGCCCACATTATAATGGAAATTGTAGGCAAATGCGTAGTTAAGTAGTATAGTCGACCTCCTTATTTAGGATATCAGTCATTACTTTGAATATGGAACTTTCTTTTGGGGGTTACTAGATAGCTGATGTTTTCATTGACTAACAAACTAACCTGTTTTTCACATTTAACAGCAATAGATCAAATCACTATCTGCCGCCAATTCGGAAAAAGGGGTGGGCAGACGAACTTTTGACTGTACGTACGCCTTGGCGCGCAAGCACCTTTATTTCAATTTGAGCATGGCAGCTTGAGCTGATGTTGGAGTGTATAAACCCCATTGAAAACTTCCAAGCAATATCAGGTGCACAAGACGCCCAGCAAATATTACTACTTCATTGCATGTTACTTGTATGTTGACCAATTGCTGGTTTACATATTTGGTCCATTTCTTTATGTTAAAATTGGTGAAGATGAAATCGAAAACCTAGGAAAGGCAGTTTCTAGGCCTTTACTAGTTTCATGAATACAGCGCATTGTAATTGGCACATTTTTAAATGAATAATTAACTGGAACACGTGATCGATGAAAACCAACGAGGTAGCTTATGTAGGCTCCTCTTTAGTTAGGGAACGGGATAGCTCGGTCAGATCCATAATCAAGAACAAATATTATATCATTATCAACTCATGAAAATTATTCCTCAGACATTTTGCATAAATTAGAATATTGAATATGGTAAATACTTTTTGAATGGTAGATTAACTTGGTCGTCTAAAATTGTGTACTTAAGTACTCACATATACAGTTGTGAGTTATGCACTCATTCCTGTTGATTTGGTCTTGGCAGTATTCGCTTTGACAGCTGACTTCTGCTCCAAGTCTGTTTGTAAAATGGGCCAATTTAATTGCCCATCCGTATGACATGGTTATCAAAAATAAAAAAGCACACATCTTGTGTACTTCCATCTGCATGAGGAATGAGATAAATAAGTGTTTATCAATGATAATGATGCCAGGGTAAAATGAGTACGAGAGATTTTATTTATTATAAAGGTTTGAACATAGGTGTTCGTATATCAAAGCAAAATCTATTAAGTACACAAGCGATGTTGCATTCCTTTTTAAGATCAATCGTAAGATATTTGCGACTTCAAAATCAAATCATTTCGAAATAAATATGTTCTTAAAGAACATTTCTCGTGTAATGTCTGATCATGAAGTAAGACCCATTTCAAATATCTTGCATTAGGACTGGGGGGGGGGGGGGGGAGAGACAGACAGCCAACATGGCAATACCGAATTAAATCCCACTATACAGCCAATATGTCCAATGGGGATAAAGAAGTAAAATGATAGAGAACTGTCGAGTCACCTGACACAGTCTGGACAGTGAAATATCGTCCTTCCAAAGAAGGGACACCGGACAAATAAGCCAATAATTTCCATAAGCATTGTGTAAAGTCACTAAAAAAGAACAATTGCTTAGGAACAAACTCTGCATGGTTCAAAACAAAACTTCGAATTTGACTTAGGATTTGGATGAAAATTCCAACTCTTCTATCCCGTGATGATGTACAACGAGTGCAGGGTACGCAATGCAAAACATGATGTTCATATAAGTCTGCGTAAATTTAAGAGAAACTGCCAATGTAATTTTTAAAAAGTCTGGGCAGACTTGGGTTTGGGGTCAACTGAAAATGATATACATGTATATAAATTTATATAGATCGGGCCGAAATGGAGAAAAATGTCTTCCACAGTGCTGGTCGAAAGTTTCGGTACACCCTGGAAATGGGACCAGTTTTTCGATCACTTTTTACTTTCCATGTAATGACCTTCTCTAGGCCCTCAAAAGCATTTGAGGTCTGGACACTAAAGATAATCTACATGTAATGTTTTGATAATCTAAGGTGTTATTTTCTTTCTCAGTTTGGGTTTTAAAAACTGAAACGGGCAAAAAGCAGCACATGATACACGTGTTTAAAAATTCATTAAAAACCGACTCATACAATAAAGATCTCCCAAATTTACCACACCTTTTTTATTTAGAGTCTTGTTAACCATATATATTAACCATATTGACATGATTACTTTTATTAGTAATTTACTTTGAATATCCATCCAGTGCTTATGCAGCAACAGTCCAAAGATGTCTCTTTGCCACTTCTTTTCAACTCGTCCTACATAACCCAGTTAGGGTTCGTGTACAGAAACTAAGCACATAAAAGCTCTTATTTCATGTTAGCCTATATCACATTATTTGTGTAACCAATGGTCCTGCATATTATGTAGTTTGAATATACATATATGTTTGTGGTTGTTAAAGTGATATTGTGTGAGATGTTCCCTTATTTAAGACAAGGTATTAGTCGCATTGCTTGTTTTGGCAATCTGTTGTGGCATCCATGGGTGTCAGGATTATCATCAATCTTGTATAAAAGAACAGCTTAATCACCATGAAAACAGATCTAAACCATTTAATTTACACATTTCTCACGATCCATGCTTGATAGTGGGAACAATGCAAGCAGGAAACAGCTGTGCACCATCCCTATGGGCACGACACACATTGTGAGTTCGACACGAAACTTACAAACTAGTTTTTCTCAGTGAAAGATACCAGCGTTTTTCCTTTTTTAGAAACTATGTGTCATTGAAAGAAATATAAAAAAAGGTTAAATATTTCCAATGGTTTGGCATGTTTGTCTCTGGACCCTAACCCCAAGCAGCCTGTGTTGGACGAGTTGAAAAGGACGGTCTAAGGAACCTTTCTGAACAGTTGTGCTAGAATACTGAATGGGAATTTCAAGTAATGATTCTGATGTATTCATGAAAGGAATATATTACATTTGAAAGTCAAATAAACCAAAACCAAAACCAATTTCAATGTATACTTTGTTTTTAATTTTATTTTGAACAGGAGAGTATTTGAAAATTGCATATATCGTTGTCATTTTTCGTCAGTTGTGTATATCGAACCAAGCACACTATACACACATTATATTGTAAACGTGTAATGCATAATCAAACCTTCACCACATTTTGTCACTGCCATAGACAAGCTCAACATGTGGGGAATAGACATCACAATCATGAAAATCTCATCTCAAAATCCAAGGTGTACCGAAACTTTTGATCAGCACTGTGTATATCTTTAATGTTTCTTGTCGCTTGGATGCCTTATTCCTTACTATAATGTGGCTAATGTGTGTGTGTCTGTATGTGTGTCCGTCCGTTTGTTTGAAAGCGCTTTTCTCCGTTATTTTCCACTCAATCGAGATTGGGGGGGGGGGGGGGGGGGTGTTTTTTTACAATTCGTAACTTTCTTTGGCAGGCCCCGAGTAAAGGTTTCCCAGTCCTTTCGACCTTTTTCGGCTCAGCGAGATTACACAGGCATAGATTTCACGTACAGAAAAAGGAAGAAGGAAAAAAGGTTTTTGTTCTAAAAAAAAAAGGGGGGGGGGGCACAATGCATACTTTTATTCCAAGGGGGGGGGGGATAATACATCTTCAGTACATGTTTAACTAATTTTTAACTATAATAACCTACCAGGGAAGAAAATATCAGAAACCTAAACATGCCAGTGGAAGCCTACAAATCTTAGCACTTTTCATCACAACAGCTAACCCCCCCCCCTTTTCTCTCTTTCTCCTGTATTCTTTATAATTTCTATGTATCCCCCTGCATGTCTATATCAAAGTGTTGATTATTATGGCACTAAGGATATAGACCAAAGCTTGTCCTGTCCTGCATTGTCCTACTGTACTGCTAAAATATATTACTTTTCCTTTTTTCTAAAAATGCGCTTGATGGCTGTTGTGTTGTTTACTTGCTGACCCCTGACACAAAGCAGGCATTACATCCTCTGGAAGGCCATTCCAGTCCCGCACAGTTCTTGGTAGGAGCGACGACCCTCTATATTGTGTTCTGCAGCTGATAAACGGGAAATGTTTGGTGTGAGAGCGTCGTTGGCGAGGTGGTAGTGGGACGAGTTTTGATTCGATTATTGGGCAGTGCATGGGCTAAGTTGTGTTTGATTCTGAAGGCGCATGGAGAGGCGTGAGGTCTTCAGGCGGTGCTCCAGGGACTGCCAGCCAAGGGTCTTGATCATCTTGCTGGCACTTGATGTGTTGTGATACCTGTTCAACACAAAGCGTGCAGCACGTCTCTGTAGTGACTCTAGCTTGTCAATGTTTTTCTGTATAGCAGGATCCCAGACAGAGGAGGCATACTCCTGCACAGGTCTAACAAATGCCTGTTCTTTCCTTGATGATTCTGGAGCTTATCTTCAGGTTTCTCCTGAGGAAGCCTAGTGTTCTGCTGGCTTTGTTGTAGATCTCATTAATATGGCTGTCCCAGCTCATGTTCTGCTGGATTATGACTCCAAGGTACTTTGCAGCAGTGGCTTCATCCAGCGTGTGGCTATGCAGGTGGTATGATGGCCACAGTTTCCCACTGTGTCATTCTCTCTCTCTCTCTCTCACTTCTTTCAACATTCCACTCTATTATGATTGAGAGCAACCTTTAATTGGAGCACTACAAACAAATGCAATCTGTTGTAACATTGTCTTGTACATTTACTTATACATTTATTTTTGGCTTAATAATGTAATAACATTTCTATATTACAAATATACTGCTTACTAAAAACACCGTGTTACTATACATTTTTTCCATTCTATAGTTAGATTTGATTTCACTCCGATTTGATATTCAAGTTATTCACCCGGTTTAACCCCTGATGCTCATTAAATGGAACCTCCTACATTTAAGTAGAAGTCTGCTATGAATCAATTGTTCAAATATGTTTCATCAATAAACTACTACACCCCCCATGATGTGTTTTTCCTAAATGTAACATAATGAAAAGCTGTAGAGGTGCATTATGGTACGATGAAGACGCCTATTGTTTTTGGTGTGGGCGGAGTCGACATTGTTGTCATGGTAACCATATTTTTTAAAGAAATGGTAAAGATTTTCTTGTGAGCGCTCTACCGGCTGCAGTTTTTGTCAGATTACCTTCAGATTTCGCATGGAGGTGCATTATGGTAAGATGAAGACGCCTATTGTGTTTGTTGTAGGCGGAGTTGACATTGTTGCCATGGTAACCATATTTTTAAAAGAAACAGTAAAGACTTTCTTGTGAGTGCTCTACCGGCTGCAGTTTTTGTCGGATCACCTTCAATTTCAAAACAACTAAAAAATGACAAAAGTACAAAAAAAAATTGTCAGCAGTGATACCCCAGGTCCCAAATTGCCACTTTATCCATTTGAGTCACAACATTGATTCATGGTGGATGCGTGACGGGTTCGTGGGATACATGTACTCGGACTGGTCCCCCCTCCTAGTGCTCTAGTTTATTTTGACATTCTCACGCTTATGTAGGCATATGTATTGATAACAAAGATCATATATTATTCACGCAGAAACTGAAAAAGGGACATAATGTCTATGGACTATCGGGGGTGATTTTAAATTTTTGAGTGAAATTACTGCAAAGTAGGGATATATTGAAAGGGGCAAAAAAGACACGTCACAACCATCTATTTCACCCCAAATGATGAATCTCTCCAAGTGAACATTTTTCTTAATGAAACATTTGTCTAAAAAGGAATATAGTATGCAGTAAAATCTTAATCACACTATATAAGGATGATCTATCGACACTAACACGAAACTCACATTGCACACCTAGGCTAATGCGAATAAAATGAGAAACACACATATTTATAAATTCATGAAGTTTAAATCTTATAAAAAGCTAGTTTCTTTAACCCTTATCTAACACGGCGACAAATCAAACGTAATAAACTGCAAACTGCAAATCTCGGAGCTAAAAAATTACGCATCTAGCCTAGACGATATGAGTTGTATGCATCAAACGAGGGCAGATGCTGTTATGACCGGTGAGACACTCGTTTGTGAGTACCTGTTTGGTGGTGGTGTAGCTTGTCGCAATCAGATGACTACTCTGCGCCTGTCGAAGCTGGACTGAGTCGTAGAGCATAATGACGTGCCCTCGGTTCGATAGAAGAAAGATCTATCGAAAAACAGTTCGATGATAAAAAGATCGTCGGTTTCCCCCACCGTTTGGTGCCAAAAAGGATTGATGGCAGAAAGATTCCACAATTAAAGGTTTGAAGATGAAATCGTGCATATATTTCCCATCGATGTTTGTCTTCACCAATCAAATGACGGAAAACAGCGGACAAATGATCCATCCACACCTAAACATCCACCGAAGATTTCTTGGAGAGATCAAAAGATCGACAGTGTATTTGTGCAGTGTACCGATATGACGAAAATGTTCGATTGGGTTAGGGGTAGTAGAAACCTTCGTTTTTTTAAATTGAAGGGGGCAGATCGATGTTACCAATAAGTTAGCTTACCTAATAAAAGTTTCGTTTTTTTTTAATTTAGAGGGTATACATTTCCTCTACAAAAATTCATCAATGGGTTGTAAAAAAAAAAAAAGATCAACGGGTCTTTGCAAATGGCGATGTATTGTAAACTAGTTGTAGGAGCACATCGATAAAATCTTTGCAAAAGATATGCTCTTTACTCTCGCATGTCTCGTAAGCAAGACTAGCTTTAAAATACATACATAGAAGAAATGTTGCCCTGTTAAAGCTAGTCTTATTTGCGAGACATGCGAGACTAAACAACACCAGAAGCAAAGATTTTATCGATGTGCTCCTACAACTAGTTTACAATTCACTCCCCGTTCAACTACCCATCGATCTTGTTTACAACCCATCGATGAATTTTTGTAACTGTGAATCTCTTGATCTCTCAAAGAAATCTTCGATGGATGTTCAGTAGGTATGGATGGATCATTTGTTCAATGTTTTGTGATTGGTCAATACAAACATCGATGGGAAATATATGCATGATTTCACCTTCGAACCTTTAAATGTGCACTCTTTCTGCCATCGATCCTTTTTGGCACCAAACGCTAGGGAAAAGTTCGATCTTTTTACCGTCGAACTGTTTTTTTTTCTGCTATCGAATCTTTATCTCACCGAGCGCACGTCATAAGAGCAGCAATGAAAAGAGCTAGCATATCGCCTTTCTTTGTGCGGCCCAGCAGCCCCCGCCCTTTCATCATAAACGACTTCTCGGTGACTGGGGCAAGGTTTTATATTACAGGAGATTATAATAAACAGCTCGGCTCTAGGCTAAAATAACTGAATAAACGTTTCAGTTATGCGCACACACACGCGCGCGCGCGCACACACGCACACACACACACACACACACGCACACCATCTAGTCACATATCCTCTGTTTATTTGATACTTAAAATGGCTATTATGTCACAATATCATCATGGTTTATATAAGGCCAGTTTGTTTTGTGTACGTGTTGACCATATTACCGATGTGTATAGGCTAGTACATTTGAAATTATTTCGAGTAGAATCAATATATTAGTAGTTAAATTCCGAATTAAATATAAGAAGAACGACAACCAAAAAACCCTAAAAGAACAGGTAGCATTTTTTTAGCAAGCCAACTTACCTTGGGAAACGTTATTTCTGCTTTATCTTCGCAGAACAAAGGCAAAACAACTAATATTTTTTAGACTGACAACCAATTCAATTTATTATTTTGAATAACAGTTATGGGTTATGTTACACAAAATATTGGTTGCATTTCAGTTCAGTTGTTTGACCAATGTATCAAAAGGATATACATAGCCTCAATTTTTTTGTTTTGCTTTTATAATTCACCTTCATTTTTTGTTTGAATACTATACTGCTAATCTACATATTTTTAGAATCATATTCAATACCCTAAGCACTATAAAATTATACTGCAAAAGAGAGCTATACTTACAATTTCACTGTTCATTCCGCCAATATGTACTTCAGTTTCTTTGTGTCCTTTTTTCTTCTCCTAAGTCTAGTTTATTTCCCCAATATTTCTGGTGTATTTCTATTCATTCCCTATACGTTTTTCACCCACCCCTATTGTTTTATTAATTTCCCGGACTTATTTATACTCATACTATTCCGATAGGTCGTGTGAATGATGATTTATTTTGAAAAAAAAATTATGTAAACAAGACGCATTCAATTCCGTCTCACTTTCAGTTATTGCCGTCTCTTTGTACGGAAGAGTGTGTGTGTGTGACAATCTATAAAATAAAAATAATTTTAAAAGTGTACACATAACAACCTTTATATAGTGTTGGATCAAGCGTTGTAAAAATGTGAATCATTTTGAAAAAGTGATCAATCCTTGGCCCTTTAACATGGTGATTTAACACTTTAGTTTTAGAATTCCCCCTTTCTATCAAACATAAAATACATAGATAATGATGTTTCAACGTTAAGCCTTCAAGCCATTCTGAAAACGAACTGATAGTATCTGAAGTTGCCCTTACACACAAACAATAGGAATAAAACAAAGCCACTTCAGATTCAACAGATTCTTCGGAAAGCTATTGATTAAATTGTCAAAAATGTGCGGCAATAGAAGAACTAAATAAATACCACTCGTACTACTGTGGTTAGGCCTATGTCAACATAATATAGGAAGTGATCCGTTTCCATAACGAACAGTGGCGTAGATAAGTACACACTTTCTATTGTAAGTGGGGGGGGGGGGGGAGGTTATGAATATATCATCCCCCTAAGAATAGATAATTATGCGTGTCTACGCCCGTGATAACGAAAAAATTTCACGAATTCCATGATTGCAGTGCTGTTGATTATTCAGAATCCATGATCGGCCATACCGTTTATAGTGTAAACATTTAACACGTTTCAAAAATTTGCAAGTTGATCTTCTCATGAAGTGTATGGTACTCCGTGATACTATACCGAGTCAACAATGAAAAACTCCAAAAGGTAGAGCCGAAGAACTACAGTTGCACCTACTTTTCTTGCAACCAGAATGTATCGCTATGTGGAAGGTGGGAATGAGTTCAACGACATGCTCATTCAGTCATTATAGAAGGCATGGTATGATGCACGCTCAAGTAAGTTTGTAGTGTGTGCTTTTCATTTTTACTAAAACCGAGGGCCAATGTGCAGAATGCATGTGACTCGTGCATTTAATGAAATAACATACACCTCCTTTTAAATCAAATCATGTTTCCTTTAGGACTATTTTTATTTCTCTAGTTATGATAAATCAAGGCAATTAGAATGGTTGGAATGTCAACGGTGTCAGGGCTACCCTTTGCATCTTCATTAGATTTTTTCTACACCTCCCTGACAAATATAGAAATACGTTTCTGCTATATATTATTTCACTCCCTTGTGAATTCGCTTACGGTTCTGGAAATATTTTTTTATTTACGATTTTTGTTGTTGTTGAAGCAAACAATTATATTTCGATTTTAAAGAAAATACCTTGGGAGTTCATGACCAAGCAAAAACGTTTAATGCTGCTGATACTGGGGCAATGATACGTGGTATGTTACCCGGACATGAGCAGCGTGCAGCGTCTCGATGTCTTGTCAGTTTGAGTGGCCAGCGCGGGGCATGGAGTATATGAATAATGGTGCATGATTTTGTCTCCCCCTCCAAATACTTTTTTTTTTTGTACTTTCACATTGTGAGGAAAGTATGTCGTGTTCTATATTATTACATGACACAAAATACTATAGAAAAGAGCACTGACGCTGATTTTTTTGTGCTGCCCGTCATGCTGCTGATGTGTGACTATTATACCGTGGCATGCGGCCCGAAACCCCGGCTGTTTTGCAATGTCTGTCTGTCATTTGTCTGTTGCAATGTCTGAAAGACTCTCTGAGAACAGCCAGCTAGAGTAGCTAGAGTGCCTGCACTCTCTGAATTTCTATCTCGCCTTTCTTTTTCTTCTCTCAACTTTTCTCCACTTTCTTCTTCTTACTCAAGTCCTTTTCAGGACTAACCACATGGTGAACAGTAAACCTTCTCCACATTATCAGTACCACCATGCAAACCTCTACCTTTAAAGATCACCTACTTGATATACATCATGAATATTATGAAATGAGACATAGTGTCAAATATATAGTGCCGTACAACCATGGCTATTATGATCTGGACGGTCCGTACGTACAAGAATACCCATTGATGATAATCGATCTTCCGACCCGAGTTCTCAGTATGATCTTGTAACCACGTTTTTATTAAGGAAATTAAATCACATTTCGTCGGCCTTATGCCAAAAGGGCCTTATCACTGTATAAATTCTATGGCCTTAAGGCCCTTTTTTGGCATAAGGCTGACGATTTGTTCTCATACATAAGCATTACTTTGTGTTTAAGACTTTGAATATTCAATTAAGGGTGTAAAATAAATGGAAAAAAATAACAAAGAAATGTAAATAAAATTTCCACCTCTCACCCGAGCAAATTTGTTGCGCCCCTCGTGCGCTAATCTCAGTTTTTATTGTACTGCTTTGTACGATCAAACATTTTTTTGTAATCATGTCATGTTGACTGATACAATTGTAAGAATGTGTGTCATCGTGTTCTGTTTAGAGCATGATGTTTGCACAGCAATGCGTTTAGATAATACAATGCCAGGAATGCAAGACAAAAGTTTAATGCTAAATTAATTTTACATTCTCAATAATGCAGTGAAAGCATTGCAATCGTTCTTTGTATGAATTTTGGGAGGAGGGGGTGGTGGTCCGTTTCATTTATTGGGATAGACGTAAGACGTGGATCGCTTGCGTCTATCATTTGATGCCTAGATAAATGTCAAGGAAATCTTTCGTTTCTACATGTGTCATAACCCCATTTGATTGTTTGATGTTTATTATAAAGCATTCATCATGTTCATGTTTTGATGCTATTTTCAATTGAAAGTTGAAATACATGCAGTTTTACTCAAGTATTTGAGAATGTATTAAGAACAATAACATGGAACAAAATATTAGAGCTTTGGCGCCGAATTCCGTGCTGTCCGTAATGCTGCTGATGGGAGGCTATTATTGCATTGCATGCTGCCCACTGTGTAAACTGACACCAGTCGTTCAAATCAAGCATCAAAGACAGGAAACCATCTGCTTTCTAGCTTCTGAAATTAAACTGTTAATTTTTTTTGCGAAAAGGACATCTTCATGCGGCATGTCATGCATTCAAATTATATTTTAATTATACGAGTCATTATCCTGCCCCGTTGTCTGTTTCTTCGCCTTCCAATCTCGTTCTCTATTCACTTCAAAAAAAATCTCATCTTCAATCCATTCATGATATCAATCAAAAGCTTACCTCTAGCTAGTCGGGGTAGCTAGTCAGGCCACGACTTCTTTGTAGAAGAGGAAGGCGAACAGTTTCCCTCGCACAGGTGTGGGGCTGGAGAAACTGCAGATTCGATCGTCTATACAAGTCCAAAAGGCAATTAAAAGGCTACACCACGTCGTCCCACGGCAACATACAATGTCGAAAAGAACATCTGAGGGATTTTTCATGCTAAGTGTAAGATATCGACGATTACTTTTTCATTGCGGCGTTTCTTTGAATACTCTTCCCATGCACAACAATATTGTGCTAAACATACAAAATGGTTTAATGCATGACAGATCAAAACCGCCACCTCAAATGTAATAGCACCACAAAGAGAACTTTGAGATACACCAACTATAAATGCGAATCATTTCATTGAGGGTGAATTTTCAAGTCTGATTTTCACCAGAGAGGAAAAGTTATATATACACGTAAAATATGTTTGATTGTGGTTCTGAATAGTCTTATAGAATATAAAATCAAAATTACGGCCTATTACGAGCCTTCTAGATGGAAGAAAGGCCTAATCAACTTCGAATCGCAGTGACGTCAGATCGGTCGTGCGATATTGTCTACGATTTGAAACTGATTTGGCCCTTATTCCGGATATAAGACCGACATAGCACCAAATTCCGATGTTATTTCTTAAAATGCCTACATTTAATGCTATTATGATTTATTTCCAAAATCGGATCGTAGTCAATCGTATAGTGTCCGGTGGGCTTAATGTAATTAGTTATGATTTAAGATGCATAATGATGGGTGAAAGTGCGCTGGTGTGGACGCAGTTAGTGAGATGAAGGCCAATCCTAACAGAATATCATTGAATATCTATAAATAGATGTAATTGTTATCCTAATTACAATTTATTATACTCGCCACAGTAGCATATACCAGGGAAGTGTATAACTAAGAAGATATCAGTCGAACACATTGCAGTCGGTTGGACTAAACCAACTCCAGTCTTCAGTTCATTACAAGTAAGCAAAGGCACAGTCCATGTACATTACATCTATGGTATCACCAGTACATCGCAAACTACTAAAATGTAGTTGAATACTTCTAAACGGCAAAGGAAGATTTCTTTCCTTTTTTCAACATTGAACGGCATCGCTTTTTCACCGAAACCATTTGTAATAAAAAAAACCTTATTTTCTTCCCTTAATGTTAATAAAAATTTGCGTTGAATATATGAATTTGTCATGTTCACTTAACGCGAACCGGTCGTGATCCCCGATCTTTCGACAGGAATTTGGCGAAAACACGTCCTTTTCGGCACATCTTAAATCATATCTCGGGAACCGCGCAAGATTTTTCATGGGGGCAAACAGTTTATAAAACTGATTAATTCTACATCTCATGATATCAGTTATTTTTTAATTGAATGAAAAAAACCGCCGTCTTTTTTCGACTGAAAATGCATGGTTTCATGCTTTTTGTGGGAGGAGAAGCACTTTTTGCACTCATTGCTCTCGTATTCCTCCTATAGCTTCTGACTTACGTGTCAAAATGTATGGGGGCAAAGACTAGCAGATAGCCAAGATGTTGCTCTTTCTTGTGATATCAGGTTCGTCCTGATTAGTCGAAAAAAACCGCCGTCTATTTTGCATAATTAAAAAGAAACAGCAAAAAAGAGGTCATTTTCTGCATGTATATAAAGCACGTACAGTATGTAATGCTGCGTATCTAGGCTCGATTTGGACTGTGCCATTCTAAAACGGGGTGCATCAATTCAATGTGCGTGTTGAACGACCGTGAATGCGAATTGACCAGTCGTTACATTTGTAAATAGCAGCTCTCTTCTGTCCCTCCCTTCTCCGTTGCCCCCCATTGCTATAATAGAACAGCCGCGAACAAAACACCGATTTATACACAGCAACGACCTCGACCACTCAGCTGATCGAGCTTGGTACTCGAGTCGCGCCTGTATGTGCGCACAGCTGACTGAACCAGAATTAAACCTTCAAATTATGTGAACAAATCTGGGTGTGAGAAATTCATATGTTCCAATCCAATATTATCACACATTTCCTTTTCTTTGAATTTTTTCATCCATTTATATATATAATTAAAATTGTGCGCATAAAGCTTTTATTATTATAATTAAATTTATGTATTTTATCATGATGTCTTGGTATTTGATGCTTTTGCAATGTATAGTTGACTAAATTTTGAAAATGAATGATAATGATGTTTCATTTTCATCAATATTTGATGATGAATTTTTTTCCCTTAGTCAAACTCAGACTCATGGCAATGTTGGAAATGTGAGAACTTCTTGTGGATTTGAGTCTAATGTTATCAATGCTTTAAACTGTAATACTAGGGACCTTAATCTTCCTGTTGACATACATGATACAGGCATTAACCTACAATCTTCATACTTTACTCTGAATCAATTCGCTGAAAAGTATGGGTCTCTTTCTTTGAAAGATTTCTCTTGTTTGCATTTGAACATACGTAGTGCTAACAAGAATTTTGATGCATTTTGCTCCCTGCTTGAGCATTTTAACTTTGAAAATACAGTCATAGGATTGTCTGAAACGTGGTTTGCAGATGATCCTTCCTCAATTTATTCTTTATCTAAGCATGATCTAGTGTTTAATAACAGGAAATCCAAACGAGGGGGAGGAGTTGCTTTATATGTACCCAATCATCTTAATTATAAGACCTTACCTGATTTAAATATTATGTCTGATTTGATTGAAACTGTTTTTGTAGAAATTTATATTCCAAACAGGAAAAATATCATTGTCGGTACTATTTACCGACCTCCTGCCTCTGATGGTATAGTGCGTTTCTCAATGAATTACAAAATTTACTTGCAAACCCAGTACTTTGTAATGCACATTGCTTTCTGCTATTGTAGGTGATTATAATATAGATTTGTTGAAATGTGGTGATGAAACTTTATCTCAAGATTTTCTGGGTGTTGTGCTCTCACATTCCTTTTCCCCCTGTATAACTAAACCTACACGGTTGTCTAGCAGCACGGCAACTTTAATAGACAATATATTTTGCAATACGGATGTTGTTACTCAATCTGGAATTATTCTGTCACATTTCTGATCATTTTCCAATCTTTGTCTGTGCGCCATCTTATTTTGATAATCACTCTGACTTGCCTCAACCAAGATTTTTTCGCAGCATTACGCAATATAAAATCTGTAGATTGAAAGAGAAACTTTTAGAAGTTGATTGGAATGTTGTGATTCATGAATATGACGTTGATGTTGCGTATGACAAATTTATGGATTTATTATGTAATGCTTTTAATGAGTGTATTCCCCCTCAGATTATTAAGCGTAAAGATTATTCACGGCAAGCCCGGCAACCATGGGTTACTAAATCTTTGCTTAGGTGTATAAATCGGAAAAATAAACTTTATTACAGATTCCGTTCTAATCCTTCCGATGCTTCTCGCAAAAAATATGCCAAGTATAGAAATATTTTGACATCTTTGTTGCGAACTGCGAAGAATGATTATTATTGCTCTCAATTTGATTTGTCTACAAATAATACTAAAGCCACTTGGAAGGTTATTAATAGTGTGCTAAATAGGTGTAGTCAAAAGAAACAACCTACTAGAATCTTGTTAAACAATGATTGCATTGATGATAGTAAGCTGATTGCTGATGCTTTTAATGATTTTTTGCAAACATAGGACCCACTCTTTCAAAAAAAAGTACCTTCCACTGAAAAGAAATTTGCTTCTTTTTTGAAGGATCGTAATACTAAGTCCTTGTTTTTTACTCCGACTCATTCGATAGAAATAAAGCGCAATGTACAAAATCTGAAAAATAAACTCAGTACTGGCCATGATGGTATTAGTTATATTGTGCTAAAAAATATAGTGGATGAAATCTTTAATCTTTCTTTGGTGAATGGTGTTGTTCCAGGAAAAATGAAAGTAGCAAAGGTTGTTCCAGTTTTTAAAAAAGGAGACAAGCTTGAATTAAACAATTATCGACCAATATCTTTATTACCTTCAATATCTAAAATTCTTGAAAAACTTGTCTATATAAGAGTGGTCAAATTTTTAAACAACTGTGAGGTATTTTCAAAATTCCAATTCGGTTTTAGAGACATTCTACAATTCATGCTATTTTGCATTTTATCCATAAGGTTTCAACTGCCATTGAAAATCGTGAACACACTATTGGACTTTTTCTGGACTTTTCAAAGGCTTTCGATATGGTTGACCATAATATTTTGCTATATAAGTTATGCCATTATGGTATAAGAGGCAAAGCGCTTGACTGGTTCAGAAGTTATCTTCATAATAGGAAGCAATATGTAATTATCAACGGATGTGAATCAGTAACGAAAGGACTTCAATGCGGGGTACCTCAGGGATCTCTCCTTGGCCCGTTGTTGTTTATTTTATATATTAATGATTTTCATAATGCTTCCAGTGTGTTATCATTCATACTATTTGCTGATGATTCGAATGTATTTCTTTCTAACAAAGATCCCAAGTTACTTCTGGAACGAACTAATAAGGAGCTCAGTGTTGTGCATGATTGGGTATGTGCCAATAGACTATCTCTCAATTTGGAGAAAACTCGTATGTTATTTAGTAACTCAATCACATCTATGGATGGTAATGTATTACTTAAAAACACCACAATTAAAGTGGTCGAGGAGTTAAAGTTTCTTGGTTTACTTATTGATAATAAGTTATCTTGGAAACCACAAACTGTGTATCTAAACAAATTACTCTCTAGAAATGTTGGTATGATAAACAAATTGAAATATTTGTTTCCCTCTCATGTATTACTCTTGTTGTATTCCACCTTGGTTCTACCCTACATAAATTATGGCATTCTAGCTTGGGGCAACTGTACTAAGTCTCAGTTGGATAGACTCTCAGTTATACAAAAACGGGTGATGAGAATAATTTTGAAAAAGCCTAGACTAGCTCCGTTTAAAATATTATTCTTTGAAAATAAAGCGTTGAGACCAAACGATTTGTTTTATTACCAGTTAGGCAGTTTAATGTATCAAGCACGAATTCACGAATTGCCTCAGGTTTTACAATCAATGTTTAAAACGAATGATGGAATACATAGGCATTCTACACGACAATCATCTTTTTTTCATTTACCACTTCTTCGTACTCAGTTTGCCCAGAAAACATTAATCTACACTGGGCCCTTCTATTGGAATCATCTTGATTCAAATCTAAAGCAAGCTACCTCTCTTAAATCTTTTAGAAGAAGTCTTAAACATTATCAAATTAGCTCTTACAGTGTATAAGTCCATAACAACTGTACAGTATTTGGTTTTCTGCCTGTGTCTAAACAGAACGTAGAAGATTATCCTTCAAGACATCTTTTAATCATACTTCATACACATACATGTATTATGTGTATAGATCTGGTTTTTCTACTATATATAAACCCAATAGGCTGACATTAACTGCTAGTATACTAGTTCATAGTATGCTTATTTTATTTTGATGTTTTAGCGATGTTTGTGTGTGTATTGTTGTTTTTTCCCCTTTTACACACGTCTTGTCTCGTCTCTTAACTACTATATGTATACATAATTGCATAAATGTATTTGTTAATTTTCTCTGTTATTGGGGAACCTAGTTTTAACAAGCTGTGCTTTTCCTTAGCTTCCTATGATACTGCTTTTTTCTATTGACTAATGTAAATTTTCCACTTTTGACTGTATGTACATGTACTTTGGAAATGTTATTGATTATGATAGATTCAAATTTTGAACGATGTATGCTCACCAATTGTAATGTTCATGGCAGATTTCTGCAGTATTATGAAATAAATTCATTCATTCATTCATTAGCTGTCAATCCTGTCATAACCTTTTTTACTCTTTCAATATTATAGGTTCTTCTCAAACACGTCCAGTCGCTTTCATTCACTTGAATAGTTTTAATTAAAACAATACTCGCTCTGCATGACAATGATTGGGTGTTAAAAGCTGTTCCTCTCTTCTATTCTACGAGATATTAGTTTCTGTATTCTGTATTTCGCTTCTCCTTTAAAGATAAAGTTGAGTTATGGTCATGAATTTACATTGTGAAAGAAACCGTCTAAAAGCAATTGGGAAATGCTGATCAGGAAGAAAAATAAAATTTGATGTATACTGCAAGGAATCTTCAAAATGATAAGAAATTGACACAGTCTCGCTTAAAAACACATGAACTGCGCAAAGGAATCCGTATATGGGACTACACACACATGTGACAAAAATGTTTTGTCCAAACACTTAAGCTATTTGTCTTCTTATTTCGAATATGAAGGCATTTTGAAGAGCAAACATTTTCAGGGGGCGGCAGGATCCAAAGATATTCTTCTAACTGACATAATAAGAATGATGAATCTCACAAATTATTTTCACCTTTACCGTAATTCACCATTCTCTTTGGAGGTTCTGGGTTGTGTTTGTTTTGGAGGTCATCTTAATTGGTTTCATTCAGAATTGATAAGGTTCCATGATTACCGCTTGAATAATTCTCTCTCTAATCCCAACTCTATCTCTCACATTTTCAACCTGTTTATAGAATGACGCTGATTTTTGTGCTGCCAATCATACCCCCATGTTTGGATATCATTTGCATCGCATCTATCCCGCAACATGGAAACCGTGAGTATTTTCAGTTGTCTGTCTCTTAGAGCAGCTAGCCATTTGGAGGTGGCTAGCGTTGTGCAATATGTATGCACGAATTTATAGTAATTATGATAGTTTCTTTTCCATGTATGTTTCTTCAATTTTGTTCACGATCTTTGGATTATCGAGTGTTCTTCCTGTTTTATAATTCTGTACATACTGCCAATATATTATTTTTCAAAGAGAGAGGGAGAGAGGGAGAGAAGAAAAAAGAAAGGGAGAGGGGAAAAACAAAACGAAATCTAAACAAAGACAGGTCGCTTTGTGAAGTAAGGACTCCTTCATGCAGCGTGTCATGTATAAAGTAATGTTTTAAGATGATGTCTAGAGATCCCATTCTTTCCCTGTGTCTTTTTTTTTGCCTTCTATTCTTACCTGTTCTCCTATAACAACCGACAAAATTTCTTTATTCACTAATGCTAATTAGGCGTAACTCTTTCCTCATATGTTCGCCTTCAAGCCATTACAGAAATGAAATGATATCAATATAAGGCTCACCTCAGACTAGTCAGGCCAGGACTTCGGCGTGGAAGTATAAGGTTATTTCCTCGAACAAGTGTGGGGATAGAAAAGCTGAAGACTTGATCATCAACGATTAAGGCAACGATATCGACAAAAAGACCATTACAGTTTACCTGCGTGTGTGTGTGTGTGTGTGTTTTTTTTTGCGCGTGTGCCAGTGTGTGTGCTCGGAACGGATTTACGCCACTGATCGGAGATGGAATTTTCAAAGTGCGAAGAAATCCTCTTCCGCATGTGTTCCTATTCGGAGGGACTGCCACACACAGATGCGGCCAGACAGGAATGTCCTCCATAGGGTAGGGGAAATACTCGGCAGTACATGCAGTCAATGTACTTAAAGTAGAACACTCAAGAAAATCACAAATATGGCAATTAATGTATCACTAGAAATTGGGAAGCTTACAGATGGCAATCGTATAAGTTTTATGTCAACTGCGTATATGATGATTATAAAAACAACATAAATAAAAGCTCTTCTCAGCATGTGGAATATTCGAGGATTCGCCAGAAATATAGCGATGTTTTGATGTCGTCATACGAGGGATCGATCCTGCTTAAGCAGACGACGTCCTATAATGAATGAACGTAATTGCAATGCAATTATTTATCAAATTATAAAGAGTTTGGTACATTTAAACATGACCTTATTTCACACCATTCTAAAAGGGAAAGTGAACTGATTCTGATAACTAAAACCGTTTGATTGTAAATACACAGGAGAAGGGTCAATGATCAATGAAATAAACCCCATTTTCAAATTGAAAAGCCCTGCGAATAATAGCTGGATGGTATTCGTTCCCTCTTGAAACGCCGAACATGCCGCGGTGCAAGCAGCTGAAAATACAATGGCGTCTTATTTTGTTTACAAGTGACTGATTCCTTTATTTTTTTAACGCTGCATTTTTCATCAAAATAATACCATACACGAAGTTAAGAGTGAGGCAACAGACTAACATTAAGACTGACGCTAGTCAAGTAAGAGAAATAAGTGAAGAGGAGATGACAAAACAGGCACTGAAAAATGTGTATAATGTTATGGGACATCGTCTGCTTAGACAGGACTCGCCCCTCTTGTGTCGTCACACATCTCAGCAGCGTTCAAGGAGCTTTTCAGCTGCTATATCGGGGGCTGTATTTTTCCGTTTTATAATTGATAATAATCATTAATTCAAATGTTTCCAAGCTTTAAATTTGGATAACCTTGTTTAATTTATGCCATCTATGCAATAATAAGTATTAAGCCAATATTTAAAATCATCAGTGTTCTACTTTAAATGAATAGGTTGAAATGCTAATTACAAACTGAGGCAGCGGAACGTTTTTTTTTTAATGTTTTGGGAGGGGCATCACTAAAAAGGGTACTTTTTGAAGAGTGAGCACATATAAGTAAAAAAAATCTTGACAGAAACTATTGATATCTATCACGTTTTGACGTTTTTATTACCCCCTTTTTTTGATGAACACAGTATCCTCTTTTTTATGACTTACTGATTTTAATGGGTGTAATGTCATCATCTTTTATTTCATCTTACTGCAGTATTATGTTAATAAGGTTGTGGTTGGTAATACGCTTAATTACTATTTACGAGAGAGGGAGCGAGAGAGAGAGACTGAAAGGAGCGAGCAAAAAATATAAAGACTTTATAGCTGACAACCCTCTTGCCTTCTGTATCAAAATACTGTGTTTTTAGCAGATTGATCGGGACCTTAGATTGTGTTGATATGTCAGAAGTCTTTCTTTCAGTTTGTTTTGCACTATTTTATTCTTATATATCACTTTACAAAGTAATGTATTGGGTATAATTAGTAGGAGATGCATTAATGAACAAACTGATCAGCTGCCCACTATATGCCCCTTCTTTTCTGTTAATGGGGGGTGTTTCATAAAGCTGTTCGTAAAGTTACGAATGACTTTACGAACGACTGGAACATGTTCTTGGGTGCTATACTAATCAGATTCTCAATCATTTAGCGCAAGAACTGATCACCAGTCGTGCGTAAAGTCGTGCGTAACTTACGAACAGCTTTATGAAACACCCCCACAGATTATCTCTAGGCTTCATGCTTGGTATATGCCCAGATGTTAAGTGTGAGTTCGCATGGCGGATTTATTTTTCTTCAGGAAATTATGCCCGTTTTTAAGCATAGTCTGCGTATTACTGGCCCCTTCCACGATGAAAAAAGCCCTATCACATCAGGAAATTGTCCTCCCCCCTCCATCGCTGGTTCATGTGCTCTAGATAGTATTTTACTTATTCCCTTCACGATAAACCCTGATGGGTTAATCATGCTAATATGGGCACGTTCTGGCAACAGCAGTCCGGCTCTCAAACTTTAAAATATACTTTGGCATCAATTTGTATAGCTACGCATGATTTCTCCCTTCCATTTAATTTCTCACATTATGTACAAATTTTCCAGAGTTACTGATGCTATAGTGTTAGAAAACTCTCACATAGTTCATTGTAAATAATGAATTCTAATGCATGAATCCAACATGAATTAAGCTTGGTGTGCGGCTTGCGATTGTTGAACACTCTTCTGTCCCTCAAAGAAAATGAAGAAGTTAACTGCTAAGGGGTTGAAAGGGCTGTATGTCGGTCATTGTATCTGGTGGGGCCAAATACCACTCACCCCGCTTCCGTGGTCTAGTGGTTAAGGCATTCGATATTCACGTGGTATGCCTTCCCCTCCCCCCCCCCCCAAAAAAAAAAAAAAAAAAAAAAATGAAATAAAAAACATGAAAAATAAAATCATTGTAAAATGTTAAAATGTCAATATTTTTTAAATTTTTACCCCGTTGCCTGGTTATTTCAAGAGCATGTTCTCTAATCTACGTACCAATTTCCTGATGAACTAATGCGATTATACACAATATGCCACAATAATGTTTAGTTTTCCTATCAACTTTGTAATCAAGCAGCTATAAAACCATTATGTCTGTGATAACTCCTTGATACAACAAGAAACGAAACATAAGTATAATTATTTTCCAGTTTCATCTATACACAATATTCGTTTCATTCCTGCATGCTATCAAAGTCAAAGATGGCCTTTGTCATTTAAATTTATGATAACATGGTCAAACCTTTCCTTCCAAATATACCTGTTTAATCCAAATCCCTTCCCTTACAAAGTTAAATATATTGATATAAGTAACATGCAGTTTCAAGGATATTATATTTAAGAAATTACATTCTGTTCATATTAACCCAACGGGGTGAAAAAGAATAACCACTAGATTGTTTATAAATATTAAGTCTAATATTGATGGAATTTCTTTTTTATGTCAATGGAAACGTAGCATGAATGGGTATTTCACTGCACCCAAACCTTTGCCAGTGAATGGCTATGTAATGAAGATTTTGTAGGGCGAAACATGTCAAATAAGCCTATGTTGCTATTCACCCCGTTTTACTGCACTTATGGGTATTTATGGTATTTTTATCATATTTCTTGAAATAAAAAACTGGTATTATGTGACGCAAAATATGAAATTAAACTGAAAAAGAAACTAAAACTTTAATGGACTGCAATCTATAACCAATATCGAAGGCCTACCCGTCATGCCCGTTCCCTGCCGCAGAAGTTCAGGCCTCATAATTTCATTTCCCGGTGCCTGTGCTTTCGAACTGCTTTGCACGCACTCGCTTCGTCGCTCGCTATCATGCATGCCGGGAGTTCAGGCCAATATTCGCTCATCATGGCCCTCTCGCTGGTACCATGCATGGGTATTTCGCAGCACCAAATTCTATAACCTAGAAGTGCGCGCTCGAAGGCCTGCACGCCATGCCCCTTAACTGCCGCAGATGCCTCGTCAGTTCACTTCCCGGTGCCCGTGCTTTCGACCTGCTTTGCACTCACTCGCTCCGTTGCTCGTGATCATGCATGCCGGGAGTTCTGGGCAGCATTTCTTACAAGTTCGCCGACATCCCACTGAAACGTATGTATTAAACTTGACACGCATTTCAATGGGATGTCGGCGAACTTGTACACTTTCCTTATGAAACGATGCTCAGGCCAGCGCCCAGGCCGATATTCGCTCGTGATCGTGCCTGCCTCGATGCTATGCTTCCTTTATGCTGCCTTGATCATGTTGATTTGCACATACACGTACCATACAGTTGACCAAATCAATGCATCTTGTAAATCTTTGAATACTGTCGTATGTAATGTTGTTTTCTCTAATGACTTTATTGGTTTTTTGTATAGAGTAGTTCAAATAATCTATAATTTTCCACATTTTAATTTGTGAAATAAAACAAGATGTCTTACAACATGTACATGCTGGAAATCCTCTCCCTCTCTTTATGCTTCATAATGTCTGTTTATCCAGAATCACTTTAAAGGGAATCTTGAGTCCTTGGAAAGGTAAAAAAATATTCTGTGAGCTTCTCATTCTTATTATATTAGTTTGGAAGATTATCAAAGTAGATATGTCCCCTGAAAAGGATTGCTCTTCAAATGCCTTTACGTTCAAAATATGACAGAAACAGCTTAAATGTTCGGGCCGAACATTTGTGTATAGTCCCATATACATATTTATGTGTGTAGTGCATGTGAATCTCAGTAGGATTAGGTGAATTTCTTATCATTTTGGTGATTTCAAAACCTTACAGCATATAACATTCTTATGATCTATAATTATAATCAACCTTTCCCAATTGCTTTGAGGCAGTTTCTTTCACAGTTCAATATCATGACCAGAACTCAACATTATCTTTAAAGTGTTTTTGGTATAGCTTTCACATCTCTTCTTTTACATGTTGTATATAACATCTCTCTCTCTCTCTGTGACACTTTTTTCCTCTCTCTCTCTCTGACACTTTTTTTCTCTCTCTCTCCCATTCTCTTCTATCTCATTAGTTTGTCTCTATTCATTCGCTGTCCTTTTCTATTCTTCATGCAGCCTTTGGCTTTCTTTGCTTTTTTTTGTACCCCCTCTCTCTCTCTATCCTGAAGTCTTCCCATCTTCTTGTATCTTGTTCCCTCGTCTCAATATTCCTTCTCAATCCACATTCCCTTCATGTCTTCCCTTTCCCCGGATTTATGCATTTCTCTCGACTGCTTCGCCTCATCTCTTCATTATTGCTCTTTCTACCGTTTCGGTCTCGCTCATATCATTATATTATTATTATAATATTATTATAGTCTCTAATCCGGGTTTCCTCATGAACCATGGTGAGGACGTTCCAGCTGTCATTGACTACATTACCGATACCGTAAAAATAATAAAGATATAATTTGCCTTTCAAAAAGATAGAAATCAGATTGTAGAAAAGTTATTTACCAGTTTGAGTTAACAAGTTTCCATCGTTTAATAGATTAAAATCCATGAGATCAAAATTGTTAATATTAATATTAGTGGCAATATAGTAGTTAATATTATACGTTAAAGATAATGCTAACAAACGGGATCTACAAAAATACTTTATTAATGCATGGAATACATGTATAATAGATTTTTACGAACACAAAATTACATATTTTCACCATATTTTGTAAGTCGTATAACCGGTAGTGATAATTAACTCTTACTGTGCCGAAGGGGTTTAGCTCTCTTAATTAACCATATTATCCCCCCCCCCCCCCGAGCGCCGCCTCTGTCCAACCCGCATGTGTGATATTTCAAGAGGCCCATCAAAATATGTTTCTACTTCATAACATGTTACTTGTATCTTAAAGTGTACCAACCACATGAAAAAATAATTTGCGTACAGCTAGTACGTATAAAATAATCCCAAAAGAACTTTACCTAGAGTTCTGTGGGTTAACTATTAAGGAGTATTAAGCTAATAAATTGCCGGTTTACATATTCTGCCATTTTCTTTAAGTAAAAATTGGTGAAGATGAGAGCAAAGCCTAGAAAAAGCAATTTCTAGTTTCATGATTATACGTCTCATTGTAATTGGCGCAATTTTAAAAATGAATAAAATTTGATTGGAATACGTGATCAGTGAATACCAATGAGGTAGCTCATGGCGGCTCCTCTTTAGGTAGGGAGCAGGACAGCTCGATCAGTTTCATGATCCGGAACAATCATCACGTCATTATCAAATCATAAAAATCATTCTTCAGATATTTTTCATAAATCAGAGTAATGAATAATGGTAAATGCTTTTTGAATTGTAGATGAACTTGATCGTTTAAAATAACGTATTTAAGTACTCGCGTATGTATTGGTGAGCCATGCACTCTCCCCAGGTGTTGTCACAGCTGACTTCTTCTCTTATAATATTTATGAAATGGCCCAATTTAGTGGGGTTATTTAAGCAAATTTTTGTGACACAGCGGACAAAAGCACGAAATTTGGCATGAACACTCCTTTTTGCCTACTTATCAATATTAGTCGAGGATCCCTCGCGAATTCTTAAAGGTGGTCGAGTAAAATGCACAAATCCAAAATGGCCGCCATCCAATATGATATAAGCAATCTTTTCGGGTTAAATAATTTCATAGTAAGCATAAATATTTCAGATGATTTTCAAAAATAATATCTGTGAAGGCGCCCTCACTTAGATTAAACATTTTGCTTTGATAACAGTCACTGTGAAAGGAAATCAAATGAAAAACACAGCCGAATCGTTGGCAAACCGTTCTACTCATTCCTAGGTGTTTTTGTAGTCACAAATGAGATATGTTTTTACTCTCCGTTTTTCTCGATGAGTCTTGATGCTTCTAATAATTGATTTTTATTTGCCGCCGCAAAAGAGAAGAGATTGGCTAATGAGCAAGTACATGGTATTTAAGGTTACCATGTGACTAACTTAGACATGACATATCTTATATTTGAAATCGAAATACCTCTCTGAAACAAATAAATATGTCTTCATGTAAAAGGATCACAGACTCACTGCACGATTGCATTGGGGAATATGAACGATATTACAATCCTTCCCTCTTAGTAGGCCTTCCCTGTCTAATGAATTACCGAATGACATGAATCTGATAAAATACATTTTTGTTTAGTTGAATGACAGTACAGTAATAACCCTCTGCAAACAGTGATAAAAGTCATTGATGTGTCTGGTAGATATAAAAGAACGCACGATGATGCTGTTTTCGCTAAGATTTTATTGGGACATGCATTACACATTTGTTACAATTATAGTGATATGCACATTAATACATTATGACGGGAATTGCAGTTAACATTTTGAAAACACGATGACACATGTTAATTTTGTTCAGATTAAGTTCGAATATAGGGCCAAACTAAATATTCACTTCAAATGTACTGGAGAAAAAGGTTAGTTTTTGGTGCTTTGTTTACTGGGAATACACAGATTGCATTGTGATAATTATATGAATCTTAAACTTTGAGGTAATATGCTAAGTCACAACTGCAGGGGCGTTGTGGCGTGCGCCTGTAATCCAGCTACCAGTGGAAGTTATAAACTGATTCAGCGGACCCAGGTTCGAGACTGAGTCACGTCTTTCGGATGGTGACGTTAAAGGTCGGTCCCAGACGTAAATAATCATATCTGATTGATACACGTCTGTAAAAACCCAATTACACACACACATATGACGATAGACTACCAATATATCCCCAGTGCTTTACAATGCTGACATTTCAGTCATGAAAGTATCAGTACTCTCTCATGAAAGCTCTACTTCCGTGATACCGTCTGTCTTCTTCTTCTTCTTCTTTGAAGCCCAATGTTTCACAAACAAAGCTGTTCCTATGAATACAATGATCAATATCCCGAGGATCAACCCTGCTATTGCCCCATTCCCTAGGCCGGTGTCATCCGTCAAGTTGGTCATGGTCGTCAAACTATCGGGATAGCTGGTGACGGTGGCATCTGCAATGAATGCATAAACATGTATACTAAACATACACACCCTGAATTCTTCAATGGTATGTTTATATTTGACTTTATTTCCTTATCGTTTTAAATGATAGTTCCAGGACAATGCAAAGGTCAGCAAATTCTAGTAATGTCTACAGTGGATTTGGGATGGATTTGCTGTACGTATACTCTGTTGAAAAAAAATTCACTATGGTATGTAGACATTAGTAATCCTACTCGTACAAACCTCACGAAATATTGCCAGTCGTGTGGTTTAATTGTGGATGTAGTGAGGAAACACATTTCGTCGCATTGGAATCTGATCAACTGAAATACTGATCTCGAAATACCTTAATAACGCCTTTATTGCAGCTTCCTTTATTCCCTTCAGTTTACAACCGTCACATTTTTATTATCAAAAGTGATTGATTAAATGTATTTCGAGGAATTTGAGGGCGGGCTTTATACCTTAACATCAGTGCCGTATATATATCTATATACGGCACTGCTTAACATAACAAATAGGAACATGAGAAAGATGTGATCCATTCCACACACATTGGCCAGGATTGATTTTAGTGACTGAATACGCCCTATGATATTGTCCTATCATGCCTATAGTATATGTATACTGAACTACAAAAGAAACGTCGCACTTTTCAAATTGATATCTTTTACACATGATATTGGAATTTGATACGTCAAATCACATTTTATGCTTTTTTAACATCACAGATATGGCATTGACCGTCCATAACACATCATCATAACAAAATGTGATTTCTGTGTAGGATTAAAACTCATATCCTTTCCGTGAACATGGTAGTGCACTCGAGCGCAGCTTTTTGAAAAGCATGATGCACATGCACATCCTCTGTCCAGTGGGTTTAAAAGGGACCCAAAACCTTCATCCTGTCATTCGTTTCCTGAGCGCTGTCACCATGCCACGTCTGACTCGAAACCAGAGGGAACAAGCCATCGGACGTCTTCATGCTGGCCAACGTCCTAGAGTCATTAGGGACTTTTAGAATTGCACGTCCACTTAGTCGACTGGTACGCAAGGACATCATTCTACGCCACTGCGCATGCGCCACTCGCCCTCTCCCTGTCCTCCTCCCTGACTTGCAAAATCGAGAACGTGTTCACTTCGTTTTTGCGGTGCTCCGAAATCTTCGACGAGGTTCACGTATATGACGTCATCAGAACAGCTCAACTATTATGCTAATCCGTTGAGTGTGTGCTTCAGGTTGACGTCGACGGTACGTACACGTCGAGTGAAATCTAAAATGATCAGAACTGTAGTCAACATGGGCAGTCGACGACGTTGACATGCGCGAATTAGTCGACTGGGAGGAAGTACTAGTCCACTGCTTCTAAAAGTCCCTATTGCCAACGACTTCAATGCAGCGTTCGGACAGTAGAGAGACTGCGGGAGCGATACAATGCAACCAACAGCACCAACGATCGTCAGCGCAGTGGTCGTCCCAGGGTGACAACAGCACGTCAAGATCGCCATCTTCACGGGACCACTTGCAGGATCGCTTCCGCAGAGCAACAGAATCGGCTCTACAGACTATTGTCACACACAACAGACCAATTTCTGCAGCAACTGTTCGTCGTCGGCTGAGAAGCTTCAACTTGTCTTGTCGGCGTCCTGCCCTGGGCCCTATCCTCACCGTTCGACATCATCGGGAACGTCTCATATGGGCCCAACAACGTCAAAACTGGCGCTATCAACGACGAGAGTCGTTATTGCACATCTGTACTTGTTAATCAAAACAAAGCAAAACATTTTTCAGTTTTCACTCTTGAATAAAGAATATGTTTCATTGTAAATAAAACAGTTTCAAACAAATACATGTGCGACGTTTGTTTTGTAGTTCAGTATATAAGAATTGAATAGCGTACCTCCTTGTATATAGTTTACATTCTCATTGATTACACACCCATTTTCTTACAGGTTTGAACAATTAGGTTTTATGTTCATGTGGAAGATGTAAGTCAGGAATAAAATTTTTCTTATCATTCGCTTGAAACATAGATATGCTTCTAGTATAATAACTCTTGAAAGACAGTAATGGAGTAACTCCATTGTTGTCTTGAAATACAACAATGGAGTAACTCTTTTTTTTGTACATGCATGACAGTGGTGGCTACTATACTAGCAAGATACGACATTTTATGAAATACCCCTGCTCAGAATTATTCATTTTAAATGAAAGAAATGGAACTCTCAATGCTAAATGTTGTGAATCTACCGTGATCCAGATTATTAAAGTAGAACGTTAATGATTTTAAATATTTGCTTAATACTTATTATTGCATAGATGGCATAAATTAAACAAGGTTATCCAAATTCAACGCTTGGAAACATTTGAAGTAATGATTATTATCAATTATAAAACGGTAAAATACAGCCCCCGATATAGCAGCTGAAGAGCTCCTCGAACGCTGCTGAGATATGTGACGACACACCCTGGACCAGTCCTGTCTAAGCAGACGATGTCCCATAACATCTTACACATTTTCAGAGCCTATTTTGTCATCTCCTCTTCACTTATTTCTCTTCCTTCACTAGCGTCAGTCTTAATGTTAGTCTGTTGCCTCAGTCTTAACTTCGTGTATGGTATTATTTTGATGAAAAATGCAGCGTTAAAAAAATAAAGGAATCAGTCACTTGTAAACAAAATAAGACGCCATTGTATTTTCAGCTGCTTGCACGGGGCATGTTCGGCGTTTCAAGAGGGAACGAATACCATCCTGCTATTATTCGGAGGGCTTTTCAATTTGAAAATGGGGTTTATTTCATTGATCATTGACCCTTCTCCTGTGTATTTACAATCAAACGGTTTTAGCTATCAGAATCAGTTTCACTTTCCCTTTATAATGGTGTGAAATAAGGTCATGTTTAAATACACCAAACTCTTTATAATTTGATAAATAATTGCATTGCAATTACGTTCATTCATTATAGGACGTCGTCTGCTTAAGCAGGATCGATCCCGAGTGTGACGACATCAAAACATCGCTATATTTCTGGCGAATCCTCGGATATTCCAGATGCTGAGAAGAGCTTTTATTTGTGTTGTTTTTATAATCACCAGATACGCAGTTGACATAAAACTTATACGATTGCCATCTGTAAGCTTCCCAGTTTCTAGTGATACATTAATTGCCATATTTGTGATTTTCTTTGAATATCTACTTTAAGATGGACGGTCTCTGAATACATGTATTATGCATATTATGTTCCTATACAGTAGGGGTCATATGCATTCATATCATTTCAGATGATTGAAAACTCTGTTCCTGATGTAAATTATGTTGTGTGTAAAGAAGACAAACAACCAGCAAAACAGCAACAAAACACCATATTATAACTCACCAATAATGCACCCATTTCCCCTGCATTCGTCGTAGTTACTGTCATCTCGACAGTAGTCGTCCTTACAGGACACTGGTAAGCCCAGTTTGTTTTGAAACTGGGTGAACTTCATCTGGATAATTAAAAAAACCAAAGAATAAGAATGGTTCACACAAAATGACGTTATTGAGACTCTGGACTTTTCTCAAGGTCCAATTCTCAGATGTTTTGATATTAATTATTAGTCTTCCATCATCCCTGCCTATTAGTTAAAACATATCCTGCAACAGGATTTACTGCATCTAAACGATGCGCCAAAAATATACCTGTGGATCCAGAGTTCTTCAGGGGAGCGTTTCATAAAATGAACTGTTATAAGCTACTGAAATCCTTGCATTTGATTGCCTGAGAGCAAATTTTTCTGATAAACTATCTGATGAATCCTTTCATGAAACACTTCCCTGTTTTCTATTCTTGACATGTCGTGAATTGTAGTGTGTTTATCATATTAATTTGCAACTCCATGTAAGAGGCACAAAACAGTGACGAAATGTACTTGTACGTTGAAGAAAACTTTTTTACAATTAAATCGATTATAACCACATACTCAATACCATTTTTTAAAAATCAATTTAATTCTGTATAGAACAATCTGAAAGGACATAGGTCTAAAAGACAAAACTAATGTCATATGTAATGTTGCTTGTGAAATTTGCTACATTTTGATACCAAGGTCAAAATACTTTAAATTAACTATGGTCATGATAATAACCTTTGACCCTTGTCCTTGGGTTTAAGGTCACTAAAGTTCAACAGAAAAGTTTAACATCTTTTTTTGTATTATTATTAGTGGGACCAAGTAGAATACATTTACATGTATTTATTTTTATTTATTTCTGACATTAATACTGGGTGGCTCATTTCTAGTAGTTGCCCAAAATTAACATGAACTGCACACCATATTAAAGGGCATATGGAATGCAAGTACATGTTGATCTTTGATGATGTGTATTGTTCTGTACATCAAAAAATTTACAACCATTTGATCTGAATATGTGTCATATATTTTAAAATATTTTTTTGTAATCATTTTATTTTACCTGCTGAGCCCCGCCCTAAAAAATCGAGTCTGTTCATATCATGACATCATCAGTCAATCATCAGTCACCTAAAACAAGCCAAACAATAGACACTGGTATGTACAGTATCTCTCTGTTTTGTACTTGCTAACAGTAGCATCGTGTGTTTTCATACAACAGATTTTCAGTACCTTTCTTTTCCTGTGATGCTGGAGCATTTCTGACATAGCATCTGCTATTGTGATTGAGAGTTTATGAGTTTATGTACAAAAGCAAATTCCGTGGAATGAAATTTTCTGAATCCGTACTGATCATTGTTAAGTAAATTATTGTCAGCCAAGAAGGTATACAATCTATCATAAACAAGTCGTTCTAGTACTTTTGAAAAGCATGAGAGTATTGAGATAGGCCGATAATTACTAAATAAACTTGCATCGCCTTTCTTATAGATAGGTATTACTTTCGAAATTTTCATTATTGAGGGAAAACTACCAGAGAACAGAGACAAGTTAAATATGAAAACGAGGGGTTTAATTATACTACCAATTATATTTTTTAACAAATACGTATTCATCTCATCATATCCAGTTGAATGAGTAGAATTGAGTGATGCAACAATCCTCGTTACTTCAACTGCATTTGTGGGGTTAAAGAAAATACTATTTACTGAGGAATCAAGGAGAAAATCACGAAAATTTACGTTACACCCTTTAATTTTCAGGGCCTGTTCAGCACATATGTTTGAAAAATAAGTATTGAAACAATTTGCTATATCATGTTGATCATTTACAATAACATCATCGTGCCTAAATACAGTTGAATGAGAAACATTTCCCCTTTTCAGAATATCATTTACTATCTTCCACTTGGAGGAAGAATCGTTTGCCTGTTCAAACTGTTTAGTATAATACATTCTTTTTGATGTGCGTATAATATGTGTTAGCTTATTTCTATATTGCCTATATTCTTGCTTCGTTTCATCTGTAGGATTACAAAGGCTTTTTTTGTAAAGCCTATTTCTTTGTTTAATAGATTTCAGAATTGCTCTTGTAATCCAAGGGTGTTTGGGTAAGTTTTTACGAGATTTAATATGAACTTTTGGTATATCTACATTCAAATAATTCAATAATGTATCTAAAAATTTCTGATACGCAATATCAATTTCATTGCAAATTAAGACGTCACTCCACGTTTCCGACATTAAATCAGATTTCAACTTGGCAATATCATCTTCTGTAAATTTACGAACTTCAACCGTTTTCTTTTTAATTTTAATTTCAATACAATTGGAAAAGAGCAAGAAAACTGGCAAATGATCTGAAATTTCAGATTAAACAAGCCCTGCTTCAATATTATAATCAGAAACATTGGTAAATATGTTATCAATTAGAGTACTGGTATTCACATCTATTCTCGTCGGTTTTGAAATTGTAGAAAACATAGAATGAACATTTAATAGCGTATTAAAATCATCAGTTATGTCGTTGTCACAGAGCAAGTCAATGTTAAAATCCCCCATGAAATGAATATTTTTATTTTCACGATTTAGTTTGTGTAGCAGATTATCAAATTCCTCTAAAAAGAGTTTCTTATTAGTATTTGGGGGTCTATATAAAATACAAATTACATCATTTTTTCCGGAAAGACAAGAATCAATTTCGATGGAAAGCAACTCCGCACTCTTATGACTGAAAGAGAGGTCAGAGCGGAGTTTAAAAGACAAAGCATTATTGACATAAAAAGCAACTCCTCCCCCTCTCCCTTCCAGTCTGTCACAGCGTAGCAGCGAATAATTTGGAATGTCATACAAAGGAGGTGAATAAGAATGGAACCAGGTTTCGCTAATACCTACAACAGAAAATAAACAATCAAGAGAAGCCAGGAGCAAATGTACATCATCAAAATTCTTAGCCAGACTGCGTGCATTCATATGCAAAAAACTATGTGATTGACCTTTATTCTGAAATCTAGTCTTGAACTCAGCAGGTAAATAATATTCACATCTAACATTTGGACGTGTAATGGAATTAATATCATCAGCCATAGATAAATCCATACATCTCCGAGTAACACTTATTAATGTACAACAGTTGTTTAATAAAGATGATCAGTTGAGGTACATGAAAACCATCAAAAGGTATAGAGCAACTTAATAAAAAAAAAAACTTAAAATGCTTTCTATCTGGAAATCTTGAACAAATAGAGGCATTCAAACAGACTATGAGGTATCTGTCATAACCCAAAAAGTCAGGGTTGAGATAATAAATAATATGATTAATGATAAAATAATTGGATCAAGAGATTGGAACATCTGAATTTCTAGCTTCTAATTGTTAAATATTATCAATAGTATAGTACTTACATGAAAAAAACATGTGTGTTGTATATATCTGTAAAGCGCTTAGACACATCACCATTGATGTATTAGGCGTTATATAAAAGCGGATTATTATTATTATTATTATTATTATTATTATTATTATTAGTTGCTTATCAGGGGAAAACTTTCCAAAGTGAAGTGATACAATTTGGTTGAGATAATGCATATCTCAAAGTCATTGTCATGCAACAGGCAGACATTGGAAATGGCCAGACACCGCTGATCAAATTTTCTATTGCAGAAGAGATGTTGCATGATATGTGAGGGGGAAAAAAAATCCTGGTTCCTTCAGCCGTTCCAGAGTTTGTTTTGTTTTTTTTAATTTAAAGATATGACGAAATTACAGGTTTAATGATACATTTCTGTAATTATTTGTAGGTCTGTTGATTAAAGGTTTTAGGACAGGAATTAAGGGCTATAGTGATGACATTTTGTTCTTCAAACTGGCAACAGTTATATTTTTCTTTTAGTGCTACATGATTCTAATAAGGTGTAATGTCTTTAAAAACAATATACATGGTTAGGAATTTTGTCGAAAAGTTGAAAAAATGGCCAATTAAAAAAAAAAATGATTTTGAACCTCTCAATGTGTTGCCAATTTAGGGATTTTAAACCTTATTCTCATTTTTAAAATTCCTGGCATCAAACGCAATATGGCCATGCAAAAAAACATAGTGTGTGCAGAAATGATTGCTATTTCTACTCGCGCATCTGGTATATTTTGGAGCTCTGCATCAAAAGTTACTCACCCAAGCCACAAAATGTGGTAAATTGTCTCGAAAGGGTTAATGAGATTATGAGAAAATTATACATGTACATATAGTTACAACCCAGTAGTAATATTTCACTTAGAAAAAATACTCTTAAAGAGTATACGGTTAAAACTATTGTTATTAGATCTCATAGTAAGAGATTAGGGGGCAGTTTCATATTTCATAATTTACTTAATTTGAAGGGGAAAGGGATTCCAGATCTAATATCATAAGGGTAATAATAATAATAATAATAATAATAATACATTTATAAAGCGCAGTAACTATCCAACAATGTGTATATATTCTACTGCACTGCATGAGTTCCTGATATGCTTGTTATTAATTGAATAGATACGCTTTGAGTTTTGATTTAAACATATTCACAGATGGGGATTTTCTGACTTCCAATGGCAAGTTATTCCAGAGTTTAGGGGCTGCACAAGCAAATGAACGATCACCCAGTGTTACTTTTGTTTTTACGAATGGAATTTGGAGAAGCAGAGTATCTTGGGAACTGCGCAGGTTTCGACTATGTTGATTAACTCTGAGATTCAGCAATTCTCTGATGTACATAGGAGATTGACCATGAAGCGCCTTATATACAATAAGCAAGATTTTGTAAGATATTCTTTGGCGAACAGGTATATGCCTGTTTATACCAAGTGTAAGTCTATATAGGTTAGTACAGTTTATTAGTTTGTTAGACATTTCGTATATGCCTGTTTATACCAAGTGTAAGTCTACATAGGTTAGTACAGTTTATTAGTTTGTTAGACATTTCTGTTTTATTGTTGTGCTCAAATCAGGTTTATAGTTGTAGCAAGATATGAGAAAGTAGTGTCGGGTTTACTTGGAATGTTGTTCATACACATTATATGAAGTAAGAACAAAAAGTGTTCATTTTACAAGAACAAAAAAGTGTTATAGTTCTTCATGTAGGTTAATATAACAAGGGTTATCAGTTATTTTCATCATAAAGACTAAATTACTGGCAAAATGTATATCAACGTACATTTACACATATACGTCCGACATGGCATTCCTGTACGTCCGACACTAAGAAGAAACGTATGATACATGTATTTATTTTCTGAAAGTGGAAACAAGACATTATTCTTGCTATTTCTTATCATTTGACGTCTAACTGAAATGGTTATGGATGATTTTTAAGAAAAATACCACATACTTCACAGAGATTTCAAGATGGAATTAAAATGTCAGAAACACCATGCACTTTTCAGCGTAAGTCCGACCAGGCAATGTTTTTTTAATTAGTACAAGGTTCTTATAGTGTTGGCACCTGTTTTATGTCTGTAATTGCATTTTACCTATTAGATGTTACATATTGGTCATAGAAACAATGATAGATCATAATGTGTCTGAAATGCAAGTCTGACTTAATGGAATTGCCCGTAAGTCAAGATGACTATGATATGGGGAGTCATGTCATGAGGAGAGAACATCTTCCTTCATGTTGCACCCATCATAAATGATTATTAAAAGTATCAAATTTCAACTCCTATAAAAGAACGGCTTCTTTATGGAAGGATATCTCTGTAGCGTCAAACTACATTAGGTTAAAGTGTAAACGCACCATCAACGCCATATCAGCATTAACGCCTTCTCGTAAATCTGTATCGGTGTTTAATTCGAGCCCTTTGCTCAACAATCGACGTATTAATGATGGTGGTTTAACTGTAATAATAAAGAAATAAAATACAGTTCATTAACTTCAAACTTAATTAACAATAAAAGAGATATTACAATAAAAAGGGGATGTGTATCACATCAACAAAGGCAAAGTACAATATACAACTAATTGAGTGACTAAATAGTACAATAATAATTGTTGGTAAGAAACATAGTTCTGAAGGACTATGTATGAATGCTTATTAGTTATAACTGAAATGATCAGCCAAATGATCATAACAATTAATGAAACAAAGATTTATAGGTTTATTTACAATTTACATAAAAGAGTATTAGAATGGATGAGAAGTAATATATCTGAATATGCTTCTGCGTAGCTTTTGATTCCTAAATTTCTCACACAAACTTCATATCGAAATCCTCTTCAACTGACAGAATAATCTGGTTTATAGTTAAAATATGACTATAATTATACTACACATTATATGATTCATAAAGGATAGCAAAGATGGAGTCAAAAGGGGCCTGAGCTTTCGATCCTAGCAGAATCTTCGTCAGAATCTTCGTCAGAGGATAACAAAGAGATAGAAATATTCTACTCACCAACTGTTTTTTCCCCAGTTCAACAAACTTTGCAATTATAACTCTGACTATACCAGATACACTAGGCTGGACGTACTACATGTGACATATAGGCTGTGCATGAATACATGTATATGCTACTATATTAGGAGAGTTGTGTTTAAAGGGAACTATCAAATATGTATGATTGGATGAATAATATCAATGTACTCATGTTGTGCCGCTACAATCTCAATAAATGTGACCCAAGATGTATGTTGAAAAAAAATTGAATGTAAAATGGATTAGGCCACTATTATAAGTTATTTTTATACGCAACAAATTGGAGATTTTCTCACGTATTATAATTACAAAAGCCGTAGTGTCAAGTGTAGTTTGCCCGTAATGTATCAGTGATCCAAACATAAAGTGTCAAAAATGCAAATTCATAATTTTCCTGTTCTTTTTCCGAATGGTCTCGAACCTTCACTAATTAGTTTCTATAGTTTTCCGTTTCAGTTCAAGTCAGGTCTTTGTGAAAGAGTAAATGCCAATTAAACAACCATAATAGTAGTCTTACACATGAAAATCATACCATTTTCAAGAAACAAACATTATACATGTGCAATAAATAATGTTTTGTCGGGAGATTACATTCGTCGAAACAACATTACAGAGTTAGACCAAGTGATGGCAGACCAACCCTAACCCCGTCATTGGCATAAAATAGTAAGCATTATCATAGCAAGTGAATAGGCCTAATTAAATTAATTTTCAACTACATCATTCCCTAACCATAAAGGTAAAATCCTATGCCCATTAAGATATACCAAGAATTATTCCATATGCAGTAATGTCATACTGCAAACGCTTGGTGGGCTTGTAGCCCCAAATTTTGTTATCGACAAGCAAAATGAGGGAAGACTTACCTATGAAAGTCAAACTTCCGTTCTTTACGGCAGCGCAACCTGGCAAGATTCTTTAGGCGAGGGCCGCAGGAGAAATGCTGATTATCGTACAGAGGAAACTAGAAACATCTACCCCTGACGACTGAATACCAACGGAGAGAAAATGAGCTAGCACGTGGCTTCGTTATACATGTTCACCGTCCATCCAAAGCGTGATGTGGATAACTGGTGTTTGTCGTGTAGTCTGCAAGCACAAACCCTATGACACTTTATCCGAAATCACTTCAGAAATCAATTCAGCTACCTTCTGGTCGTGTCAATATTCAGGAGCAGCTATAGTACATAAAATGCGGGGGGGGGGGGGGGGGGGGGTTGACACCACATGATTTAACTGTACGAAATGTCTGAAATTTTCAGACATCCCCCCCCCCTCCCCCCCCCCCCCGAAAAAAAGAATAAACAAAGATTATCACATTTTTTTGGTCCAGTTTTCCTCCAAAATTTCTCTGACAAGCAAAACAAAAAAAGGTCTTCAAAAATCTTCCAAAAAAGGGGGGACGGCGGGAAATGTCCCCCCCCCCCCGGGATTTGCACCCATTTGGCCTATGGTAGTCTTAGAATGCAGACACTCTTTTACGACTGACCAGGGTTTGTGCCTCCAAACTATTTGCCGTGTGTGTATCATATCAAGGAGTTATCCTTTATCATATCAGGTCTGTATCTGGTTCTTAAGCTTTGGGACGAGCGTGGGTGTGAACCATATATGGTGCATGAAGCTTGGTTTGTAGCTTCATGTACGGTGTGAGCGTTTAGTGCCAACCCCTTGTTGCAATCATCACTCCTGATCCTCTTTACGGATTTACGCCACTATCTGACCATGGACCCACTAGTAGGTCCATGGGTCTGACTACCTGTCTTTGGTACTTTCGAATCTGCTATGTACCGCCTGTCATCTCCATTCTCGAAGAGAATATGACTGTGGAACGATTTCCCATTGTCGCCAATCTCCACTTATAGTTTAAATGAGTTGCTGTTTATCATCATCATCATCATAATTATTATCATTCATATTAGTATCATGATGGTTATTGTTATATCATTATTTTTATTGAATGAAGACTGTTAATAAAACAAAATAGTTTTGATTGAATGTGATCATCATTTTAGTTCTGTAACAGCATCATATGAAGGCGTCATAGTATTTTACTGATCACATGCCACACTAATTCCTCCAATCTTAAACATTTTGATCTGCATTAATAATGATGATAATGGTGGCTTGTTGCATAGCGCTCAGGTTCGTCACGCCGTGACGATCACGACGCTCCAACATTATTACCCCGCGGTCATAGCTGGTTTGCAGGCGCAAACTCACTGTTTGCCCAGAGCGTCATAATACCTAGATACGACACCGCCTTAAAAGAAGAAAAAGAAGGCAGTGAACAAATATAAAAAGCGGCATTTTTGTGGGTAGCAGGAGACACTTTTGGGGTGCTAGGAAAGTTGGGGGGGGGGGGGGGCATTGTGCCCCTGCCAGCAAGCGAGTTAATTTACGTTTTAGATGAACAAATAATAATAATGATAATAATAATAATAATAATGATAAAAGTTGCATACTCTTTTTTCTTCTTTCTTCTTCACCTTTTTTCTTTTTTCTTCTCTTTTTGGTCACTTAAGCGCCGCCCCTGAAAATAGAAGTTTGCATAGCTCGAAAGAATCAGAGAAGCTTAATGGCAGAATATTTAGTTCTTGATATTACAACAGTGTGACACCTTTGGGCAGGAACTTAGCGAGAGCTGCATGGGGACACTGCCCAAAAGTTTAATAATATTGCAGCAATTAAGATATCCCCCGCCCGAAGCTTGCTTGCTACGCTCGCTCGCACTCACTTATTGTAACTCGTGGTAGTAACATAAAGTCCTATCTATCTCTTTTATTGAGAGATTGCGCTTGAAATTAAACGCTTTTGCGGCGCTTTCCGCCCTGAAATCACTTGCTCGCTTGCAAGTTAGGAGTAGAGCAGAATTGCATATTATGCAAAGATTAGAAAATATATCCTTAAAGTAGATATTCAAAGAAAATCACAAATATGGCAATTAATGTATCACTAGAAACTGGGAAGCTTACAGATGGCAATCGTATAAGTTTTATGTCAACTGCGTATCTGATGATTATAAAAACAACACAAATAAAAGCTCTTCTCAGCATCTGGAATATCCGAGGATTCGCCAGAAATATAGCGATGTTTTGATGTCGTCACACTCGGGATCGATCCTGCTTAAGCAGACGACGTCCTATAATGAATGAACACCATTATAAAGGGAAAGTGAAACTGATTCTGATAGCTAAAACCGTTTGATTGTAAATACACAGGAGAAGGGTCAATGATCAATGAAATAAACCCCACTTTCAAATTGAAAAGCCCTCCGAATAATAGCAGGATGGTATTCGTTCCCTCTTGAAACGCCGAACATGCCCCGGTGCCAGCAGCTGAAAATACAATGGCGTCTTATTTTGTTTACAAGTGACTGATTCCTTTATTTTGTTAACGCTGCATTTTTCATCAAAATAATACCATACACGAAGTTAAGAGTGAGGCAACAGACTAACATTAAGACTGACGCTAGTGAAGGAAGAGAAATAAGTGAAGAGGAGATGACAAAATAGGCTCTGAAAAATGTGTAAGATGTTATGGGACATCGTCTGCTTAGACAGGACTGGTCCATGGTGTGTCGTCACATATCTCAGCAGCGTTCGAGGAGCTCTTCAGCTGCTATATCGGGGGCTGTATTTTACCGTTTTATAATTGATAATAATCATTACTTCAAATGTTTCCAAGCGTTGAATTTGGATAACCTTGTTTAATAAATGCCATCTATGCAATAATAAGTATTAAGCCAATATTTAAAATCATTAAAGTTCTACTTTAACATTTAATCTGTGTTAAATACAATATAGGGTTACAGCAACGTATCAAAAACGCCATTTTCCATTCTTGTCTTCACCTTTTATAATTAAGTTTCCCCCTTTTCCAAACCCCAATTCTGTTGGACGTCTTGCCCCTCCTATGAATATACCCTGGCACTGCCACTGGCTTTTTATTGACTACTTGCACAAACATTTGTACATCGTATATCAAATAAGAAAATAAATAACTGATTATCAACCCAACAAACATAATTTGAAATGCAATACAAAATCAGGTTCTACTACTTAAGGCATGAAAAGAAGAGGAGACCTATGAATATTTTAATTACTAAAAACTAATACTAAATTGATTTTGATAAATTAAATAATTAATATATAAAACGTAGGGATATTGATTGGTCTTGATATAAGCAGCAGCAAGGTGAACAACTCTTTTAATGGACATTTACGTAGATGACTTCTTTTAAGTTTCATTTTTGTTAAGTTTCATTTTCCTGTCCTTTCTCAACTTGCTACTTAATGGCAAGAAGAATAAATAGTAATTAGACCAAATGGTTATTAGACTATATGGAAATTAGACCAAATTGGATATTAGACCATATGACAGTTGGACTAAATGATAAGTAGCCCAACTGGTTATTAGACTAAATGGAATTGGACCAAATGATATGTAGACAATATGATATTAGCCAAAGTAGGTGTAGCCCAAATGGATATTAGACTAAATGGGGTTAGCCAAACTGGGTATTATACGAATTGGTTATTAAGCCAAATGGAATTAGACGAAATGGTAAGTAGACAACCTGGTTGTAGATAAAAATGAAGTTCGACCACGTGGAGTTCGACGAACTGATAATTAGACCAAGTGATGGTAGCCCAAGCGACAGTGTACCGCTGAATTGGGCTTCTGATAAAGTGTAAAACTAGGGTCTGTGTTTGCAGACTAGGTCATAGCCGAGCGGCCAAATAGGCAGCGCTCTAGCATATCGGGTACCCATTTCCACCTCTGTCTCTGCCTCTGCCTCTGAAAAACGGAATGGCGGGGAAGAATATGTTGGTGAACACCTCACATTAAAATAAAATAAAAATCACAAGATATACTAATTATTATCACATGAAATAGGCAAGATAATATCATCAATAAATTATAGAGGGTTTCTATCAGCAGCCATGCTGGAGGACAAACAATAAAAAACCTGTGCACCAGACTATGAAAATCCATTGTTGTAATGTTCTAGTGCAGGGGTAAACTATTGTTTGTCCTTCATCGTGACATCATCGGGAAACCCTCTCCATACATTTGAAAGATATAAATCTTACAAATACTTTGGACTCGTCCCATCCCGCCCGACCTTTGTGCACGTGCACTGACGTGTGTGACCAAGATTGGGATTTGGTGTAACATATACATAGTTTGATAAAATAATATGCCAATATAATTTTTATTAACTAGAATATTTTTGTGATTATAAACATTGTCTGCTCGGGGTAAGAGGGCTTTCGGATTTCGGATTCATATTGACATGTAAATGAATGCTTAAACTCTCCGACATATTAATGTCCATTGTATGCTTTATGATTTTTTAGTTAAGGAAACATCAATAGATGTAATACACCTCATAGGATGGATGTTTTAAGCACCCCTTCATGATTGTAATGCCGTCTCATCACGTCTGGCCATATGTATGCAAATTGTTTACTTGTTGTACTTGTTTACTAATGATGTCATAATCAAGAAATCCGTGTTCCAACTTCCAAGGTCCATCAGTTCTATTTTGGTTGTGAAGAAAAGTAAACTTACTTTCATTTTCAAGGTTGAGGGATTTTAATCAAAGTTGAAACGAAGAGGACAAATATTATCCAAATGAGGAAACGAAAATATTAACAACGGTGTAAGTTTTCTTTATACTGTAGTGTAGAAATAGATCAGTTTTTTTGAACAGATGTCTGACTTCATTGAAAAAAAAGGAACGTTAGTGTGATGCGTCCATAAATATTAGACTAGTCCTATATTACTACAGAGTCATGTCGAATGAAAAATGAATAAGCCATTTCGGAGATGCAATCTGAGCATGAGCAGATAAAGGTCATCTGTACCAAATTCTAAAACCCACTGACACTAATATTCGATATGTGCTCATGAATGTCATGTAATCATTATTCAATTATGCACTAATGGTGCATTCCATGATATCCAGGTGGAAGTATTCTTTTTAAAGGGGGGGGGGGGGGGGGGGGGGACAAAAGCTATTCATGAGGCACCTCTATCACTCCCAGAGTTATTTTTCTGAAGTGCACATAAAGGGACCCTCCATGTCTAAAATATCTGTGGATATTTGGGGTCATTTGTACCATGCGCTAACCCCGAACTGGCTTATTGGTTGATTTTCTTTTAATAAGGGGAAGGGTTGCTTTACCAGGTATGACTGCATGGGTCCGGCCATCCTACCTATTTAAATAAATGAATGAATTTTGTTGCTGTTGATTAAACAAGACTTTATTAGAATACATACGGTGAGATGTGTTTGAATTGAACAATTAGTTTGCGTGTATTTTATGACAGCAAGTGATGCAAAATCCATACACCTATATCGATTCATTATCCTGCCCAATTACATCGGCTATATACAGATCACGAGACCGACAGCCCACTAGACCTATTTTTATTGTGAGCCTTCTGACAATTTTGTGAGGGTTTACTAGATCGACGTCCCACAAGTCGGTCTCGTGAGCCTTCTAGCCACTTTTCAGAGTTTTCACTAGACCAACCGATAATTTCTATCTTCCCTTATGTATTTCTTTTTTGTCAGCCTCATGGGCCTTTTGGAACCTTCTTTTCCCCCCTGTATTTCCTTATGTATTTCTTTATTTTGTCGGCCTCATGAGCAGTAGGTGTAGTTGGCTGTCAGTCTAGCGAACTTTTGTCAATGTTGGTTTCGTGGGTCGATCTCGTGGGCTGTTGGCCTACTGGGATGACCACATCACATTAGTCATCATCTAGACATTTAATTACTGCATACAATATGTGCTTTTTGCCACTTCTATTGCAAACCTTAAACAATCTAGTAGGCCATATATCTAAGAGGGGTTATCCGTGCACCCCCACCAGGACTGAACGATAGTAACTTTTTATCTTCCTTATAATTAATGTACTTTAAGATATTCAACATGTTAAAAAAAATGTCCTTTCACGGCGAAATTCGAGGTGGCGTAGGCTTTTATTCAATTTGTTAGGGGGTCCTTTTGTACCCTTTTGACATCTTCATCTATAACTGTTTGTATAGATTATCAGATTTCTTCGAAACTTGGTCATAATCTTGAGAATCATATTCCGCACATTCTGAGAGAGAAGAGTTAATATAACGCATAACGCAATTATATGTACTTAACAAATATATGAATTATACATTCTATTACTCTGCTAACAAGTATTTTTCTAATCCAAAGTCTTGACCCCCAGTGGCTTCAATGTACTGGGATGGTAGGCTCTAGACAATATGATTTAAACGTTGACCTTACAAGATTGAATATTTGATATAAACATTTTGACTACTGGACATAATTTACACCAATCGGATTATACAAGCTTATGTTTATAGATAGAAATGAAATCTGATTATCATGATTATAATCAAGAATTGAATGTTTTATAGCAAAGCCTTCTGTGTAGACTTTGTAATTTGAAATGCATAGCTTAATTGCTGGTTGCATTTTGCAGATAATTTCTATCTTCCCTTACGAATGTTGGTTTCGTGTGTCGTCTGTTTCGTGTGCTGTCGATCTCGTGGGCTGTTGGCTTACTGGGATAACCACATCGCATAAGTCATCATCTAGACATTTAATTACTGCATACAATATGTGCTGTTTGCCACTTCTATTGCATACCTTAAACAATCTAGTAGGCCAGGTATCTAAGAGGGCTAATCCGTGCACCCCCCACCAGGACTGAACGATAGTAGCTTTTTATCTACCTTATAATACGTTAAGATATTCAACATGTTAAAAAAAGAGGCCTTTCACGGCGAAATGATATGTACTTAACAAATATATGAATAATACAGTCTATTACTCTGCTAACAAGTATTTTTCTAATCCAAATTCTTGACCCCCATTGGCTTCAATGTACTGCAATGGTAAGTTCTAACAATATGATTTAAACGTTGACCTTACAAGATTGAATATTTGATATAAACATTTTGACTACTGGACATAATTTACACCAATCGGATTATACAAGCTTATGTTTATAGATAGAAATGAAATTTGATTATCATGATTATAATCAAGAATTGAATGTTTTATAGCAAAGCCTTCTGTGTAGACTTTGTAATTTGAAATGCATAGATTGCTGGTTGCATTTTGGAGAGTAGTCATTAGATATTATTGTTAAAATACATGTATCCGAATAATTATTATGATTTTTCCAAAAAAGAAATCTGGATCTAAATAACAGTTGAAAAAGACATCAATTAAATCAATCAATAATAAACAACATGAATCACAACATCAAAGATTTATTAGATCTGACCAATTAAATATCTATAATTTTTATAATGCTTGTAGAGACAATTACAAAATTGAATTAATTACATTTACATAAGAACAAAATACACTTCTACTGTTGATATCAAATTTAAATTGATAAAGAAGCATATATACTGTATATAGGATATGTGAATATTACTTTATTGCCTGAGTGTTTTGTGTCACATGAACAAGGGAAAACAAATGAAGAACTTGATAGCCCAAAAGAATCCAAAAGAAACCTAAAGCAAGTGTATATGAACATTTCAGGACAATTACTCTTACGACAATCAAAACAAGAGTCGAAATTGCAGGGAATGGAATACGTTATTTACAACAAGGAAGGTGAAATGTGCACCCAGAATGAGACTTTTTAATTGCTATGTCTGTTCTGCTCTGGTGTACGGAGCAGAAACATGGACAGTAGACAGTAACCTAGACAATGGAAAAGAAAATTACATCATTTGAAATGTGGGTATACAGGAGAATGATAAATAGTTACAGCCTGCAATGTCACAGTTTAAACCAACTCGTGTAAATCAAAATACATAAATAAAGCACAAGTCGGTCTCGTGAGCCTTCTAGCCACTTTTCAGAGTTTTCACTAGACCAACCGATAATTTCTATCTTCCCTTATGTATTTCTTTTTTGTCAGCCTCATGGGCCTTTTGGAACCTTCTTTTCCCCCCTGTATTTCCTTATGTATTTCTTTATTTTGTCGGCCTCATGAGCAGTAGGTGTAGTTGGCTGTCAGTCTAGCGAACTTTTGTCAATGTTGGTTTCGTGGGTCGATCTCGTGGGCTGTTGGCCTACTGGGATGACCACATCACATTAGTCATCATCTAGACATTTAATTACTGCATACAATATGTGCTTTTTGCCACTTCTATTGCAAACCTTAAACAATCTAGTAGGCCATATATCTAAGAGGGGTTATCCGTGCACCCCCACCAGGACTGAACGATAGTAACTTTTTATCTTCCTTATAATTAATGTACTTTAAGATATTCAGCATGTTAAAAAAAATGTCCTTTCACGGCGAAATTCGAGGTGGCGTAGGCTTTTATTCAATTTGTTAGGGGTCCTTTTGTACCCTTTTGACATCTTCATCTATAACTGTTTGTATAGATTATCAGATTTCTTCGAAACTTGGTCATAATCTTGAGAATCATATTCCGCACATTCTGAGAGAGAAGAGTTAATATAACGCATAACGCAATTATATGTACTTAACAAATATATGAATTATACATTCTATTACTCTGCTAACAAGTATTTTTCTAATCCAAAGTCTTGACCCCCAGTGGCTTCAATGTACTGGGATGGTAAGCTCTAGACAATATGATTTAAACGTTGACCTTACAAGATTGAATATTTGATATAAACATTTTGACTACTGGACATAATTTACACCAATCGGATTATACAAGCTTATGTTTATAGATAGAAATGAAATCTGATTATCATGATTATAATCAAGAATTGAATGTTTTATAGCAAAGCCTTCTGTGTAGACTTTGTAATTTGAAATGCATAGCTTAATTGCTGGTTGCATTTTGCAGATAATTTCTATCTTCCCTTACGAATGTTGGTTTCGTGTGTCGTCTGTTTCGTGTGCTGTCGATCTCGTGGGCTGTTGGCTTACTGGGATAACCACATCGCATAAGTCATCATCTAGACATTTAATTACTGCATACAATATGTGCTGTTTGCCACTTCTATTGCATACCTTAAACAATCTAGTAGGCCAGGTATCTAAGAGGGCTAATCCGTGCACCCCCACCAGGACTGAACGATAGTAGCTTTTTATCTACCTTATAATACGTTAAGATATTCAACATGTTAAAAAACAGAGGGCTTTCACGGCGAAATGATATGTACTTAACAAATATATGAATAATACAGTCTATTACTCTGCTAACAAGTATGTGCACCCAGAATGAGACTTTTTAATTGCTATGTCTGTTCTGCTCTGGTGTACGGAGCAGAAACATGGACAGTAGACAGTAACCTAGACAATGGAAAAGAAAATTACATCATTTGAAATGTGGGTATACAGGAGAATGATAAATAGTTACAGCCTGCAATGTCACAGTTTAAACCAACTCGTGTAAATCAAAATACATAAATAAAGCAAAATATGAGGTAACGATCATAATAAATACTTCTAATAACTCGCTGTGTTTAAGACCCACTGCATGATCTTCATTTGAATGAGAAACAAGTCGGAAAGACAAATCATATAGCGTACATGTGAACACAAAACAGGCAATAAAATATCCACAAATTCTATCATATACAATATGCAAAATGTAACCAGCAAGCTTTGCACTTCAAATCATCTATTATTTCTTTATCAATGTAAATTTGATATCAATAATACAAGTGTATGTTATTCTCATATGAATGTGATTAATTTAAATTATCTATTATTTCTTTATCAATGTAAATTTGATATCAATATTACAAGTGTATGTTATTCTCATATGAATGTGATTAATTTAAATTATCTATTATTTCTTTATCAATGTAAATTTGATATCAATATTACAAGTGTATGTTATTCTCATGTGAATGCGATTAATTTAATTTGTAATCAACGCAAAATGTTCCATTGTCTCGACAAGCATTATAAAAACTATAAATGTTTAATTGGTCAGATCTATTAAAAAGTATTATGTTGTGATTCAGTTGGTGAAGTTTCTATACATCCATCGGATTCAATAAGGAATCTGGGTGCCTTTTTTGATGTTAACATGACTATGTCAGCACACATTAACAATGTTTGCCGCAGTGTGATTTTTCATTTGAGGAACATATCTAGGATTCGTAAATTTATTGATCAAACTACTGTCAGTTGGTGAAGTTTCTATACATCCATCGGATTCAATAAGGAATCTGGGTGCCTTTTTTGATGTTAACATGACTATGTCAGCACACATTAACAATGTTTGCCGCAGTGTGATTTTTCATTTGAGGAACATATCTAGGATTCGTAAATTTATTGATCAAACTACTTGTCATCATGCTGTAAGGTCACTTATTCTTTCCAGACTAGACTATTGTAATGGGCTTCTTTCCTCTATACCAAAGTCTCATGTAAACCGTCTACAGCGTCTGCAGAATTGGGCTGCACGTCTTGTTTTTGAGGTTGGCAGAAGTCATTCTTCCCAACCTTTACTTCGTTCCCTTCACTGGCTGCCCATTCAAAAACGTATCATCTTCAAATTAGTTCTTTATGTTTATAAATCTATCAATAACCAGGCTCCAGGGTACATATCTGAATGCTTAACTGTATATACACCTAGTAGAAATCTCAGATCCTCAAATCACAACCTTCAGTTCAGCTACCCAATGACCCGAAATTTGTCAGGTGATAGGACTTTCACAGTTACTGCATCTAGGCTATGGAATAATCTCCCCTTGACCATTAGACAGTCAGCATCCATAAAGACTTTTAAAAAAGCTGTGAAATCATATTTATTTTAAATCCGCTATCAAACTTTGTAACAGGTACATTCATTACATTTTGTGTCCATAAAACCACCTGGTAGTTCCCACATGGACGATTGAAGAGTTTTCTGATTTGTGTTTATATACAAATTATAAGGTGTTCTATAATTTAAATATTTTGTAAACGCTCCGAGCCTTATGGGAAGGGCGTACTAAATGCTTATTGTATTGTATTGTATTGTGATTCATGTTGCTTCTTGTTGTTATTTTCTAACTGTTATTTAGCTCCAGCCTTTTTTTTTGGGGGGGGGGGGGGGGGGAAGATCATAATATCCGGATACTAATATCCGGTATTTTAACAATAATATCTAATGATTATACTCTGCAAAATGTAACCAGCAAGCTTTGCATTTCAAATTACAAAGTCTATACAGAGGTTTTGTTATAATAATATATTTAGTTCTTGATTAATAAGATTTCACTCTAACTTATCCACAAACATAAATGTGTAATTCCATTGTTGTCACTGATGTCCAATTGCCGGCATGTTTACATCAAATATGGAGTCTTGTGGGTTAAAGGTTCCAGTACCATACACGAAGTTAATCTCGGCAGCGTTCGAGGAGCTCTTCAGGTGCTATATCGGGGCTGTATTTTACCGTTTTATAATTAATAATAATTATTACTTTAAATGTTTCCTAGCGTTGAATTTGATAACCTTGTTTCATTTATGCCATGTATGCAATAATAAGAATTAAGCCAATATTTAAAATCAATAAGGTTCTACTTTCGCTTTAATATATCTCTGCATTCCATTCCTTGCTGTCCCACTAGACCACATACGTTACACATTCTGGCTCGTGGTGTTAGATTTCGCTGAAGAAGGTGCACGGATACCTCTCTCTTGCATTAGCTTTACAATTAGTACACAATATTCTCATTAAGGAGCACGCAAAAATTATATTCAAATATTTCTCCAAACCTGATGTTTACATCACCAATTTTAAAAAATTGTGCATCATCGTGATCCTGAAATTCCTGATATTTTTTCCCCATAAAAGTGTTATATCAGAAACAGATTTAATTTGTACAAGGATAGAAATTAACCTTTAACTGCACATTATGTGTTTCTTGTTCATCATACATGTATTTAAATGAATGTTATTTGCAGATATGGATTTTGTGCTTTTTTATTTTTATAAAGAATAAAGGTACCTCATACCAGTGGTCTTTTTTTTTTCTTTACATAGGCCTTCCACTGAATTTATCTAAGTCATGGAGAAATTGATAATCTGCTTATTGATATGATGTTAGCGACCTGTGGTTTATATTTGAATACAGCAGAGGAAAAAAAATGACCAAACTCCAGCGTTTTGACCAAAGTGAGTTAAACCAAGCACTTAGCAGGAAGCTCTTTCTCATGTGTGAAAGAGGGGCTAAAACCTACTTTATATGTAGTATTTTATCATGAACAAAATCAAATGCGTGTTAAAAAAAAAAATAAAAGAAGGGCCCAAGACCAGGACTTGGGCCTTTATTCCACAAATGTTTACAGCGCCCCATGTGAAAGGTTGCAACCTGTTTTCTAGCTTTTAAATGTTATTAACAAATAATTTCAATACAAATAATATTTGTGAACAAATACAAACTTATGCTGTTATGGGGGATAACTACACTAACCATTTTAATACACTCAGAAAGTGGACACTCTTTATTGCTCAATGTTTTCATATAAACCATATAAAATAAAATGCAAAAATGGAGCAAGTAGCCATTCAAACGTCAGTAAACATGTGCATCTGTAAGATATTCTTGTTCAACAATGAACATGTAAAAATGAGAAACAATGAGGAAGATTGAGCTCTGGATGTCAACTGTAGTCTCAGGACTGCATGGTTTTCACAAGCACAACCACAAATTCGAGTGTTCCTCGTGATATCTGTATCCATTGTTTTAATTTGACATTGCAAATTTTTTCATGATATTTAGAACAATAAAGAACGTCCACGTTCTTTTTTTTCCGAGTCTATATGAAATATCGGAATACGGAACAAATATGTAAAGTATGTGACTGGAAGAAGGGGCTCCAAATCCAGCTATTATCCAGTCCTTTGCTATTGCCATGGTATCATGCCACATATATGAGACAATGTCTGTTCAATATTAAATTTCCCTGTGTAAATACATTTTTATCTCTTAGACTTATCAAAAATGCTTCTTCTTATAAAGTAAAAACAGTTTTGATGCAGTTGGGACCTTCTTCCTCTCATGTATTATTTCTTCTTCTTCTGTTGAAGTGTACTATTCGGTCACGGTAGCGTGCCCCTATTGAACATTATTTGCTGTTTACCCAACTGTCTTGTATTTTGGGTGTCACATCAATATCCTTTCAAAAGAAAATGGGTTATAATATTAAAAAAAAACGAGGCGGTGGACCATCGGCATAAATTATTACGGGGAACGGGTTATATCCTGGTATTCCCTTACTTCAAGGGTTCCGTATAGTTGAAGGTCACCAGACAATAACATGTGGTTAATAAAGCGGCCCAGGCTATTGACAGTTTAACTGTATGATCTCTGTCAATATGTATTTAGTATTTACTTCTGGATAAGATTGATTCATGGCGCGACGTAGCAATTAGACAAAGACAAGAACTTGACATGGTTACAGGTTTTGTATACACATGCTGTACAGCTTTCGATTTCACACTTTCGCCTGATATGATGTCCCATTTATATCAAAACTGAAGGCCAATGAAACTGAGATTAAACATGGTGTTCCCACGTTTCCTGGTGTTCTTAATCATTAAAATATTTCCTAAACGTTTTAACCTTTAATAACATTTTGATTAATGAAAATTATAACACATATGCAATGGACGTTATTCATACTGATCAAGTATGCATTGTAGCATAGGAAAAGAATTTGAAAGTTGTATTCAATATAATTGAGTCAAAAAATCATGCTGATTTTTGCAAGCAGTGACTTTATGGCTTTAAATAACCAGAATCTAAATTTGCAGGTTTGTTTACTTAAAACACATGGATATTCCTAGATTGAATAAGTCAATTGAGATGCATTAATTTACTTAGTTTTGCCCATCTGTTACAATATATTACAAAAATATAATCTTCTTAGGCTGTATGTAGCTTCCATCAGTTTTGTTTTTCTTTTGTTTTTAAGTATTGTCTACTAAATTCTATTGTCAATGATACTGGAATAGTTTATTATGGAAAACGGTACATGATTTTTTTGTTACTGTGTCAGAAAAATAAATTATAGGTAATATTTAGTAATACAGAATGAAATATATCACCCTTGTAAATACAAATACGAACTAAGAATGAAGAACACATCATGTTTCAATTTATATTGGTGTAGAATTGTCTGCTCCAGTGCCTCATGTGGTATGTGCATCATTTGAATTCATACATTTTGAAAGCACATTGACTTGTAGAGAAAAGGTTATAGTTTCATAATCCAGTATGCATTATCATGATCTGATAGCAAATGCCATAACTTGCAAAAATGTTCATTCTTTCTGGAGCGAGGTCAAAAAGTTTAATAAAGGTACACGTAATGTTTACTCTGGCCGTGTTGATGGCGTTCAGGGAAATGAAAATATTGCTGACATGTTTTCAAGTAAATTTGAGAGTCTTTATAAAAATGTAAGTTATGATGTTAATGACATGAGTAATTTAGAAGAATCAATAGAAAACAATGTATCTGTGAAATTCAGCCGTAACGAGCTTAGTCAGGCATCTTATACTATTGCAGAAAGTGAGGTATCAAGTGCAATTGATAGATTAAAGTTCTCTAAAAGTGATGATGTGTCAGGAATTATGTCTGATCATATTGTTCATGCTAAAACTGTTATTAGTAATGCTTTGGCATTGTTGTTCACCGTAATGCTTTCACATTACTCACCAGATACACTGTGTAGAAGTACTATTATTCCTATTCCCAAAGGCAAGTGGGCAAATTTGGGGGACTCAAATAATTTCAGGGCTATCACACTTGGTAGTATCATTGGTAAGGTTTTAGAATTGGTTATTATGAATAGAGAACAAGACCATTTGATAACAAATGAATTACAGTTTGGGTTTAAGAAGGGTATGTCTACCACTCAGTGTACAGCTATGGTTGTTGAGACTGTATCCTACTTTAACCATGATGGAAGTAATGTGTATGGTCTTTTCCTGGATGCTAGTAAAGCTTTTGACAGGGTTAATTATGTCAAACTCTTCACATTGTTATGCAGGAGAGGAGTTTGTCCTCTTATTTGCAGATTATTGTTAAACATATATAAGAATCAGAAATTACGCCTCAAATGGAACGGCGCATATTCAGATTATTTTTCTGTTATAAATGGTGTAAAACAAGGGGGAGTTATCTCTCCTTGCTTGTTTTGTGTATATATTGATCAGTTGATGCTGGATTTGAGTGAAAATGGAGTAGGTTGTTTTATGGGCAGTAAATATATGGGTGCGATTGCTTATGCAGATGACCTGGTCTTGTTATCTCCCTCTGTTTCTGCTCTTAAAGAAATGGTAAAAATCTGTAGTGATTTTTTTTTTAGTTTTGATATACAATTTAACAGTGCTAAAAGTCAATTGATTGCATTTAAATGCAGTAGCAAAGATGTTTTAGATCCAGGTATTTGACTTTAATGTGCATGCTGATAAGTGTGTTGCAGATTTCAATAGACAGTGTAATATATTTCTTGCTAATTTTAAATATGCAAATTCATACATAAGGAATGATTTGTTTCACAAATACTGTTCCAGCTTTTATGGTTCTCAATTATGCCCACTTTTTGAAGGTGGTTTTGATAAGATGTGCACACAATGGAGAATTGCTGTTCGACGTGTGTGGAAAATACCGTGGCAAACACATAATAGACTTCTCCCTCACATAGCTAATGTATTACCACCTGAATTATGGTTTGCAAAAAGAATGATTGCTTTTGTAAAGAATGCTTTAAATTCTTACAACAATGTAGTAGCATACATTGCTGGTATGAGTCAGTTTGGTTCTCATTCAGTGATGGGATATACGCTTTTTGCAGAGCGTGTTTGATACGAGCTGTAAAGAGGTGATGTATACTTGGAGGTGCCAGGTAAAAATGCCAGAGGAAAAAATTGCCAGAGGTAAAAATGCCAGAGGAAAATAGGCCAGAGGTAAAAATGCCAGAGGTAAAAATGCCAGAGGTAAAAATGCCAGAGGAAAAAATGCCAGAGGTAAAAATGCCAGAGGTAAAAATGCTAGAGGAAAAAATGCCAGAGGTAAATACGCGTTGGGTGATGTCAGGAACAAAAAGTAAAGAGGCAAAAATATGCCAGCTGCATACTAGGAGAATATAGGTGAAAATCAACTTTATGATCAACATATAATAATGTGTAATGATGTTTCATAGTTAGCAATGATAAAATACCGATATAATTACGAAAGGGAAAGGGGGAGAAACTACATACATTCGTATTTATGATCAAGATTAAGACAATATCGACTCATTAAATTGCCGAAATTGAATTAAAAGGAATGAGATTATCTTACGAATATCACAGTTTCGTAGTTGTTGCCAAGACTAAGAGGACTCTTAATTTTTTCGGGGGGGGGGGGGGAACATACAAATCAATTCACAAGACCAAAATGAGAAAGTAAATTCATTATCTGTGTCCTGTATGGATGAATGTTATGTTCTTTTTACTTCCTGTTTGCCTCCTTTTGGTGAGGGGAGGAAACAATTTTTTTTTCTTCATATCCCTTCCGGGGCGTGCTTCTTTTTCTTTATGAAGTTCACCTTTTTCTTTGATGTCCCTTCCCTTCTCCGTATAATTTACTCCAACAGTATATGGAGTGATAAATGTCAACCTGTTCAGCGTGTAGAAGTATCCATTATCGTGTAACTAAATGAAAATACACCTCCGAAAACAACATGAAAAAGACTGTTACTCTGTAATTTATAATTTTCATTTCATGACAATATTCAAATTAATATCATTATTTTGTTAAATGATTAAGTCACTCATAAGGATCTTAGGGGTTGACACTACGCCGTCCATGAAACAGTGGACTAATTCAAGCTTAATTCGAGCCACTTTCAAGAATAGGTATCTTTTAGAAACTTTCTTGAATACAAGGAGGCCCATTGATGCAAGGCTTTCCATCTTATTCAAAATTATGGGCACTATTCTACTAATGATTTAGTTCTATGGATCAGTAAAATTCAGATATTTACTGCGAATTGCATAAAACAGACTCATATACATCTATTTTCAAAATTATCCACAAAACGACATGTTTCCCCAATCATGCCAATATTCTGTACGATAGAACGGATACCAATAATTTCATTTTTACTGTCACATTCTGACACGTATACTATTATCCTTCATTTGAAATTAATTCAAACAATTTTTGCTTGTCCTTAATTGCGTGTTGATGGTGCAGTGAATAAGGATTTTAAAAAGGGGAAAAAAGAAGAAAGAAACAATTCTTATTTTTAGTGCTATAAATTAACTCGTCTTATTCTTCTTAAAGATAAAATTTTAGTTCTTTACATTACCTGTATTTACACACACACGAACACAACCTATCCACACACGCCCACACACCTAGATGTAAGATATACAACCTATCGCCACGAGACTATTCATGAGCAGGACGAAATGCACGTCTCAGTTATTTTCTTTATTACAATTTGTTCGGTCAGATTGTAGGAACATTGCAACCACACTTTATTTTTAACATTATCCGTGACACAGATGTTGGGGAATCAGACATAGTATTTAATACAGTCGTCTGGTGGCTACCATGGCTACAGTGGGATGGTGCGATTGAAAGATGGGTGTTATAATCAATAGGTTAAACTCGACAAAAAAGATACACTTACAAGGCTAATTATGATATGAAAGAGACCATTATTCGTGCACCACTATAGACCGAACAATATACCTCCAGATGTTTGCCTGGAATCTCCAATGTTGACTTAGGAATGACGTGTTTGCATTCAGTGGTTTGCATTCAGTGGAATTACAGGTTATATTCAAACTTAAAAAAAATACTTTTCCAAATAACAGAAAAAGTGCGTATTAATCATTGAAATTGTTGGCAGTTATATTCAATGACATTTTAGAGTATATACCATTCTATTACTTCCAGTGTACCACAGTTCATTCAGCTGCATTTTATATTTTAGTCGTGAAAGAAGGAGGATGATGAAAACATTATTTGTCATCTCCGTTGATGAACTGATACAATATCAGAAAAGAACTATTTGCCCACCTTTACATTTTATAAGTACATATAATTCAATTCCAGTATCGATGGAAATCATATAATTTACGTGGTAACTACACGATGAAACATAATCTAAGCAGATGGTATTACCAGATTGAAGAATAGCATAAAAGAAAAAATATAGAAGTCTACAAAAAAGAGGAAAATCGACCATAAGTGATTTCGAGTAAATTATTTCCCCCGACCCCTTTCGTTCGTTTCCGTTCATTTTGGCATATGTTGTAGGCTATCACCCAGGATTATTATATATCTGAATGATATAGTTTTTTCTAATAGTTTTATCTAGAGTTCGAGACAATATGTATTGTAAATTGTGTGGATTTAGAGCCTTTTTGAATAGACTCTGGTTCTTTGTCCCACTGACGTTTTTAAAGATCTTAAAAAAAAACTTAATTTTCTAAAAATACATCATTGTGTTTCATATGAAATAACGTTCACCTTTGTCGATTACATGTCTGCATCTAGTCAAATCAAAAATGAACTTAATTTACACAATTTACAAATTAGAAATAGATAATGGCACACTTTTAAATAGATGGGTAAAAAGAAAACATGCATTTTTTTTGTTGTTGATTAAATCTCCCGCAATTTTGGTTTAAGTGTTCCCCAATTTGGGTAAAATGAACCAAATATCCGTTTACGTAGCAAAGATGCATGTCTCCTTTTTAAAAGTGTATTAGCAAATTTCCTTATGGGGTGCAACAATTTCAGTGAAAAATATCATGATATCATAATATGATCCTATGAATGGTGACTCATATTACTGCCACGTCGAATGATTAGCAAAATGGTGTTATCAACATTGGTGCCCTGAATAAACAATACTTGGCTTTCATTGAAGAGTTCATAACATTAAGCAGGTCGATGGAATGAACATAATGTATATACAATTCCAAGGGAAAACTTGGTGTAGGGAATGATTTAGAACTAAGGTAACTCGGGCATATAAACGTGCCTTGTAATAGATAAATCGACACAGCTAACGAGTTTCACTTGTCTACGTATCTGTTTCTTGTTGATCAGCACGATCATTATACCGAATATGAGGCCACAGGCAAGCCCAGCTACTTCACCTTTAATAGTATCGGATTGGATTTGGGATGTAGTGGGGACCTCCGTTTGACCTACTGTATATAGAAGAAAGTTTACTCAGATTTATGAAATGATTACAGCGCTGTTTGGAAGTGCAAAAATAGAAAGATTGATGGAATATGGTTTCTTAAATCATTAAATCCTCAAGGTTAATGCCCACATTATAATGGAAATCGTAGGCAAATGCATGGTTAAAGAGTATAGTCCACAGTTCAGCTTCCACCCTCCCTATACCTCCTTAAATGAAACTTTCTTTTTTGAGTTAGCATATAGATGTTTTTCCTGGATTAACGAATTAACCTGTTTTTCACATTTAACAGCAATAGATCAAATCATTATCTGCCTCCAATTCGAAAAGGAAGTGGGCAGACAACTTTTGTCTAGAGTGCGTACGCCTTGGTGCACAAACCTTTTTTTTTCAATTTCAGCATGGCAGCCTGAGCTGGTGTTAGAGTGTATAACCCTATGGAAACTTCCAAGCAATGCCACCAGCTGCCAACCCGCATTTCTGATATTTCAAGAGGCCCTGAAAATATTTGTACTTCATAACTTCAAGTTCATAACACGTTACTTGTATCTTAAAGTGTATCAACCACCTGAAAAATAATTTGCGTACAGCTAGTACGTATGAAATAACCCGAAAGGAACTTTACCTGGAATTCTGTGGGTTAACCGTTAATTATTAGAGTATTATTAGAGTATTAACCTAATAAATTACCGGTTTACATATTTCGCCCATTTCTTTGTGTCAACATTGGTGAAGACGAAAGCGAAAGCCGAGAAAAAGCACTTTCTAATTTGATGCATACTTATTGTAATTGGCGAAATTTTTAAAATGAACGATAATTGATTGGAACACGTGATGCAATGAATACTAATGAGGTAGATCATGGAGGCTCATCTTTAGGTAGGGAGCAGGGCAGCTCGATCAAATCATAAAAATCAAACCTTTTTTTCAATAATCAGAGTATAATGAACTGATGAATATGGTAAATGCTTTTTGAATAGTAGATTGACTTCTAAAATAGCGTATTTAAGTACATGTATACAGTGGTGAGACATGCACTCACCCCGGTTGATTGGATCTTGACAATAGGTGCTGTCATAGCTGATTTCTTCTCTCATAATATTTATGAAATGGCCCAATTTTAGTCCTTGACGACATGTCGTTCATCAATGATACTACCGTATAAATAGGAACGTGACTTTTTGTAAATTTTATAGGCTTATATATATATAGTGGTCAGTTTATTATCAAAGTCTATTGTCACTGTCTGGTAACTTGTATACATTTTAGCTCCATCGCCGACCCAGGGAAGACATCTCAAAGCGCTTTGTATCCAGTGGAAAAGGCGCTGTATAAATTAATAATAATATTATTATTATTATTATTATTACTATTATTATTATTCATACATACGATTTGGTAATCAGTTTAAGATCAATCGTAAGATATTTGCGACTTCAAAATCAAATCAAATAAAAATGTACATGTCCTTAACTTGGCAATACCAAATTTAATCCCATGTTATACGCTCCTTTAAACGGATATGTGTGACTTTAAACGGATACATGTACGACCAACATGGACAAAGGGGGTAAAGAAGTAAAATGTTAAAGACCTATCGAGTCACCTCACATAATGATCCGGAACAATTATCACTTCATCAAATCATAAAAATCATTCTTCAGACCTTTTTTAATACTCAGAGTATAATGAATTATGGTAAATGCTTTTTGAATAATAGATTAACTGGATTAATGCACTCACCCCGGTTGATTGGATCTTGACAATAGGTTCTGTCATAGGTGCTGTAATAGCTGACTAATTTATGCGCACCTCTAAAACGGATAATAGAGATATATTCACGTATGTGGAAAATAATGTGAGATAATAGGGTTCCAGTCAATGGGAGTTAATAAGTAAAATGATAAAGAGCTGTTATTTCCCTTTAGTCATTTTCGCATGTGATACTAACGTCTTCATGGTTCTAAACAAATCCTGCACAACTGAGTTTTTACATGTCATTTTCAAAATGCTGCTTCTCAGTAAAGCATGTACGGATAGATGCCATCAAGATATCATTGAAAAACATAATACAGGCCCGTATAACTAGGGGGTTCAGGGGGTTCGAACGAACCCCCCCCCCCCTCCCCGTTGGCAAGCAGAGGTCCGCTTGAAAAAAAAAGACTTAAAAAAAAGAAGAAGCGAGGGGAGAGATGATGGAAAGGGAAAATAAGGTGATAAGATATCGATCTTTTTGTCTATTTTAATATATTTCATTTCTATTTTGTCCTGTATCTTCCTAATCTGGCAATTTTATAATTAATCAATGTCATCTTTCACCATTCATTTTGGAATTTTGCATGTCGCAGTCGATTTTTTCAAAGCGTCATTCAAAGAATTATTTGTAGTAGGTCCATGGGGGCCAGGGGTCAGACGGTTCGAATACCCCCCCCCCCCAAAAAAAAAAAAAAAAAAAAAAAAAAAAATTGCTTGAACAACAAAAAAGAATCATAAGGCGAAAAAAAATCCAAAGTGAAATCAGTGATCAGTGATGTTTAGGTTAAAAAATTTAAAACATTTTCCATACCAACTGGCTTAGATAGGGGAGGGGCGCACAAGGGCTCACGTGAAAGGGGGAGCAGAAAGAATGTGGAAAATAATGTGAGATAATAGGGTTCCAGTCAATTTTATTTGCTTTTGCCCTGCAACTTCAGAACATTGCACAGCCATTTATAAGGCCTAGTCAATATACGTCTTTGGCCATTCATTTTCGGAATTTATTTTTTATTTTGCTATCGATTTTGTCAAAGAGTTCAAAGAGTTATTCAAAATCGTCACCCGCTCGTTGTAAGGTCTTGTACAAGGAGATAGATTGCTTAAAACATCATACAAAGATAACCTGGGAAGATAAGCAGTTATAAGCATGATAAGACTCAAATGAAGTCTGTGGTAATGGAATATAATAGTGAAATATAGAAGCCATACTGTAAAAGAGAGAGAGAGAGTGGGGTATTTAATGTGTGTGTTCACTTCAAATGGAAAATTTTCCCGCTCTCGAGTTTCATGAAGTACTCCATGCGGACCCGGTCAAGTCATTCAGGCCCTTAAATTATGGCCCTCTAATACAGCCTGTTCAACCGGAGTGCCATGAGAGTATTTCGTAAAACATCGACCTCTTGGAAACTATAATGAGAAATAACAAGACACCCAATATAACACTATTTTTGGAAATATTTTTTGGGAGATAGTAAAGTACGTTTTCCGTCGCTCGCTTCGCTTAATCACAAAACTTTGAAAGTTTGGTTTCAGGCAGCGAGGACCATGAATATTTCCATAGTATTTATTGTAATATGTCCATGAATGTTCAATGTTATGACAATTTTCGTGCACGTCACTGCCTTATTATCGCCATGGCGCCCAGATATTAGGGTTACCTTACTTTCTGTATTGAAATTAGCAACAGGAAATTAAAGTTCATTTTTCTTCGCTCGCAAATCTTAGAAATTAGATAGTTTCAGGCAGCGAGGATGCTACTGCAATATTCAGCTACATCACTGCCCTATCGCCATTGCACCCGAATACTCATTAGGTCCACTTTTTATATTGAAATGAGCAGCAGCAAAGTAAAGAGCATTTTTCCTCGCTCACTTCGCTCGCTCGCAAACCTTATAAACTGGATAGTTCCATGCAAAGACTCCAAGGTCCATGAATATTCAGTGTTATGACAATTTTCAGGCACGTCACTGCCCTATCGCCATGGCGCCCAGATATAAGGGTTACCTTTCTATAAAAGAACAACAGAATGCCCCCCCCCCTGTTCGCTTCACTTCCTAAAAACTTTATTAATATGAATGATTCCTGGCAACAAGATGACCGGAGATATAGCTTTACATTTCACCTGTTGGTGCTCGCAAAATTTGTAACCCTACACAGTGGTAAAATATGTCCGGGCTTCATATTTGACCCACCCCCTGTCAAATATATATATATATATATATATATATATATATATATATATATATATATATATATAGTACACGCTCGTGCCCATACCTTTGGAGGGGCACGCCTCCTGACCCCTTCGAACATACGCCAATAGAATAGTCAAAGAAAAACAGATAAATTAAATAAGCTTGAGCAGAATGACCCACGAAAGCTCGAGAACTTATTTCCAGTGGGGTCATTGTATCGTGGATCCAAGTCAACTTAATTTAATAGGAAATAGGAATAGAAATATGAAATAGAAAATAGGAATGGGTATTTTGACAATAATGAAATATTGCTTGAACAGTTAGCAGCGTCTGAAATGGTACACTAAGCTATGCGTACGTAATATAAATGTTGTAATGATAGCATATAATGCGGTGTTGTTTAGGCCTTATTGTTTTCATATCACAGAGATCTAGGCAAAGTAATGGAAAGATTAGCCGTTAATTCCGTGCACTTTGCAAGATAGGCCCTGAATAAATCAGTAAACTTTTCTCAGTTCGTAGAATTAAATATGATACCAGATCTAGAAACACTCAGTCGATTTTTAACCCAACCAAAACCAATTACGGAAAAAGATGTTTTGCTTATCGAGGGGCTCAGTTGTGAAATACTTTTGAAAAGAAAATCTCACATTGTGTCACATTAACTTCTGATAAAACGTATCTGAAAAAAAAATGATATCCCGGTATCTGGCTAATAATTTAATAATGTATTAATGACCCCTGTATTTTCGCCTTTTCCCACTCCAAACCCCACCCCCTCCTCCGTCGATACAAATTTTTATTTTTACTTGGTATACCTAGGTTTAACTTTGTATTTTTTTTCCAACCTGTATTATCGTTCGCTTATACCTTGATTTATACTAGCTATACTCATAATGATAATTACCCCCCCCCCCCCCCCTCCTCGGACAATTACCCCCAAAGGACAATTAGATCTAAAGGGATGCATCCGTCAATGGATGGATACTTCAGATTAACTAACAGAATGAAAATATAGGGTAATTTTCCTGGGGATATTCTCCAGGGGTAGGGGTTTTGGAATGAATTAAGGGTTTTTGGATCCTGGCAGTAAGGATCTCTGAGATAATCGTCCAGGAGGTATGCCTGATTATCTGATTAAATCATGTTCACCTCTTTAGAGGCAGTTTGTTCAGTTCTTAGTGAAATATTGCTACATTTGATGATAGCAGTCATGCCTTGTGGCACGCTGTCCATAAGGCGTTTTTTTCTTCACATCAGCTCATTCATGTAGCTAGAATTTTTCTTTTTCGATAGCTTCAATTTTCTATTGTCTATAATTTGTTATGTTACTCCAAATGTTTTAAGTAGAAAAATGAGCAGGCCATAGTGCTAAAAAGACAAGTAACACTTGACACTCATCCTCTCAGACATTTATAGTATATTATGTCGTAAAAACTCCTTTCTCAAAGGAAAATGGGGTATTGTCGGGAAAATTTGTCCGGGGCAGTTTGTCCTTCCAGTAGTCATTCTAGTGGTAATTGTCCTGGGGTAATTATCACAAAGGTAATTGTAATGCGGAGTAGTAGTCCATTAATAATGAATTAGCTGTTAATAATGATTTTCCTAGTTCCATAGACAGTGGACTTAACACTACCTAGTTGCCTCCAAATGCAGCTGGTCTAATAATTTTTTCCAGGGCTGTATTTCATAAACTATCAAACCATTATAATATATTTCAGCGATTTCACTTACTTTTTAAGATATTGGGGTTTATTGTGGGTTTCCTTTTTATTGACTCACATTATATAGCAACAAATAATACAATGCGCAATGCGAAACATAATCGCGTTAATTCTATATTTAGAATTGTGACCGTTTAGTGAGACTTGCTTCTGTAGATAGATTCCAGGGAGTTCGAGTTATGACCCATTTCGTAAAGCGTTGTATTTTTCCATACGTTAATTTATTGTCTGTAATATCCAATGCTCACAGACACTCGGGCATGCAGACTTAGGTATTGAGGATGCCTATTCCTTGGCAATGAAATGAGAAGGAAAATTCATTATCCGTGTTGTATTATGGATACGAATTTAGAGAGTATCCCAGATTATTATATTCTGCTTTTATCAAATATAATAATGTGTAATAATGTTTCATAGTTAGCAATGATAAAAATATCGATATAATTACGAAATAATTACGAAATGGAAAGGAAAAAAACACTAGATACATTCGTATTTATGATCGAGATTACAAGAAAATAATATCGACTTCTGAAATTGCCGAAATTGAATGAAAAGGAATGAGATTATCTTACGAATATCATAGTTTCGTAGTTGTTCCCAAGACTAAGAGGACTCGTAAACGTTGGCCATGTTTTTTTTTTTAATTATTTTTTTTTTATTTATTTAATATTATTATAATTTTTTTTTTTTATTTATTTAATTTTTTTTGAGGGGGGGGGGGCATACAAATCCATTCACAAGACCAACACCCTGTTTCCTTCCTTTTGGTGAGGAGGAAACATTAATTTTTGCTTTTATATCCCATCCGGGGCGTGATTTTCTTTCTTTATAAAGTTCTCCTTTTTTTTTCATGTCCCTTCCCGTCTCCGTATAATTTAGTCCAACAGTATATAGAGTGATAAATGTCAACCTGTTAAGCGTGTAAACGTATCCAAAATCATGTAACTAAATGAAAATACACCCCCCCCAAAAAAAAAAAAACAATAAAAAAACTGTTAATGTCTAATTTCTTTCTCATTTTCATTTCATGACAATATTCAAATCAATATCATTATTTTGTTAAATGATTAAGTTACTCATAAGGAATAGGGGTTGACACTACGCCGTCCATGAAGCAGTGGACTATATAAGTCAAGCTTAATTCGGGCTCCTTTAAAGAATACGGGCCTCTGTATCATTTAGAACTTTCTTGAAGACTTACATTGATGTAAGGCTTCCATCTTATTCGAAATTATGGCCACTATTTTACTAATGATTTAGTCCTATATGGATGGGTAGAATACAATATATTTACTGCGCATTGCCAAAACAGACTCATAGACATCTATTTTCAAAATAATCCACAAAACGACATGTTTCCCCAATAATGCCAATATTCTGTACGATAGAACGGATACCAATAACTTGATTGTTTACTGTCACATTCTGTCTCGTTTTTCCTTTTGAAATGAATTCAAACAATCTTGCTTGTCCTTGCGCATTGATGGACAGGTGCTGTGAATAAGGATTAAAAAAAGAAGAAAACAAGAAAGAAACAATCTTATTTTCAGTGCTATAAATTAACTCGTCTTATTCCCCTTAAAGATAAAATTTCGGTTCTTTACATTACCTCAGGAGCGGATACAGGATTTTCAGAAAGGGGGGGGGGGGGGCACACTGAGGAAACCTCCGTTTGACGAAGCCAAACGGCCATCTAGGGGGTCCGGGGCATACTTTGTCAGACAAAAGGGGGGGGGGGCGCACGCCCCTTGCGCCCCCCTCTTGATCCGCGCCTGTACCTGTATTCACACACACAAACACAACCAATCCACACACGCCCACACACATACATGTAAGACAAACAACCTATCCCCATGAGACTATATTTTTCATGAGCAGGACGAAATGCACAACGTCAGTTATTTTCTTTAGTACAATTTGTTCGATCAGATTGTAGGAACATTGCAACCACACTTGATTTTTAACATTATCCGTGACACAGACATAGTATTTAACACAGTCGCCTGGCGGCTACTGTGGGATGGTACGATTGAAAGATTGGTTTAAAGTAGATATTCAAAGAAAATCACAAATATGGCAATTAATGTATCACTAGAAACTGGGAAGCTTACAGATGGCAATCGTATAAGTTTTATGTCAACTGCGTATCTGGTGATTATAAAAACAACACAAATAAAAGCTCTTCTCAGCATCTGGAATATCCGAGGATTCGCCAGAAATATAGCGATGTTTTGATGTCGTCACACTCGGGATCGATCCTGCTTAAGCAGACGACGTCCTATAATGAATGAACGTAATTGCAATGCAATTATTTATCAAATTATAAAGCGTTTGGTGTATTTAAACATGACCTTATTTCACACCATTATAAAGGGAAAGTGAAACTGATTCTGATAGCTAAAACCGTTTGATTGTAAATACATAGGAGAAGGGTCAATGATCAATGAAATAAACCCCACTTTCAAATTGAAAAGCCCTCCGAATAATAGCAGGATGGTATTCGTTCCCTCTTGAAACGCCGAACATGCCCCGGTGCAAGCAGCTGAAAATACAATGGCGTCTTATTTTGTTTACAAGTGACTGATTCCTTTATTTTTTTAACGCTGCATTTTTCATCAAAATAATACCATACACGAAGTTAAGAGTGAGGCAACAGACTAACATTAAGACTGACGCTAGTGAAGGAAGAGAAATAAGTGAAGAGGAGATGACAAAATAGGCTCTGAAAAATGTGTAAGATGTTATGGGACATCGTCTGCTTAGACAGGACTGGTCCAGGGTGTGTCGTCACATATCTCAGCAGCGTTCGAGGAGCTCTTCAGCTGCTATATCGGGGACTGTATTTTACCGTTTTATAATTGATAATAATCATTACTTCAAATGTTTCCAAGCGTTAAATTTGGATAACCTTGTTTAATTTATGCCATCTATGCAATAATAAGTATTAAGCCAATATTTAAAATCATTAACGTTCTACTTTAATTGTACATGGTGTTACAAAAAACATTTCCCACTTTTGATCCTTAATAGTTCGGAAACTATTTATCAGATAACACTGTCATTGATATGAGTAATAGTTTACAATTTAGTTGGAGGTGATTTGAACATGAAAGCATAACTAAGTTTCATTAAATCCATGCTTAATTTTAAATGTTAGGTTCCAGATTTTGGTTAAATTTTAACCCTCTGTAAAAAACTTGAACTTTACGTAGGAACCAATGATGTGTATGTGAGTGTGTGCTTACAATGACCCTGAACAATGGACATGAATACCACCTTTTCAGAGCTCTGCTGACCAGGCTTCTGGTCTCTTGCTCCAAGGCACATGAATGCTTTATTAATAATTCATGATGGATTGCCCTGGGCACTGCTAGTCTGAATTCATGGTAAAGGGTAAAATGCATGCACATGAAAAAAGTAAGCACATGTTTCCATGTGCTTGCAACGTCATCACCATCAATATCATCATCATCAATATCATCATCGTCGTCGTTATCATCATTATCATCATCATCATCATCATCAAGGACAACATCAATATTCCTATCCTTTGAATTACTTAAATCACTTCGCATTACTTTGATTGCTTCAAAATCCATTAAAATGACATCTCAGTGAAATGACTTTACACAGTTAATGCCAGAGGATGAATAAAGACTAGCTGTGATAGTGGAATTCCTCATGAATAAATAATAAAGCATTCAATCCCTGGCCATTGGCTGGGTGTTAACCACACACTCCCATACACACCAATTGACCCCTGTGCAAAGTTAAAGTTTAGTACAGAGGGTTGAAAATAGAACAAAATCTGAACCCTAACTTAAAAATTAATCTTGAATTTAATGAAACTGATTTATGCTTTCACTTTTAAATTACCTCCAACAAAATTGTACACTATTCAGCTATTGCTCATATCAGTGTTATCTGATATATAGTTTTTGAACTAAGGATCAAAAGTGGGAAATGTTTTTTGTAACACCTAGTATTTTCTCAACTAATACGACAAAAAAGGATATAATTACAAGGCTAATGATGACATGAAAGAGACCATTATTTGTGCACCAAAGAAGTTGCGATAGAAGAAAACAACTATTTGTCTACCTTTAAATTTTATAAGTACATGTAATTCATTTCTAGTATTGATGGAAATCATATCATATACGTGGTAACTACTTGAAAAAACATAATCTAAGCAGATGGTATCACCAGATTGAAGAATAGGATAAAAGAAAAAATATAAACGTTTATGCACACAAAAAAGAGAGCAAAATCTACCATGAGTGATTTCGAGTAAATCATTTCCCCAACCCCTTTCATTTGTTTCCATTCATTTTTGCATATTTTGTAGACTATATCACCTAAGATTATTAAAAGTATATCTGAAAAACGTAGAATATATACTTTTTTTTCTAATAGTGGGTGATCTAGAGTTCTAGACAATATGTATTGTAAATTGTGTGGATTTAGAGCCTTTTAGAATAAACTCCGGTTCTTTGTTTCACCAAGGAGGTACTAGGCAAGCTTGCCTAGTACCTCCTTGGTTTCACTTACGTTTTTAAAGAGCTTTAAAAATCTATTCATTTTCTAAAAATACATCACTTTTTTCAATATGAAATAACGTTCACCTATGTCGAGTACATGTCTACGTCTAGTCCAAAAAATATTTTTTAAAAGCGTATCATTTTTTTTTAAAGAGGAAATCTAAAAAAAGAATTTACAAAATTACCTTGATTGATTCAACGTTTTACTATCACCGAGAAACAATAAAAATGTCTAAATTTAATTTGCTTTCACATTTTATTGACCACTTGATTTACAAAAATGCACTTAATCTACAAAAATTGTGAAATTGACAAATCAGAATATAGATAATGGTACCGTTTATTAAAAATAGATGGGTAAAAAATGGAACATACATGTTTTGGTAAAATGTTCCCAAATTTGGGTAAAATGAACCAAATAACCGTTTACCGAGCAAAGATGCATGTTCTATTTTACCCTACTTAACATAAAAGTGTATTAGTAAATTTCCTTATGGGGTGCAACAATTTCAGTAAAAAATATCAAGATATCATGATTATTATGATCCTATGAATAATGAATCGTATTACTGCCACTTCGAAAGATTAACAAAATGGTGTGGTTACAACAATAGTTCCCTGGATAATACTTGGCTTTCATTAAAGTGTTCAAGGTCGATGGAATGAACATAATGTATTTACATTTCCAAGGAAAAACTTGGTTTAGGGAATGATTTAGAACTAAGGTAACTCGGGCATATAAACGTACCTTTTAATAGACAAAATAGGTAAGAACAATATATCTAAATGGGACGTAATTTGATATAGATAAGCTCTATATCATTACCATATTTAGTTGAAAGCTGCTCAACATTTGCAACACTAGAACTTTAACAATAGAATTGAAAAGTACTTTCAAAGAGATGTAAAGTACACGTACAGTACCATCTGAGTGGCGAAAAACCACACTGCATTAAAAATGCATTAAGACAGATATGGACAGAGTAAAATAGGACATAAGTTGTTATATTGTTTATGAAATGCTGCTGAACATTCCGTCAAATTTTCTAAGTCTATTTGCTTGTATTCTACACAGTATTCTTGTATCAAATATCTCCACACTAAAATCATGTTGCCTATATACAAGTACATAAATTAATATAGTTAACACAGCTAACGCGTCTGCATCTCCATTTCTTGTAGATTCATACTACCAGCACGACCATTCCGAATACAAATATATAACCCATACCCTAAACCAAACCATAACCCACAGACAATCCCAGCTACAGCACCTTTAGTCAGTCCCTTAGTAGTATCGGCTTGGGTTTGGGATGTAGTGGGGACGTCCGTTTGAGATGTAGTGGGGACGTCCGTTTGAGATGTAGTGGGGACGTCCGTTTGACGTACTGTATATGGAAGAAATTTAGATATATAAAATGATTACAGCACTGTTTGGAAGTGCAAAAAAAAAAAATTCGCATTCAAATCCTCAAAGTTAATGCCGACATTATAATGGAAATTGTAGGCGAATGCATGGTTAAGTAGTATAGTCGACAGTTCAGCTTCCACACTCCCTATACCTCCTTATTTAGTCATTACTTTGAATATGGAACTTTCTCTTTTGGGTTACTGGATAGCTCATGTTTTCATTGACTAACAAACTAACCTGTTTTTCACATTTAACAGCAATAGATCAAATCACTATCTGCCGCCAATTCGGAAAAAGGGGTGGGCAGACGAACTTTTGACTGTACGTACGCCTTGGCGCGCAAGCACCTTTTTTCAATTTGAGCATGGCAGCTTGAGCTGATGTTATAACCCCATTGAAAACTTCCAAGCAATATCAGGTGCACAAGGCGCCCAGCAAATATTACTTCATTGCATGTTACTTGTATGTTGACCAATTGCTGGTTTACATATTTGGTCCATTTCTTTATGTTAAAATTGGTGAAGATGAAATCGAAAACCTAGGAAAGGCAGTTTCTAGGCCTTTACTAGTTTCATGAATACAGCCCATTGTAATTGGCACATTTTTTAATGAATAATTAACTGGAACACGTGATCGATGAAAACCAACGAGGTAGCTTATGTAGGCTCCTCTTTAGTTAGGGAACAGGATAGCTCGGTCAGATCCATAATCAAGAACAAATATTATATCATTATCAACTCATGAAAATTATTCCTCAGACATTTTGCATAAATTAGAATATTGAATATGGTAAATACTTTTTGAATGGTAGATTAACTTGGTCGTCTAAAATTGTGTACTTAAGTACTCACATATACAGTTGTGAGTTATGCACTCATTCCTGTTGATTTGGTCCTGGCAGTATTCGCTTTCACAGCTGACTTCTGCTCCAAGTCTATTTGTAAAATGCCCCACTTTAATTGCCCATCCGTATGACGACATGGCTATAAAAAATAAAAAAGCACACATCTTGTGTACTTCCATCTGTATGAGGAATGAGATAAATAAGTGTTTATCAATGATAATGATGCCAGGGTAAAATGAGTACGAGAGTTTTTGTGTATTATAAAGGTTTGAACATAGGTGTTCGTATATCAAAGCAAAATCTATTAAAGGAGAATTACGCTCAAAAAAAAAGATGATAGTGTTCAAAGGTGTTATTTATTCCTACTTGTTAGAGACTATGGCTTCGCGTCAAAATATACGAGATCGATACGAATCAAATTTTTCTGAGCAAAATTTACCATCTGCTAGCAATATGTATCGTCTGCTAGCAGCACATGGGGGCTGCCATTTTGTTTATGTGTACAAGAAGATTTTCTTAATCCAAATGCTCAATTGCCTTTTTCAAAATTAAAAACCCATTTGAGATTAAAAATATAGAATAGATATGTCAATTTATTTTAAACTGAAGATTTCCTTATATATTTCTGTTGAAAATCGATATTCGCTTAATAGAAATCTATTTTCTCGATACTGGACGTATGGGACGGAGCAAATTCAAATTTTATGGATGCTTCTTCCCTGAGCATCTATAGCGGCAAACTATGCATTCACCTGCTTTCGGATAATGGACTTGAAAAGTCAGAATGCATGCTGCATATATTATGTTCTGCTCTGTTTGGCAAACCCAAGAAAAGAGATTTTTGTTAAGCAAAACCAGACAATTTAAAAGTATCATTATAAAGATTTAATTTTTATAATACATGTAAACACCCACTTTATATTTTCCGTCACATATGGGATTTTAGGTAATGAAGAAAATCAATTTAGGATTTGGATTCAAAATATCTTCCTGACTGGAACATTTCTCAATGGTATATGTACAACTCCAAATCAGTAAGAAAATGGCAGCCCCCATGTAATTCTCCTTTAAGTACACAAGCGATGTTGTATTCCTTTTTAAGATCAATCGTAAGATATTTGCGACTTCAAAATCAAATCAAATCGAAATAGATATGTTCTTAACGAACATTTCTCATGTAATGTCTGATCATGAAGTAAGACCCATTTCAAATATCTTGCATTAGGACTGGGGGGGGGGGGGGGGGTGGGGGGGGGGGGGAGACAGCCAACATGGCAATACCGAATTAAATCCCACTATACAGCCAATATGTCCACAGTCTGGACAGTGAAATATCGTCCTTCCAAAGAAGGGACACCGGACAAATAAGCCAATAAATTCCAGAAGCAATGAAGTAGTGGCTTTACACATTGTGTAAAGTCACTACAAAAGAACAATTGCTTAGGAACAAACTCTGCATGGTTCAAAACAAAACTTCGAATTTGTCTTAGGATTTGGATGAAATCCGCTCACTCTAAACATTTCTATTTGCCAAATTCCAACTCTTCTATCCCGTGATGATGTACAACGAGTGCAGGGTACGCAATGCAAAACATGATGTTCATATAAGTCTGCGTAAATTTAAGAGAAACTGCCAATGTAATTTTTAAAAAGTCTGGGCAGACTTGGTTTGGAGTCAACTGAAAATGATATACATGTATGTAAATTTATATAGATCGGGCCGAAATGGAGAAAAATGTCTTCCACAGTGCTGGTCCATGTAATGACCTTCTCTAGGCCATCAAAAGCATTTTTACAGGTCTGGACCTAAAGATAATCTACATGTAATGTTTTGATAATCTAAGGTGTTATTTTCTTTCTCAGTTTGGGTTTTAAAAACTGAAACGGGCAAAAATCAGCACATGATACACGTGTTTAAAAATTCATTAAAAACCGACTCATACAATAAAGATCTCCCAAATTTACCACACCTTTTTTATTTAGAGTCTTGTTAACCATATATATTAACCATATTCACATGATTACTTTCATTAGTAATTTACTTTGAATATCCATCCAGTGCTTATGCAGCAACAGTCCAAAGATGTCTCTTTGCCACTTCTTTTCAACTCGTCCTACATAACCCAGTTAGGGTTCGTGTACAGAAACTAAGCACATAAAGGCTCTTATTTCATGTTAGCCTATCTCACATTATTTGTGTAACCAATGGTCCTGCATATTATGTAGTTTGAATATACATATATGTTTGTGGTTGTTAAAATGATATTGTGTGAGATGTTCCCTGATTTAAGACAAGGTATTAGTCGCATTGCTTGTTTTGGCAATCTGTTGTGGCATCCATGGGGGTCAGGATTGTCATCAATCTTGTATAAAAGAACAGCTTAATCACCATGAAAACAGATCTAAACCATTTAATTTACACATTTCTCACCATCCATGCTTGATAGTGGGAACAATGCAAGCAGGAAACAGCTGTGCACCATCCCTATGGGCACGACACACATGTGAGTTCGACACGAAACTTACAAACTAGTTTTTCTCAGTGAAAGATACCAGCGTTTTTCCTTTTTTAGAAACTATGTGTCATTGAAAGAAATATAAAAAAAGGTTAAATATTTCCAATGGTTTGGCATGTTTGTCTCTGGACCCTAACCCCAAGCAGCCTGTGTTGGACGAGTTGAAAAGGACGGTCTAAGGAACCTTTCTGAACAGTTGTGCTAGAATACTGAATGGGAATTTCAAGTAATGATTCTGATGTATTCATGAAAGGAATATATTACATTTGAAAGTCAAATAAACCAAAACCAAAACCAATTTCAATGTATACTTTGTTTTTAATTTTATTTTGAACAGGATAGTATTTGAAAATTGCATATATCGTTGTCATTTTTCGTCAGTGTATATCAAACCAAGCACACTTAAAGTAAATCATACTTAAAAGTATAAGAACATAATATATTGTAAACGTGTAATGCATAATCAAACCTTCACCACATTTTGTCACTGCCATAGACAAGCTCAACATGTGGGGAATAAACATCACAATCATGAAAATCTCATCTCAAAATCCAAGGTGTACCGAAACTTTTGATCAGCACTGTGTAAATCTTTAATGTTTCTTGTCGCTTGGATGCCTTTCACACTTACTTCTGGACCGCTCCAAGTTAGAGCGCTCTAGAGGAACGGTTCTTGAAGAACGCTTTGTTTGCTTTCACACTCCGCGCATGTTTTATATCTTAAATCGCTCAACGAGTCAAAGTGGTCTTGTTGCTATGGCAGCTCAGGTAAGCGGGTCAATTTTTTTCGCGCAAATCAAATACTGCTATCAATCGTATACTGCCTGCCTGATGCATTTATCTCTATATCTTTCCAAGGCTTTTTTTTTTTCTTTGTCTTTCTTTTTTTCATCATCCTATCGTCTTTTCTTTCATCATTCTATCGTTTTATCTTTCTATCTTTCCTTGTGTCTTTTGTTTTTCTTTGTTTTCATCATCCTATCGTCTATTCTATCTTTAGATTTCTTGTGTTTTTCTTTGTTTTTATCATTCTATTGTTTTATCTTCAATCTTTCCCTGTTTTCCTTTGTTTTTATCATTCTGTCATTTCATCTTTCTTTCTTTCCTTGTTTTCATCATTCTTTCGTTTTCTCTTTCTCTCTTTCTTTGTTTTCTTTTGTCTTTCTTTATATTTATTCATTCTATCATTTTCCCTTTCTATCTGTTCATTCTTTTCATCATTCTATATTTCATTATGTTTTCTTTCTTTCGTCTCCTCTTTCTTTAAATTTCTTATGTTTTTCTTTGTTTTTATTCATTCTATCGTTTTCCCTTTCTATCTCCTATCATTCTCTTCCATCTTTCCTTGTGTTTTCTTTCTATCGATGGCCTGCACTTATAGGACCATCAATGAAAATCACACAAGATTTCCCGCGCAACACACACACTCACTTCCGGTTGAAGTACGCTTTAGGATCGCTTTGCTTTCACACTGCCACGTTGGAGCGGTCTAACTAAGTTTAAGAACCGCTCCTCAAGACCACCTCGCGAGGTGGTCTTCTGGAGCGCTCCAGAAGAACGCTTCCTGGGCCACTTGAGCATTCACACTCGCCTGGGAACCGCTCCTGAGGAACCGTTCTTAGTTAGGGCGCTCTAACGAAGTGAGTGTGAAAGGGCTCTAGGATGCCTTATTCCTTACTATAATGTGGCTAATGTGTGTGTGTCTGTATGTGTGTCCGTCCGTTTGTTTGAAAGCGCTTTTCTCCGTTATTTTCCACTCAATCGAGATTGGGGGGGGGGGGGGGGGTTGTTTGTGGTATTTTTGTCGTATTATTTAAAGGTTTTTTACAATTCGTAACTTTCTTTGGCAGGCCCCGAGTAAAGGTTCGAAGTTTCGACCTTTTTCGGCTCAGCGAAATTACACAGGCATAGATTTCACGTACAGAAAAAGGAAGAAGGAAAAAAAAGGTTTTTGTTCTAAAAAAAACAAGGGGGGGGGGCACAATGCATACTTTTCTTCCAAGGGGGGGGGGGGGCATAATACATCTTCAGTACATGTTTAACTAATTTTTAACTATAATAACCTACCAGGGAAGAAAATATCAGAAACCTAAACATGCCAGTGGAAGCCTACAAATCTTAGCACTTTTCATCGCAACAGCTAACCCCCTCCCCCCTCTCTCTCTTTATAATTTCTATCTATCCCCCTGCATGTCTATATCAAAGTGTTGATTATTATGGCACTAAGGATATAGACCAAATCTTGTCCTGTCCTGCATTGTCCTACTGTACTGCTAAAATATATTACTTTTCCTTTTTTTTCTAAAAATGCGCTTGATGGCTGTTGTGTTGTTTACTTGCTGACCCCTGACACAAAGCAGGCATTACATCCTCTGGAAGGCCATTCCAGTCCCGCACAGTTCTTGGTAGGAGCGACGACCCTCTATATTGTGTTCTGCAGCTGATAAACTGGAAATGTTTAGTGTGAGAGCGTCGTTGGCGAGGTGGTAGTGGGACGAGATTTGATTCGATTATTGGACAGTGCATGGGCGAGGTTGTCTTTGATTCTGAAGGCGCATGGAGAGGTGTGAGGTCTTCCGGCGGTGCTCCAGGGACTGCCAGCCAAGGGTCTTGATCATCTTGCTGGCACTTGATGTGTTGTGATACCTGTTCAACACAAAGCGTGCAGCACGTCTCTGTACTGACTCTAGTTTGTCAATGTTTTTCTGTGTAGCAGGATCCCAGACCGAGGAGGCATACTCCAGCACATGCAAGGCCGTACGCAGAAATTTTTTCCTGGGGGGGGGGGGGGGGGGGCAAGATGATCGCTTTCAAAGGAACCCATAACTTGAAGTCTAAAACCCAATTAAAAAAAAGTATGATTTTGAAATTTTGCCCCCCCCCCCCCCCCCCCCCCCCCCCCCCCCCCCGCTGCGTACGGCCTTGAGCACATGTCTAACAAATGCCTACTCTTTCCTTGATGATTCTGGAGCTTATCTTCAGGTTTCTCCCGAGGATGCCTATAGTTCTGCTGGCTTTGTTGTAGATCTCATTAATATGGCTGTCCCAGCTCATGTTCTGCTGGATTATGACTCCAAGGTACTTTGCAGCAGTGGCTTCATCCAGCGTGTGGCTATGCAGGTGGTATGATGGCCACAGTTTCCCACTGTATCATTCTCTCTCTCTCTCGCTTCTTTCAACATTCCACTCTATATGATTGAGAGCAACCTTTAATTGGAGCACTACAAACAAATGCAATCTGTTGTACATTGTCTGGTACATTTACTTACACATTTATTTTCGGCTTAATACATGTAATGATAACATTTCTATATTACAATTATACTGCTTACTAAATACACCGTGTTACAATACATTTTTTTCCATTCTATAGTTAGATTTTGATTTTACTCCGAATTGATATTCAGGTTCTTCACCCAGTTTAACCCCTGATGCTCATTAAATGGAACCTCCTATATATTTTAATTAGAAGTCTGCTATGAATCAATTGTTCAAATATGTTTCATCAATAAACTAACACCCCCCCCCCCATGATGTGTTTTCCCAAATGTAACATAATGAAAAGCTGTAGAGCCTGTACTTAAGTTAAAGGGGTACTCCGGCCATTGCCGGCCTGAAAATAATATCAATTGAATGACTAGAGTAAATTTAAACAAGCAAAGCTCTGAAAATTTCATCGAAATGCGATAAAAAATAACGAAGTTATTGAATTTTTAAGTTTCGCATTATTTTGGGAAACAGTTCTATGCATGTCATCATGAATATGTAGTGAGTGAGCTGATGATGTCACGTCCCCACTTTCCTTTTTTAACTATATTGTATGAAATCTTCATTATTTCATTTTGTTTCATACATGTCTATAAAAAATATCTCCCTTGTAACAAAATAAGTTACAGCAATGATGAACTTACACATTAAATAAGGAGTCAGTCCTTTTAGTTATAGGCTTGGAGCAGAAAATTTGAATAATTGCAATTGCATATAATAAAATACAAAAGAAAAAATGGGGATATGACATCATCAGCTCACTCACTGCATATTCATGATGGCGTGCATAAAAATTATAACTGTTTTACCAAAATAATGCAAAACTTAAAAATTCCATAACTTCATTAGTTTTCATCCGATTTCGATGAAATTTTCAGTGATTTGTTTGCTTAATTTTACTCTATTTATTCAATTCATATCAATTTCAGGCCGGAGTAACCCTTTAAAAGAAACAGTGGAGGCAAATACTATATGTAAACAATTAATATCATTATAAAGGAGCTTATTTTCTGACTCCCTTTGGGGTTATTTATGCAGGTAAATAATCAAATTGATTACGTACGTACGTACGTATGCACAATATGTAGGCCTAGCTAGCGCACGGCCGAGTGTGACATATGAGACGTGCATCCGCGCCATCATTTACAACTGAATTCGTATCACAGTAAAATTTTTAGCCCCTGCTTAAAAAAAAAAATTCATTGAGTATCGATGCGCAATCACTGCGTAATTTTCGAGTCGTTCAATCTCCGACCCAAAGCCCGAGTCCGGCAGAAATCGGACTCGAGTACTACAACACTGATAGAGGATAATCGTTTTAATGCACATTCTCTTTGTACGGAAGAGTATGTGTGTGTGTGACAATCTATAAAATAAAAATAATTTTCAAAGTGTATACATAACAACCTTTATATAGTGTTGGATCAAGCGTTGTAAAAATGTGAATCATGCGTTGTAAAAATGTGAATCATTCATGTGTGATCAATCCTTGGCCCTTTAAAACGGCCTGAAATTAATATGAATTGAATAAATAGAGTAAAATTAAACAAACAAACCACTGAAAAGTTCATCGAAATCGGATGAAAAATAATGAAGTTATGGAATTTTTAAGTTTTGCATTATTTTGGTAAAACAGTTATATGCACGTCATCATGAATATGCAGTGAGTGAGCTGATGATGTCATATCCCCACTTTTTCTTTTGTATTTTATTATATGAAATTGCAATTATTCAAATTTTCTGCTCCAAGCCTATAACTAAAAGGACTGACTCCTTATTTAAAGTCTATCATTGCTGTAACTTATTTTGTTACAAGGGAGATATTTTTATAGACATGTATGAAAAAATGAAATAATGAAGATTTCATATAATATAGTTAAAAAGGAAAGTGGGGACGTGACATCATCAGCTCACTCATTACATATTCATGATGACATGCATAGAACTGTTTCCCAAAATAATGCAAAACTTAAAAATTCAATAACTTATTTTTTATCGGATTTCGATGAAATTTTCAGTGTTTTGCTTGTTTCATTTTCCTCTATTCATTCAATTAATATTATTTTTAGGCCGGAGTACCCCTCACTATGAACATGACGAACAAAGAAGCGGACAATTTATGCTGCTCCTCATTGTACCCTTCACAATTGCACTGGTTAACAAAAGAACATCCATTCATTGCTATCCTGTAAAAATATGTAGAACAGGTGTCACATAATAGCAGTGAAGGGATGTCCTTTTGTCTACTAGAGCTATTGTGGAGGGTACAATGAGGAGCTGCATAAATTGTCCGCTCTCTTTGTCACCGTGTTCATAGTGCCTTTAACATGCTGATTTAACACTTTAGTTTTAGAAGCCCCCCTTTCTATCAAACATAAAATACATAGATAATGATGTTTCAACGTTAAGCTTTCAAGCCATTCTGAAAACGAACTGATAGTATCTGAAGTTGCCCTTACACACAAACAATAGGAATAAAACAAAGCCACTTCAGATTCAAAAGATTCTTCGGAAACCTATTGATTAAATTGTCAAAAATAATAACAAGTGCAGCAATAGAAGAACTAAATAAATACCACTCGTACTGTGGTTAGGCCTATGTCAACATAATATATAGGAAGTGATCCGTTTCCATAACGAACAGTGGCGTAGATAAGTACACACTTTCTATTGTAAGTGTGGGGGGGGGGGGGGGGAGGTTATGAATATATCATCCCCCTAAGAATATATAATTATGCGTGTCTACGCCCGTGATAACGAAAAAATTTCACGAATTTCATGATTGCAGTGCTGTTGATTATTCAGAATCCATGATCGGCCATACCGTTTATATAGTGTAAACATTTAACACGTTTCAAAAATTTTGCAAGTTGATCTTCTCATGAAGTGTGTGGTACTCCGTGATACTACCGAGTCAACAATGAAAAACTCCAAAAGGTAGAGCCGAAGAACCACAATGTATCGCTATGTGGAAGGTGAGGAATGAGTTCAACGACATACTCATTTAGTCATTATAGAAGGCATGGTATGATGCACGCTCAAGTAAGTTTGTAGTGTGTGCTTTTCATTTTTACTAAAACCGAGGGCCAATGTGCAGAATGCATGTGACTCGTGCATTTAATGAAATAACATACACCTCCTTTTAAATCAAATCATGTTTCCTTTAGGACTATTTTTTTCTCAAGTTAATGATAAATCAAGGCAATTAGAATGGTTGGAATGTCAACGGTGTCAGGGCTACCCTTTGCATCTTCATTCGTTTTTTTTTTTCTAAACCTCCCTGACAAATATAGAAATACGTTTCTGCTATATATTATTTCACTCCCTTGTGAATTCGCTTACGGTTCTGGACATATTTTTTTATTACGATTTTTGTTGTTGTTGTTGAAGCAAACAATTATTTTTTCGATTTTAAAGAAAATACCTTGGGAGTTCATGACCATGGGTCGCCGGTCGGATAAACCTCTTATATGCTTTATCAACCAAGCCAAAACGTTTAATGCTGTTGATACTGGGGCAATGATACGTGCTACCCGGACATGAGCAGCGTGCAGCGTCTCGGTGTCTTGTGAGTTTGAGTGGCCAGCGCTGGGCATGGAGTCTATGAATAATGGTGCATGATTTTGTCTCCCCCCTCCAAATCCTTTTTTTTTTGTACTTTCACATTGTGAGGAAAGTATGTCATCGTGTTCTATATTATTAATGACACAAAATACTATAGAAAAGAGCATTGACGCTGATTTTTTGTGCTGCCCGTCATGCTGCTGATGTGCGACTATTATATCGTGGCATGCGGCCCGAAACCCCGGGTGTTTTGCAATGTCTGTCTCTGTCATTTGTCAGTTGCAATGTCTGTAAGACTCTCTGAGAACAGCCAGCTAGAGTAGTTAGAGTGCCTGCACTCTCTGAATTTCTATCTCGCCTTTCCTTTTCTTCTGTCAACTTTTCTCCACTTTCTTCTTCTTACTCAAGTCCTTTTCAGGACTAACCACATGGTGAACCGTAAACCTTCTCCACATTATCAGTACCACCATGCAAACCTCTACCTTTAAAGATCACCTACTTGATATACATCATGAATATTATGAAATGAGACATGTCAAATATATAGTGCCGTACAACCATGGCTATTATGATCTGGACGGTCCATACGTACAATAATACCCATTGATGATAATCGATCTTCCGCCCCGACTTCTCCGTATGATCTTGTAACCACTGACGTTTTGATTAAGGAAATTAAATCATAATTTTTTTCTCATACATAAGCATTACTTTGTGTCTAAGACTTCGAATATTCAATTAAGGGTGTAAAATAAATGGGGGGGGGGGGGGGGGGAAATAAAGAAATGTAAATAAAATTTCACCTCTCACCCAAGCATGAATGTCATGTAATCATTATTCATTTATGCACTAATGGTGCATTCCATGACATCCAGGTGGAAGTATTCTTTTTAAAGGGGGAAACAAAAGCTATTCATGAGGCACCTCTATCACTCCCAGAGTTATTTTTCTGAAGTGCACATAAAGGGACCCTCCATGTCTAAAATATCTGTGGATATTTGGGGTCATTTGTACCATGCGCTAACGCCGAACTGGCTTATTGTGAGAATGTATGTCAGCGTGTTCTGTTTAGAGCATGATGTTTGCACAGTAATGCGTTTACATAATACACAATGCCAGGAATGCAAGACAAAAGTTTCATGCTAAATTAATTTTACATTCTCAACAATGCAGTGAAAGCATTGAAATCGTTCTTTGTATGAATTTTGGGAGGAGGGGTGGTGGTCCGTTTCATTTATTGGGATAGACGTAAGACGTGGATCGCTTCCGTCTAATCATTTGATGCCTAGATAAATGTCAAGGAAATCTTTCGTTTCTACATGTGTCATAATCCCATTTGATTGTTTGATGTTTATTATAAAGCATTCATCATGTTCATGTTTTGATGCTATTTTCAATTGAAAGTTGAAATACATGCAGTTTTACTCAAGTATTTTGAAAATGCATTTAGAACAATAACATGGAACAAAATATTAGAGCTTTGGCGCCGTATTCCGTGCTGTCCGTAATGCTGCTGATGGGAGGCTATTATTGCATTGCATGCTGCCCACTGTGTAAACTGAAACCAGTCGTTCAAATCAAGCATCAAAGACAGGAAACCATCTGCTTTCTAGCTTGTAAATCTTTTTTTCAGTTCCTGAAATTAAACTGTTGAATTTTTTAACGAAAAGGACATCTTCATGCGGCATGTCATGCATTAAAATTATATTTTAATTAGTACGAGTCATTATCCTGCCCCGTTGTCTGTTTCTTCGCCTTCCAATCTCGCTCTCTATTCACTTTCAAAAATTTATCTTCAAGCCATTCATGATATCAATCAAAAGCTTACCTCTAGCTAGTCGGGGTAGCTAGTCAGGCCACGACTTCTCTGTAGAAGAGGAAGGCGAACAGTTTCCCTCGCACAGGTGTGGGGCTGGAAAAACTGATCGTCGATACAATTGAAAAGCTACACCACGTCGTCCAACTGCAACATACAACGACGAAAAGGCAATTAAAATGGTTGGAATGTCAACGGTGTCAGGGCTACCCTTTGCATTTCATTCGATTTTTTGTTTCTACACCTCCCTGACAAATATAGAAATACGTTTCTGCTATATATTACTTCACTTCCTTGTGAATTCGCATACGGTTCTGGACATATTTTTTGTATTTACGATTTTTGTTGTTGTTGTTGTTGAAGCAAACAATTATTTTTTCGATTTTAAAGAAAAATACAGGTATACGATATTGGAGGAAATTCACAATGCAGGTAAATATGAATCAAAAGCAAAATTTTCTTAATATCATTTATTTCCATGCATGTCTAGTTGATTGGTAAAGAAGTAGCCTTCTATAAGGTGCTCGTTTGTGACAGATATGCACAGCCCACGAGACCAACATTTTCCTATCTTCCGTTGTGTATTTTTCTGTTTTGTTTGTTTCATTGGCCGTCAGTCTTGTTTACCTTTTTGGAACTTCTTTCTATATTTTCTTATGCATTTATTAGGTTATTCGGTTTCTTGGACTGTCAGTCTACTGGGATGACCACGTGGATATTTTAGCTTGTTGGCTGGTCTATGTGTAGTCAAAGGTAAAGTGAGATGGTGGCACCGAAATATCCGTCTTCGTCATGTTCATACCGCCAGTCAACATGATGATAATTAGCGGCCAAATCTCTTATTCGTTTAAAAAGTCGAACAGACAAGAAAGCGTTAGCTTTCAAAATAGAATTAAGAAGAACAGTCGAAATTATGATACAGGCGAAAGATTTTTATAAGGAGAGAGAGCATTGTCTGGGTGTCAAGTTTTTACAAAAAGCAGTTGTCACTATTATTTATTTTTTAAGCTCTAGTTAACTAGAGCGGCGCTAAGAAGCAGTTTGTCTCTATCCCGCTTTTGAACATGACGATAAAAAGCGGCCATTTCTATAACTCCTGTTAACAGACGAAATAAAAGAAATTTATTTTTTAAACTAGAATAAAAAGGCCCTTCGGTTGCGATAATGAAACAAGTATCTGATTTGTTTTAAGCTTGAGTTAACTATGGAGCGGGGAGAAACGATGGACTTTCAAGCTAAGATGCAATTTGTCTTCGTCATGTTCATACCGCCAGTCAACATGATGATAGTTAACGGCCAAATCTCTTATTCGTTAAAAAAGCCGAACAGACAAGAAAGAGTTAGCTTTCAAAATAGAATTAAGAAGAACAGTCGAAATTATGATGCAGGTGAAAGATTCAGAAGGAGAGAGAGAATTGTTCGGGCGTTAATTTAAAAAAAATTAAAGCTCTATTAACTATAAAGCGGTGCTAAGAAGCACAAGAAATGAAGCTTTTTAACCATACAGAAAAGGACCTGTGTGGAGATTATGAAACAAGCTCGTGATTGAGAAGCAGGGACCGCGGAACCTGGGGGCTTGGGGGGGGGGGGGGGGGGGAGGCTGCAGCCCCCACTTTTTTCAGTAAACACGTGCAAACGTATGGCAATGCAAAAATGTGGTTATACACGCAGCCCCCCCCCCCCCCTCCACTTAGCTCCTCCACTTTCCAAGACGTTCCACGGCCCCTGAGAAGGACAATGGGAGAGAAGAAAAATCAATGGTCTCGCGAAGGCAGGATGTGACTTAATCCTTGTTCTTTGAAAGGGACGAATTCTATACCTATAAAAGAAAGACGCTTTTATAAACATTTTTTTAAATGTAGAACTAAGTAGAGCAGGATACAATTTCTTTATTATGATTCTGTTTCATTCCATCGTTGTTTAATCTGGTAACAAGTAAAAAGCGAACCGAAAAGAGAGTTAGCTTTCAAAAGAAAGAAATAAAACTGTCGAGATTATGAAACAGATGCGTGATGTAGAAGGAGAGAGAGAAAATCAATAATCGTGTGTTAATTCTTCAGCTTAAGAAAGCGGCGATTTCTATTGCTCTTTCACAAAGTAAAAAAAGTAAGCTTCATATGCAGACATCAACGATCTCTGTCAATATTATTGTTGGTAAAGACTAGTCTAATCAGTAAATTTGCCAAAATTGAATGACTTTGCGACAATCGAATCCAAGCTTTAAAAAGAAAGCAAATAACATTGAAAGAAATCAAGTTTACATGATTAATTTAGAAAAAGATATAATGACATAAAAACCTCTGAAAGTTTTAAATATAATCTAATACATTTCCCCACACAAAAATGACAGACTTATAAACCTTTTGACTATAGCTATAGGTTAATCAACCTTTAAGAAAATCATACCGGCATAGGAAAGGCTCAACGAAAAAAGCATGAAGTTGATGCGGGAATCTTTTTCAGTGCCGTGAAACTACTTGATTTGTTACCCTTTAAAGCGTTAGAATTCATGGCTTAAATGAATTAAAATTCATGTTTTCATGAGAAGAGATCCTAAAGAAACATAAGGACTAGTTTTTATTAGAATTAATAAACGGTTGCTAAGGGCTTTATCCAAATCTAGTTGACATTACAAACGGAAAATGCTGCATGACCGCAAAACGGAAGTCAAACTTTGGAAGAGTTTTTCTAGAAGAAATACTTTGCCACAGCCCTACTTTACTCAAGATTCAAAAGCTATTATCTCCACTAATACTCACTCTCTAGAGTTGAACTATATACCAAATTAAAGCTTATGAAACGGAGAATAATAATCAATAATAAAATGCAATTTCAAAAAATGCGACTTCTGTCTCATTTTGACGTGACGGGTCACATATGTGCAACTTGCTTTTCGGAGACAGATTTAAAGCTATGGAATGAATTTCCAAGATGTCTTTGTTGTGGAAAATCAAATGTCGAAGCGTCATCTGGACCCGCTCTCAGAAACTCAGAAATCCTCTCAAGTTTATTTACAAAAAAATGTATAAAACGTTTAGGAAGAGAGGTTTCTGGGTCGTTGTTGTTTGGCAGAGATTTTGAAGAATGTGGATGAGAGAGTTTATCAATTTTCTGGAAGAGAGTCTTGAGCACTGTAAGCAGCTAATAAGCCAGTTCGGGGTTAGCGCATGGTACTGAGATTGTACAAATGACCCCAAATATCCACAGATATTTTAGACATGGAGGGTCCCTTTATGTGCACTTCAGAAAAATAACTCTGGGAGTGATAGAGGTGCCTCATGAATAGCTTTTGTTTCCCCCTTTAAAAAGAATACTTCCACCTGGATATCATGGAATGCACCATTAGCGCATAATTGAATAATGATTACATGACATTCATGAGCACATATCGAATATTAGTGTCAGTGGGTTTTAGAATTTGGTACAGATGACCTTTATCTGCTCATGCTCAGATTGCATCCCCGAAGTGGCTTATTGGTTTAGATGATACATTGTCCTAGCCACTTGGTCTTAGCGGTTTCTGATGCCTCATATTCAACACATTTAGCCTTGAATATCCGTCGATGAATCACTTGGCCAGAATTAGATGGTGAAAATGCAATCCTTTCCAGCCTCTGAAGTTCCGGTTTTGCATAACGGTGTTCATCATTATACCACATCGAGGGAATTTTAATTTGCAAATTATGAATAGATGGGTGAAAGGAACATTGGGACGTCCTATGAATCTTTGTTCACGGAGGTGGAGGAAAATCTCTGCAAAGATGTACCATAATTAAAGCAGGCAAGCGGCGAAGTTTTTTAATAAAGTGAATTGTCATTACTGAGGAATACTCATTACTGGAAGTTTTGTTGGCACTGTTCCCCCTTTAGCAACTTTTCTATATGCATTCATTTTAGCACTTTAATCTTTTTCATCACCATTTTGTTATTGAGGTCGCAATACGCGACCTAGGACACTTCTTTGCCCCCAAATGTACATTGTTTACGGGTTTGAGAGCAATCTAATCACTATATCCAGCAGATAATTTCATGAACAAATAACAAGTCAGTTTACTTGTAGAAGAACTTAAAAGAGCATGTCGGCATTTTTATCAGAATTCCCTGAATGTGCACTGATCTGGGAGTGACGACGCGGGGGTATTTCGCCTTGTATTAGTGTACAATTTTATTATCAAAATATATATTATATAAATTACCACTAATAACTGCGTATTTAAACGATGACGTATTGAAATCATATGACTTATAGGTTGGTAAATTATTAACAGTCCGCTCTGGCAACCAAAACAGAAATCATTTAACGTTCACATGATGTCATAATCTGATTTAGTAATAAATTCCTGGATTAAAATAATTTTATGACAAAGCCTATAATTTTTAAAAATACTGATGTAATTTTATGTTGAGGTTTTAGATCCTTTGCAATTTGCACAACGTTAGCGCTTTTGTTATTAGACGGAACCGAATGTTCAGAGTAAGCTGGCGCTCTTCATCGGAGCTCAGAGCAATAACTTGAACGTTGATGATCCGTATATATGATATTGGGATTTTCCAGTCCGAAAGCTGTGTACTCCGAAAGCTGTGTAGTCAAGATTGTGGGAAATTCCACGTGGGAAAAAAGACACAAAGACTAGAATACAATCTTTACAAGAAATACTGAAATATAAAATTTTTGAAAAATTCTGTTTTGAAGCCAACCGTCAAAAGAGGTGAGCAGAGCTAATGTTGTGGCACGTGCAAAGCCAAACAGAGCTGATTTGAACGCCTCTCCTATATTATGCATTGAAATCTGAAATAAATATTTCCAAACATACAAATCAACAGTACAATCATGAATATCATAAAGAATGAACATGTACAAAACACTTTCAATGCAATGCAATGAGGCGAAATTTGCTCGCTGACAAATATCTATGCCCAATTGAGCCGATGCTACTATAATGACACTATAAAGTCACCGTCCGTCCCCCCTACACCCCCCCCCCGCCCCCTGCCCGCCCCATGCCCGCCCCCTGCCCGCCCCCTGCCCGGCTACGCGCCTGCAGTAGAATGCAATCTTTACGGGAAATACTGAAATATTAGAATTCTGTTTTGGAAATAAAAAAGCAAAAACACATGTACATTAAATTATCCTTTATACCGTTACCGTAACTCTTTTGATGGTGGCACCCTTGATTGGAGATGATTGTTCTACATTATAGTTATATCAATTAGCGGGAATGTGACACTTGCGAATGCTATGTATATATTATTTAGCAAGTAAGAAATGTACATGTAATAACATTTCACGCCTATGTAGAATTACCAATATGGAAGCTGATCCATGATACAACATTTTCCCGTCAATGTGTTTAGATCCAGTGCTTTCCATGCATGCTTAAGAAGCGATTTTTTTGGGACCGCGGGCGAGATAATGCCTCTTCATTCATATACTGCCTAATAGAGGAAGATATTATTCTTTGGCAAATCTTGATTTCGATTTATGACCGTTATACAGTTCACGAATTTAACCAGTGGAGGATCTGGGGGTGGGGCACTTCCGGCCCGTGCCCCCCCCCCTTTGGAACAAAAGTATGCATTTTGACCATAAAGGATCCGCACTTTTTTACGATTGTTACAATCAGACCTACTTTTTGGGTTATTTAATACAGTTTAAGCAAAAATCAATTGTCCTGAAACATATTTCAGTAGGGGAATTCACAGTATTTCGCTTGAAAGTTGGAAAGAAAATGAGCTCTCCGTAACCGTAACGGACATAACACAAAATCGACAAGGTTTTTTTTTGGGTTGTTTTTTACTCCTGCGGATAGTTTTAAAAATCTTTAAGTTGTAGGGTTCAATGAGTCTACTTGAGGTATCTAGAGAAGCTTATAATCATTCTCTAACAAATACATGTGCGTGTTGTAAAACTATTAGATTGCACATTTCCTTGTCAGAGAGGACTGTGCGCAGGTGCATATCAAACGGTCGAGTCACATGACACTTTTGTCCACTTTTTATAACCCCTACACGCAGCTTAGTTTTTAAATGTTCATTTGGGTCATGCAAACATTATAATCAGTAATTTTTAGTCCATTCATCTTAGTTTACTACAAAAAAAAAAATCAGATTTGAAATGCTCGTGGCGTCAAATAATGAGACCCAAAGTCCTTTTCCCCCAAAGTAAGCTTTTTAAAAACTGAAATATCCAATTAAAGAGCTTAATGAGTTGTTTTGTTTGATACTAAATTTGTCATTATAGCCTAAAATGTTTCTGGAGACTCTCCAATTTATGATTTTTTGGCAAGTGAATATTTCCTTGGAACTGCTCAGATCGGTCTTAAACCCGTCATTCTAGTATCTGTGTAGGACGCCAGCACAAGTCAGCTATTAGCTAGTGTATTTGTTGCATACAATATACTGTATAATAAGCCACCTCGGGGATGCAATCTGAGCATGAGCAGATAAAGGTCATCTGTACCAAATTCTAAAACCCACTGACACTAATATTCGATATGTGCTCATGAATGTCATGTAATCATTATTGAATTATGCACTAATGGTGCATTCCATGATATCCAGGTGGAAGTATTCTTTTTAAAAGGGGAAACAAAAGCTATTCATGAGGCATCTCTATCACTCCCAGAGTTATTTTTCTGAAGTGCACATAAAGGGACCCTCCATGTCTAAAATATCTGTGGATATTTGGGGTCATTTGTACCATGCGCTAACCCCGAACTGGCTTATTGTTGAGAAATCTTTTTCTTGATATTCTATATTCATTTTACTCACCGGTTCTTCGTATGATACAAACACACAGTCAGTGACCACTGACGTGACTACCGAGGTCTGGGAGAGTGAAATAATGTGAAAATCACCTTTTCCTTTTAGAGGGTTTAAGCACATAAAATAGTAAATTCATAAACTGATCAAACATTATAATCGTAAATTATAACATAGAAGGATAGCGAGGTGGGTTGAGATTGAGGGAAAAGTGAAGATAAAGAGACGAGTTAGTGAGATTGAAAAGGCTGGGGGAAAGGGACAAGGAGAAAAGGGAGAAATCGAGTTCTGATCATGCAGTTACATTATGTCTACATAAGAAGCGTTGTATACTGTCTGTAACGTTTCTGGATCATCATAAGAAATTTACCCAATCTCGCTGAAAACCACATGCACTGAAAACAGAAGTGGGTGTATGGGACTGCACACACATGTGGCTTGAATGTTCGGCCTGAACATTTCAGCTATTTCTCGTCAATATGAGGCTTTTTTAAGACCATGTACTTCTACTATGCTGTTCTTCGAAACCGCATAAAAAGAATGAGAAAGCTTGCAAATCATTTTTATACTTTCCCCAGTAGTCAAGCTTCTCTTTATGAAAGTAAATGTATGTTCAAATGCAAAAATATTTACACGAGTAGATATAAGACATGGGAGAGAAATAGGTCTAAATCAAAACGATAACGAAATATAACTTTCCCATCACCCCACTTCAGAGGATAAGGAAATGAATATTGTCCTATTTTGATAGAGGTAGAAACGATTACAATAAGTTTCTAATCGTAAAGTGTATTTTCAGGCATGTTCAGGTGGCTATTAATGTTATCGTAATGAGAGTATCAAGTTCACGGTTGTAACCATCAACAGATCTTAGCATTCTGTAACAGCAAAGGCATACAGCGCGAGTAGAAAAAAATAAAGAAACACGTTTCACCCGAAATGTCTTTTAAATCATACAGGATACGCCAAGCCTAGATAGCCATGTATGCTTACCTTGATAGGTTAAGCAAAATAAAATCGTAACAAATGCAAATAATGAAGGAATATTTTAAAATCGGCTATACCTGACTTTCGTTCGCATTTTCTGCATGGTCTGGGATATAAAGCTCATGTACAGTTTTAGTAGCAAAAATGATACTGGCAAAAAAAAAATGTTTTGAATATAGCATCATACTGTTCTCCTTGTATCAAAAGACACATGTACTAGATCGATTGGTATTCCATCCATGTTTACCGACACAATTTAGTGTAGGAACGCTTGGATAACGGCTTAACACGGACCTACGCTACCAGACCCTTCCACCCCACGGCTCCCCGCACCCTCGCCATATAACAATCCCAGCGCTATATTCATCTCTCATTATTTTGTTAAACTGAGGAGGAAAAAATTTCACAAGAACTTAGTATTGTTAGTATTTTCCTGCTATTTTTTCCTGTTAATTTTTTCCTGTTAATTGTAAGCGCCATGAACACCTACTTTGTGGTGAATATTAAGTAGCGCAATATAACTATTTCTGCAATGTGATCATTTATCATCTAATATCAAAGAAATTACGAAGACTTCTTTAGGGCATACATTCCCTTTAATGGTCACAATGATCATCGCTGACCTCCTTTTCCATGCATTATTCTTACTGTGTGATTACATGTGAAAGTGAAACTGCAGAATTGTTTGATATGAACACAATAATCTCTTGCATAATATACAAATAATCATTACAAAAGATTTAGATACAAAATTTTCATCTCAAAAGTCACAAGAAAGCAGAAAATATGAATGTGCACAATTTGCATTCACAGTTATTGAGCAGTTTTATTTTTTATTTTTTTTTTATTTTTTTATTTATTTATTTATTTATTTATTTTGTTTATTTATTTATTTATTTATTTATTTTTTTTTTTTTTTTGGGGGGGGGTGTCAGTTTGCTAGTATGTAATGTAAATTGATATCTTATTCCTCATTGCCATATCGAAGTCATCGTCTGGAGAAGATAAAAATATCCTCAGATTTTTGTATCATTCCAATCAGAAAACCACAACATTGTAGGGAAGGAAAATTTGTATTAGTCCCAAACCTTATTCAGTGATTTTCACCCATGGATGGGGTATTGAAAAGGTGTTTTGAGATAAACCAGAAAATTGTAGTCACAAGTTTGTATTTTGCTAGACTGTAAGTGACAAGTTGAGGATGGATCGCCAGTGCTGCATTATAATTCGGATAAACATGAATTTCGCACCTTTGAAGGAAAAGGAGCAGTACTTCGTCATCTTCCATCATAATTTTTCGTATGTTCTGTCTGTCGTAAATGAAATATAACATGCTTATAGAAGCATACAGATGTAATTCATTCTTTTTCTCTTTTGATGCGTTTTTTATGTTTTGATGTTTACAAAAAAGTAATTTGACACAAAGAAGCATTACATATTTTCAGCATAACATGATGTGATAAATTCTGGGATAAAATCATTAAAAGATATTGCTTTCTAAGGCAAATCCTGTCATTACATTAATTATACTGCAGGTTGGTTTACAGTGTAAGCAAAGCTAGTAACTTGACTATCCTTGCATAATATACATATGTAGTAACAAGAAGGAAGACAAAACTAAACAGAAGGAGAAAGGAGGTTTGTACACTGTAATGTAAGCAGTTTCATATGACTTGTGAGATCAAATCTTGAATAAATTATAATTATTTTCACTTTTTGAACCCTTATTTATCGTGTGTATAGGCCTTAAATTTCTATATGTGATTTGAAGAACAGAGGCAATTGTGATATTTAGACATTTTTGTTCCAAACTAACCCTATTATATACGAAGAAGCTTGATGGGAGGAATTTTAATTTGTAAACAAATTTTTAGGCATTTTACTGCCAGTGTTAAAGATCGTATGCTCGATCTGTAATGAATGGTTCGAATCCTGCTGGTTCCAATTTTTCTGAGTTGTGTTTTTCATTACAGATCGAGCATACGATCTTTAACACTGGGAGTAAAATGGCTAAAAATTTGTTTACAAACTAATCCTATATATATATATACAGGGATTATTGAGTAATAATTATCATCAACTGATAATGGACATGCAATACTATCTGTCATGCTGTCAATAACTCATTGTGTGCAAATGAAAAATTATACAGGAGGGCCATTCTTAGTCACGTGTGTGACCCCCAAACAGGGAATTTTGCTATTGTGGGCCCTATAATTTGAATAACCTTCCAACTGTGTTGGTTTTTCATGTATGTACAGAAAATACAGACATAGGTACATGGATTAAATAACAAAAACAAAAGTCAATGATAATACCTGTGCCACGTCAGAGGTCAAAAAGTTCAGGTCACGTGTGTGACCTCACACAAAAGCAGGGTTTTTAAAATTTACATTTCATCTTTCAATCTCTCTGTATTTTCAAAAGCTTCAATTTTCATATTTATGGCACGTATATTTCATGTTACTATTTCTTAGAAAATAGCATTAATTTTCTTGAAAGTTGTATAAGAGTTTCGTTATGTAATATTTTATATTACGATGCATGGTCATGTGTGTGACATGCCATAGGTATTGTGTCCAGATTTGGTGAACTATTTAAAATAATTAATTTTGCAATAGCTCTATGTGAATTATCATCAATACAGTAGAAAGTGATTCTCAGATCTTCTCTTTATGAAAAAAACATTCAACACACATTTTTTTAATCATTTTCATAATTTGATTGATAAACTGTGGAGGTGTTTTGGGCTAGTGAATAAAAAAGAGTACTGCAGATCACAAGGTATAGGGTTTAATAATTGTCATGGCACTAACGTCCTTTGGCAAAACATTTATCTGCATTTGCCATGCTTGATCCAGGTGTAGTAAGTGGGTACCTGTATAATTTATTTATTGAATGCACTGAGCGCCACGGTTGTCGTGCTAAAACCAGGGTAACAATATGCTTGTAGGGCCCCCAGGGAGAACAATATTTGTTACTGATGAGGCTACCCTGGGTGAACAAGACATTATTATTATTAATCATTTTATCATAATAATTTTAATTATTGTCTTAATAAAACATTATCATTAATATCTACTATTATAATGACGTGTATAATGCATAATGCAGTCTTGTCATGCGGAAATGCACTAGAAGCAGGGAACTGCTAGAAACAAAATTGCACAACTTTACCACACATATAGTTCAATGTTAACAAGGCACACAAGGCTACGTACTCGTTCCCTTAGAGCGCCATTTTTCTTTTCAACAACACTCTTTTGCTCACTGTTAATTTTTCAGCTCAAGTTATACGCAATAGGCTGTTACCACATCACATCGATTGAATCTTTCCAACAGCGGTTTTTCCCCATTGTGAGAAATTGTGAAGTATGAAACACATTGAATGATTTACATAATAATAAAAATAAGATTCGTTTCCGTGACAAAAGGTGCGAAAAAGAGATCAATATGTATACCTTTGTGTTCTGTTTGTGTTTCTCTGTGTTTCTTCATTCCTGTAATCATTGACCCCTTGAAATTTGGGAAATCGTCAATTTGTCTCAATATAAAAAAAAGAAAACAAACCCTGTCTAACCCTATGGTCTAACCCAATTAAGTGTGCATATATCACATACAGTATAGTGTATACTGTATACCAGGAAAAGCCCGTACAATCATGTACTCGCAGTCTGTTTGCTCACAGCGGTAAAATTCATAAAAATAAATTATGAGACGAATCAAGACTGAACTCGAAAAAAAAGAGATTAAACATATATCCCTTCATCATTGGCGGGTCCAGGGGGGGGGGGGGGGGCATTCCAACCCGTACCCCCCCCCTTTTTAGAACGAAAACCTTTTTTTCCTTTTTTTTTTTTTTTTTTGCTTGTCGGAGAATTATGGAGGGAAACTGGACCCCCATAACGCCCCTTTTTCGAGAAGATTTTTTTCCAAAAGTTTACAAAGCTGCATTTGTGTGCCCCCCTTATACCAAATCCTGGATCCGCCCCTGTTTTCACCATGAAAACACATATGAATGGGTAGAACGCCTTGCCCTAGATTATGCTATATTATATTGCTTTGTGGTTTTAGAGCGCTCTAACAAGGTAGGTGTGAAAGGTCTCTCATTCTATTTCAGGTGTAATAAACTCTACAGCATTACAGGAACCCCCCCCCCCCCCCCGAGACAATTTATCTGCCATAGGAACTTTTGGTAGGTCTTCCCTATGAAATATACCTAATGACATGAACTTGTTAAAATACATTTCTTTTTCATTTGTGAATGAAAGTAATAATCCTCTCCAAATAGTAATACAAGTCCGTGATGCATGTGTACGTATTATGAAATAATGCATGATGCTCCTTTAACGAACATTTAAAGGGATACTTAACCGCAGATTGTGGACGTTTTTAACGTTTTTTTTACCCTCAGTCTAAACATAAAGCATGAGATTTTCTAGGTCCAGTTATTCCATGTATGTCTAATGTAATGTAATGTACTGTAATGTAACGAGTATTATTTAGTAGTGTAATGTAAATTTATCTATGTTTAAAGCGCTTTGTACCTCTAGCAAAAAGCGCTATATAAATCAAATTATTATTATTAATTATTATTATTAATGCCGCGAGATGGCACCGTGATCGTTACCGGATCATGCCGTTGCCCCGTGGGGCGCAAACCTCGGATAGACTGGAACATGCACGCTCCGCCTGAGCTCCAGCTCTCGTGCGAGATTCGGTCTGCTTCGTGCAGTCGAAATGTAATCCAACTTAGTCCAAAATCAATATCACATTGATATAGGTATAAATTGTAATACCTTATTGAATTTACTATTACCATATTACATGTTTAATCTGTTTAAGCATCGGCTAGGTGCAACCCTATTTCCCCAAGGATTTTCAAAGTTCCTACTCGGGCAATCATCACCTCATATTCAGGCAGCGAAGTGCCCGAATCCCTCAATTTTATAACATATCTTTTATTTTTTGATGGCGAAAAAACATTTTTCCTAAAGTAAATGATCCTATTTTGAATAATGGAAAGTTGATAAATTGACTACAATTCTGTATTAAATTGTGAATCATTTTTTGTTTATCGAAGATCGATACCTTAAAAATATCTTTCCAGATAAAATTTGTCAAAGATTTAATGTAAACAAACACATAGTTTTCTATTGTGTTTTGCATATGCTTTGTGATATAATGAATACTAGTTGGGCCTGATCAGTCCCATCCTGCCATGTGTTCTGTCTGTTCCCACCTCCCCGTAGTCTGTATTATGTTTAACCATAAAGCTTTATAGTTTCAATTGTCCTTCAAGGGCATTGTGTACGTAAACACACATCGCTTATCATAAAATATGTGAACACCATTTCGTCTTGGAGGACAGCTTCAACAATGCATTACACGTTCTATGCACGATTATGTTAGAATAATAGAGAGCCTTGAATAAACCAACTGGGGCTACTGGGGGTTTCTCTTCTTCGTTGTATGACCTGCGTACCAACCTGAAATTGACTAATAATTCAAATCCAAATTCAAATTCAAATTCGTATTTATTTAATTTCCAACAAAGAAAAGACAATTGCATTACAAATATTGTTACAGATAGAAGGTTACATGCAAACAAAAATGGTGATCTTAGTAACTTACTGTTTGCAAACCAGAGTGTAGCTCCATTATTTGAACTATCAGCATGGTAGCATTGTAAGAAACTCTTTTCATTATTTTTGACTAATTAAACAAAGGGAGAGGGTTGCCTTTTCTTTACATAAAGTCTATGTTTAGTTTAAGTGACTCCATACATGAATTTCCTGTCTTTTACACTTCAGTCTTTCGAAATTTATATTTTGTATCGCGCATTGGTTGACTAAATATTATAATGTGAAACATTTTGGACAATATGAGAGGTAGGAAACCAATGCATAGGTCCTCTTGACAAACGGGTTTCGTTGTACTCCATGCACTTCCCCAACTTTCGCAATGTAGATGACACTTTTTAATTTTTTTACCTGCAGTCTGCAGGATCCATAAGTGCAGAACGACTGTATATTAATTAATATATTGGACAGGCGCTTTGACGACCCCCCTTTTTCGAACCCTGATTGTTGAGTGCCCCCCCCCCCGACTCCCCCGACTCCCCCGACTCCCCCTACTCTCCCCCGACCCCCCCCCCCCGACTCTCCCCCGGACTCCCCCTCCCTCTTTCTCTTTATTTCTCCCGCCCTCTCTCCCTCTCTCTTCCTCCCTCTCTCTCCCCCTCTCCCTCCCTCTCTCTCACTCTCACCCACCCTCTCCCTCTCTCTCAGTCTGCGCAACTATTGCAGTTGCTGATGATACTATTCAAAACCGGTTCTACACTTTGGTTGAAGTAGGCCTACTCACGTCATGCAACCCTGGGTGTAGATGTGTTACCTCGGAGACAACAGTCAGCATGGATCCATAAATGATGATGCGAAACATCAAACATGATTTTTTTGTGATTGTAATTACATACATAACTCTCCCTCAGTTTTTTCCTCTTACTCTAGTCTCTCCCTCTCTCTCTTTCAGTCTGGAGTTGCTTTCCACGACAGTTCATACTTGTAAAAACCGGTTCTAGCGTAGTCTGCAAGCACGTGTCAGAGCAGCTATAGTAAAGTGCATATGGTAGTCTTACAGCGCAGACACTTTTTTACGACTGACCAGGATTTGTGCCTGCATACTAATTCTAGCCTTGCATGCTTTAGTTGGTAATATTGCATGCCATGCAACCCGGGTCAGTGGAGAATGGAGACCTTTCTCCATTTTTTCCTTCAATATGAAAATCGCTACAAATATTTCACTTATTAACTTCTTATAGGCCTAGGCAATGAATTGAGAATATATTTATTTCTATCGACTGACTCATTCACTTCCTGTATGACAGTGTTGACCTGGATTTCTAATTATGCAGGATTATTTCCATATGCGTACAATAGGAAGATCGATAATCATTAAACTGTCATCAGGACCCGAGTCTCTAGGACTGACATTTTGACCATTAGCATAATCATATACGTAATAATTGATTCCAATTAGACACGTACTGTCCACTTTGGGCTAATTTTCTCATAAATATGCGATGACCAATGACAAATTGTTGTTTAGGAAACAAATAAAGGTTACAGGCATAGCCAGGGGCACAAGGTGGCCATGTCCCACCCCAAAGTTCATCCGCTAAACAAGGGTCATCCAAGGAACTTGAGTGTATCTAAGTTTGTGTATGGAAACGAAATACGAAATGATAAGCCTCAAAAGGAAATCTTTATAAGCTCATTTGCAAATGACAAGTAAAATGTGTACAGATCTGTTATATCAATGTTAAACATGTTTGCCTCGCTTGCGTAGCGGAGCGAGACTATAGCTTTCTATGGATGAGAGGTAGAATCACCAAATTCATACCACAGGTACATCTCCTAAAAGCGCAGGTCAAGTTCGAAAATGAGTGGAATGTGACCAAGGTCAAAGGTCAAAAGGCCAATGAACTTTCAATGAAAAATCACCACATATAACTTTCTGTACCTTTGAAGTAGGACCACGATTTTTCATTTTACAATATTTACAGGAAACATAGATCATGGTAATTAGATCATGGTAAAATGGAATTAGACTTTCTTATGAAAATACTGAATATTAGCGATCGCAAAAGAGCTCTATTTACATATATTGCACTGGCCCCGTGGCCAGCACAAGCAAAAAGAAAGTGGATCGCTGTAGATGAAATATAAGTCAAATTTGCTTTGCCAGATAAAACGGATGTGTCAAAATGAAGATGCGATGTAGAAAATGTTGGTAGTCTGTGAACTTGTGACTCAGTAGAAAAGAACGTGTTCCCTAGATGAAAACTTCCTACTAGGTGAAGAGCTGAAAAACCATGTGCTCCGTAAATTAATGTCATTGGATGTTATTGTTGCCTGGATACAAACCAAGTTCTATTATAAGGGAGTGCACATACGTTCGCGACTGTATTTTCCTGCTTGGAACCATTTTAAATGTTGTTGTTCAATATCATCTGCGTTCAATTATTGATTTTATGATTAATTACACTTTTTCTCTCTTTTTAAATTATTATTTTAATGGACGTGTTGTTTATGCCCTTAATAATGTCTGGATATAAATATTTTTTCCTCTCTCTTGATTACTCGTACTCTTTTTTGATGACCTCAATCAACCGGTCCAGTGAGTCACGGCAACATTGACATGAACACCTAACACGGCAATAAACACTGTAATTAGAATAAAATGCTCGTCCAAAAACTCCTGACATCATGCTGATGAATGTCACTTACTTTAACTTCCTTGTAAATAGGATGGTGCCAAATTATGTGTATACTTGAACACCATAGTATAACACGCTGAAATTCAAATCGTTTCTCTTTTGGCATCCATTTCAGTTTGCTAATTAATTCACTTGATGGAGTCTCAAATTTTTGTTTGAAATTATTCTAGCAGCTCGTTTTTGAACTTTCTGAAGTTTATAACGTTTGTTCCTGATATCGATTGGACCACACACAGGAACAAACAAAATGAGGAATCACGAGTGCATTATACAGCATCTTTAAAGATGTTAATGGTCAATAATCCTTCGCTCATTTTATTACACTGACATTTCTCTGCGTTACCTTTATTTTGTCAACGTGTTTTGACCAATTAAATTCTTCATCAATTAATATACCAAGACATTTGGCGACATTAACTCTTTTCAATACCTTTCCATTTATAGAAACATTGAAGGATGTTATTTTGTTTAATAAAATTAGCTCGCGAAGCTATGACCATGACGCATGTCTTTTCGGTATTTAATACAAGGCGGTTTTGATTAATCCATACCATTAATTCTTCCAGTGCGAAAGAATGTTTTTCTTCAACCTCTGCTACGCTACTTCCACTCACAGTTAAAGTGGTATCGTCCGCTTACATATCAACATAACCATCAGATATACAATTTGGTAAAGTATTTACATAGATGGAAAATAATAACGGACCCAAAATAGACCCCTATGGTACGCCCATGAATACAGTTAATGGATTAGATTTTGCACCTTTAAAATGAACAGACTGTTCACGACCTGTTAAATAAGATCTGAACCATTTCACACATTCATGTGAATACATCCAATAGCAGATAACTTTTCTAATAAAAGATTGTGATCAACTGTTAAAATTTAATGCTTTATACGAAGGTCTATGAAAGCGACTCCAGAGATCTGTCTTTCAATGTTCCATGACAAATTATTTCATAAATTCAAGAATGCTTTGCTCGAAAACCGGACTGACTGGAGTTCAATATATTATTACTGTCAAAGAATTCAGAAAGTTGGCGATGTACAGCCCTCTCTATGATTTTGCTAACAACAGCCAAAATAGAAATTGGGCGGTAATTGCTTGGATCGGACATATCACTAGCTTTAAAAATTGGAATTACCCGAGCTTCTTTCCAACCCTCGGGTACACATCCCGTGGTGAAAGATGTATTTATGATATCGGTTAACGATTTCGCTATCACAATGTTTCGTCATTTTTAGAAGACAAGAAATGTGGTCATCGCCAGTAGCTTTATCTTTACACGTGCGATCAATTTCCTTAATGACGAAATCCTAAGACACACAGTCCAAATCAAATTGCGAGATATGATTAATCGGAGTAACGTCACCGATATGAGATTCAGTTCTCGATCTTTTCAGTTTTTTTGTTATATTGGCAGCACAGGTAGTAAAAGAGTTATTGAAAGCTTTAGCTATTTTAGGTGGAACTGATATACGAGCACCATCAATTTCCAAACTATGCGGCGATATCTTGCTGGATTTTGGAATTACACGTTTCAGACACTTCAATATATTCCGAGCATTTCCATGAATTTCTTCAATAAAGTTACAATGGTATTCTTTCTTCCTGTTTTTAATAATGGAGGATGGACGCTCTTTCATGAAGAGGAAATTCGCTATCACAATGATGTCAATAGGTCTACTGATCAAGTTGTCGGTCACCAGTATCCTAAAGACATAAGTGAATTCTTTCTCCAAATGCTAGCTAGTACTGGTATGGAGCAGATCGTCGACTTTCCTACTAGAAATAATACCAACCGACCGTCTCTCCTTAACCGTTGCGAAGGATTACCAGGCCTGAGTGACCATGATGCCATCTACGCTGACTGGAATATTAGGGCTGGAAGAAAGAAACTGACAGGCCACAAAATATCCTTATGGAAAAGAACTGATTTTTAAGTGATACATAGGAACACTAAGTTGTGGACCGACAACTTTGTTTCCCGTCATTCTACAGCTACCACTGTGGAAATTCTGTCCGACGAAATTGAGCAGTTCCTAAAGAAGACCCTTAGTGAAGATGTTCCTTTCAAGCTCAGCTCAACCAGATTCAACCAGCCTTGGTACAACACATCGACCAAAAGGATTTGTCGCAGGATAGCAAGATCATACAAAAAAGCCAAAAGGACCAACAGAGATAGGGACTGGAAATGGTATAGAAGACTCAAGAAGGAAGCCCAAACAACTTGTCTCAGTCTGTATCGGCAACACTATCTCAATCTCCACCCGCGACAACTGCTTCTACACCGAGCGACATACCGATAAGTCAAGACGCCGTAATTACCCCACCGCTACGTTCGCAAGAAATGGCCAGTATGTCTTCCGACTCTGAGCCGGTAAGTCGCTCTGAATTTCAGCAAACATCTAACACTATCATTGACAAACTAGACTCTTTAAGTTCAAACATCTCTGCTATGCGATCAGAAATAAGCGAAATTCGTGCTGTTGTATCTGATTTAGAGGTGACTACAGCTGACACACAGGCTAGGCTAACACAAGTGGAAAACGAAGTGTTACCTAAAATGCAAAACGATTCAAAGAAGTTAGAAATGGAGATTAACGATAAACTGTTAGCCCCTAGAAGTTCATGAGCGCAAAATGAATTTGCTGGTGTATGGTATTCAGCAATTACAAGGAGAAAGTGTTGTTGGAGTTGCAAAGGAAATCTTTAAAGACTTAGGCATCTCTGAGGATATTCCCTTTGCTAATATCCATGTTTGCCCCGTCGCGCTATGCAAGGAAATAGTCAGCATCAAGTTGGCCCAGACCCTATCATTATTCGATTCATCTCTGATAGACCGTGATGCTATGTTCAACGCTTACCAGCAAAGGATGATAAGGAAATCTGCAAGTAAAAGCAGAGATCAGCCATTAGTTGGTAACATCAGTCCTCCTCCTACCGGAAAGTACCCTCAACTGAGGATTGCGACAGATTTGCCTGCTTCACTAAAGCATAAGAGATATCTGCTGGAGAAAGAAGCGTATGCACTAAGAAAGGATCATAACAAATCTACTAGGATAAGATTGCTCGGTGTGAAGTTATGCCTTCAGATCAAAGATAAAGGTTCTCAAGGAGGATGGAAGAATGTTAGTGGCTGATTGAAATATTCTCAGAAATGGAGAGCTAACCTATAGTTCCTTATGTAATACCAATAATCAGAAGATCATGATGATGTTTTCAAATGAAGTGATAAGGAGATCTACAGGTAAAATCAGAGATCAGTCATTAGTTGGTAATATCAGTTCTCCCCCTACCTACATGTACATGTATGCACAACTGAGAATCGCGACAGAATTGCCTGATTACGAAAGCGCAAGAGACATCTGCTGAGTAAGAAGTGTATGCACAGAGAAAGGATCATAGCACATCCATTAGGATAAGACTGCTTGGAATGAAGTTATGTCTTCAGGATAGAGATAAAAGTTTCTTCAAGGAGGATCAACAAATGTCAGTTGTTTATTAAATATTTTCAGAAGTCGAGAGCCAATCTCTAGCTTCTTTACCCCAACAATAATAAGGTCATGGTTGTTGTTCCCTAAGTACATGTACCTCATGATGATATTTATTAAGCATTTCACAGGAAGCTCTTTAGTACACTGTATATCTAAAACATGATTTCAGATGTTGAGAGCATCTCTTTACATACACTCCTACAAGACGAACAGATATGTAGAAATCATGTCTGCAGTATGAAGTTGGTCTTATCTTTAAGAGGAAAACATTCTTAAATTGGAAGCATGATTGTTGTTTTCTATCGTTAACTCACATACATGTAACGGTTTTTTGAAGAAACTCCTTTCCAGTTTTGTAATGGTATAAATTGTGTTGTTCTACATGTATCTTGATCATATTGTATTTATGCTTATAACTCTGAAGACCAGAGCAAAGAGATCAATTTGTATAAAAGAAATAAATATCAACTTTCAAGTATGTCATGTTTTGAAGAGATAAATTTTTTCAATGTTTTCTGTTGAAATTGAGATCCCCCCCTTTTTTGTACAATGATATTTACAAACCAGAAAGTTTTTTACTTAAACACAAACAGTCCACATGCTGTATCAATTCTACAGAGAGTTTCTTTTTACAATACACTTGTATACATGTATACCAACGCGCTTCTCAAACAGGAATGGAGTAAATCCTGACTGTAGTACACAATGATTTAAGTTTGTAAGAAAGGTCTCATAAATTCTTTTTAAAGAATAAGCATACTATTGTTATCTTTAGATTGAAAACATGACTGCTGTACTTTATCTTACATTTTCTAATGGTTTTGTAAAAACCATTTTCCTATCAGGTACTGTACTCATACTATATCCTCTTTATAGTCATGATAGCATTTATGTATAAAACTCTGAAGAACTGAGCACTATCACTTACCACAATCCCAACAAGAGGAAATCCTTTCAAAAAAATCTTGTTTCCTTTTACATGTACCTCACGACTGTAGTGAGCTTCTATTTACATGAATATTCCAAGAAGACAAACACATACATGTAGGTAGACATCCGGTCTCCAGTACTCATTTTGAATAGTAAAATTGTCTAAATGTTACTCTCATATTAGAAATGTCATTGTCTTCCATAATTGACTCACAGATATGTAATGGTTTTGAAGAAACTACTTTCCAGATTTGAACTGGTATAAACACTATTGTGTTGCTCTGTCTTGGCCAAACTGTATTATGTACATAGTTCTGAAAGTAGAGCAAAGAGAACCAGTTGTAAACAAGAAATAAATCTCAATTTTCAAGTATGGCATGTTCACAAGAATTAGAATTCTCTGAATGTTTTCAAATTAAATTGAGATCCCCCCCCTGTTTTATTGGATAGTGATGTTTACAAATCAGGAAGCTTCTTATTTTTTTTATACACAAACAGACCAGATGTTGCATTGTTTCTGCAGAGAGCTTCCTTCTACAAAACTTTACCAACAAGATTCTTGAAAACAGGGATGTAGTAAATATGAAATGGAGTTGGATAAATATAAAGAATGAAAGGAGACAGGTTTTATTATAAAATAATAAACAATCCAAATTGCTACCTTTAAATTAAAAACATGACTTCTATTTTTTCATCTTTAATCAAATGCTCCAATGATTTTGTATAAACCACTATCTATTTCTGTACTGGTTTCTTATCTTCTCCACATAGTCATGATAGTACTTATGTTTACGGGGTGTTGCAGGAAAATATTTGCAGTCAATTGCAATTTTTTGTTGCAAATTTACAATTGATGTATCAATTTATAACTATAGCAAAGTGATATTTACTTCTCGTTTCAGGAGGCAGACTGGCGGTCAAGTGTGAATCTGCATTATGGTTGATTTTAGGACCCATAATTGACTTGCAGTCGATTGTAAGGTTCTTGCAACGCCCCATAAAACTCAAGAATAGAGCTCTGTTACTTTTCCATATACATGTACATTTAAAAGTAATGATGTAACTTGACTATAGTACACATGAGATTAAGTTCAAGAAAGAAATAGGCCTACCATTGTCGAAAAGTGAGATGTTTCTATGAGATTGAATTCGCTGTATATTTCATTTTTATCTTGTAATGAAATTGATAGGCTGGGAATGTTTTTTTTCTAGTGTATTAATTTCATCATAATAATAAACGAGGAATGTTTTTATTTTTCATCATATAAATTTAGACCAGATGACATATTGGTTCTGTATGAATATCTTCCTTTTACCTGGCTTTCTATCAAGTTTGATATTAACTTAACAGAGATGTAGAGAATCCTAATGCAGTACTCTGGCAATTCAAGTTGGGAAGAAATATTAAAAATGAAGGATGACCGGACATTTGACAACATTGACATCCGTAACTTTATTATTGGTCTTTCTGAAACATGGCTGCAAGACCAGCCTCACTTGTTTTGTTCTCTTTCTCAGCATAATCTTATCTTTAATAACCGTATGAATAGAAAAGGAGGTGGCGTTGCGATGTATGTCCCAAACCATTTGAATTTTAAAGTTCTTACTGACTTAAACACAATGAATGTATCCATGGAAGTTGTTTTTATAGAATTATTCTTACAAAATAAGAAAAACATCGTGGTTGGTACTATTTATCGCCCCCCTTCTTCCAATCACAACGAATTTTTAGTTGAATTGCAGCGTCTATTAGTTCACCCTCTCCTTCAAAACAAACATTGCGTTATTATGGGAGACCACAATGTCGATTTGTTAAAATGCAATGATAATCACTTTTCCCGTGATTTTTTGGACACCTTTCTCTCTTACTCTTTTGTTCCAGTAATATCAAGACCCACTCGGTTGTCCAATCAGTCGTTTTCTCTCATTGATAATATCTTTACAAATCTTGATCACTTACAAATGGAATGTGGCATTATACTTTCAGATATATCCGACCATTGTCCAGTTTATTGTAAAATCCAAAACATTTTAGACATTGTTAAATCCTTCAAAAATGATACGGAAATTTACTGACGCCAAAATAAATAAACTAAAGGAAAAGCTTGGGTCGATTAATTGGACAGAGATTGTATCCGAATCTGATGTCAATGTGTCCTACGATATGTTTATTCAAGTCCTAAATAGATCTCTTGATGAATGCATTCCACTGGAGAGATGTAAATTTTCCAATCATAGACATGAACCACGTAATCCTTGGGTTTCCAAGTCCTTATTAAGATCCATTAATAGGAAAAATAACCTGTATTACAAATTCCGTGCGAATCCCACTCCCAAAAATCGTGATAAATATACCAAATACAAAAACTTATTGACGAAAATTTTACGACTTGAGAAACAGAAGTATTATTGTTCCCAGTTTGAAAAAAAGAAATGTAACTTAAAGGAAACGTGGGGAGTTATTAACGAAGCCCTGAACAAAAAAAGTAATCTAAAAAGCATAAATCAAATTCGTGAAGGTAATAAGATCGTCAATTACGAAGAATCCATAACGTCTTTAATGATTACTTTTCAAATATTGGACCTGATCTTTCCAAGAAAATTAATGCAAGTAATAAACCATTCCATTCTTTTTGCAGAACAAAAATCAGAATTCTATATTTTTCAATCCTACTAACTCAACTGAAATCTTAAAAATTGTAAAAAACTTCAAAGATAAAAGAAGTTCGGGTCATGATGGCGTTAGTAATTTTTTATTGAAAAAAAAATCATAAACGAAGTTGTACCCTCAGAAGTAGAACACATTTTTAATCTATCCATGACCCAGGGTACTGTACCTGATAGCATGAAAATTGCAAAAGTTGTTCCGATCTTCAAAAAGGGCGACCCCTTAGATGCATGTAATTATAGGCCAATATCTCTCTTGTCTTCTATTTCTAAAGTTTTAGAAAAACTTATCTATGATCGCACTTTAACATTTTTAACAACTAATAACATATTCTCCAATTCTCAGTTTGGTTTTAGACAAAAGCACTCGACAGTTCACGCTATTTTAAATTTCATCAATCATGTTGCTTCTGCAATTGATGATAACTGTCATACCCTTGGGATGTTTTTGGACCTTTCCAAGGCCTTTGATACAATTGATCATCAAATCCTATTATATAAACTCTCTCATTATGGTATGCGTTTTTTTTTTTTTTACATACAGAGCATTTCTTTTTTTTTTTGGGGGGGGGGGCAAAGCGTGGCACTGTGTCGTTTTCATGTCGGGAGTCTCACACCCTCTTCCCGATGGACATTTTTGTCAATTTTTATATTTTTCGAATGCACATCCATAGCTCTTCCTTCTGACAAATGGTTCCTTAGTTTCAAGGGGAAATATTTATCCCAAGTTTAGGGGCCGTATGACACCCCATCCCGACGGGAATTTTTGTCAGTTTTTTTTTTGTGTTTTGTAATGTCCAGTGATACTAATTCCTACTGACAAAGTTTGGTGCATGGGGGAGATGGGGTGAAATCGACCCAGCTTTGGGGTCTATTTTGGGGCTCTGGGGTGGTATTCTGAACATCATTTTATCTCTAAAATGTTTTATTTTGTCTTTTTTTGTATTCCGAGACCACATTTTATCTCGGATTTTAAATCATATTTTATTTCCTACCTCGTGCGTGCCTATCCATGTTGTACGCATGATACGCACAGCTTTAAACGCTTACGCCAATCATATTTGTGGGAAAGATAAAATAAAACTTAAAATAGGGTAGAGGCTATTTTATCTCTAGGATACACGGTGAGTGCGATATATTTGTACACACATTATGCTAGTCGTGCGATCAAAATAAACAAAAAGATACTGAGTACTGACTAATTTCTCATGCAACATTCTCATATGATTATCGAATTCTATTACAAGATTTTTGCCAACTAATATCACACTTGCAATAACTGTCATGGTCTTCTAAAACCTCGGAAAGTACCCTAGTCGTTTTCATGAAATCCTAGCAAAAAGCGCGATTGCGCTTTGATGCACGCGTATTGAAAATTTTAAAAATAGCGCATTCGCTCTTTTGCCCAAGAGACTGGCGGAGAGCATTTCTATTGACTGAGCATGATGAAAGTGAAATTTAACGGCATTTGTTATTGCTTAAGGCATCATAAATGGGCGTGTCTTAGATAAGATAAAACCTCGCTGAAATGGTTCTCAGAATACCGATTTAAAAATATTTTAAGGGTATTTTATTTCACTGACTTTAAAATCTAAAATGAAGCTCAGAATACCGCCCCTGGGGGCTAAACCCGACGGCTATGGTCAGGCTGACAACCCTTGTGTTAATGACTTAGATGGTCAAAATGGGGTAACTATTTCGGGACAGGCTTCTGCCCTACAACATTCATACCACAATTACATCCCTTGAAGGCAGAGGTCAAGTTAGTAAAATAGGTCAAAGGTAATAAACCTCATTGACGGTCGCTGAACACATAAAAACTCATAGCGAGATGCACGTGAGACAACGCTTGTTAAAAATAGCACTAAAACATTTTCAAGTAAAATATGAAAGCATAAGGGTCATGAAAATGTGTAATGAACTGTATGGCCGATATCCACCAGATTCGCACTCGCACTCCTCGCCACCCAAACCCTCAACAACTACACTGTCTTCCTAATGAACGCTTATTGCTCTCATACACATACAACACATTTCTCCATTTTAGCCGATTTACTAACACAGTGCCATTCAAGCCCGTATCCATTCAAGCAACCATGCATTACATCGTGTATACCCAAAACAAGCACTTCATATAACGGTGAAATATCTCTTGCCACTTTCAAATCTTTGAAAGAAATACGAAAGAAACAAAGCTCACACGATTTAACCCACATGCAAAAACTTTCGCAGATTCCAATTAAGTCTTTATTAAAAATCCATCTGTTCCATCTAATATTCATCTTAGTAAACGAAGAAGCTTGATGGGAGGAATTTTAATTTGTAAACAAATTTTTAGGCGTTTTACTCCCAATGTTAAAGATCGTATGCTCGATCTGTAATGAAAAACACAAGTCATAAAAAATTGGAACCAGCGGGATTCGAACCTGTCATCTACTGCTTGCCGGGCAGCGACTTAACCACCAGGCTACGGCCAGAATTCCGCTAATCACAATGACAAAAGAAAGGTTGGGACAATATTAATCGAGCTAATTTATATTGAAGTCGCCCGTATCATCTCTGTCCTAAAAAAAATAAAGTATCTCGGTCATGGATTCCAGATCTTTTAATTTCAGTCTTTGAAAATGTGTATTTTGAATTAGTTTCTTACATTGATAAGGATCAATAATAATTCTACACTATCAGAGATAGATAGTAGGTAGATCCTCTTCAAATGTGTTCCGGTTCACTCCATACTTCCTCCACTTTTTTGGTAATGCACGCTCTAAACACTAATTAAAATATTAAATCACCATCATTTAAAAGAGCAGAGGAGTGACCACTTTTCAAAATGGTAGATTAACACTTTTAACCAACTGGATTCAGCCTTTATGGTGGGCGTTAGAAAAAAAGGAAACCCAACTTTGAAAACTTCCTGTAAATGAACTGTATGTGTATGAAATGAAATACATACCACATGATAAAGTAAATCATAATCTTTCCAATGGTAACTTGTTTAGGTTTCCAGGATCATGCATCACTGAACACCATTGTCTTCAAAATGTTGTACTAAAAGCTAGTTGGTTCACTTTCTTGTAAAACACAATAGGCATGATGTTAAGGAGATGCCTTTTGTGAAATGGCCTGGGAGCTGCAATTCTCGTTGTGGATAATTTTCTTTTTTCAAATTTGTGTTAATGAGATGTTATTCACCCATGATTCAGGATTTTGGCTTTATAAAACCCTTTTCAGATGGGAATCATTTTGCAAAGTCAAAGAAGACAGTCTCTGAATTTTAACAGGGCTGCATTCCCCAAAACCAGTGCGAACCAATGGGATTGAAATATCACAAAGAATTGCAAAATCAAAGACAAAGAGCATAAAGAAGGAAAATCAAAACTCATACGTGTGATTCAAGATTTTACTTATTTTCAAAAGTGTCAGCTTTTAGTTCAAAATCGGTGGAAGATGCCTGCAGCACTCAATACAAATGAACCTGTTCTCTGTGCTCTCTGAAGATCTCACTTCTTTGTCACAGTTTATGACTATCGACTCGTTCCATGCTTTGTGAAGTTCATAAGACTCTTTAAGGCGTAAAATTAATCATCATGAGATTTGCTTACTAACGCATTGCCATGAAGAGCAACCGAGCTAGTTTACAAAGCCATTTAACCCAAACCACGTACGCCTATTGTGTATTACAAGAAAGTGAACCAAGTGGAATTTTGGACAAAATTTTGAAGATAATGGTGTTCATTGATGCGTGACAAGCTACCATTGGAAAGCAAATTCATTATTTTTTAATATATGAAATTAAACGCCAGTAAATAAATAGTCGACTTGTAGGAAATTTTCAATGTTGGGTTTCCTTTTTTTTAAACACCCAGTATATTGGTGTCACAGGGATCCGGACTTTTGTTTTATCTATTCATTACTGTTTTTCAATACTAAAATCCATTTATTCTGTCACGTATTCATTTATTTATCGCTTGTTAGAGTTCTGCCCCATAACATTTTTTTTCTTTCCATGCCAGTTCATATACCGGTTAATACCAGTTTTCGCCTTTCTGAGCTTTGCACACAATGCAATTTACTGTATATTGCAGTTGATATTATCCGATGTTCCTCGTGCTTTTACTCCAATTGTAGTCGCAATAAAGATGGATTAACACAGAAAGGCCAGAGTTTCGAACTTTCCCCATAAACATTATACGTACATACGTACATACATTTTGAAGAGATACGTACATACTTGAAGCATTAGGAATTTATCGGACATCTGCATTTGGCTAATTTATATACTTAATAGGAATGCGATAATCATTCATTTTCATTTTATAGAATTGTAATTCAACAATCAAACACTTCCTTCAGCCATTGACTTTAAGTCCGGTATAAAAAGACATGGACAAGTCCAACGTTACAAAGTATCGGGGAGGGGAACCGTTCGGTTGAACCATGTTAAATTTAGATATGTGAACTGATAATGATGGAACGGAATGAAGCACAGAACACCTACACATTACACACGAGACAACATATATATTTGCTTCGACATTAACATTAAAAGTCAGCAAATAAACTTGAAGACCACGAGCCGAAAGTTTGTAAATTAACCGAGTGACCTGCTTCATTCCGTTCCATCATTATCAGTTCACATATCTAAATTTAACATGGTTCAACCGAACGGTACACACATCCACATCTCTCTCGCTATATATATATATCTGATAATATAATACACTAAGGATTTCGGGCTCTTTTTTTGGTTCAAATAGGCTCCTCCCCTGGCCCTTTCGGTCCCCGCCTTTTGGTACCCACGGGTGGGGAAGGGTTCTTAGGGTGGTGGGAGGCACTTCTTGAGGGCTGACGTCCCGTCCATATTTCATAAATTCATTTTTAAACATTCAATTTCCGCAGGGAGTAGGCCTAATAATTCTAACAACCCATGAAGCGGGTTTGTAGCGCTTTGTAGCTTCATGCAGCCCAGCCCATGCCCTTTCCCTGTGAAGGGGATGTATGCCAAAGAACAGCATGGCCATATCCGCATGCATCCATGGCTTCAGCATACAGTACAGTATTATACACACGTGTTAGATCGTTCGCACGCAGAGAGCTCCATCCTTTGAAGCGTCATGGTCACACACACAGTTTAGTGTGTATATGTTTCACGACGATCGCTACCGGTACGGTATAGTCTGCAAGCACAGACCCTAATTTGACACTTTATCAGAAAATCTGATAAGAATTCCTTCGAAAATATTTCCATAATGATTATGAATACGTATAATGATATTAATCCCTTCTCCCCTGGCCCTGGGGGTGATGGGATGACAATGGAATGGGGGGAGCGGGAAGGGGGGGGGGGGGGTAGTAGGGGGAAGTCAATCCGTCGGTCCTCCCAAGACCCATATAAGGGGGCCATAATCCCCCTGAAAATAAAATGACAAATTCATTTTTCTCATTTTTGCATCCTTTACAGGGGACGTACCGCTAATTATGGATGTTACTCTGAGTATTAATAAACCACAGAAACATGGCAAGATCAAATCGCTCCCTCTAGGTCTATGCATGGATATTCTACTCGAACATTATTATATCCATATCATCAATTTTCATCAAGATTAAAAGGAATTTTCTTCAGAACTCATGCAAGCTTTGGATGAATAAGACATATTCACATGATCAGGGGCGGATCCAGAATTTAATATAAGGCGGGGAAAACAAGTCCAGGTTTGTCAACTTTTGGAAAAGGCAGACCTGGGGGGGGGGGGGTGGCGGGAATTTTTTTTTCGTCAGACCTAGAAAATTCGCTCAGGAGGGGGTGGTTATGGGGGTCCCTCAACACAATCAACAAAAGGGCGGATCGTCTATGGTCAAAATGCATACTTTCCTGCACCTGAACGGGGGGGGGGGGGGGGGGGGATGGCACGGGCCAGAAGCACCCCTCCCCTGGGTCCGCCAATGGACATGTTGTAAATACTTCTTGGTAAAAATAACTTTACCCGACTTTTTTATTTATTCACTTGATTATTGTAACAAATATACGGTACGGTGATTAATCATAAACACAGATAGCGCCCGTGGATGTCCACGGGCTGCTTCTGCTAGTATATATATATATACGGTTAGTCAAAATATTTTCCGTCTGATGACATTCTTTTGACCTTCAAAAATATATTTATATGATTGGATACTATATAAAAATGATCTACATTTAATACTTTGATAGTTACATGTGTATTTTTCTTTTTCCGTTTTGACTTAAAGGGAAGCTTGAGTTCAGGGAAAGTTAACAAATAATTTGTAATTTCTCATTATTTCTATGTTAGTTTTGGAAGATTACTATAGTAGATATGTCCTCTGAAATGGATTGCTCTTCAAATGCTCTCGCATTTCAAAATATCACAAGAAACGGCTGAAATGTTCGGGCCGAAAATTTGTGTGTAGTCTCATATACACAATTCTGTGTGCAGTGCATGTGACTCTCAGCAGGATTGAATCAATTTCATATCATTTTGGTGATTCCAAAACAGCATACACCAATTCTTATGTGCTATACAATCAACCTTTCCCAAATGCTTTGAGACAGTTTGTTTCACAATTCAATTTCATGACCAGCACTCAAATTTATCTGTAAAAATTCAAACTGGCAAAGAGCAGCCTAATGATACTTGCTTTTTAACACACTTTTTGGCCCAAATTTTGATATAAAATTGACTCATACATTGAAGATCACCAAAATTTAGTATATTTACCATGTCCACGTGATTACTTTCTTTAGTAATTGTCTTTAAATATCCATCCACTTGCATCTACAGTCCAAAATGTGTCGTTGCCACTACTTTTTGATTCGTCCCACATAATGCCATTTAGGATTCAGGTATAGAAACTAAGCCTACAGTTGGCTGTTATTCCATGTTATTTCTGATAATTTTGCCATCAACTGATCCTGTATATTATGTAGCATTATGTTATCGGTGTTGTTACAATGGTTTCTGTGATGTTCTGTGAAATGTTCCCTGATTATGACTATGTCTCATTGCTTGTTTTGCAAATAATAATAATAATAATACCTGGCATTTATAAAGCGCCTTTTCCAAGTGCTGGCTCAAAGCGCTATATATCGATATATATTATTACCCCGGTCACTGGATTCTGGCACGCCCGCACACAGTGTATGCACATTCTCCACTCCCTGGGGAGCATTCCAGCCAGTCGCCTGTTAAGCGCACACGTGCTAAGCAAAGGACATTACCTTTCGCCATCCTACCGGGTACCCATTTAACACCTGGGTGGAGAGTGGCAAATGTAGATTAACGTCTTGCCAAAGGACGCTAGTGCTGCGGTGGGATTCGAACCCCGGACCTCGTGGTTCACAGTCCGGGGACTTATCCACTGATCCACAACACCTCTACAAATACGTTGTAGCCTTCATGGTTGTCAGGAATATCATCAATTTTTATCAAAAAACAAGTTAGTCATCATGAAAACAGCTCTAGACTATTTAATCCCCACATTACACCCTAATCCATGCTTGACATTGGGGACAATGAAGGCAGGGGACTCATGTTCACCTTTCCTATGGTCATTACACACATGACATGACGCAACACTAGTTTTCCTCAGTAAAAGATACCAGTGTTCTTTTTATTCGGGAAATGCATAAATTGGAATTTGTTTTCCTCGTAACCGGAAAATAACCCCAAAACACATGTAAACTACGTTTTATTGAAAAAATATAAAAAGAATGCTAAATAATTGAAAATGTCGTGTTCTGTATCTGGACCCTAACCACAAACAGCTTGTGTTAGGCGAATTGAATAGGAAGGTTTAAGTAACATCTCTGAACATTTGTGCTAGAATAGTGATGGAAAGTTCAAGTAATAATTATTCTGAAATTAATTAAGGAAGTATATTACATTCAAAGTCAAGACCAAACGTATGGCTACTTTGGACAATTCAATGATTACTTTTTTCTTTCGATTTTTAAGTATTCTAAAATTGCATATATTGTTTGGTTATTTTTCGTCAGTACTGGGGATCCAACCAAGCACCGTTAAAATGAATCACTCCTGAATGTATCAGATCATATCATATATTGATGGGGTGTCCCAACTTCGCGGACATTTTCGTCTTTTATGACGTTACAACACAATTTGATAGATATACATTAAAAATGTAATATCAAATGAAGCAGAATATACCGTAAAATAATGTCATACAAAAATTTTATCTTATAAACTCTCATTTTAAGGCCAAATCCAGTCGTTTACCATCAGCTTTCGCTCACGACAGACGAGTCCATACTTCGCGGATTATGTTTGGCGCCCTCTTTTGGCCCTATTTGTGCATATTAATTACGATAAATAATAAATAAGACTTATAGGAATTATTGAAAGTCATTTGTGCTATTAGTAGTTCAAAAATAAATATATAAATATGTAAAAACCTTTAGAGCTGTCGCAATTTCCTTTTCAAGTGAATGACTTTACGTGGATAAGCTTATGGGTCGTAATGGTAATGTGCAATGCATGTACCGTAGTTACTTACATTTTTTCGTCGCATTTTGCCTCTTTTGGGTTGTTTCCGTATTGTAGAACGATTTTCCACAGTCCCACATACAGTAGAGCGTATAATGTACTTTTTATCGCGTATTTAGTACTGATACGCGAAGTATGGACATCCGCGAAGTTTGGACACACTGCCATAATAAACATGTAGGCCCGAATTCACAAATGAGGTTTAAACCATGGGTAAGGTTTAAACCTCCGTAAGCGTACTAAAATAAGCGTAAATAAGCGCACATTGCCCATGCGCGCGCTTAAAGAAAATATATGATTGGATCGGATTCCGTGCTCACGTACGCTTAAAAAAAACCCAGGAGGGGGTTTAAACCATGATTTAAAACCTCCTTTGTGAATTCGGGCCGTAGTCTATAACCAAACCTTGCTCTCCGCGCCGCTAGTCTAGCGTTGGATTAGTGCCATGTAGTCGATCTACAGTACGGGTCTATTAGCCTCTCTTGTGACTCGGGGGAAAAGTTCAGGTTTCAAGTTTTCATTGTTTAAATGGTTTCATCGTTGGATTTGTGCCGTGTAGATCTAGATCTACAGAAGACTATAGACAAGACTTAGCTAGTGTATCTTCGCCTGTCCACGCTGTTCTATTACCCACCGCAAAAACTCATCAGTTGGACTCTTCATTCACACGGCTTCAAGGGTTTGGAACAGTCTCCCAAATCATGTTGTTGGAACGCCTTCCTGTACAGGACTAAATTCTTTTGGCAAATCGCATTTCATGACTTCAATGTTTTACCTATTGCCCAATATTTTTCCTTAAATTGCTTTTTATATATATTTTAAATGAGTGCAGTGAACCATTGATTAGCCTTCTGGACCCTTGGTGTTTTGGCTGGCTATTGTTCACACTTTGCATGTTATATACAAAAAAAAGAAACTTACAAGCAATGGCCTCTTTTATGACTTTTGACAAATATGGTGATTTGCTTATAGAGTCTAGGTCTAGGACTAGGTCTAGATTCTTTAGTTTTATTATTGTTTATCTATCTAAGCATACTCTGGTAGGATATAAATCAAATATACCAGGCACGCTTTTCGAGGCACCAGTTAAAATTATGGATTCTTCGAGTGACTGGCATAGTTACTATTTTCTGCGGGGCTGCGCCCCTCAGAAAATAGTGCTATACGAGTCACCTCAGAGAAACCATAATTTCAACTGGAGCCATATACCGTAGTTGATTGTACAAAGGGTCCCCGACCACAAGCTGTGCTTCACTGGGGTCCCAAACCTATCATTCTGCAGTTATTTCTTTTATGTTTGATTTGGTTTGAATAAACTAAACTAAACTAAACTATTCTGCATAATTTTACAATGACTTTTGTAGTGTACATGTCATTCTCCTTCAATTCTTTTTCTGGAAAACTGTTATACATGACTGTATAGTACATCTAATGTCTTCAGTAGTTTTGTTAGTGTCGATTTGCTACGACAATACTACTGCTATGTGTTATGGAGTGATGCATTGTAGTATTGTCTTTGGAAATTGTCCATTATTCTCAAAGACTGATAGAATGATTCAGTTGTTAGGCAAAATCTGAGACGTTCAAGGACGTTTTATATTCGTATGAACATGATGAATGTGAGTTTGGGACACACTGGAGATCTTGTATTGATCTAGATTTTATGTTATTGTCAGTTAAAGGAAAATTATTCTATTCGTCAAATTCTCATTGTTATATCTTCATGCACATTTGTATCCTTTTTAGGATCGCAAAAATATATTTATAATAGCAATTACCTCATGAATAATCATAAAAGAAAAAATAAAGGAAAGAAACTAGTCACCAAGGTTTGCGTTCATAGGTGCACTAAAAGGTGCACTCTCAGAAATTTTGTTTAAGTTGGTTAAAATATGAACCTACCAACTGTTGGTTAAACAAAATCCCCATATGTTTTACATGCAATTTTTGATTAACCAACAGTTGGTAGGTTCATATTTTAACCAACCTAATGATTTTTAACCAACATTTCTTAGAGTGTGTGTATTCTACTAATGTTATTTAAACCTGATGTTCGATCTAATTTCTTTCGTTAAACCTCGATTATTTTTTTAAAAGCAGTATACGCGCCATTGTCTTCAAGTTATTGCCATGTTTTTAATACCCGGTTCACCCTGTGCCATTCAGTTTGCAACCCAAAGTATGATAGAAATTGTAAATAAATACCTTACCGTTTTGAATACAAGAAATAATCCAAGAAATGATAAGCAAGTCCTAGATAATTAATTAGATAATAATCTATCATATGTCAAAGAAGAGGGAGGATGGTAAAGACCTTTACATGAGTCCCTCGTGAACATGATTTACAAAATTGTGGTTCTAAGATTGAAAAAAAATGGGAAAATGATTTTTTTTTAGGAGGTAAACAGCACACACGAGTAGAGGATAGAGCCCTTGACATCAAATATTCAGAAACTTCTGATAATTATTCAACTCAAAAACTGAAACTGACATTACAAATTTATACTGTTCAGCTAAGTTCCTGGCTTTGTAAACAAGTTGCGGTGGTATCTTGATATCCGAAACGTCACTCACAAAAATCCCTGTAAATCAAACCGTATTATAGTTACAGTTTTACTACTTTCATTCACAAGTAGCATTCAAGAAAAAAAGAAATCTGCATTGTAAAAATAACTGTAAAACTACAGGTTTTCAGGCCCCTTTAAATTAAAAGTTATTGCCGTTATTTCAATTTTACACTCTTTATCCTATTAGTAGGGTATCTAAGAGGGGTATCCGTGCACCCCCCACAGGACTAAACAAAACCAGCATTTTTAACTTCTTCATGATATGCTTAAAAACATTCAAGATGTTAACAAGAAAAAAAAGTGGCCCCGAATAGGGAAAATCAAGGGGGCGTCAAGGTGGTCAAAAAATGCCCTTTTCAAATTTTGTTGAGAGGTCCTTTTGTACTACCGTCACATTTTGACCTGTAACTTTCTGTATGGTCATCAGATTAGTATGAAAATTAGTAGCGTTCTTGCCAGTACTGTTCTACACATTTTGATATAAAAATATATCCATATCAAAATGTATGTTGCCATGGCAACAGTTATCATGAATGAAAATCTAACTAGAATAGAAGAATTTCATATTTTTTTCAAAGAAAATTGCTTAGACATGAAAACAATCACTTCAGTATGAGTTTGATGCAATATTCATGGTGTTTAATGGCATTTCCTATCACTTTGAAACATATACAACATATATTGATAAAAGGAACTCAATTGCATTTTGGCATAGTGATATGTTATGCGTATTACAAACCTATTGTTTTCGCGTATTTTTCAAGATTTCGCAGTCTTTATGCATTAAGAATACGGACAGCTTCATTTTAACCTGCAACCCTGTTTTGTGATAATCTGATTATAATAAATCGGATATGTCACTCATTTTGACACATGTTATAATATATGTTGTCATGACAACCATTGTTATAACTGTTAAACTCACCCCCCCCCCTTTGTTTGCGTTTAGAATTACCAAGAAGGACGTATTACGGTATCTAAGAGGGGTATCCGTGCACCCCCATGACTAAACGAAACCGACTGTTTTAACTTCTTCATAGTATGCTTAAAACATTCAAGATGTTAACAAGAAAAAAAGTGGCCCCTCTTAGGGAAAATCAAGGGGACGTCAAGGTGGTCAAAAATGCCCTTTTCAAATTTTGTTAATAGGTCCTTTTGTACTACCGTCACATTTTGACCTGTAACTTTCTGTATGGTCATCAGATTGGTATGAAAATTGGTAGCGTTCTTGCCAGTACTGTTCTACACATTGTGATATAAAAAATATATCCATATCAAAATGTATGTTGCCATGGCAACAGTTATCATGAATGAAAATCTAACTAGAATAGAAGAATTTCATATTTTTTCAAAGAAAATTGCTTAGACATGAAAACAATCACTTCAGTATGAGTTTGATGCAATATTCATGGTGTTAATGACATTTCCTATCACTTTGAAACATAATATTATGCAATTATATTGATAAAAGGAACTCAATTGCATTTTGGCATAGTAATATGTTATGCGTATTACAAACCTACTGTTTTCGCGTATTTTTCAAGATTTCGCCGTCTTTATGCATTAAGAATACGGACAGCTTCATTTTAACCCGCAACCCTGTTTTGTGATAATCTGATTATAATATAGCTTGATGTTGATGTGTGTACCGATATGTCACTCATTTTGACACATGTCATACACTCAAAATTTTATTAACCAAAATGGAAATTCTTTTTGCCCAATTATTGATCGTGGGCCCGGCAGCCACTGTGCAGCGCCAGATCGACGTTGCTCTATCCTTTCAATGGTTGAACGCCAAACAAGGTAGCAGCAACTCCCATCTTTTAACGTCTTTTTGGTTTGACGCGGCCGAGGTTCGAACCCACGACCTCCCGATTGTGAGGCGGACGCTCTACTGACTGAGCCAACACATCGGTATTAACATAGAAAATGAGCTGCACTGGCCGGGAAACGAACCCGGGCCACCAGCGTGGCAGGCGAGAATTCTACCACTGAACCACCAGTGCTCCACTAGTTATAAACAAGTTATAATATCTGTTGTCATGACAACCATTGTTATAACTGGTAAATTCACCCCCCCCCCCTTTTTTTTGCGTTTAGAATTACCAAGGATGTATTACGGTATCTAAGAGGGGTATCCGTCCACCCCCATGACTAAACGAAACCGACTGTTTTAACTTCTTCATAGTATGCTTAAAACATCAAGATGTTAACAAGAAAAAAAAGTGGCCCCTCTTAGGGAAAATGAAGGGGGCGTCATGATGGTTAAAAATGCCCTTTTCAAATCTTGTTGCGAGGTCCTTTGGTACTACCGTCACATTTTGACCTGTAACTTTCTGTATGGTCATCAGATTGGTATGAAACTTGGTAGCATTCTTGCCAGTACTGTTCTACACATTTTGATATAAAGAAAATATATCCATGTCAAAATGTATATTGTCATGGCAACAGTTATCATGAATGAAAATCTAAGTAGAATAGAAGAATTTCATATTTTTTTCCAAAGAAAATTGCTTAGACATGAAAACAATCACTTCAGTATGAGTTTGATGCAATATTCATGGTGTTTAATGGCATTTCCTATCACTTTGAAACATATACAACATATATTGATAAAAGGAACTCAATTGCATATTGGCATAGTGATATGTTATGCGTATTACAAACCTATTGTTTTCGCGTATTTTTCAAGATTTCGCAGTCTTTATGCATTAAGAATACGGACAGCTTCATTTTAACCTGCAACCCTGTTTTGTGATAATCTGATTATAATAAAGCTTGATGTTGATGTGTGTACCGATATGTCACTCATTTTGACACATGTTATAATATATGTTGTCATGACAACCATTGTTATAACTGTTAAACTCACCCCCCCCCCCCTTTGTTTGCGTTTAGAATTACCAAGAAGGACGTATTACGGTATCTAAGAGGGGTATCCGTGCACCCCCATGACTAAACGAAACCGACTGTTTTAACTTCTTCATAGTATGCTTAAAACATTCAAGATGTTAACAAGAAAAAAAGTGGCCCCTCTTAGGGAAAATCAAGGGGACGTCAAGGTGGTCAAAAATGCCCTTTTCAAATTTTGTTAATAGGTCCTTTTGTACTACCGTCACATTTTGACCTGTAACTTTCTGTATGGTCATCAGATTGGTATGAAAATTGGTAGCGTTCTTGCCAGTACTGTTCTACACATTGTGATATAAAAAATATATCCATATCAAAATGTATGTTGCCATGGCAACAGTTATCATGAATGAAAATCTAACTAGAATAGAAGAATTTCGTATTTTTTCAAAGAAAATTGCTTAGACATGAAAACAATCACTTCAGTATGAGTTTGATGCAATATTCATGGTGTTAATGACATTTCCTATCACTTTGAAACATAATATTATGCAATTATATTGATAAAAGGAACTCAATTGCATTTTGGCATAGTAATATGTTATGCGTATTACAAACCTACTGTTTTCGCGTATTTTTCAAGATTTCGCAGTCTTTATGCATTAAGAATACGGACAGCTTCATTTTAACCCGCAACCCTGTTTTGTGATAATCTGATTATAATATAGCTTGATGTTGATGTGTGTACCGATATGCCACTCATTTTGACACATGTCATACACTCCAAATTTTATTAACCAAAATGGAAATTCTTTTTGCCCAATTGATCGTGGGCCCGGCAGCCACTGTGCAGCGCCAGATCGACGTTGCTCTATCCTTTCAATGGTTGAACGCCAAACAAGGTAGCAGCAACTCCCATCTTTTAACGTCTTTTTGGTTTGACGCGGCCGAGGTTCGAACCCACGACCTCCCGATTGTGAGGCGGACGCTCTACTGACTGAGCCAACACATCGGTATTAACATAGAAAATGAGCTGCACTGGCCGGGAAACGAACCCGGGCCACCAGCGTGGCAGGCGAGAATTCTACCACTGAACCACCAGTGCTCCACTAGTTATAAACAAGTTATAATATCTGTTGTCATGACAACCATTGTTATAACTGGTAAATTCACCCCCCCCCCCTTTTTTTGCGTTTAGAATTACCAAGGACGTATTACGGTATCTAAGAGGGGTATCCGTCCACCCCCATGACTAAACGAAACCGACTGTTTTAACTTCTTCATAGTATGCTTAAAACATCAAGATGTTAACAAGAAAAAAAAGTGGCCCCTCTTAGGGAAAATGAAGGGGGCGTCAAGATGGTTAAAAAATGCCCTTTTCAAATCTTGTTGAGAGGTCCTTTGGTACTACCGTCACATTTTGACCTGTAACTTTCTGTATGGTCATCAGATTGGTATGAAATTTGGTAGCATTCTTGCCAGTACTGTTCTACACATTTTGATATAAAGAAAATATATCCATGTCAAAATGTATATTGTCATGGCAACAGTTATCATGAATGAAAATCTAAGTAGAATAGAAGAATTTCATATTTTTTTCCAAAGAAAATTGCTTAGACATGAAAACAATCACTTCAGTATGAGTTTGATACAATATTGTGGTGTTTAATGACATTCCCATCACTCTGAAGCATACACAACATGATAAGATGAACTCAATTATCTGTTGCCATAGTAGCATGTTATGCGTATTACAAACCTCTTGTTTTCGCATATTTTTTTTCCAGATTTCTCAGTTTTACACAGTAAGCATAATGAACTTCCTAATTTTAACCTGCAATTCTATGATAATCGACTATAAGAAAAAAAAGATGACGATGTTTGCATCACTATGTCACACAATTTGATAATATGAGAATTTCTGTTGCCATGGCAACTGCTGGTAATACAATACAATACCAGACCATACCACACCATGCAAACATATTCGTTTTCTAACATATTTTAAGGAACCCGTGCTAAATGTTTTAGCACTAATTTTGTCTAGCTGATGTGTGATACATGGAGGTATAAGTGACAACACATCTGTTATTTTTAATTTTTTTTCTCTTTTAAAGAAACACACTCACACACGTGTTATATGCCCAAATACCACTTATCTAATGTACGATATAAAAGAGCAATTAATTATCTTTTTTTTTCCTTTTTCCCTCTCTCTCTCTCTCTTTTATAATTCTTTGCTTGTCATAAATCAGTGTCCCCTAACTTTTGAAAAGAGATTTATTAACATGTACCATCACCCCATCCTGACTCCCAGTCAGGATGAGACGGGACGTAGCTCTCGGTTAACCTCGATTTTAATTCCAAGCTTTCGGCCACATTTGACCTTCTTCAGGGTCTACCAAGACAAATCAAAATTAAATGAAAACAAAATGAATATAGCATGACAATGCGAACATAAATAATGTTCAAATATACATAAGTTTATATATGTACCCGCTTCACTTAACGCCATCCGGCGCAATCGCATTATAATAGACACAAGATATAAGTAACAGTATATGATGATATGGTGTGCCACAGATATTAAATGCATGTCACATATAGAAAGTAAGTAAGATACTAGTATCTATTTTATATTTTATATCTATGAAATAAGATACAAGGTAATATAGTCACATCAATGCATGTGCATAAAGTGAACATAATAAGTCAACATAATTATAGTCATTAAACAGCATAACGGTGACATAATGCGTGCATATGTACACATACACACATACATACATACATACAAATGTATATACATATGTACAGTATATACATACATATACACATACATACAACATATAGTCATTAAATTGTATAATGGTGATATTATAAGTACATATATACACACATACATACATGCACATATATACATACATGAAGAGTTCTTTCGCAAAAACCAATAAACGGCATCAGTGAAAATATATATATATATATTTCTTGTTGTTTTTGTTTTTTTAATGTTTCGTTGAGAAATGTTGTTTAATATGTAAACTATATACCCATGTACAAGTATTCAATATACCATTTATATTATTGTAAATATGTTGTGCTTTCATACCCCGAGTGGGTGTCGATAGAGTGAATAAAATCTCATCTTAGAAATAAAGGTACAATTTTGCACCCTTAAAGGGTGCAGAGTTGTACCCTTTATAAAAGGTACAAATTTGCACCCTTTTAGATGCAAACGTTTCTGAACCCTTAAAGGTGCCAAGTTGCATCTTTTAGGGTGCAAACGGGCATTAAAGGGTGCAAACAAGAACAAAAAGGTGCATTTTTGCACCCTTTTCATGTAGGGTGCAAGATTGCACCCAAAAAGGAGCTGCCAGTGTTGCATTTAGGGTGCAAACCTGAACTTTTTTTTCTAAGTGTGTATCTTATCTTATCTTATCTCTCTACCACTTTCCCTTATCCCGAATTCTATCATTTCTCAATTTGGACTTGTTGCTATTACCCATTGACCTGAAGAATAAGTAGCCAACATCTATGACATTCCTTTTTTCAATTAAGTGATTGATAGCTGAATGTTGATTGAGAAGAATTCGGGGTAAGGGAAGAAGGTAGAGACCAATGCATATGAATTGTCAAGGTATGCACCAGCACACCCAGGAAGCGAGAGAAAGAGAGGGGGGGGGGGGGGAGAGAGGGGAGGGGGTAATGTCCTCTTTACCCTTAATTATCCCATACACCCAACAAAGTCCTAACCTATCTCACCTCCCCTACAACATATACCATCACCCCATCCTGACTGGGAGTCAGGATGAGGTGATGGTACATGTTAATAAATCTTTTTTCAAAAGTTAGAGGACACTGATTTATGACAAGCAAAGAATTATAAAAGAGAGAGAGAGAGAGGGAAAAAGAAAAAAAAAGATACTTAATTGCTCTTTTATATCGTACATTAGATAAATGGTGTGGCTTAACTATAGAATACCCTACCACATAGACTTATGTGCATAAACGACCAACACATAGGGTTTATAGGGTTAGGGTTGTGGTTAGGGTTATGTTTAAACTTAAAGTTAGGATTATGGTTAGAATTACTATTTACGGTAGCTAAAAAACTTAAGTCTCTGGATTCAGCTTCATTAGAGAAGCGTTGGTCAACTAATGGACATGTGGTCAACTTTTGTGGTGGGGTATTCTATAGTTGTTCCAATGGTGTTTGGGCATATAACACGGGTGTGAGTGTGTTTCTTTAAAAGAGAAAAAAAAATAAAAATAACAGATGTGTTGTCACTTATACCTCCATGTATCACACATCAGCTAGACAAAATTAGTGCTAAAACATTTAGCACGGGTTCCTTAAATTATGTTAGAAAACGAATATGTTTGCATGGTGTGGTATGGTCTGGTATTGTATTGTATTACCAGCAGTTGCCATGGCAACAGAAATTTTAATATGTATCAAATTGTGTGACAGAGTGATGCAAACATCGTCATCTTTTTTTTTTCTTATATTCGATTATCATGGAATTGCAGGTTAAAATAAGGAAGTTCATTATGCTTACTGTGTAAAACTGAGAAATCTGGAAAAAAACTAGAGGTTTCTAATGCGCATAACATGCTACTATGGCAACAGATAATTGAGTTCCTCTTAATATGTTGTGTATGCTTCAGAGTGATAGGAATGTCATTAAATACCACAAATATTGTATCAAACTCATACTGAAGTGATTGTTTTCATGTCTACGCAATTTTCTTTGACAAAAATAGGAAATTATTCTATTCTAGTTAGATTTGCATTCATGATAACTGTTGCCATGGCAACACACATTTTGACATGGATATATTTTCTTATATCAAAATGTGTAGAACAGTACTGGCAAGAACGCTACCAATTTTCATACCAATATGATGACCATACAGAAAGTTACAGGTCAAAATGTGACGGTAGTACAAAAGGACCTCTCAACAAAATTTGAAAAGGGCATGTTTTGACCATCTTGATGCCCCCTTGATTTTCCCTAAGAGGGGCCACTTTTTTTTTCTTGTTAACATCTTGATGTTTTAAAGTAGAACACTGATGATTTTAAATATTGGCTTAATACTTATTATTGCATAGATGGCATAAATTAAACAAGGTTATCCAAATTTAAAGCTTGGAAACATTTGAATTAATGATTATTATCAATTATAAAACGGTAAAATACAGCCCCCGATATAGCAGCTGAAAAGCTCCTTGAACGCTGCTGAGATGTGTGACGACACAAGAGGGGCGAGCCCTGTCTAAGCAGACGATGTCCCATAACATTATACACATTTTTCAGTGCCTGTTTTGTCATCTCCTCTTCACTTATTTCTCTTACTTGACTAGCGTCAGTCTTAATGTTAGTCTGTTGCCTCACTCTTAACTTCGTGTATGGTATTATTTTGATGAAAAATGCAGCGTTAAAAAAATAAAGTCACTTGTAAACAAAATAAGACGCCATTGTATTTTCAGCTGCTTGCACCGCGGCATGTTCGGCGTTTCAAGAGGGAACGAATACCATCCAGCTATTATTCGCAGGGCTTTTCAATTTGAAAATGGGGTTTATTTCATTGATCATTGACCCTTCTCCTGTGTATTTACAATCAAACGGTTTTAGTTATCAGAATCAGTTCACTTTCCCTTTTAGAATGGTGTGAAATAAGGTCATGTTTAAATGTACCAAACTCTTTATAATTTGATAAATAATTGCATTGCAATTACGTTCATTCATTATAGGACGTCGTCTGCTTAAGCAGGATCGATCCCTCGTATGACGACATCAAAACATCGCTATATTTCTGGCGAATCCTCGGATATTCCACATGCTGAGAAGAGCTTTTATTTATGTTGTTTTTATAATCATCATATACGCAGTTGACATAAAACTTATACGATTGCCATCTGTAAGCTTCCCAATTTCTAGTGATACATTAATTGCCATATTTGTGATTTTCTTGAGTGTTCTACTTTAAGCATACTAAGAAGAAGTTAAAACAGTCAGTTTTGTTTAGTCATGGGGGTGCACGGATACCCCTCTTAGATACCGTAATACGTCCTTCTTGGTAATTCTAAACGCAAAAAGGGGGTGAGTTTACCAGTTATAACAATGGTTGTCATGACAACAGATATTATAACATGTGTCAGAATGAGTGACATATCGGTACACACATCAACATCAAGCTTTATTATAATCAGATTATCACAAAACAGGGTTGCAGGTTAAAATTAAGCTGTCCGTATTCTTAATGCATAAAGACTGCGAAATCTTGAAAAATACGCGAAAACAATAGGTTTGTAATACGCATAACATATCACTATGCCAATATGCAATTGAGTTCCTTTTATCAATATATGTTGTATATGTTTCAAAGTGATAGGAAATGTCATTGAACACCGTGAATATTGCATCAAACTCATACTGAAGTGATTGTTTTCATGTCTACGCAATTTTCTTTGAAAAAAATATGAAATTCTTCTATTCTAGTTAGATTTTCATTCATGATAACCGTTGCCATGGCAACATACATTTTGATATGGATATATTTTTTATAGCAAAATGTGTAGAACAGTACTGGCAAGAACGCTACCAATTTTCATACCAATCTGATGACCATACAGAAAGTTACAGGTCAAAATGTGACGGAAGTACAAAAGGACCTCTCAACAAAATTTGAAAAGGGCATTTTTTGACCACCTTGACGCCCCCTTGATTTTCCATATTCGGGGCCACTTTTTTTTCTTGTTAACATCTTGAATGTTTTTAAGTATATTATGAAGAAGTTAAAAAAGTTGGTTTTGTTTAGTCCTGTGGGGGGTGCACGGATACCCCTCTTAGATACCCTACTATATAGACAACAGCAAGTTTGTTGGTTTACCGGAAATCAGCATATATTCGCAATCGCCCGACATAACACACTGTTAAAAAATATTCTCACATTTTAACAAGTTACCCTGTAAAATAAACTTGAAATCGTTTCCATGGTTCCGTTTTAATAGAAATTAAAGTTTCTACTATTTAACAAAAATATGACTGTATGCTAGCAGTTTCCTCGGTTTACTACCCAAGTCTGTGAGAAAAACACAATCGCCCGTATTCTGAACTCCGGTTTAACTTTACCTATGTTGATCTTTGATGATGTGTATTGTTCTGTACATCACAAAATTTACAACCATTTAATCTGAATATATGTCATATATTTTAAAATAATTTTTGTAAATATTTTATTTTACCTGCTAAGCCCCACCCCTAAAAATATCCTTTGGTGTTTGATTCTTCACATGACATCATCAGTCAATCATCAGTCGCCTAAAAGAAGCCAAACAAAAGACACTGGTATGTAAAGTATCTCTCTGTTTTGTAATTGCTCACAATAGCATCGTGTGTTTTCATACAACAGATTTTCAGTACCTTTCTTTTCCTGTCATGCTGGAGCATTTCTGACATAGCATCTGCTATTGTGATTGAGAGTTTATGAGTTGGTATTGTATTCAAACATGCGATGCTATTGTGAGCAGGTGCTAAACTGAGGGGTAGGTAGTATACCAATGTCTATTGCTTGGCTTGTTTTAGGTGACCGATGCCCCATAAAGGTAATAATTAGATATGTTTTTTTAATTGTTGTCTATTGACTGATTGATACTTACAGTTCTTTTGAGGGTAATTTATAAAATTATCTTCATTATCGAAAAATACTCTAAACAAAGAATCGCAGATAATATATGACCAACATTATACAACAATTCCTTTATACACAATCAAGACACGGGGGTGAAATTGCAACTTCTATGAACGCTTTTATTCAAACTAAAAATTAAAATCAATTAGTCCTTCTACTCGAACTTCCTAAATAACATTACAATACGTTAAACATTTATGTCATAACAAGGGATATTGCACTAAAGTACATATTCTACCAGTACGGTACCAAACTGTGCATTAATATAGGTTATTAAAGAACATAAACAGTGATTTAAACGTCAAGATCGAACTTCGTATCTTCTTTCGATGTATCATTTTCTTGATCGGTCTAGTTATCTAAATATGTCTCAATTATTCTCAATGTCGTATTGATTAAATTTGAAATAAAACATATTGATGCTGTTTTAAAGAAAAGAAACGTGTAATAACGGAGTACAAACTCCACTCGAGGTGTTGGGATGTAGTACAAAGCATAATGTGTACAAGTTCCCTCAAAAAATGCTACAGGTTTGAAAATGTTGCTCGAATAGATCAAGAACATCAATGTCGCCCATACCATTGACGATGCCAGGAGTGTTTGGAGAAAAAAAAAGGATCGTTCGCGCCACGCGATGTGGGACGGTACGTGGCGGATGGCGTGGACTTGATGGGAGAAGCCAGATTAGGGGGCAGATACAAACCCATAAAACATGTAGAATATACGTTGACCTTTCTGTTTAAAGCCCGATTAGCTGTGTTGTATAATTTCCAGTTATTAATTGTAGTGCATAATAGTTCTAAATTACAGATGATTAAAATGAGTCAGAAGGTGCTGATGGATATTTAGACAGTAATGCTCGTATTAAGCAATGTATATAATAATAGTTGCCTAATATACTGTTCGTTCTTAACTAGTCGTTTTCATGAAGGTACCGACAATGATTCAACTAGCGGATTACGGCCAATTCCAGACATCACCTCCAGTGTGTCTGTATTCCAGACATCATATTCAGTGAATCTATATTGTTTGTATGATTTAACTGGCGGTTTATACGGCCAACTACAGACTTCAACTTTACTGTGCCTATATTGTTTGCATGCTTACATAATTATATGCTATGTGTCTAGCGTGTGAATATATGGAATAGAATGTATAATGGATTATGTTATTTTATTTTATTTTAAAAAGAAAATGAGAGCAGAATAGAATACGGCAGGTGAGAAGGTGGGGGAGAGTTGTTCATAGGTATATGCAGGTTTCCAAGTTCGTGCGCAATGAATTTAGGGGGTCAGTGTAAAATAATGCTAACCCTCCCTTTCATGAAGAAAATGATTTATATGCACTAATGTTATTCTGATTCACTACTCCACAACTCAAACAGATTTCATATTCAATTTCAAGCGATTGGTCAAATAACAAATGCAACTTATAATCCAACATAGAAACGGATTATAGTACTAACGTTTAAGTGCATTTTATCTGAATATAGCACACTAGTGTGTTAGCACTATATTGCACCATGGACCTACTAGAGTAAGTCTTTAGTAGGTCCATGATTGCACCGACCCCCTCAATTATAGAGGTGTCGTAGTCTAGTGGATACGTCACCGGACTGTGGCTCACATGGTTGGCGGTTCGAATCCCGCCACGGCGCTAATGTCCTTTGGCAGGACATTCATCTATATTTGCCACTCTCCACCCAGGTGAAGTAAATAGGTACCCGTTAGGAATTCCAAAACAACACAGTATAAAACAATTCTTATGTAGACATGGTCAACCCACTAGACCGCTTCGGTAATGTATGCAAATTTTATGCAAATTTTATGCATACCTTTCAAACAAAAGGTTGTTCTTGACCTGAAAGCTTGCCAGAGGCTTGTCGGACATAGCTACAAATAATGTATGCAAACTGGATTCCAAGCATTGAGGCTCCTTTATAAAAAACAGGTTCATGGAATAGCTCGTCACTAGGTGCTCAGAGAATATATGTGCATAAATTTGTATACATTACAGAAGCGGTCTATTGCTTTGAGACAGATTCTTCCATAATGTAATTGCATGATCAGAACTCTCAGAAATCTTTAATGATTGGATTGCTAATCCTTTTAAAAGTTTAGTTATCATGAAGGAAGAGGTTAGATAGTCATCATAATCACTATTGGTGGTATCATGGTATTATTCATCGATGGCAGGCGACACCGTAAGTGATTACAGTAGCGCATTCGGATGTCAATAAAAAGGATGGCCGATGCACGATGTACGATGTATCTTGGCATTGTTATTGTATCTAGGCATAATATCCCCACGCGTTGTGTGGTAGGTTGGTTGATCGGTGGGTTAATCACTCAACCATGTGCAGGGGAGTGTTTCATCAAGCGTTTTGTTAGTGATTTTTACTGACAAATTTACTCTCAGGCAATGAGATGCAAGGATTTCAGTAGCTTGTAACAGTTGTCGGTAAAAATCACTGACAAAACGCTTGATGAAACGCTCCCCAGGTATGACTATTCAAGAATCCATAACGCTGTATACATCGGTGAACATGATCTTGACGCTCATTCGGGGCGGGGTCCTGAGTTCTATCTGTGACTGGTGCTTTCATCCGTAGACAGGGTTTATCACCCACATTTGTCTCTCTTGACCCAGATCTATCAAATGGGTAAACCATTTTAAATGCTGTGGTATTAAGGATTGCAGGGCCTTCAGGAAGAACAGTACTGATGAGGCTGCAATACCATATTGATACCCTCATCAGCATTGTCCTATTATCTTTATTATTATAATTATTACTATCATCATTATCACTATTACTATCATCATCACCAACACCATTTAGAAAAGGAGCACAACACATGTATAGTATATTGAATATAAAACATTAGAAATAAAAACGGTTATCGATTTAAGGGAATCGCCAAGGCTCAAAGAAGGCCAGTATTTTTCCGCAGAGATATTGATTAGAGGAACGTCCTTGGCACTACCCACCGTTTTTTCATTGCACTTGTTTTTAATCACTAACATTAGGCCTAATTTTCCTGCATAGTGTGATGGATTTGCAAGGCAAATGACTTTATGCGAATCACATATGATTGTGTTTTCATCTGTTATCATGGTTATATGCAATCTTATATACATATAGAGAAAGAGAGCAAGAAATGAGACGATGTGCCGATTAGCCTACCCATTGAACACGTGATAATTCTATAACACGTGCACATATACATGTAGGATTTCCGAGAACGTTTGACTAGCTTCTATACTGTCCAGTTTAAAAATAGATTCTGAGTCGTGAGTTTATGAGTCATCTCGTAGAGCGTTGTATTTTGCGATACGTTTCTGGTAAACGCTGTTCACATTCAAGACAGTACAAAACTAGTAATGCAAAACGTGAATTTCGCCGCATAACAAGATATACTATGCTACTAATACCCCATACATCTAAATTATCATGACAAGGATGTGTAATTAATGTTTGATGCATGTATTGCAATGGTTATGATATCGAAACCAGAATAAAACTAAAACTATACAACAGAGCAGCGAGAAAATTCCGTAGTTGTGACCAACATGTAGAGGAAAGTGTAAACGTCGATTTGTTTTTTTAGTAGCATACTTTGCCGTAGCTCATTTCTTGTCCATTTAAGGTTCATATAAGAAGGAAATATAATTATCTCTGATAAGGGTGAATATTATGATTTTCTTAATTCCTCCTGTATTAGGTTCTGTGATTTGACTAGTTGGCCAATTGTTTTATTTTATTTTCTTCTATATCTTTGTGTTTTATTCATTATTTTATTTATTATTATTTTATTTTTGTTTTTTTTTATTTTATTTATTATTATTATTATTATTATTATTATTTTTTTTTTTATTTTTTATTTTTTTTTTTTTTTTGGGGGGGGGGGGGGACATACAGACCCATACAGAAGTCTGTTTCATGTTGACATGACCAAAATATGAAACAAAAAAGATTTTACTGGGCCGTATCTATAAAAATTAGTAAAGGGGAGTGAATTCTTTTTCTGACATCTTGCTTGCATATCAGAGATTCCAAGCAAGTAACTGCTAGCAGCAAATCTTACATTGCTATTGAGACTATTCAAATCAAATGAAAATTTGTGTTCTTGTACACAAAGGCTTGCCGAATTAGTGAATAAAAATGAGGAATTTTCTTTCATCATTAAGCTTTTGCTTGGTATTTTGCAAGCTCCTCCCTACTAGCTTACACTTTTACTTGCATGGACATGATGGAGATGGAGATGAAGGTTTATGCATCTTGAACTGTCTTTCTTTTTTAAAGATAAAAATAGCTGATATATCTTTTAAATTACATAATAGATAATTTAATCAGGCATATAAGCTGTGTAGTCACATTTAACAGCAGTAAAGTCAAATTGCTTTCTGTAGCCACTTTGAAAAGTGAGCAGGGAGAGACAAACATTCGACTAAGCTATTGACAAAACTGCTTTAATTTGTGATATTTCCCTGAAGGAAGTATGAGCTAATGTTGTTTTGTATAACCCTGCAGTAAACTCTCAAACAATACCAGCTACAAACCCACATGTCTGATATAGCGATAATCGTAGCTATATATAGCATTCAATATTATTGATAGCCTTTTACTTGTAGCCAAAGGAAATGCTCTTTTTTCGTTTTCGGCCTATTACATCTACATTGATTATTTCAAAGCTGCCAGCAAAATGTTATAAAAAAAGAAATAGCTAGGCCTTTACTATTTTCATGTATGGATGGATGTTGTGTTCTTTTTTACTTCATGTTAACGTTTAGTTGGTAAGGGGATCCAACAAATATAACTTTCTATAAGTTTCTTTTTATAAGTTTTAAACGTAAACTAAAACAGTTTTTGATTATACATGACTTTCACTGCATGAATACGTAAGGTTTCCTTCCATTTCTCCCCCCTCTCTCTCTCTCTCTCTATTTTTCTGTATACATGTATCTCCTTTCTTATCCCACTATGTTGTATTCTGGGCTTGCGTTGGTACAAGGGGCAATTCGTAAATTATTCTTTTGTTAGTTTAGTTGCTATTTGTCTTTCGCCATTTAATCATCAATATCATTTTAGAAGCTGTCCTGACAGCAGAGATGCCAAATTTAGTTCCATCACTTTGTGATTTGAAATGTAATATGTTATATGTTATATGGAATTGCATTTTTTATTCAATATCTTGTTAATGTTTTTTAAAGATGGAATCGAATTGAATAAAAATGAACTGAACTAAACTGAAGTGAAGTTTTTTTATGCCCCTTTTGGGTCTCGGTATGACTTAATCCACCAATTTATTGAGTGCCAAATTTCAACTTCATCTTTTGCAAATCACCATAATTATGTAACTAAAGGAAAATACAAAAACTTGTTACTTTGTAATTGTACCTACACTTTTTCATTTCATGAACAAAATCAAATTTGTTTTATCACTTTGTTAGGTAACTAAAGTAATTCAGTAGGAACTTAATTAGGGGTTGGCATTAGGCCTTTCAAGAAACAGTGGACTAAGCCAGGGTTATAACCCATCTACTTTGGGCCTCTTATCTTGTACAACTTTGTTGCAGACAAGGAAGCTAAGGGTTTCCATCGCATTCAAAATTATAGCCACTATTCTAGTAATGATTTAGTCCCGTGGATGGGTAAAATACATATATTTACTGCACATTGCTTAAATCAGACTCATATAGTATCTATTTTCAAAATAATCCACACAATGACATGTTTCCCCAATAATGCCAATATTCTGTTGGATAGAACTGATACCAAAACTTGATTTATTATCACATTCTGCCATATATTTTCCTTCATTTCTAAAGAATTTAAGCAAATTTTGCTTGTTCTTGCGAATCGGTGCTGTGGATAAGGATTTTAAAAAAGATAATAAATCTTATCATTGCATTTAACTCGTCTTAGTTCCTTTTGAAAATAAATTTTCCTGCTTCTACACACCAATCCACACACGCCCAAACACCGACATGTCAGACATACGACATATCCCCATGAGACTAAGCAAATTTCATGAGCAGGACAGAATGCATTGCATCAATTATTTTCTTCATTACAATTTGTTCGATCACATTGTAGGAACATCGCTTGATTTATAACATTATTCGTGACATAGATATTGATGGAATCAGACATAGTATTTAGTAGCCACCAGACGAGTGTATTAAAATACAGTCGTCTGGCGGCTACTATGGGATGGTATTGATTGAAAGGTGGGTGTTATGGTGTTATTGTATTTTGTTTATGCCATTTAATTTCCCTCCATGATAATGTTGTAGGCTATTACCTATGATTATTCAAAGTATATGAGCAAAATGTAGAACATAATATATACTTATTTACTGCAATAAATCATATATACCTACCTATTATGCTTAGTCACTTGACTACGCTAACCCGTTCGAGAACCTAACATAAATGCGTCACAATATTGTGCGAACCCCCGTAATCCTATTGTACTCCCCTTCGCCACTCACCTGCAGCAATACGCAACGGCCATCTTCACCGCGGCCATCTTCCTCTTTCTTCCTTGCCCCCGTCGAGTTCGGTTGTCGTGTTTTGTATCTTTTTGTATCTTTTCAGAGCGCTGTTACGCTCTTTTTAACACTTTTCTGTACTAATTTTCTTTCTAGATTATAGTACTCTTGTGTTTTATGTCACTTTTTGCCTTTTACAAAGGAAAGTTTAGGTTCCTTTTCAGGCAGTTATTTTACAGTTTAAGACCAGCCCCACGTAGTTATTTCTGTGTGTCTTGCTGGTGTTTCCGTTTGACCCAATCCGGTTTAGGTTCGGTGTTTGTATTAAACGGTGTTTGTTGAAATTTGTGCGTATCCCCAAAATTTTAGGATTTATTTTTACCTGCTCTCTTAAAGTATTTCATATTTTTGTATACTTTGTCTGTTTTATTGCAGCATTATGAGTTCGGAAGAAGAAGCTGTTAGGTCGCGGAGACCTGCTTCTTCCGAAGAGTCGTCTAGCAAGACGACTCGGCGTTCCAGAACTCTCCCTTCCAAAGCTCTCCCTAGTACTTTCGTATATGGGTGGGGGGGGGGGGGGGGGGGGGGCTGCAGGTAAGTTGCCCAGTGTTAGTTTAGTTGCTATTTGTCTTTCGCCATTTAGTCACCAATATCATTTTAGAAGCTGTCCTGACAGCAGAGATGCCAAATTTAGTTCCATCACTTTGTGATTTGAAATGTAATATGTTATATGTTATATGGAATTGCATTTTTAAAACTTTTTTAAACCCTGCGGGGAAACACCACTGGGCAACTTACCTGAACCTTCTGTCTACTGGACCCTCTCGTACACTCGGTCTATCGAAACTTCTATCTAATGGGTGTCGGTCTATCGGACCCACTAACTATCGGACCTTCTAGCTATAGGGATGACCCCGTCTTAAAGAAAGGCATGATAGGTGTGACTATAGCGAATTTCAGTAGGTCTGGAAAAACACCTTTAAGTGATAAATTGAAAATATGACACAGCGGTTTAGATATATACCGAATCGCACTTTTAATTACCCTGGGATTGAATTCGTCTAAACCTGCAGATTTATTATTTTCAAACGAGTTGACAATATTACTTATTTCATTTCCATCTGTTAGATATAAAAACAGAGAATCATCAGGCGGAATGTTCATGTATGTCAGAAAGTCAGTATTACACCGTGGTATTTTTAGCAAGAGTCGGACCAATGTTTGTGAAGAAATTGTTGAATGAGTTACTATGGTTACAGTATCAGTCACTATTTCATCATCAATACTGAAGGCAGTGTCTGGGCATTGATGAACTTTCTTTTTTATAAGGCTGTTTATGGTATCCCACGTACGTTTAATATTTGATTTATTACGCATGAATTTGAAAAATATGTGATCTTTGTCTCCCTGAGGAGTGTCGTAAGTTTATTTCGGCATTGTTTAAATTGCAACTCGTTTTGACGAGACGGACTTTTTAAGTACCACTTGTACAGCTTGTTTTTATGTTTTATAGATTGTAATAAACCGTATGTCATCCAATATTGTATTTTGGGGGTCTTTGTTTCTCTTTTGTATTTGGGAAAAATTTAGATCATACAGTCTACGTATTTTTGTTGAATGTGTTATGTGCTAAATTAGGATCTTCATTCATTATGACGTCACTCCAATCTATGTCCTAGATGTCTTTATTAAAATTCTCGATGTTTTCTTGGTTTACAGCACGGTAGAAGCTATATTGATTTTTTTCATACTTGCATTAGATGAATTAATTTTAGATACTTGAAATACGGGTAAGTGGTCAGTGACATTACAAAAGAATAACCCAGAGTCGTATATTTCGATTGGATTGGTTATGGTGTTTGTAATGTGTTAATTTGGAATTAGCTATTACTGTTCATCTAAAATGCAACTGAACATTCCCTACAAATTTCAAGTACACCTATATACTTATTTACCATTATACAAAATTATTGTATTCTACACACTATAATTAATCACGCACCAAATATCAACACATAATACAATTCTAACCCGCCTACTCCTGTCCTTCACTGCAAAAGCAGTGAATTCGGGAACCGAGAAGGAACCAGATTTTGGTCCGCTAGCGAAGGTTCTAACTCGGGTGGGGGTTAGTCACACGACCAATAAAATAAACAAACTTCAAATAAAAGATAAGGAAATTTAATAAACAAAAGCGCTGGGACACAATGTATTTTTATTTACATATCCATTAACAAATAACGAGAATCAATTAACACATATCATTAATAATTAAAACTTATTGTATTCTACACACTATAATTAATCACGCACCAAATATCACCACATAATACAATTCTAACCCGCCTACTCCTGTCCTTCACTGCAAAGGCAGTGAATTTGGGAACCGAGAAGGAACAACATATTTTAGTAGGACTTTTGCCTGAGCAATATATCATCGTATCGTCAGCGTACATGCTAACTTTACAATATTTTAGAACGGATGGTAGATCGTTTACGAATATAATAAATAGTAAGGGGCCCAATATTGATCCTTGGGGGATACCACTTAGGATAGGACGAACTTCTGATAAATGACCACTAACGCGCGTGGCCTGCCCTCTAACTTGCAAATAATTCCTAAACCAATGTATTGACGCTTCATCAAGACCATAATGACATAATTTTTCAACTAACAATTCATGATCTAGCGTATCAAACGCTTTACGGAGATCAAGCATTACGGCAATCACAATATGTCCTTTGTCAAATTCAATGAGCCATTATATGCTGCAGCCTGCAGATCTTGTGCCTCTTACTCTTCATACGTCACTTGCGGGTGTGACGTCAATTAGCCACTCAGCTCACGAGTTTTAAGGAACGGTCCCAAAACCTCTACTTTTCCCCCTTTTTCGCCAAAACGGGACATAATTTGGACAATCGATTGCCAGATTCGTGATTAAAAAGCAAAAATACATGGAAACAGCGCGCATTTTCTCTCTAATTTAGTAAACTTTTAAGGTGAAGGATACAGCGACATAAAAGAAGGATTAAGCTAATGAAATGGAATCAAAGAGAATAGGGCTTAAAGCATATGGAATAACTAGAATACAAACAGCCAGCACATGTTATAATTCTGTGTGCAATATAAAAAGATCAAAATAACAGGACAGGACAGAGGCTAAAAGCTTATGAATAATCTAATAATATTTACAATAGAGGGTGCATTTTCATGCATGCTTCATGTTTCTGACATGCAGGTCACACAACTACTGACTTTCACTCGCCTGCGCATCTGTTTATTGCAGATACATACTGCCATCGGCACAATAAGTATGAGTAAGACTATGAGCCCGAAGACAAGTCCAGCTACTCCTCCACCGGTCAATCCCTTCGTAGAAGACGAGGTTGATGGTACTGTGCATACATGCATATATATATATGTGTGTGTGTGTGTGTGTAGACAAAGAGAGGGAGAGAGAGAGAGAAGAAATTTATTTTTAAAATGATAACGGCACTGTTTGGACCTGCAAATGAAATTATAGAAAATGTTTCTTTAGTAAATGAATACAGAATGCTATAGTTCCTCAACTTAAATGCCCGATATTCGAAATTATTGGTAAATGGTTGAGGATTATAGGTCAGAGCTCATTCTTTCAGAAAATGTACTCCATGATGGTCCTGTCTTCTATTTGAACATTGTTCAAACATTGTTTGAACATAAACATACGAAACACGTGCGGCATCCGATTTATTTATAGTATAAAATTGTTTTCTTTTATTGAAAAGCAGTGAAAATTCTTTGGACATGAGTACATTTTACAATTTTTTATGGAAAGATCTGGGGCATCTTTGGTTTCTGAGATAATTAGATAAAAAATCAGTTGAATCCCCCCCCCCCCCCCCTCTGGTTTACAATTTATTTATAAATTATTATAAATTACAATTTATCAATTACAATTTTCGAAATAACACTTTTAAAGTATCGGAGGTAAAATTTAAAGTGTTCGTGTAAACATCTAGTATGTAAGTCAATGGGATGCAGAAAACATTCATATAAAAAGAGGTGGTGTATAACCCTATTGTAATCTTCCAAGCAATGACATGGCAGCCCTCATGTCTGACATGAGAGTCCTAGTAATTGTTTCCACTTCATAACTTTTTGTAGCCTAAGCAATGGCTAATTTCTATATTTGGCCCATTTTTTACTTTGAAACTTTTCGAAGATGATAGTGAAAACATAGAAAAGGCAATTACTAGGCCTTAACTAGTATCATGAATAGGCCCATTGTAATGCGCGCAATATATTTAATGAATAATTTACTGGAACACGTGATCGATGAAAACCGACGAGGTAGCTCATGTACTTCCATATTTAGGTAGGGAGCAGGATAGCTCGGTCAGATTCATAATCAAGAACAAACCCTTTACAAAGTTAAGCTTGCGGCACACTAATTTTAATAAGCGTGTTTTTGACAAAATAAGCCTGCGGCACGCTTGTGGCAAGCTTGAAACAAGCTTAGAAAATGATGGCAAGCTTATCGCAAGCGTGACGCAAGCTTGCAGGAAGATGGCAAGCCTGCAGGAAAACTGGCAAGCTTACTGCAAGCTTGCAGCAAGCATGCAGGAAACTTGGCCAGCTTGGCCAGCTTGCACAAATATGGTAAGCGTGCGGCAAGCTTGCAGGAAAATTGGCAAGCTTGCAGGAAAATTGGCAAGCTTGCACAAAAATGGTAAGCGTGCGGCAAGCTTGCAGCAAGCATGCAGGAAACTTGGCCAGCTTGGCCAGCTTGCACAAATATGGTAAGCGTGCAGCAAGCTTGCAGAATTAAGAAATGACTTAATCATTTCTTTGTATGCATAAATCATAATTTTGAGAAAAAATGATGCAAATTGAAATCCCCTTATATGGCTTCCTCAGGCAACTTATAAGTGCTGATTTCAAATTTAAAAGAACTAAAGATGACATAAACATGGTACAAATTGGTATCACTGAATATGCATGATTCATTTGCATATTTTCTACTTTCCACATAAAATGCTTCAATAAAATATTCAATAGCATACTTAGTTTCATTCTAAAGCTTCAAAAATATTTGATATATAATTATTCAGATAGCATCTATGAAAAAAGGAGACACACTATTTCAATTATTAATTATTTACAATAATTATGAAAACACTAAGCACTAAATCATGCAGTTTGGTACAAGGTGATATATATAATACAGGAATGTAAGAGCTCAGTGTATAAACTAACACTTGATTGCGAGCTTGCCGCAAGCTTGCGGCACGCTTAAGCGCTGGTCCCATCCCGCCGTACTTGCAAGTACTAGTGCGTGCTGTCTACGTGCAAAAACGTGGGCAAAATTTGGGGATCCGTACGTGGTGAGTACCGCCTCAGTACGGATTTGGGAGCACGCAGACACGCCGTAGCACTTTTAGTGCATGAGGAACTTTCGCTGCGTTCAGGCTGCGGGCGGTCTACAGATTCACCCCAGTACGGGTGACGTGCGTTGACGTGCGTGCCCTCTGCTGCTAACGAGCGCACAACGCACGGACTCCGTGAGTTTTTGAAAATTTTTCCCACAGTTACTTGCTCTACGGACAACACACCTAGCACGTGCGTGCTCCGTGCTTATTCGGCGCTTCTCCAGTTCAATTGTCCAGTGAGCACGCAGAACTCACGTAAACCGCACCGAGGAAGTACGTGCTATGCACTTGCAACGCACGTTGTGCGCGCTGATTTCTGCAGGATATACAAAAGCCGAGCAGACTGACGAGTATCATCATTTCGTCTCCAAGATGCCCAAGAAGCTTAACAAAAAGGGGTCAGCTCAAAAGACAGCTAATAGGGCCAGAGAGGCCCAACAGAAACGGGCCGTAGATGATGTAAAGGCAGGCGACGAACAGATGAGGAGCGATGAAGACTCGGCAGATGGTGACGGGGAAAAAACTCACGTTTATCGCACTTGCACGCACTTACTCCCTGCAAGTCAGTAAGGACACCGTACGTGAAAGTACGGCCTCCGTACGATAACGAGGCAACCGCACGGCGATCGTTGTAAGCACGTACAACTCACTTACCAGGTGCGCAACGTACGATGCACGCAACCACTCACGTCCAGGCGTGGCGTGCGGGCCACGTACTTACACCTTGCGTTGTAGTGCGTGTGAAGTGCGTTGACGTAGTCCTTCCCTGCTCTTGCTACTCCCTCCCCACGTTTTCAGAAACACGTGGCGGACGTGGCCTCCGCAGAACACGTACGGACTAAAAACACGCACGGCGGGATGTGACCATGCCTTAAATGGTATAGCTCGTATTGTACCAAATATGTAAATTAGCATGCTTGATGGCAAGCTCGCAGTAAGCTCGTCACAAACTTTTTATCAAGCTTGCTGCAAGCTTGCCATCGAGCGTGCCGCAAGCTTGCAGCTAATTTACATATTTGGTACAATACCAGGTTGCTGGCACGCCTGCAGCAAGCTTGCCAATAAGCGAACCAAAATTTGTATGACATCATTATTAACTCATGAACATTATTCCTCAGACATTTTGCATAAATTTAATTAGAATTATTGAATATGGTAAATAATTTTTGAATAGTAGATTAACTTTGTCGTCTAAAATTGTGTACTTGAGTACTCACATATACAGTTTTGACTTCTGCACTCATCCCAGTTGACTGGGTCTTGGCAGTAGTTACTGTCACAGCTGACTTCCGCTCCTAATTTATTTATGAAATGGCCCAGTTTAATGGCCGATCCGTATGACAACATGGTTATCATAAATATAGAAGTCTTGCGTACTTCCATCTGCGAGAGAAATGAGATAAATAAGTGTTTATGAGTTGAGTTGAGTTTATTTATTTAACCACGGTAAAAAGCCTGCTATCAGCTGTAAGCTGTTTTTCAGCAAGGCCGTGAAATGATAACATTATATAAACACAAAATACAAATCATGCAGTGAAGAGAATACAACTTAAAAACATATAAATAATCAATACAAACGAAAACACAATGAGAGAAAAATAGTTACTGAGTATAAGCTAGTATAAATAGAAAGAACAAAAAAGATAAAAACAATATTATGACAAGTGAAAGACGGTAATAATGGTCATAGCGGAATAAAGAAAATTGATATGATGAGGTTGAATGATTTACAAACGAAAGGTGCAAAATGGCTTTTGTAAATGCGCTAATTGAAGTTATGGATCTCGTTTCTGTAGGCAATGAATTAGATCATTTTTATGTTGAATATAGAGTACTTTTTTTAAAGAATATTGGATTTTGGCCTAGGTAAATTAAGGATACATTCATGGTTACGTAAATTATAATGACTTTCTCTCTTCTCGAGATGTTCACATAAGCTTTCTGGCAAAAAGTAATCGTTCTTTGTATGAATTTTTGGAGGAAGGGGTGGTGGTCCGTTTCATTTATTGGGATAGACGTAAGACGTGGATCGCTTCCGTCTAATCATTTGATGCCTAGATAAATGTCAAGGAAATCTTTCGTTTCTACATGTGTCATAATCCCATTTGATTGTTTGATGTTTATTATAAAGCATTCATCATGTTCATGTTTTGATGCTATTTTCAATTGAAAGTTGAAATACATGCAGTTTTACTCAAGTATTTTGAAAATGCATTTAGAACAATAACATGGAACAAAATATTAGAAAGAGCTTTGGCGCCGAATTCCGTGCTGTCCGTAATGCTGCTGATGGGAGGCTATTATTGCAGTGCATGCTACCCACTGTGTAAACTGACACCAGTCGTTCAGATCAAGCATCAAAGACAGGAAACCATCTGCTTTCTTCTACCTTGGAAATCTTTTTCAGTTCCTGAAATTAAACTGTTGATTTTTTTACGATAAGGACATCTTCATGCGGCATGTCATGCATTAAAATTATATTTCAAGTAATACGAATCATTATCCTACCCCGTTGTCTGTTTCTTCGCCTTCCAATCTCGTTCTCTATTCACTTAAAAAAAATCATCTTCAAGCCATTCATGATATCAATCAAAAGCTTACCTCTAGCTAGTCGGCGTAGCTAGTCAGGCCACGACTTCTCTGTCGAAGAGGAAGGCGAACAGTTTCCGTCCCACAGGGGTGGGGCTGGAAAAACTGTAGATTCGATCGTCGATACAAGTCCAAAAGGCAATTAAAAAAGCTACACCACTTCATCCCACGGCAACACACAACGACGAAAAGAACATTTGTGGGATTTTGCATGCTAAGTGTAAGATATCGACGATTACATTTTCATTGCGGGGGAAATTTCGATTCGCGTTTCTTTGAATACGTCTTCCCATGCACAACATTTGCCCTAAACATGCAAACTGGTTTAATGGATGATAGAGGATGCTACTCCCTCCCCACGTTTTCAGAAACACGTGGCGGACGTGGATTCCGCAGAACACTACGGACTAAAAACACGCACGGCGGGATGTGACCATGCCTTAAATGGTATAGCTCGTATTGTACCAAATATGTAAATTAGCATGCTTGATGGCAAGCTCGCAGTAAGCTCGTCACAAACTTTTTATCAAGCTTGCTGCAAGCTTGCCATCGAGCGTGCCGCAAGCTTGCAGCTAATTTACATATTTGGTACAATACCAGGTTGCTGGCACGCCTGCAGCAAGCTTGCCAATAAGCGAACCAAAATTTGTATGACATCATTATTAACTCATGAACATTATTCCTCAGACATTTTGCATAAATTTAATTAGAATTATTGAATATGGTAAATAATTTTTGAATAGTAGATTAACTTTGTCGTCTAAAATTGTGTACTTGAGTACTCACATATACAGTTTTGACTTCTGCACTCATCCCAGTTGACTGGGTCTTGGCAGTAGTTACTGTCACAGCTGACTTCCGCTCCTAATTTATTTATGAAATGGCCCAGTTTAATGGCCGATCCGTATGACAACATGGTTATCATAAATATAGAAGTCTTGCGTACTTCCATCTGCGAGAGAAATGAGATAAATAAGTGTTTATGAGTTGAGTTGAGTTTATTTATTTAACCACGGTAAAAAGCCTGCTATCAGCTGTAAGCTGTTTTTCAGCAAGGCCGTGAAATGATAACATTATATAAACACAAAATACAAATCATGCAGTGAAGAGAATACAACTTAAAAACATATAAATAATCAATACAAACGAAAACACAATGAGAGAAAAATAGTTACTGAGTATAAGCTAGTATAAATAGAAAGAACAAAAAAGATAAAAACAATATTATGACAAGTGAAAGACGGTAATAATGGTCATAGCGGAATAAAGAAAATTGATATGATGAGGTTGAATGATTTACAAACGAAAGGTGCAAAATGGCTTTTGTAAATGCGCTAATTGAAGTTATGGATCTCGTTTCTGTAGGCAATGAATTAGATCATTTTTATGTTGAATATAGAGTACTTTTTTTAAAGAATATTGGATTTTGGCCTAGGTAAATTAAGGATACATTCATGGTTACGTAAATTATAAATGACTTTCTCTCTTCTCGAGATGTTCACATAAGCTTTCTGGCAAAAAGTAATCGTTCTTTGTATGAATTTTTGGAGGAAGGGGTGGTTGTCCGTTTAATTTATTGGGATAGACGTAAGACGTGGATCGCTTCCGTCTAATCATTTGATGCCTAGATAAATGTCAAGGAAATCTTTCGTTTCTACATGTGTCATAATCCCATTTGATTGTTTGATGTTTATTATAAAGCATTCATCATGTTCATGTTTTGATGCTATTTTCGACTGAAAGTTGAAATACATGCAGTTTTAATCAAGTATTTTGAAAATGCATTAAGAACAATAACATAGAACAAAATATTAGAAAGAGCTTTGACGCCGAATTCCGTGCTGTCCGTAATGCTGCTGATGGGAGGCTATTATTGCAGTGCATGCTACCCACTGTGTAAACTGACACCAGTCGTTCAGATCAAGCATCAAAGACAGGAAACCATCTGCTTTCTTCTACCTTGGAAATCTTTTTCAGTTCCTGAAATTAAACTGTTGATTTTTTTACGATAAGGACATCTTCATGCGGCATGTCATGCATTAAAATTATATTTCAAGTAATACGAATCATTATCCTACCCCGTTGTCTGTTTCTTCGCCTTCCAATCTCGTTCTCTATTCACTTAAAAAAAATCATCTTCAAGCCATTCATGATATCAATCAAAAGCTTACCTCTAGCTAGTCGGCGTAGCTAGTCAGGCCACGACTTCTCTGTCGAAGAGGAAGGCGAACAGTTTCCGTCCCACAGGGGTGGGGCTGGAAAAACTGTAGATTCGATCGTCGATACAAGTCCAAAAGGCAATTAAAAAAGCTACACCACTTCATCCCACGGCAACACACAACGACGAAAAGAACATTTGTGGGATTTTGCATGCTAAGTGTAAGATATCGACGATTACATTTTCATTGCGGGGGAAATTTCGATTCGCGTTTCTTTGAATACGTCTTCCCATGCACAACATTTGCCCTAAACATGCAAACTGGTTTAATGGATGATAGAGGATGGACGGAACCATTCTACGTTCAACCAAAACCGCAACCTCAATGGGTGTGATAAAAGAGGCCGATTTTGGAAGTGTAATAGCACGAGATATAAACAGTTTAACACATAAAATATGTTTGATTGTGGTTCTGAATAGTCCTATAGATTATAAAATCGAAATTACGGCCTATTACGAGCCTTCTAGTTGGAAGGAAGGCCTAATCGACTCCGAATCGCAGTGACGTCAGATCAGTCGTGCGATATTGTCTACGATTTGAAACTGATTTGGCCCTAATTCCGGATATAAGGCCAACATCGCACCAAATTCCGATGTTAAGTATTCATATTATTGTTCAGAACTCGAATCAGGTAAATTTTATTTCTTAAAATGCCTATATTTAATGCTATTGTGATTTATTTCAAAAATCGGATCGTAGTCGATCGTATAGTGTGCGGTGTGCTTAATGTAATTAGTTATGATTTAAGATGCATAATGGTAGGTGAAAGTGCGCTGGTGTGGATGCAGTCAGTGAGATGAAGGCCAATCCTAACAGAATATGATTGAATATCTATAAATAGATGTAATTGTTATCCTAATTACAATTCATTATACTTGCCACCGTAGCATATACCAGGGAAGTGTAACTAAGAAGATATCAGTCGAACACATTGCAGTCGGTTGGACTAAACCAACTCCAATCTTCAGTTAATTACAAGTAAGGAAAGGCACAGTCCATCTACATTACATAAATGTTATCACCAGTACATCGCAAACTACTAAAATGTAGTTGAATACTTCTAAACGGCAAAGGAAGATTTCTTTCCTTTTTTTCAACATTGAACGGCATCGCTTTTTCACCGAAACCATTTGTAATTAAAAAAACTTATTTTTTTCCCCTTAATGTTACTAAAAGTTTGCGTTGAATTCCAATCCAATATTATCACACATTTCCTTTTCTTTGATTTTTTTTCATCCATAAATATATATAATCAAAATTGTGCGCATAAAGCTTTTATTAGCGGTCATAACCTTTTTTACTCTTTCAATATTATAGGTTCTTCTCAAACACGTCCAGTCGCTTTCATTCACTTTAATAGTTTTAATTAAAACAATACTCGCATTGCATGACAATGATTGGGTGTTAAAAGCTGTTCCTCTCTTCTATAATTCTACGAGATATTAGTTTCTGTATTCTGTATTTCGCTTCTCCTTTAAAGATAAAGTTGAGTTATGGTCATGAATTTACATTGTGAAAGAAACCGTCTAAAAGCAATTGGGAAATGCTGATCAGGAAGAAAAATAAAATTTGATGTCTACTGCAAGGAATCTTCAAAATGATAAGAAATTGACACAGTCTCGCTTAAAAACACATGAACTGCGCAAAGGAATCCGTACATGGGACTACACACACATGTGACAAAAATGTTTGGTCCAAACACTTAAGCTATTTGTCTTCTTATTTCGAATATGAAGGCATTTTGAAGAGCAAACATTTTCAGGGGGGCGGCAGGATCCAAAGATATTCTTCTAACTGACATAATAAGAATGATGAATCTCACAAATTATTTTCACCTTCTCTTTGGAGGTTCTCGGTTGTGTTTGTTTTGGAGGTCTTCTTGATTGGTTTCATTCAGAATTGCTAAGGTTCCATGATTACCGCTTGAATAATTCTCTCTCTAATCCCAACTCTATCTCTCACATTTTCAACCTGTTTATAGAATGACGCTGATTTTTGTGCTGCCAATCATACCCCCATGTTTGGATATCATTTGCATCGCATCTATCCCGCAACATGGAAACCGTGAGTATTTTCAGCTGTCTGTCTCTTAGAGCAGCCAGCCATTTGGAGGTGGCTAGCGTTGTGCAATATGTATGCACGAATTTATAGTAATTATGATAGTTTCTTTTATGATAGTTTCTTTTCCATGTATGTTTCTTCAATTTTGTTCACGATCTTTGGATTATCGAGTGTTCTTCCTGTTTTATAATTCTGTACATACTGCCAATATATTATTTTTCAAAGAGAGAGGGAGAGAGGGAGAGAAGAAAAAAGAAAGGGAGAGGGGAAAAACAAAACGAAATCTAAACAAAGACAGGTCGCTTTGTGAAGTAAGGACTCCTTCATGCAGCGTGTCATGTATAAAGTAATGTTTTAAGATGATGTCTAGAGATCCCATTCTTTCCCTGTGTCTTTTTTTTTGCCTTCTATTCTTACCTGTTCTCCTATAACAACCGACAAAATTTCTTTATTCACTAATGCTAATTAGGCGTAACTCTTTCCTCATATGTTCGCCTTCAAGCCATTACAGAAATGAAATGATATCAATATAAGGCTCACCTCAGACTAGTCAGGCCAGGACTTCGGCGTGGAAGTATAAGGTTATTTCCTCGAACAAGTGTGGGGATAGAAAAGCTGAAGACTTGATCATCAATTGAAATTCATATTCCATGAGAAGGGCTACACCATGTCCTCTAGCGACTAACGATATCCACAAAAAGACCATTACAGTTTACCTGCGTGTGTGTGTGTGTGTGTGTGTTTTTTTGCGCGTGTGCCAGTGTGTGTGCTCGGAACGGATTTACGCCACTGATCGGAGATGGAATTTTCAAAGTGCGAAGAAATCCTCTTCCGCATGTGTTCCTATTCGGAGGGACTGCCACACACAGATGCGGCCAGACAGGAATGTCCTCCATAGGGTAGGGGAAATACTCGGCAGTACATGCAGTCAATGTACTTAAATGAATAGGTTGAAATGCTAATTACAAACTGAGGCAGCGGAACGTTTTTTTTTTAATGTTTTGGGAGGGGCATCACTAAAAAGGGTACTTTTTGAAGAGTGAGCACATATAAGTAAAAAAAATCTTGACAGAAACTATTGATATCTATCACGTTTTGACGTTTTTATTACCCCCTTTTTTTGATGAACACAGTATCCTCTTTTTTATGACTTACTGATTTTAATGGGTGTAATGTCATCATCTTTTATTTCATCTTACTGCAGTATTATGTTAATAAGGTTGTGGTTGGTAATACGCTTAATTACTATTTACGAGAGAGGGAGCGAGAGAGAGAGAGACTGAAAGGAGCGAGCAAAAAATATAAAGACTTTATAGCTGACAACCCTCTTGCCTTCTGTATCAAAATACTGTGTTTTTAGCAGATTGATCGGGACCTTAGATTGTGTTGATATGTCAGAAGTCTTTCTTTCAGTTTGTTTTGCACTATTTTATTCTTATATATCACTTTACAAAGTAATGTATTGGGTATAATTAGTAGGAGATGCATTAATGAACAAACTGATCAGCTGCCGACTATATGCCCCTTCTTTTCTGTTAATATTCCAGGGGGTGTTTCATAAAGCTGTTCGTAAAGTTACGAATGACTTTACGAACGACTGGAACATGTTCTTGGGTGCTATACTAATCAGATTCTCAATCATTTAGCGCAAGAACTGATCACCAGTCGTGCGTAAAGTCGTGCGTAACTTACGAACAGCTTTATGAAACACCCCCAAAGATTATCTCTAGGCTTCATGCTTGGTATATGCCCAGATGTTAAGTGTGAGTTCGCATGGCGGATTTATTTTTCTTCAGGAAATTATGCCCGTTTTTAAGCATAGTCTGCGTATTACTGGCCCCTTCCACGATGAAAAAAGCCCTATCACATCAGGAAATTGTCCTCCCCCTCCATCGCTGGTTCATGTGCTCTAGATAGTATTTTACTTATTCCCTTCACGATAAACCCTGATGGGTTAATCATGCTAATATGGGCACGTTCTGGCAACAGCAGTCCGGCTCTCAAACTTTAAAATATACTTTGGCATCAATTTGTATAGCTACGCATGATTTCTCCCTTCCATTTAATTTCTCACATTATGTACAAATTTTCCAGAGTTACTGATGCTATAGTGTTAGAAAACTCTCACATAGTTCATTGTAAATAATGAATTCTAATGCATGAATCCAACATGAATTAAGCTTGGTGTGCGGCTTGCGATTGTTGAACACTCTTCTGTCCCTCAAAGAAAATGAAGAAGTTAACTGCTAAGGGGTTGAAAGGGCTGTATGTCGGTCATTGTATCTGGTGGGGCCAAATACCACTCACCCCGCTTCCGTGGTCTAGTGGTTAAGGCATTCGATATTCACGTGGTATGCCCTCCCCCCCCCCCCCCCAAAAAAAAAAAAAAAAAAAAAAAAAATGAAATAAAAAACATGAAAAATAAAATCATTGTAAAATGTTAAAATGTCAATATTTTTTAAATTTTTACCCCGTTGCCTGGTTATTTCAAGAGCATGTTCTCTAATCTACGTACCAATTTCCTGGTGAACTAATGCGATTATACACAATATGCCACAATAATGTTTAGTTTTCCTATCAACTTTGTAATCAAGCAGCTATAAAACCATTATGTCTGTGATAACTCCTTGATACAACAAGAAACGAAACATAAGTATAATTATTTTCCAGTTTCATCTATACACAATATTCGTTTCAGTCCTGCATGCTATCAAAGTCAAAGATGGGCCTTTGTCATTTAAATTTATGATAACATGGTCAAACCTTTCCTTCCAAATATACCTGTTTAATCCAAATCCCTTCCCTTACAAAGTTAAATATATTGATATAAGTAACATGCAGTTTCAAGGATATTATATTTAAGAAATTACATTCTGTTCATATTAACCCAACGGGGTGAAAAAGAATAACCACTAAATTGTTTATAAATATTAAGTCTAATATTGATGGAATTTCTTTTTTATGTCAATGGAAACGTAGCATGAATGGGTATTTCACAGCACCCAAACCTTTGCCAGTGAATGGCTATGTAATGAAGATTTTGTAGGGCGAAACATGTCAAATAGGCCTATGTTGCTATTCACCCCGTTTTACTGCACTTATGGGTATTTATGGTATTTTTATCATATTTCTTGAAATAAAAATCTGGTATTATGTGACGCAAAATATGAAATTAAACTGAAAAAGAAACTAAAACTTTAATGGACTGCAATCTATAACCAATATCGAAGGCCTACCCGTCATGCCCGTTCCCTGCCGCAGAAGTTCAGGCCTCATAATTTCATTTCCCGGTGCCTGTGCTTTCGAACTGCTTTGCACGCACTCGCTTCGTCGCTCGCTATCATGCATGCCAAGAGTTCAGGCCAATATTCGCTCATCATGCCTCTCGCTGGTACCATGCATGGGTATTTCGCAGCACCAAATTCTATAACCTAGAAGTGCGCGCTCGAAGGCCTGCACGCCATGCCCCTTAACTGCCGCAGATGCCTCGTCAGTTCACTTCCCGGTGCCCGTGCTTTCGACCTGCTTTGCACTCACTCGCTCCGTTGCTCGTGATCATGCATGCCGGGAGTTCTGGGCAGCATTTCTTACAAGTTCGCCGACATCCCACTGAAACGTATGTATTAAACTTGACACGCATTTCAATGGGATGTCGGCGAACTTCTACACTTTCCTTATGAAACGATGCTCAGGCCAGCGCCCAGGCCGATATTCGCTCGTGATCGTGCCTGCCTCGATGCTATGCTTCCTTTATGCTGCCTTGATCATGTTGATTTGCACATACACGTACCATACAGTTGACCAAATCAATGCATCTTGTAAATCTTTGAATACTGTCGTATGTAATGTTGTTTTCTCTAATGACTTTATTGGTTTTTTGTATAGAGTAGTTTAAATAATCTATAATTTTCCACATTTTAATTTGTGAAATAAAACAAGATGTCTTACAACATGTACATGCTGGAAATCCTCTCCCTCTCTTTATGCTTCATAATGTCTGTTTATCCAGAATCACTTTAAAGGGAATCTTGAGTCCTTGGAAAGGTAAAAAAAATATTCTGTGAGCTTCTCATTCTTATTATATTAGTTTGGAAGATTATCAAAGTAGATATGTCCCCTGAAAAGGATTGCTCTTCAAATGCCTTTACGTTCAAAATATGACAGAAACAGCTTAAATGTTCGGGCCGAACATTTGTGTATAGTCCCATATACATATTTATGTGTGTAGTGCATGTGAATCTCAGTAGGATTAGGTGAATTTCTTATCATTTTGGTGATTTCAAAACCTTACAGCATATAACATTCTTATGATCTATAATTATAATCAACCTTTCCCAATTGCTTTGAGGCAGTTTCTTTCACAGTTCAATATCATGACCAGAACTCAACATTATCTTTAAAGTGTTTTTGGTATAGCTTTCACATCTCTTCTTTTACATGTTGTATATAACATCTCTCTCTCTCTCTCTGTGACACTTTTTTTCCTCTCTCTCTCTCTCTGACACTTTTTTTCTCTCTCTCTCCCATTCTCTTCTATCTCATTAGTTTGTCTCTATTCATTCGCTGTCCTTTTCTATTCTTCATGCAGCCTTTGGCTTTCTTTGCTTTTTTTGTGCCCCCTCTCTCTCTCTATCCTGAAGTCTTCCCATCTTCTTGTATCTTGTTCCCTCGTCTCAATATTCCTTCTCAATCCACATTCCCTTCATGTCTTCCCTTTCCCCGGATTTATGCATTTCTCTCGACTGCTTCGCCTCATCTCTTCATTATTGCTCTTTCTACCGTTTCGGTCTCGCTCATATCATTATATTATTATTATAATATTATTATAGTCTCTAATCCGGGTTTCCTCATGAACCATGGTGAGGACGTTCCAGCTGTCATTGACTACCGATACCGTAAAAATAATAAAGATATAATTTGCCTTTCAAAAAGATAGAAATCAGATTGTAGAAAAGTTATTTACCAGTTTGAGTTAACAAGTTTCCATCGTTTAATAGATTAAAATCCATGAGATCAAAATTGTTAATATTAATATTAGTGGCAATATAGTAGTTAATATTATACGTTAAAGATAATGCTAACAAACGGGATCTACAAAAATACTTTATTAATGCATGGAATACATGTACAATAGATTTTTACGAACACAAAATTACATATTTTCACCATATTTTGTAAGTCGTATAACCGGTAGTGATAATTAACTCTTACTGTGCCGAAGGGGTTTAGCTCTCTTAATTAACCATATTATCCCCCCCCCCCCCCCCCGAGCGCCGCCTCTGTCCAACCCGCATGTGTGATATTTCAAGAGGCCCATCAAAATATGTTTCTACTTCATAACATGTTACTTGTATCTTAAAGTGTACCAACCACATGAAAAAATAATTTGCGTACAGCTAGTACGTATAAAATAATCCCAAAAGAACTTTACCTAGAGTTCTGTGGGTTAACTATTAAGGAGTATTAAGCTAATAAATTGCCGGTTTACATATTCTGCCATTTTCTTTAAGTAAAAATTGGTGAAGATGAGAGCAAAGCCTAGAAAAAGCAATTTCTAGTTTCATGATTATACGTCTCATTGTAATTGGCGCAATTTTAAAAATGAATAAAATTTGATTGGAATACGTGATCAGTGAATACCAATGAGGTAGCTCATGGCGGCTCCTCTTTAGGTAGGGAGCAGGACAGCTCGATCAGTTTCATGATCCGGAACAATCATCACGTCATTATCAAATCATAAAAATCATTCTTCAGATATTTTTCATAAATCAGAGTAATGAATAATGGTAAATGCTTTTTGAATTGTAGATGAACTTGATCGTTTAAAATAACGTATTTAAGTACTCGCGTATGTATTGGTGAGCCATGCACTCTCCCCAGGTGTTGTCACAGCTGACTTCTTCTCTTATAATATTTATGAAATGGCCCAATTTAGTGGGGTTATTTAAGCAAATTTTTGTGACACAGCGGACAAAAGCACGAAATTTGGCATGAACACTCCTTTTTGCCTACTTATCAATATTAGTCGAGGATCCCTCGCGAATTCTTAAAGGTGGTCGAGTAAAATGCACAAATCCAAAATGGCCGCCATCCAATATGATACTCTCTAAATTTGAAAGACTTAAAATTTAAATCTTACTTGAGACTTAAAATAATCTAAGTCTTTAAGACTTATTTTCCACGTTCTTTGATTTAATTTTTCTCTCGAGACCGCGAACAAAATCTCCTGTTTAAATCTTTTAAGGAGATTTAAACTTTAAGCCAATCAGATTTACGATAATGCAACACGTGATCGAACATAAATTTTTTTCAAGCCTAGCCAGCCAAGTGCGCGATGATCGACATCTTTCTTTTTGCGGTTGTGTGAATCTTTTTCGAAGATGGAAGAATTCTTATCCAAAAACAGGATTGATCAAGAGGTCATTGTCAACTTGAAAGGTATGTTGTTAGTAAGTGTACATTCAAGCACATTTTGAGCAGCTTTTATTGTAACAATATTACATATTTTGTTGTAAATTAGCGTTGGATTAGCACATATCGGCCGTACACAGTGCGTGTAGTCAGTTGTATCAAGGTAACTCTACACAGCGCTGTCGCGAAAGCTTCGCGACAGCGCTGTGTGCTGTGATATGAGGGGGGGGGGGGGGGGGGGGGGGGGGTCCAAAAGCTACGCACCTTGTTGTCCACGGCTTCGTCGTCTTCAAATTCATTATTTGAGTACATTTTTTTTACTTCACTTGACGCTACATATTCTGAAGATCATTTTGTTGTCGTCAAAAAGACGGCATAAAAATTATAACTGGAGTTCGAAGCGAAATCGAGGCCCTTTCCTTCGTTTTTTTACGCCTCCGCACGCGATTTTGGATTTCATGCGGTAACGTCTAGTTCAAGTTTTGCGTTACTATACACAGCGGCTGTACAAGCTGGCCATTCAAAAGCGTTGCGAACCGCGACTACAAAATTGCGACTACCTGTAGGCCTAGGGCCTACTAGACCGAAATTTTCTGTCTCTCATTCGTTAGCCTCTTATTTGGATAGGGTCGGCCCTTCACTTAGAGACAGAAACGCTCCATTCACTCGCCTGTGCAAACTCACTGTCTGCCGAGAGACAGTAGGCATGTCGTTGTTAAAATGAGGATTAGGAGTTTTAAAAATATTTGTGTAAATTAAATAGATTAGGCCTAGGCTCTATACTTAAAACGAACATGTTCAACTTACCCATTTCATTGTTTTATTCCTTTTAATGCTCCTTTTTCAGGTAATTCAGGGTCCAAGTTGTTCTCGGTTTGAAAATCTTACGCTGCATTCAAACTGTATAGTGTGTAAGTCAATGTGTATTCGGTTTGCACAGGCGAGTGAATGGAGCGTTTCTGTCTCTAAGTGAAGAGCTAACGAACTAGAGACAGAATTTTGGCTTCACAACGTATTTGCAGATAATATCTCAACTTAAACATTGTGCGTTAAATCACAACATTCAACAATGCATCATTTTTATGCAACAGTTTCGCAAATAGCATACAGATCTAGATATAGACTTCTCTAGATCTAGAGTCTACATGTAGATCTAGACTCAGTCTATAGAGTATAGGCCTAGATTATCTATTAGTAATTACTCTAATAAGAAAAGAACATTAAGAGAATCTAGATTTAGACTCTGATACTATAGACTCTAGATCTAGGTCTAGAATCTAGTGATTTAATTTTAGCAAATTGCTTGTACTAGATTTATGATTCTAGATCGATCTAACGTTAGACCTAGATCTAGGGTCTACACAGCTTTGTGAAAAAATGCATAGACAGACGTTTTTATCCACTACGAAGGCATTTTAAAAAAAAAATCGCAAAATTTGGTGTTGCAATATATGCAAATGACACGCTTCAACTTGTGATTCCAAATCGCAGCAATGCATACTTTTTGCGCAATTTGTTATTCACTGCGAAATTCAGAAAAATAAAACTAAAATGAAATAAAATGAAATGAAATTGAGAAGAAAAAAAAAATAAAATAAAAGTAAAATCTAAATGAAACCAAATAAAAGCAATGTAAAATAAAACGAAATAATAAAATAAATAAAAGAACTAATAAAAAATAAACTTCTGTAAGCCAATGACGTGTCCAGGTGTAGAGGTCAGTGGTACAAATGCAGTGTTTTTGCAGGCAGGGCCAACGCAGTGTGTATGTTGTTTTTGTGCTTTAAAAACTGGCGTTTGAGTAGTAAATTTTGTAGTAAGATGTGTGGTGAGAGTATATGGAAATTGTTTTATACTGTCTTAATTTTCAATGCATGTTCCAGGTTCAAAATCATGAGTGGTGAATGGGTTTTTCAGGCTTGCCAGGGATATTCCACTATTTATTCAGAGTCTTAAGATACATGTACTGTGCAATAAAAAAGAAAATGGGGAAAATTAAAAGTGCAATTAAAAGCATACTGACAAACACGTTTTACTAAATTCTTATGGCACAACTTGCTTCTTCCACCCACCTAGTACCTCCAACATTGATACCACCATGTGACGCTGCCATAAAATAAATTCAATTTTACTTTGACAAATAGTCTTACATGTAAGTGCGTTACTTTGCATTATTGTCCAGAAATCCAGCCTGGCATATTTGTCACAGACACCACAAGGCCTGGCGCTTGTAAAGCATGTGGACGAAGGTGGGATATTGTCAGTCCTTCAAAGGCAGCTATATGGTGCGGCCGAGTGTTTCTTATCTGGCAGAGAAATGTGGCGACTTGTAAGTATGATATTGTAAGAGTAGCAATAATTGTAACAACAAAATTCTTTGGGGGGGGGGGGTAGGCGTACTTTGACGTCAAGTCTTTTGGTGTGTTTGGAGTCATGGGCGTCAATCCTCACAGGAATTCTATTCAAGTGGGGGGGGGGGGGGACACCCTATTGTTGCATCCAGATGTGTCCCCCCCCCCCCCCCCCCCCCCCCCCACTTGAATAGAATTCCTGTGAGTATTGACGCCCATGTTTGGAGTAGATAACATAATCATTACAAACCTAAATACTGCACCTCGAAAATATTGGTATGATGCATGTTACAATATTTTTTCATGTGTGCTCGTGCAAAATTAAGGAGTTGTACCGTGACGTAGCTGTGGGTGGATGTGTGTGGGTGTGTGTGTGGAGGGTCTAGATGGGAAAGTTTGATCTTATTCTTTAAAAAAAACAGCAGAAAATTTGGTTAGGGGGGGGGGGGTGCAGGTGATCAGCAGGAAGAACAAATAAAGAATGCACAAATTAAAATTTGAAATTACGGATTGGGAAAGATTTTATACATTGCCTGTGATGACTGGTTGAGCTGGCTACACTGCTCATACACTGCTCATACACTGCACATTCCCTAATATTGTATGTTTATGTTTTTTTGCATGTAATAACTTCAGGTATCCAGGAACTGACAAAAAACTGCACTTGCCAAGGGGATTGTACAAACTTGGTCTGCAATAAAAGATGCAACACCAGAGTTACAGGGCCATGTAAGTACAGAAGCTTATATAAAAGATTCACCTCAAAAAAAGTTGCAGATCCAATAAGTGCGCTGCGTTTTGTGTGTGGTATGGGTTAATTGGCAATGAATTTGTTCATTAAGTGAACATGGTGAAGAGTCCTGTATCTGCAACTTTTGGAAGTGAATTTTCTAATAAACTAATTTTCTTATTACGATAGACAAAAATACAGCAATTTAACATTTATTTGTGTGCTTTGTATTCCCTATGTTAAATGGAAGAGTCCCACAAAAAATACTTTCCTATGTCATCAAGATTCTTTGAATTCTATTGGTCAACCTCATCCACCGTCAGCTAGGTTAAGGCATAGGCCATCGTCGATGTGAATTTAAGCAGTCTTTGGTCTGGACGAATTACGGATGTTCACTATTTTGGACTTGCTATATTCTATATAATAACGATCACTGGATATCATTGATATAAGTGAAAATAAATACAAAAATGCAAAGTAGTCTATGTCCATAAATTTTATTTGACGTTTGCAATGAAAAACTGAATATTTTACCAAATATTAACATTTCTTGAGAAAAACTTGATTTTGGAGTTTGTGTTTCCATAAACCTATCAATTGCCATTTTTGTGAAAAAATGGTATGCTTTGGACCTATACCCTCATGAAACATGCCATATAGCAGCGTATGCTGTGCTCACTTATTTTGGGTGATTAGAAGATAAGATTTACTGTCACATACCTGAAAATAAGATTTTTGTCATTTTCTGTAATTGAAATGTGTAGAAAATTGTGAGGGTATGACATCATCACCTCACTCATTTGAATATTCATATGGACTGTTCAACAAATGTATTCCGAAAATATGGGAAAGTTCAAAATGTCATAACTTCCTTATTTCTTAACCGATTTTCATCATTTTTTCACCACTTTTTCTGGAAATTTTTTCTGTTCTTAGATTTATGTAAATTTTGGTCCGGATTTCCCCTTTAAGGCAATTTATGCTTCATACATAATTATTTTACACAGTTCAGGAAAACAATTTGTGCTCAAGGAGGTGGTATTGTATGGCATATCGCCTGTTCAACTTTATTTGTGTTATCCTTTTTCAGGTTGGAACTGATGTGGAAGCTGCAGTACAGGGCAAAGAGTCCATATATCAGCAGCCGTTTTTGTTAAGCCTGGGGGAAGAGATGAAGCCAAGTCAGTACTTGTAGGTTGTGGACAAAATTGCAATCCCAGCAGCATCATTGATATGGTATTCAAGTCCCACATGGCTTTTAAAGTAGAGTATGCTACCCCCATTGATGCCGTTTTACACTTTCATGGCTGCATTTGTCTATGAGGTCTTGCCGCCATCCCAGGTGGCAGCTAGTATTGCAGCAAAGTTTGCAGCAAACATAAGAAATATGGAAGAGATCTGAAACTAAGCATTGCAGACAAGGGTAAACTGTATCCTTGGAATGTGCTGGACATGTTAAAATACATTTCAGGTTAGTTGGACCATAAGATTTAGGCCATGTACCTTCCTGATAAAATACAGTACATTTCTTTATAATATACGTGTAGATGGAGATACAAAGCAGCTAATATGAAAGTGTACTTTATCGGCTTTGTGTGCTTTTTATGCCTCTGCCACCGAAGGTGGAGCCAGAGGCATCATGTGTTTGGGTTGTCCGTCCGTCCCGCTTTCTGATTTTTTAAATTTGACTTCTTGGACCCCTAGATTCTCACATTTTTCTGAGGATATAGAGGTGTCGTGGTCTAGTGGATACGTCACCGGACTGTGGCTCACATGGTTCGCGGTTCGAATCCCGCCACAGCGCTAATGTCCTTTGGCAAGACATTCATCTACATTTGCCACTTTCCACCCAGGTGAAGTAAATGGGTACCCGGTAATAAGAAATTCCTTGAATGCTTTAGCGCCTATCATGGCAGCTCGGCTAAAGCCGGGGTAATAATGTGATACTTTGTACTAAGCGCAGTAGAGTATATTCATATAGTAGCTGCGCTATATAAATGGAACGTATTATTATTATATTATTCTGGGGCATACTTATGATCTAATCGTGAATGCAGGGGAAAACATTTGACAAAACCTATGGATCTCTCATTCTCAAAATTCTGTCGGTATAGTGAGCCCAAATAATGCAAAAATTAAAACAAAAAAAATATTTTTATTTGACACACTGGTTGTGTTGGTTTTTTTCCAATTTTTGCTGTGTTTACATTGTTCTTGGGACACTTGAACACATTGTTTTGTGATAATATATATATCACTAAAATGTGGCAGTAAATTTAATTGAAATGGATGCATTGTAAAGTTATTGTGAATGTATAATGTCCTAGTGGTAGTATTAGGCTAAAAAAAAATACCATGTCTCAAAGCTTGTGAGAATTTAGATCTGACGCGGAATGCGATTTTTTTTTTTTTTTTTTTTTTTTTTTACCCTAATTTCAACTGAGTTCCGCCTCCACACACATCTGTAACCAAAAATGACTGAAAAGCTTTAATTTTTGTAAGTTTGGAAACCACATAGCATTTCACAGGTTGTTTGACCTCCCACTGCTTCAATTCCTTCAAAACAGCAAACTTTCTTTTTTTTTTCAGAGTAAAAATGGAAAAAAAAAACAATAGGGAAAAAATGAAAGTCTGACTTTTGCAGAATCAAATGCGCGCTGCAGCTTTGAGAGCTATAATTTTTTTAGCCTTATAGCATGTATTTTGATATTTAAGATCCATAATTTTTAGTATCCCTCAAAAAACATGTTGACTGTGGATGCTTATTATATTAGCTCACCTGAGCAAAATGCTCAAGTGAGCTTATGCGATCACTCACCGTCCGTCGTGTGTCGTCCGTAGCCTTTTCACATTTTTGGTTTCTTCTCAAAAACGCAGTGCCGGCTTTTTAATGAAACTTTGAATGAGTATTCCTTAGGTAATGGGGGCCTAAAGTTGGTCAAGGGGGCCTAGGGGCAGCCCCCAAAATGCCCTAGAGGTCCTAATATGTTAATAATCTCAAGAACACCTGACTGGGTTTGGCTAAATTTGACAAGAGTCATCCTGAGACAAGGATAATTTACAACTGATAAAATGCGGTCCCTATCTGGAAAGGGGTCGTGGGGTAGCCCCCTAAAAGGCTAAAAATGTTCTCCAAAAATTAATTGCTTCATTTCATCAAAACCTGACACAAATTATTCGTAAGCAGTGGAGACCAAAATTTGTAACAATTGGGAACCCATGTGGCATGGGGGTAGCCCCCCCCCCCAAAAAAAAAAAAAAAGAAGAAGAGGACCCCCCAAGGGCAAATTTTTCATATTTCGATCTGTTTCTCAAATATTGATTGCTGCATTTCATCCAAAGCTGAAACAACTTATTCTCAAGCAATGTGGACCCAAATTTCTTATAATAGGGAACGCATCTGACCAAAAAAGTGCATCAGGGGCAAACAAATTTTTTTTTCTTGATTTTAACTTAACAGGAATCATCCTTTAATTAATAGGCAAGGATAATCTAACATAGTTATTATTGGGTAGTCATCTGATGAGGGGTCATGGAGGACCCCCCCCCCCCTAATAACATGGGGCCGTACATGTATTCCCTCTTTCCCTCCCAAATGATTATATCCTCAGGTGAGCGCAAGGTCTGCAGACCTCTTGTGTTATGGTACAGTTGACCAACCGACTATATCTGCCGGCAACTCAAGTAGCTCTGCAGGCTAAACACAAATCGCATTCACTTAAAACTTATAATAGTATAGTGTGGAGTACCTAACTCCCTAGATGACCACATTATAAATTAGTCAACGTTAGTGAGTTGCACAATAGAAATGAATAAATAGTGTGTAATGTATACATGTGCCACCTGCATTTAGGGGAAAATATTGTAGAATGTTTGTAACTGATAGATTACTAATGCTGTAGCTGTTGATTCCAGCGAAAAGTGTACAAAGCATGATTTTTTATTTGAAAAATGCCTGAATTGTTTGTTTTTCCTTTACCCATTGAATGTATATACAGCTAAACCACTACTTTCAAGAAAGAAGGGTTTTTCCCCCCAAAATAGATAAAATTTCATGTTCTCTACATCATGAGTTCACAGGATGGCGTCTATATGAAGCGTCTATCAAGGCACATAACTGCAACACAAAAGTGAGAGCCAGATGATTACTGTTTTTCAGATAAGTCGGATCGACATTGCCGTGTATACACTTTTCGTTGGGATCAAACATACACCGGTCTCTATTTCTGCATTTGACACTTGCAATTATTATGATATTATGTTTGAATGTCATTTAATGTGTTTGTTATGGAGCTGCAATCAAATAAATTAATGTTTGCCTGAATAAATTGCATATTTTGAGTCTATGTTGTTGTTTTTCTCCAGTCCCACTTCCTCTGAAAATTTAAATCTCCAAAAGATTTATCTGTTAATAAACCTTAAAAAGATTTAAAGGTAAAACTGAAAAGATTTAAATTTTAAATCTTAAAGACTTATATTTTAAGTCTTTTGTGGTTTTAAAATTTTAAGTCTTAATAAAGACTTATTTTAAATCCCAAAGGTTTCGTCACTAATATCAGTCTCTGTTAGATTTAAAAGTAAGTCTTTAAGATTTAAATATAAGACTTTCAAATTTAGAGAGTATATGCAATCTTTTCGGGTTAAATAATTTCATAGTAAGCATAAATATTTCAGATGATTTTCAAAAATAATATCTGTGAAGGCGCCCTCACTTAGATTAAACATTTTGCTTTGATAACAGTCACTGTGAAAGGAAATCAAATGAAAAACACAGCCGAATCGTTGGCAAACCGTTCTACTCATTCCTAGGTGTTTTTGTAGTCACAAATGAGATATGTTTTTACTCTCCGTTTTTCTCGATGAGTCTTGATGCTTCTAATAATTGATTTTTATTTGCCGCCGCAAAAGAGAAGAGATTGGCTAATGAGCAAGTACATGGTATTTAAGGTTACCATGTGACTAACTTAGACATGACATATCTTATATTTGAAATCGAAATACCTCTCTGAAACAAATAAATATGTCTTCATGTAAAAGGATCACAGACTCACTGCACGATTGCATTGGGGAATATGAACGATATTACAATCCTTCCCTCTTAGTAGGCCTTCCCTGTCTAATGAATTACCGAATGACATGAATCTGATAAAATACATTTTTGTTTAGTTGAATGACAGTACAGTAATAACCCTCTGCAAACAGTGATAAAAGTCATTGATGTGTCTGGTAGATATAAAAGAACGCACGATGATGCTGTTTTCGCTAAGATTTTATTGGGACATGCATTACACATTTGTTACAATTATAGTGATATGCACATTAATACATTATGACGGGAATTGCAGTTAACATTTTGAAAACACGATGACACATGTTAATTTTGTTCAGATTAAGTTCGAATATAGGGCCAAACTAAATATTCACTTCAAATGTACTGGAGAAAAAGGTTAGTTTTTGGTGCTTTGTTTACTGGGAATACACAGATTGCATTGTGATAATTATATGAATCTTAAACTTTGAGGTAATATGCAAAGTCACAACTGCAGGGGCGTTGTGGCGTGCGCCTGTAATCCAGCTACCAGTGGAAGTTATAAACTGATTCAGCGGACCCAGGTTCGAGACTGAGTCACGTCTTTCGGATGGTGACGTTAAAGGTCGGTCCCAGACGTAAATAATCATATCTGATTGATACACGTCTGTAAAAACCCAATTACACACACACATATGACGATAGACTACCAATATATCCCCAGTGCTTTACAATGCTGACATTTCAGTCATGAAAGTATCAGTACTCTCTCATGAAAGCTCTACTTCCGTGATACCGTCTGTCTTCTTCTTCTTCTTCTTTGAAGCCCAATGTTTCACAAACAAAGCTGTTCCTATGAATACAATGATCAATATCCCGAGGATCAACCCTGCTATTGCCCCATTCCCTAGGCCGGTGTCATCCGTCAAGTTGGTCATGGTCGTCAAACTATCGGGATAGCTGGTGACGGTGGCATCTGCAATGAATGCATAAACATGTATACTAAACATACACACCCTGAATTCTTCAATGGTATGTTTATATTTGACTTTATTTCCTTATCGTTTTAAATGATAGTTCCAGGACAATGCAAAGGTCAGCAAATTCTAGTAATGTCTACAGTGGATTTGGGATGGATTTGCTGTACGTATACTCTGTTGAAAAAAAATTCACTATGGCATGTAGACATTAGTAATCCTACTCGTACAAACCTCACGAAATATTGCCAGTCGTGTGGTTTAATTGTGGATGTAGTGAGGAAACACATTTCGTCGCATTGGAATCTGATCAACTGAAATACTGATCTCGAAATACCTTAATAACGCCTTTATTGCAGCTTCCTTTATTCCCTTCAGTTTACAACCGTCACATTTTTATTATCAAAAGTGATTGATTAAATGTATTTCGAGGAATTTGAGGGCGGGCTTTATACCTTAACATCAGTGCCGTATATATATCTATATACGGCACTGCTTAACATAACAAATAGGAACATGAGAAAGATGTGATCCATTCCACACACATTGGCCAGGATTGATTTTAGTGACTGAATACGCCCTATGATATTGTCCTATCATGCCTATAGTATATGTATACTGAACTACAAAAGAAACGTCGCACTTTTCAAATTGATATCTTTTTACACATGATATTGGAATTTGATACGTCAAATCACATTTTATGCTTTTTTAACATCACAGATATGGCATTGACCGTCCATAACACATCATCATAACAAAATGTGATTTCTGTGTAGGATTAAAACTCATATCCTTTCCGTGAACATGGTAGTGCACTCGAGCGCAGCTTTTTGAAAAGCATGATGCACATGCACATCCTCTGTCCAGTGGGTTTAAAAGGGACCCAAAACCTTCATCCTGTCATTCGTTTCTTGAGCGCTGTCACCATGCCACGTCTGACTCGAAACCAGAGGGAACAAGCCATCGGACGTCTTCATGCTGGCCAACGTCCTAGAGTCATTAGGGACTTTTAGAATTGCACGTCCACTTAGTCGACTGGTACGCAAGGACATCATTCTACGCCACTGCGCATGCGCCACTCGCCCTCTCCCTGTCCTCCTCCCTGACTTGCAAAATCGAGAACGTGTTCACTTCGTTTTTGCGGTGCTCCGAAATCTTCGACGAGGTTCACGTATATGACGTCATCAGAACAGCTCAACTATTATGCTAATCCGTTGAGTGTGTACTTCAGGTTGACGTCGACGGTACGTACACGTCGAGTGAAATCTAAAATGATCAGAACTGTAGTCAACATGGGCAGTCGACGACGTTGACATGCGCGAATTAGTCGACTGGGAGGAAGTACTAGTCCACTGCTTCTAAAAGTCCCTATTGCCAACGACTTCAATGCAGCGTTCGGACAGTAGAGAGACTGCGGGAGCGATACAATGCAACCAACAGCACCAACGATCGTCAGCGCAGTGGTCGTCCCAGGGTGACAACAGCACGTCAAGATCGCCATCTTCACGGGACCACTTGCAGGATCGCTTCCGCAGAGCAACAGAATCGGCTCTACAGACTATTGTCACACACAACAGACCAATTTCTGCAGCAACTGTTCGTCGTCGGCTGAGAAGCTTCAACTTGTCTTGTCGGCGTCCTGCCCTGGGCCCTATCCTCACCGTTCGACATCATCGGGAACGTCTCATATGGGCCCAACAACGTCAAAACTGGCGCTATCAACGACGAGAGTCGTTATTGCACATCTGTACTTGTTAATCAAAACAAAGCAAAACATTTTTCAGTTTTCACTCTTGAATAAAGAATATGTTTCATTGTAAATAAAACAGTTTCAAACAAATACATGTGCGACGTTTGTTTTGTAGTTCAGTATATAAGAATTGAATAGCGTACCTCCTTGTATATAGTTTACATTCTCATTGATTACACACCCATTTTCTTACAGGTTTGAACAATTAGGTTTTATGTTCATGTGGAAGATGTAAGTCAGGAATAAAATTTTTCTTATCATTCGCTTGAAACATAGATATGCTTCTAGTATAATAACTCTTGAAAGACAGTAATGGAGTAACTCCATTGTTGTCTTGAAATACAACAATGGAGTAACTCTTTTTTTTTGTACATGCATGACAGTGGTGGCTACTATACTAGCAAGATACGACATTTTATGAAATACCCCTGCTCAGAATTATTCATTTTAAATGAAAGAAATGGAACTCTCAATGCTAAATGTTGTGAATCTACCGTGATCCAGATTATTAAGATGGACGGTCTCTGAATACATGTATTATGCATATTATGTTCCTATACAGTAGGGGTCATATGCATTCATATCATTTCAGATGATTGAAAACTCTGTTCCTGATGTAAATTATGTTGTGTGTAAAGAAGACAAACAACCAGCAAAACAGCAACAAAACACCATATTATAACTCACCAATAATGCACCCATTTCCCCTGCATTCGTCGTAGTTACTGTCATCTCGACAGTAGTCGTCCTCACCGGACACTGGTAAGCCCAGTTTGTTTTGAAACTGGGTGAACTTCATCTGGATAATTAAAAAAACCAAAGAATAAGAATGGTTCACACAAAATGACGTTATTGAGACTCTGGACTTTTCTCAAGGTCCAATTCTCAGATGTTTTGATATTAATTATTAGTCTTCCATCATCCCTGCCTATTAGTTAAAACATATCCTGCAACAGGATTTACTGCATCTAAACGATGCGCCAAAAATATACCTGTGGATCCAGAGTTCTTCAGGGGAGCGTTTCATAAAATGAACTGTTATAAGCTACTGAAATCCTTGCATTTGATTGCCTGAGAGCAAATTTTTCTGATAAACTATCTGATGAATCCTTTCATGAAACACTTCCCTGTTTTCTATTCTTGACATGTCGTGAATTGTAGTGTGTTTATCATATTAATTTGCAACTCCATGTAAGAGGCACAAAACAGTGACGAAATGTACTTGTACGTTGAAGAAAACTTTTTTACAATTAAATCGATTATAACCACATACTCAATACCATTTTTTTTAAATCAATTTAATTCTGTACAGAACAATATAAATCTGAAAGGACATAGGTCTAAAAGACAAAACTAATGTCATATGTAATGTTGCTTGTGAAATTTGCTACATTTTGATACCAAGGTCAAAATACTTTAAATTAACTATGGTCATGATAATAACCTTTGACCCTTGTCCTTGGGTTTAAGGTCACTAAAGTTCAACAGAAAAGTTTAACATCTTTTTTTTATTATTATTAGTGGGACCAAGTAGAATACATTTACATGTATTTATTTTTATTTATTTCTGACATTAATACTGGGTGGCTCATTTCTAGTAGTTGCCCAAAATTAACATGAACTGCACACCATATTAAAGGGCATATGGAATGCAAGTACATGTTGATCTTTGATGATGTGTATTGTTCTGTACATCAAAAAATTTACAACCATTTGATCTGAATATGTGTCATATATTTTAAAATATTTTTTGTAATCATTTTATTTTACCTGCTGAGCCCCGCCCTAAAAAATCCTTTGGAGTCGAGTCTGTTCATATCATGACATCATCAGTCAATCATCAGTCACCTAAAACAAGCCAAACAATAGACACTGGTATGTACAGTATCTCTCTGTTTTGTACTTGCTAACAGTAGCATCGTGTGTTTTCATACAACAGATTTTCAGTACCTTTCTTTTCCTGTGATGCTGGAGCATTTCTGACATAGCATCTGCTATTGTGATTGAGAGTTTATGAGTTTATGTACAAAAGCAAATTCCGTGGAATGAAATTTTCTGAATCCGTACTGATCATTGTTAAGTAAATTATTGTCAGCCAAGAAGGTATACAATCTATCATAAACAAGTCGTTCTAGTACTTTTGAAAAGCATGAGAGTATTGAGATAGGCCGATAATTACTAAATAAACTTGCATCGCCTTTCTTATAGATAGGTATTACTTTCGAAATTTTCATTATTGAGGGAAAACTACCAGAGAACAGAGACAAGTTAAATATGAAAACGAGGGGTTTAATTATACTACCAATTATATTTTTTAACAAATACGTATTCATCTCATCATATCCAGTTGAATGAGTAGAATTGAGTGATGCAACAATCCTCGTTACTTCAACTGCATTTGTGGGGTTAAAGAAAATACTATTTACTGAGGAATCAAGGAGAAAATCACGAAAATTTACGTTACACCCTTTAATTTTCAGGGCCTGTTCAGCACCTATGTTTGAAAAATAAGTATTGAAACAATTTGCTATATCATGTTGATCATTTACAATAACATCATCGTGCCTAAATACAGTTGAATGAGAAACATTTCCCCTTTTCAGAATATCATTTACTATCTTCCACTTGGAGGAAGAATCGTTTGCCTGTTCAAACTGTTTAGTATAATACATTCTTTTTGATGTGCGTATAATATGTGTTAGCTTATTTCTATATTGCCTATATTCTTGCTTCGTTTCATCTGTAGGATTACAAAGGCTTTTTTGTAAAGCCTATTTCTTTGTTTAATAGATTTCAGAATTGCTCTTGTAATCCAAGGGTGTTTGGGTAAGTTTTTACGAGATTTAATATGAACTTTTGGTATATCTACATTCAAATAATTCAATAATGTATCTAAAAATTTCTGATACGCAATATCAATTTCATTGCAAATTAAGACGTCACTCCACGTTTCCGACATTAAATCAGATTTCAACTTGGCAATATCATCTTCTGTAAATTTACGAACTTCAACCGTTTTCTTTTTAATTTTAATTTCAATACAATTGGAAAAGAGCAAGAAAACTGGCAAATGATCTGAAATTTCAGATTAAACAAGCCCTGCTTCAATATTATAATCAGAAACATTGGTAAATATGTTATCAATTAGAGTACTGGTATTCACATCTATTCTCGTCGGTTTTGAAATTGTAGAAAACCTAGAATGAACATTTAATAGCGTATTAAAATCATCAGTTATGTCGTTGTCACAGAGCAAGTCAATGTTAAAATCCCCCATGAAATGAATATTTTTATTTTCACGATTTAGTTTGTGTAGCAGATTATCAAATTCCTCTAAAAAGAGTTTCTTATTAGTATTTGGGGGTCTATATAAAATACAAATTACATCATTTTTTCCGGAAAGACAAGAATCAATTTCGATGGAAAGCAACTCCGCACTCTTATGACTGAAAGAGAGGTCAGAGCGGAGTTTAAAAGACAAAGCATTATTGACATAAAAAGCAACTCCTCCCCCTCTCCCTTCCAATCTGTCACAGCGTAGCAGTGAATAATTTGGAATGTCATACAAAGGAGGTGAATAAGTATGGAACCAGGTTTCGCTAATACCTACAACAGAAAATAAACAATCGAGAGAAGCCAGGAGCAAATGTACATCATCAAAATTCTTAGCCAGACTGCGTGCATTCATATGCAAAAAACTATGTGATTGACCTTTATTCTGAAATCTAGTCTTGAACTCAGCAGGTAAATAATATTCACATCTAACATTTGGACGTGTAATGGAATTAATATCATCAGCCATAGATAAATCCATACATAAATCCATACATCTCCGAGTAACACTTATTAATGTACAACAGTTGTTTAATAAAGATGATCAGTTGAGGTACATGAAAACCATCAAAAGGTAAAGAGCAACTTAATAAAAAAAAAAACTTAAAATGCTTTCTATCTGGAAATCTTGAACAAATAGAGGCATTCAAACAGACTATGAGGTATCTGTCATAACCCAAAAAGTCAGGGTTGAGATAATAAATAATATGATTAATGATAAAATAATTGGATCAAGAGATTGGAACATCTGAATTTCTAGCTTCTAATTGTTAAATATTATCAATAGTATAGTACTTACATGAAAAAACATGTGTGTTGTTTATATCTGTAAAGCGCTTAGACACATCACCATTGATGTATTATGCGTTATATAAAAGCGGATTATTATTATTATTATTATTATTATTATTATTTACTGCAATAAATCATATATACCTACCTATTATGCCTGTAGTCTTGACTACGGGACCCCTTCGAGAATTTAACACACATGAGTCACAATATTGTGCGCACCCCCCGTAATCCTATTGTCCCCTTCGCCACTCACGCGCGTCAACACGCTACGGCCATCTTCCTCTTTCTTGCTCGCCCCCGACGAGTTAGGACGTATAGTCACAGCGCTCCTGAAATCAGGTCGTATAGTATCTTTTTGGTGCGCTTTTTCACATAGTTAAAGCACTTTTAGGTACCTATATTCGTTTAGATTATAGTACTTTGTGTTTTAGTAGTCACTCTTGCCGATTGCAAGGGATTTTTTGATTCCCTTTCTTGGCATTTATTTTTCTCTTTCACGGTCAGCCCCACGTAGATATTTCCGTGTTTGCGGGTGTTTCCGTTTGTCACCGAGCCTTCGGGTTCGGCGTTTATTCTTACGGTTTTTAGGCTGTGAAAATTCTTTAGTGCGTATCTCCCAAATAATTTTACCCTTATTTTACTGCATTCAGTTGAAGTATTTCTTAATTTGAAAAGTATACTTTATTGTCTGTTTTATTGCAGTGGTATGGATTCGGAAGAAGAAGCAGCTAGGTCAAGGAGACCTGCTTCTTCCGAAGAGTCGTCTAGCAAGACGACTCGGCCTTCCAGAACTCTCCCGAGTACTTCGGTACATGGGGGAGGGAGGAGGGCTAAGGGTAAGTTGCCTAGTGGTGTTTCCTTGCAGAGTTTGCCAGTCTCGTAGCTTGCGGCTTCGGGACGGGTGGCGTTAACTGAGTCGGGATTGTCAACTCCGAAGCCCGTGGTTTCGGGGTGGGTGGCGTCAGATTCTAGTGGTTTGGATATCTAACGATTCCAATCCCCCGGTCGCTGAGACCAGAGGGGGGAGGCGGTTGTTTCCCGTACGGTAGCGTTCACTCGCTCTGATCCGTTAGGGGAGACGCGCCCCACTACTGCAGGGCAACCCACGGGCTTAGTCCATGTTGGTCTGGGTTCTCAAACCCTAGCCCCCGGCAAACGCCATATGGGGGAACGAGTACTTCCTGGGCTGTCTACATTGCCAGCTAATGGGAATGCTCGAGCTAACAATTATGGACGCTCTTCGGAGCAACAGGTGTTTTCACCTGAGTGCGTGACTACTAGTGCTCCCCTATTGCTGCTTTCGAGCGGTCCAATAGCGGGTTCACACGCCTTTAGTAGTCATCGGGCACATACCGAGTCATCTCGGTCTGCCCACGCACTGGGAGCTTTTAACTCCCAACCCATGGCTACTGCATCTTCTTGCTTAGCCAATATGGGTGATTTGGGCGATTCTCTAGGCTTACGCCATGAGCGCTCCAATCCCTTTTTGGGGAAGTGAACGTCCCTCCGCGGAGGGATCGGTTCGTGTTTCCGAAGTGGCTTCGGAGATCCGAACGAATCCGATTAAGCGTTCTAACAAAAGGGTTTCGGCTACGACTCTTGTCGAGCCAGCCAAGAAAAAGGCCAAGAAGAGGGCAAAAAGTGGCAAGGCTTTGCCGGCCTCTTGCCCGTCTGGCCTGGCTAACCCAGCTAGCTCCTCTCAAGCTGACATGTTCAGCATGATGCGGGCTTTTGCTCAGAATCAGGGTTGGTCCTTGTACCGGCTACTTCAACCCTGACTTCTGTCCCTATTCAGGGGTCTGACTTTGAGACTAATCAGCCTTTTGTGTTGGATTTGTCTTTGTCTGAGTCGGTTTCGCATGTGCCTCCTATTCCCGCGGCCCTTGGGGCGCCGCTGGGCGAGGAGACTTTCGTTGAACCATGCGGGGCTCTGCCTGCTGAGGCCTTTGTTAGCGTTCCTTTGTCTCTTTCCACTCGGGTGGAACCAGATTTGGAGGTGGCCTCTCAAGCTTCTTTTTTGAATCGCTTGGGCAGGCGGAGTCTCAATCGCTCGCCCTCTGTGGGGCGGAAGCGATTGCTTTGTTATCCAGATATCTCTCTGAATTTTAGTCAACCCGCGCGCAGGGTTCGACTTCGCGTTGGTTTAAGCAGCGGGATTCCTGCTGAGTCCTTTGTTGGCGTTCCTTTGCCGGGTCATCCCGGTCCGCCCTTGCTCTGGGCGCCTTGGCGTCCGGCCCATGGCTGTTGCATCTCCTTGCTCGGCCGATATGGGTAATTGGTGCGCGTCTTTGGGTTCAATACCCTCAGCGCACTTCTCCCATAAAGGGAGGTGAGCGTCCCTCAGCGGAGGGTTCGGTTCGTGTTCCCGAAGGGCTTCGGGGATCCGAACGAAACCGAATAAACGCTCTGAAAAGCGGGTTTCGACTTTTTGGGCCAATCAGAAGCCTAGGGAAGGGGCTAAAAGAGGCAAGGCTTTGCCTGCCTCTTGCCCATCGGGTTTAGCTAACCCTCCGGTCTCTCAAGCTGAGTTGTTCAGTGTGAGATGGGCTTTGCCCAGACTCAGGGTTGGTCCCTTGTACCAGGATTCACATCCCCTGCTCTTGTCCCGTTTTTGGGTCGGACATCGAGACTAATTAGCCTTTTATGGTTTATTCTTCTTTGTCTGTGATGGGATCACATGCGCCTCCTAGTCTCGCAGCTTCGGGGCTCCGTCGGGTGAGGAGGCTTATGGCGGTTCATGCGTGAATCCGACCGTTTCGGCCTTTGTTCGTGATTCTTTGTCACGATTATTCAGGCGGATCCAGTTTTGAAAGCGGCCTCTCAAGCTTCGGTTTCTGAATCGCTGGGGCAGGCAGAGCCTTAGTTGCTCTCCCTTTGTGGGGTAGAAGCGATTGCTTTGTTCTAAACTTTCCCTGACTTTTAGTCAACCCGCGCGCAGGGTTCGGCTTTGCTTGGGTTCAGGCAGCGGGATTCCTCCGAGCGTTTTTCTCTTGCGGAGGATTTCTAGCTGGATTTTGGACGCATTGAAGCGGTGCTTCTTTTGAGCGTCATGTTTGGTTTGCAGTGGTCATAGTTTTCCACTGCAGCTGCCTCGGTCATGTACCGTCGCAGAGTATTGGTTGGTGGCTGTCTTCGTTCCTTTCTCCCCGCTTGGGAGGCCATCTCCGGGGACGCTTTTGTTCTCTTTGGCGGACGAGACTGATTCTTCATAGATCTGTCCGCCCCGCTCCCCGGAGGTGCTATAGGAACTCGGTCACCTCACAGGCTGTCTTTTTCCCTTTCTCCGACTTTTGTTATTCCCAAGCGCTCGGGAAAACTTCAGTACATTTTCGGATGGAGACTCTCGCCTCCATTCTTCCGTTGATCAAGAGGAAGGACTACGCGGTCTTGATAGTTTTCGAAGATGCGTATTTCCACTTTCCCGTTCATCGCGCTTTGCGCGATCTTCTGGGGTTTTTCTTCCTCTCAGAGACTTATCGTTTTCGCACTCTTCACGTCGGGCCGTGCCCAGTCCCTCGGGTTCTTACTCAGGTTGTAGCCGTGCTGGCAGCCTCTCTGAGGCGATGCGGCCTTCGGCTATTTTTGCTACCTGGACGATTGGCTTCTCCTAGCGGAGTTGCGCGATTGTTTGTTGGACGAGACTAGTTTGCTCGTCATTCTTACTCAAGACTTAGGTTATCTAGCCAGTCTAGTCGATGTTTTAGAGGACTGCCGGCTCCTCATGAGACCCTTTCAGAGACATCTCCTCGGGTTCTTCAAGCCGGGAAAAGACTCTCTTTTGGTCTGGATTCCAGTACCAGTAAGGATCAAGTCTCTTCTCTCTTGTTGGACGAGCGAGGTGTTTCTCGCGCGAGGCAGGTCCTTCTCTGCCCCTCTTCCGTCGATATCGGTTTCGACGGACGCCTCTCGGTTGGGGTGGGGAGGACACTGCAACGGCAGCACGGTTGCGGGGGATTGGTCTCATTTTGGGACTCTTCCTCATATCAATGTCCTGGAGTTTATGGCAGTTCTGTTGACCTTGCTCCATTTCAGAAGTCGACTTCTCAGTCGTTCGGTTCTGATTCTCACGGACAATGTTACTGTGGCGGCATATATCAATCGGCAGGGAGGCACTCGTTCGGTTGCCCTGAATGCCCTAGCAGCTCAGCTGTGGAGGTGGTGTCGTCGCATGACAATCACACCCGTGGCCTCTTTCATCCCCGGTCGGGAAAACCTCATTGCGGATTTTCTGTCTCGGGGCAGGTATCTTCCATCGGAATGGACGCTCCATCCGGAGGTATTTTGCCGCATTCGCAGTTGCCTAGGTCCACTGGAAGTGGATCTATTTGCGTCGGTGCTAAATCACCAGCTGCCGAAGTTTTGCTCCCGTGTTCGCGATCAGGGAGCATGGGCTCTCAATGCTTTCTCCCTCAGCTGGGAGAACCTTCAGGGATTCGCCTTTCCTCCCTTCCAACTGATTCCGCGTGTCTTGCGGAAAATCAGGGAAGATCGGGCGCGGGTGCTCGTAATAGCTCCCTTTTGGCCCAGGAGGAATTGGTTTCCAGAACTTATGAGCCTCCTAAGGGCTCAACCGTTCGTTCTCCCGTTAAGAGCGGATCTGGTGTTACAGCCCCTATCGGGGATTCTTCACCACAGTCCGGAGTCTCTTCATTTGACTGCTTGGCCCCTGTCAGGGGATCTGCAAGACAGTCGGGTCTCTCTGATAGAGCCGCGGACTTTTTAATGTCCAGTCGTAGGGTTTCTACTAGGGAAATTTACAATTCCCGTCTCTCGGTCTTTTTCCTTTGGTGCAAAGAGAAGAAATCGAACCCCTTCTAAGGCTCCTATTGGTTCAATTGCGGATTTCTTAATCTTGTTATTTGACAAAGGGAGATCTATCTCTACTATCCGAGGCTACCGTTCGGCGATCGGGGCCATTCTTTCGGGTTTCTCAGATGGTTCGGGGATTTCCAATTCCCCGCTACTAAGTGGTTTGATTCGTTCGTTCTTTCTGAAACGACCTTCTTTTTCTAAGTTAGTGCCGTCTTGGAGTCTGCCTAAGGTCCTGGAGGCCTTGGCGAAAGCTCCTTTCGAACCGTTAGGTGAAGCTTTGCTTCATTATCTTACGGTTAAGACGCTCTTTTTGGTAGCTATTGCCTCTGGGCAGAGGCGCAGTACTCTTCATGCTCTCTGTCTTACTCCTGGTCATGTTCGCTGGGAGAGAAAAGGTGTTAGATTGATTCCTAGGGCTTCTTTCGTTGCCAAGAATCAGACAGCTGCCTCCGGTCCTGTTGAGATTTTTCTTTGTCCGCTTTCTAACTTTTCTTCGGTGCGTGAGGACAAAGTTTGGTGTCCTGTTAGGGCTCTCAAATGGTATATTGATAAGACTAGGTCTTATCGTAAGGATGATCAGTTGTTCCTGATCACTAGAGAGCCTTTTTCTCCTGCCTCTCTTGATTCCATCTCTAGATGGATCGTTGAAGCTATTAGGGCCGCTGGCACAGAGGCTCTTTTATCCGACAGTAAGCCTCGTGCTCATGATACTCGTAGTGTCAGCACTTCTTGGGCTCTGTTTCAAGGTGTGGCGCTTGTTGATATTTTGAAGGCTGCTTATTGGCGTTCGCCCAATTCCTTCATTTCTTGCTACCTTAGGGATATTCCCGCAGGTGAAGCTTTGTTTGCGTCAGCCACCTTGAAGGCCGCTGTGTCTTCTTTGTAGTCTTTGGTGTAATCCTATTTCCTTCTGCTCGAAACATGCCTCCCGGTCTTTGAGTTGGCGCTGGTCTGGCATAATAGGTAGGTATATATGATTTATTGCAGTAAATTTGTAAAATCAGCACTGATTTTCTTATTTACTATATAAATCTATATACCTACCTATGACCCTCCCTCCTTCCCCGCTCCTTGCAAGCAACATGTTTCTACTTGGGATTGCTCGCAAAAGAGGAAGATGGCCGTAGCGTGTTGACGCGCGTGAGTGGCGAAGGGGACAATAGGATTACGGGGGGTGCGCACAATATTGTGACTCATGTGTGTTAAATTCTCGAAGGGGTCCCGTAGTCAAGACTACAGGCATAATAGGTAGGTATATAGATTTATATAGTAAATAAGAAAATCAGTGCTGATTTTACAAATTATTATTATTATTAGTTGCTTATCAGGGAAAACTTTCCAAAGTGAAGTGATACAATTTGGTTGAGATAATGCATATCTCAAAGTCATTGTCATGCAACAGGCAGACATTGGAAATGGCCAGACACCGCTGATCAAATTTTCTATTGCAGAAGAGATGTTGCATGATATGTGAGGGGGAAAAAAATCCTGGTTCCTTCAGCCGTTCCAGAGTTTGTTTTGTTTTTTTAATTTAAAGATATGACGAAATTACAGGTTTAATGATACATTTCTGTAATTATTTGTAGGTCTGTTGATTAAAGGTTTTAGGACAGGAATTAAGGGCTATAGTGATGACATTTTGTTCTTCAAACTGGCAACAGTTATATTTTTCTTTTAGTGCTACATGATTCTAATAAGGTGTAATGTCTTTAAAAACAATATACATGGTTAGGAATTTTGTCGAAAAGTTGAAAAAATGGCCAATTAAAAAAAAAATGATTTTGAACCTCTCAATGTGTTGCCAATTTAGGGATTTTAAACCTTATTCTCATTTTTAAAATTCCTGGCATCAAACGCAATATGGCCATGCAAAAAAACATAGTGTGTGCAGAAATGATTGCTATTTCTACTCGTGCATCTGGTATATTTTGGAGCTCTGCATCAAAAGTTACTCACCCAAGCCACAAAATGTGGTAAATTGTCTCGAAAGGGTTAATGAGATTATGAGAAAATTATACATGTACATATAGTTACAACCCAGTAGTAATATTTCACTTAGAAAAAATACTCTTAAAGAGTATACGGTTAAAACTATTGTTATTAGATCTCATAGTAAGAGATTAGGGGGCAGTTTCATATTTCATAATTTACTTAATTTGAAGGGGAAAGGGATTCCAGATCTAATATCATAAGGGTAATAATAATAATAATACATTTATAAAGCGCAGTAACTATCCAACAATGTGTATATATTCTACTGCACTGCATGAGTTCCTGATATGCTTGTTATTAATTGAATAGATACGCTTTGAGTTTTGATTAAACATATTCACAGATGAGGATTTTCTGACTTCCAATGGCAAGTTATTCCAGAGTTTAGGGGCTGCACAAGCAAATGAACGATCACCCAGTGTTACTTTTGTTTTTACGAATGGAATTTGGAGAAGCAGAGTATCTTGGGAACTGCGCAGGTTTCGACTATGTTGATTAACTCTGAGATTCAGCAATTCTCTGATGTACATAGGAGATTGACCATGAAGCGCCTTATATACAATAAGCAAGATTTTGTAAGATATTCTTTGGCGAACAGGTATATGCCTGTTTATACCAAGTGTAAGTCTATATAGGTTAGTACAGTTTTTATTAGTTTGTTAGACATTTCGTATATGCCTGTTTATACCAAGTGTAAGTCTACATAGGTTAGTACAGTTTATTAGTTTGTTAGACATTTCTGTTTTATTGTTGTGCTCAAATCAGGTTTATAGTTGTAGCAAGATATGAGAAAGTAGTGTCGGGTTTACTTGGAATGTTGTTCATACACATTATATGAAGTAAGAACAAAAAGTGTTGATTTTACAAGAACAAAAAAGTGTTATAGTTCTTCATGTAGGTTAATATAACAAGGGTTATCAGTTATTTTCATCATAAAGACTAAATTACTGGCAAAATGTATATCAACGTACATTTACACATATACGTCCGACATGGCATTCCTGTACGTCCGACACTAAGAAGAAACGTATGATACATGTATTTATTTTCTGAAAGTGGAAACAAGACATTATTCTTGCTATTTCTTATCATTTGACGTCTAACTGAAATGGTTATGGATGATTTTTAAGAAAAATACCACATACTTCACAGAGATTTCAAGATGGAATTAAAATGTCAGAAACACCATGCACTTTTCAGCGTAAGTCCGACCAGGCAATGTTTTTTTAATTAGTACAAGGTTCTTATAGTGTTGGCACCTGTTTTATGTCTGTAATTGCATTTTACCTATTAGATGTTACATATTGGTCATAGAAACAATGATAGATCATAATGTGTCTGAAATGCAAGTCTGACTTAATGGAATTGCCCGTAAGTCAAGATGACTATGATATGGGGAGTCATGTCATGAGGAGAGAACATCTTCCTTCATGTTGCACCCATCATAAATGATTATTAAAAGTATCAAATTTCAACTCCTATAAAAGAACGGCTTCTTTATGGAAGGATATCTCTGTAGCGTCAAACTACATTAGGTTAAAAAGTGTAAACGCACCATCAACGCCATATCAGCATTAACGCCTTCTCGTAAATCTGTATCGGTGTTTAATTCGAGCCCTTTGCTCAACAATCGACGTATTAATGATGGTGGTTTAACTGTAATAATAAAGAAATAAAATACAGTTCATTAACTTCAAACTTAATTAACAATAAAAGAGATATTACAATAAAAAGGGGATGTGTATCACATCAACAAAGGCAAAGTACAATATACAACTAATTGAGTGACTAAATAGTACAATAATAATTGTTGGTAAGAAACATAGTTCTGAAGGACTATGTATGAATGCTTATTAGTTATAACTGAAATGATCAGCCAAATGATCATAACAATTAATGAAACAAAGATTTATAGGTTTATTTACAATTTACATAAAAGAGTATTAGAATGGATGAGAAGTAATATATCTGAATATGCTTCTGCGTAGCTTTTGATTCCTAAATTTCTCACACAAACTTCATATCGAAATCCTCTTCAACTGACAGAATAATCTGGTTTATAGTTAAAATATGACTATAATTATACTACACATTATATGATTCATAAAGGATAGCAAAGATGGAGTCAAAAGGGGCCTGAGCTTTCGATCCTAGCAGAATCTTCGTCAGAATCTTCGTCAGAGGATAACAAAGAGATAGAAATATTCTACTCACCAACTGTTTTTTCCCCAGTTCAACAAACTTTGCAATTATAACTCTGACTACAGATACCAGATACACTAGGCTGGACGTACTACATGTGACATAAAGGCTGTGCATGAATACATGTATATGCTACTATATTAGGAGAGTTGTGTTTAAAGGGAACTATCAAATATGTATGATTGGATGAATAATATCAATGTACTCATGTTGTGCCGCTACAATCAATAAATGTGACCCAAGATGTATGTTGAAAAAAAATTGAATGTAAAATGGATTAGGCCACTATTATAAGTTATTTTTATACGCAACAAATTGGAGATTTTCTCACGTATTATAATTACAAAAGCCGTAGTGTCAAGTGTAGTTTGCCCGTAATGTATCAGTGATCCAAACATAAAGTGTCAAAAATGCAAATTCATAATTTTCCTGTTCTTTTTCCGAATGGTCTCGAACCTTCACTAATTAGTTTCTATAGTTTTCCGTTTCAGTTCAAGTCAGGTCTTTTTGAAAGAGCAAATGCCAATTAAACAACCATAATAGTAGTCTTACACATGAAAATCATACAATTTTCAAGAAACAAACATTATACATGTGTAATAAATAATGTTTTGTCCGGAGATTACATTCGTCGAAACAACATTACAGAGTTAGACCAAGTGATGGCAGACCAACCCTAACCCCGTCATTGGCATAAAAGAGTAAGCATTATCATAGCAAGTGAATAATTAAATTAATTTTCAACTACATCATTCCCTAACCATAAAGGTAAAATCCTATGCCCATTAAGATATACCAAGAATTATTCCATATGCAGTAATGTCATACTGCAAACGCTTGGTGGGCTTGTAGCCCCAAATTTATTATCGACAAGCAAAATGAGGGAAGACTTACCTTAATATATGAAAGTCAAACTTCCGTTCTTTACGGCAGCGTAACCTGGCAAGATTCTTCAGGCGAGAGCCGCAGGAGAAATGCTGATTATCGTACAGAGGAAACTAGAAACATCTACTCATGACGACTGAATATCAACGGAGAGAAAATGAGCTAGCACGTGGCTTCGTTATACATGTTCATCGTGTTTGTCGTGTAGTCTGCAAGCACAAACCCTATGACACTTTATCAGAAATCACTTCAGAAATCAATTCAGCTACCTTCTGGTCGTGTCAATATTCAGGAGCAGCTATAGTACATGAAATTCGGGGAGGGAGGGGGGGGGGGGGGGGGTTGACACCACATGATTTAACTGTACCAAATGTCTGAAATTTTCAGACACCCCCCCCCCCCCCCCCGAAAAAAAAAATTAAACAAAGATTATCACATTTTTTTGGTCCAGTTTTCCTCCAAAATTTCTCTCACAAGCAAAAAAAAAAAAGTTCTTCAAAAATCTTCCAAAAAAGGGGGGACAGGGGAAATGCCCCCCCCCCCCGGGATTTGCACCCATTTGGCCTATGGTAGTCTTAGAATGCAGACACTCTTTTACGACTGACCAGGGTTTGTGCCTCCAAACTATTTGCCGTGTGTGTATCATATCAAGGAGTTATCCTTTATCATATTAGGTCTGTATCTGGTTCTTAAGCTTTGGGACGAGCGTGGGTGTGAACCATATATGGTGCATGAAGCTTGGTTTGTAGCTTCATGTACGGTGTGAGCGTTTAGTGCCAACCCCCTGTTACAATCATCACTCCTGATCCTCTTTACGGATTTACGCCACTATCTGACCATGGACCCACTAGTAGGTCCATGGGTCTGACTACCTGTCTTTGGTACTTTCGAATCTGCTATGTACCGCCTGTCATCTCCATTCTCGAAGAGAATATGACTGTGGAACGATTTCCCATTGTCGCCAATCTCCACTTATAGTTTAAATGAGTTGCTGTTTATCATCATCATCATCATAATTATTATCATTCATATTAGTATCATGATGGTTATTGTTATATCATTATTTTTATTGAATGAAGACTGTTAATAAAACAAAATAGTTTTGATTGAATGTGATCATCATTTTAGTTCTGTAACAGCATCATATGAAGGCGTCATAGTATTTTACTGATCACATGCCACACTAATTCCTCCAATCTTAAACATTTTGATCTGCATTAATAATGATGATAATGGTGGCTTGTTGCATAGCGCTCAGGTTCGTCACGCCGTGACGATCACGACGCTCCAACATTATTACCCCGCGGTCATAGCTGGTTTGCAGGCGCAAACTCACTGTTTGCCCAGAGCGTCATAATACCTAGATACGACACCGCCTTAAAAGAAGAAAAAGAAGGCAGTGAACAAATATAAAAAGCGGCATTTTTGTGGGTAGCAGGAGACACTTTTGGGGTGCTTGGAAAGTTGGGGGGGGGGGGGGTGGCATTGTGCCCCTGCCAGCAAGCAAGTTAATTTACGTTTTAGATGAACAAATAATAATGATAATAATAATAATAATGATAAAAGTTGCATACTCTTTTTTCTTCTTTCTTCTTCTCCTTTTTTCTTTTTTCTTCTCTTTTTGGTCACTTAAGCGCCGCCCCTGAAAATAGAAGTTTGCATAGCTCGAAAGAATCAGAGAAGCTTAATGGCAGAATATTTAGTTCTTGATATTACAACAGTGTGACACCTTTGGGCAGGAACTTAGCGAGAGCTGCATGGGGACACTGCCCAAAAGTTTAATAATATTGCAGCAATTAAGATATCCCCCGCCCGAAGCTTGCTTGCTACGCTCGCTCGCACTCACTTATTGTAACTCGTGGTAGTAACATAAAGTCCTATCTATCTCTTTTATTGAGAGATTGCGCTTGAAATTAAACGCTTTTGCGGCGCTTTCCGCCCTGAAATCACTGTATAACGCAAGCTTCATGCATGACCTTCAACAAGAACATAGTATTTTTGGTCGCTCGCTTGCAAGTTAGGAGTAGAGCAGAATTGCATATTATGCAAAGATTAGAAAATATATCCTTAACATTTAATCTGTGTTAAATACAATATAGGGTTACAGCAACGTATCAAAACGCCATTTTCCATTCTTGTCTTCACCTTTTATAATTAAGTTTCCCCCTTTTCCAAACCCCAATTCTGTTGGACGTCTTGCCCCTCCTATGAATATACCCTGGCACCGCCACTGGCTTTTTATTGACTACTTGCACAAACATTTGTACATCGTATATCAAATAAGAAAATAAATAACTGATTATCAACCCAACAAACATAATTTGAAATGCAATACAAAATCAGGTTCTTCTACTTAAGGCATGAAAAGAAGAGGAGACCTATGAATATTTTAATTACTAAAAACTAATACTAAATTGATTTTGATAAATTAAATAATTAATATATAAAACGTAGGGATATTGATTGGTCTTGATATAAGCAGCAGCAAGGTGAACAACTCTTTTAATGGACATTTACGTAGATGACTTCTTTGAAGTTTCATTTTTGTTTCATTTTCCTGTCCTTTCTCAACTTGCTACTTAATGGCAAGAAGAATAAATAGTAATTAGACCAAATGGTTATTAGACTATATGGAAATTAGACCAAATTGGATATTAGACCATATGACAGTTGGACTAAATGATAAGTAGCCCAACTGGTTATTAGACTAAATGGAATTGGACCAAATGATATGTAGACAATATGATATTAGCCAAAGTAGGTGTAGCCCAAATGGATATTAGACTAAATGGGGTTAGCCAAACTGGGTATTATACGAATTGGTTATTAGGCCAAATGGAATTAGACGAAATGGTAAGTAGACAACCTGGCTGTAGATAAAATGAAGTTCGACCACGTGGAGTTCGACGAACTGATAATTAGACCAAGTGATGGTAGCCCAAGCGACAGTGTACCGCTGAATTGGGCTTCTGATAAAGTGTAAAACTAGGGTCTGTGTTTGCAGACTAGGTCATAGCCGAGCGGCCAAATAGGCAGCGCTCTAGCATATCGGGTACCCATTTCCACCTCTGTCTCTGCCTCTGCCTCTGAAAAACGGAATGGCGGGGAAGAATATATTGATGAACACCTCACATTAGAATAAAATAAAAATCACAAGAGATAATAATTATTATCACATAAGATAGGCAAGATAATATCATCAATAAATTATAGAGGGTTTCTATCAGCAGCCATGCTGGAGGACAAACAATAAAAACCTGTGCACCAGACTATGAAAATCCATTGTTGTAATGTTCTAGTGCAGGGGTAAACTATTTGTTTGTCCTTCATCGTGACATCATCCATACATTTGAAAGATATAAATCATACAAATACTTTGGACTCGTCCCATCCCGCCTGACCTTTGTGCACGTGCACTGACGTGTGTGACCAAGATTTGGTGTAACATATACATAGTTTGATAAATATGCCAATATAATTTTTATTAATTAGAATGTTTTTGTGATTATAAACATTGACTGCTCGGGGTAAGAGGGCTTTCGGATTTCGGATTCATATTGACATGTAAATGCTGCTAAAACTCTCGGACATATTAATGTCCATTGTATGCTTTATGATTTTTTAGTTAAGGAAACATCAATAGATGTAATACACCTCATAGGATGGATGTTTTAAGCACCCCTTCATGATTGTAATGCCGTCTTTTTTTTTTTTTTTTTTATAGCAAAGCCTTCTGTGTAGACTTCGTAATTTGAAATGCATAGCTTAATTGCTGGTTGCATTTTGCAGATAATTTCTATCCTCCCTTACGAATGTTGGTTTCGTGTGTCGTCTGTTTCGTGTGCTGTCGATCTCGTGAGCTGTTGGCCTACTGGGATGACCACATCACATAAGTCATCATCTAGACATTAATTACTGCATACAATATGTGCTGTTTGCCACTTCTATTGCAAACCTTAAACAATCTAGTAGGCCATGTATCTAAGAGGGGTTATCCGTGCACCCCCACCAGAACTGAACGATAGTAACTTTTTATCTTCCTTATAATACACTTTAGTATGTACTTTAAGATATTCAACATGTTAAAAAAAATGTCCTTTCACGGCGAAATTCGAGGTGGCGTAGGCTTTTATTCAATTTGTTAGGGGGTCCTTTTGTACCCTTTTGACATCTTCATCTATAACTGTTTATATAGATTATCAGATTTCTTCGAAACTTGATCATAATCTTGAGAATCAAATTCCGCACATTCTGAGAGAGAAGAGTTTATATAACGCATAACGCAATTATATGTACTTGACAAATATATGAATAATACAGTCTATTACTCTGCTAACAAGTATTTTTCTAATCCAAAGTCTTGACCCCCAGTGGCTTCAATGTACTGGGATGGTAGGCTCTAGACAATATGATTTAAACGTTGACCTTACAAGATTGAATATTTGATATAAACATTTTGACTACTGGACATAATTTACACCAATCGGATTATACAAGCTTCTGTTTATAGATAGAAATGAAATCTGATTATCATGATTATAATCAAGAATTGAATGTTTTATAGCAAAGCCTTCTGTGTAGACTTTGTAATTTGAAATGCATAGCTTAATTGCTGGTTGCATTTTGCAGATAATTTCTATCTTCCCTTACGAATGTTGGTTTCGTGTGTCGTCTGTTTCGTGTGCTGTCGATCTCGTGGGCTGTTAATTGGCTTACTGGGATGACCACATCGCATAGTCATCATCTAGACATTTAATTACTGCATACAAGATGTGCTGTTTGCCACTTCTATTGCATACCTTAAACAATCTAGTAGGCCATATATCTAAGAGGGCTAATCCGTGCACCCCCACCAGGACTGAACGATAGTAGCTTTTTATCTACCTTATAATTAATGTACGTTAAGATATTCAACATGTTAAAAAAAAGAGGCCTTTCACGGCTAAATGATATGTACTTAACACAAGTCATATATGAATAATACAGTCTATTACTCTGCTAACAAGTATTTTTCTAATCCAAAGTCTTGACCCCCAGTGGCTTCAATGTACTGAGATGGTAGGCTCTAGACAATATGATTTAAACGTTGACCTTACAAGATTGAATATTTGATATAAACATTTTGACTACTGGACATAATTTACACCAATCGGATTATACAAGCTTATGTTTATAGATAGAAATGAAATCTGATTATCATGATTATAATCAACAACTGAATGTTAAATCAATGGTATAGAATTAGTCCGTTGGGTAACATGAAATAATGAAGTTAATTATTCAATTGTCTCCAACGGCCACCAGAAGGTGGTAACACACGCAACTGCTGTGTGATAGGTTGATCGACTGCTATGAAAAAGATCACAGGCAGACCGAGCGGGATTCGAACCCGCGACCTCTGGGTTACTAAACCAGTGTCATAACCACTAGACCACCGGAGTGCCCTTAGTGGTATAGGTTCGAACTATCCCATTCGTATGATGTCAAATCAATGGTATAGAATTAGTCCGTTGGGTAACATGAAATTGAATGTTTTATAACAAAGCCTTCTGTGTATACTTTGTAATTTGAAATGCATAGCTGGCTGGTTGCATTTTGCAGAGATAGTCATTAGATATTATTGTTAAAATACATGTATCCGAATAATTATTATCTTTCCAAAAAAAATGGATCTAAATAACAGTTGAAAAAAAAAATCATTAAAATCAATCAATACTAAACAACATGAATCACAACATCAAAGTTTTAATAGATCTGAACAATTAAATATCTATATTTTTTATAATGCTTGTAGAGACAATGGAAAGTGTTTACGTTAATTACAAAATTGAATTAATTACATTTACATGAGAATGACATACACTTGTACTATTGATATCAAATTTAAATTGATAAAGAAGCATAAATACTGTACAGAGGATATGTGAATATTACTTTATTGCCCGAGTGTTTTGTGTTACATGAACATGGGACAACAAATGAAGAACTTGATAGCCCAAAAGAATCCAAAAGAAACCTAAAGCAAGTGTATATGAACATTTCAGGACAATTACTCTTACGACAATCAAAACAAGAGTCGAAATTGCACGGAATGGAATACGTTATTTACAACAAGGAAGGTGAAATGTGCACTCAGAATGAGACTTATTAATTGCTATGTCTGTTCTGCTCTGGTGTACGGAGCAGAAACATGGACTAGTAGACAGTAACCTAGACCATGGAAAAGAAAATTACATCATTTGAAATGTGGGTATACAGGAGAATGATAAATAGTTACAGCCTGCAAGGTCAAAGTTTAAACCAAGTCGTGTAAATCATATCCAAATACATAAATAAAGCAAAATATGAGGTAAAGATCATAATAAATACTTCTAATAACTCACTGTGTTTAAGACCCGCTGCATGATCTTCATTTGAATGAGAAACAAGTTGGAAAGACGTATAGCGTACGTATAGCGTACACAAAACAGGCAATAAAGTATCCACAAATTCTATCATATACAATATGCAAAATGATACCAGCAAGCTATGCATTTCAAATCACCTATTATTTCTTTATCAATGTATATTTGATATCAATAATACAAGTGTATGTTATTCTCATGTGAATGTGATTAATTTAAATTATGGAAAACAAGCTGCTGAAAACTGCTTCTCCAATAATAGCGAGCCAATGGAGTAAAATGGAGTTAAAAGGGTCCTAAGCTTTCGATCCTAGCAGAATCTTCGTCAGAGGCAAAACAAGCAAGACAAGCATATATATAGACTACAGACACAAAGGCGTGGAGATGCAAGGACAGTAATGAGCCCCAAGCTCAAGTGTGGGTAACCTGTGGAAGCAAAGGATAAATGGGGAGGCAACATCAAACAGGATAAGGAACAATGCAAAAACAAGGGGTAAGAGAAGGAATAAGTACTGTACAAGTCCAGTACAGTGGAGTGGTAGGGCATAAAATAAAGAGGGAGTCGAGTTGTCAGACACCATGTGCATAATATATGGCATATAGAGTAAAGTGTAGTGAAAAAATATATATTTGCTATCTACTGTATACAAGACTATAAGATGTAAGGCATACTATATACTGAAAAATACATACATGTGCATATAAAGTCTTTAATATATGTGTCTAAATCTATTATTTCTTTATCAATGTAAATTTGATATCAATATTACAAGTGTATGTTATTCTCATGTGAATGCGATTAATTTAATTTGTAATCAACGCAAAATGTTCCATTGTCTCGACAAGCATTATAAAAACTATAAATGTTTAATTGGTCAGATCTATTAAAAAGTATTATGTTGTGATTCATGTTGCTTCTTGTTGTTATTTTCCAACTGTTATTTAGCTCCAGCCTTTTTTTTTTTTGGGGGGGGGGGGGGAGATCATAATATCCGGATACTTGTATTTTAACAATAATATCTAATGACTATACTCTGCAAAATGTAACCAGCAAGCTTTGCATTTCAAATTACGAAGTCTATACAGAGGTTTTGTTATAATATATTTAGTTCTTGATTAATAAGATTTCACTCTTATCCATAAACATAAATGTGTAATCCCATTGTTGTCATTGATGTCCAATTGCCGGCATGTTTACATCAAATATTGAGTCTTGTGGGTTAAAGGTTCCAGTGTTTAGAGCTTACTATCACAGTACGCTGATACCATTAAAGTTACGACTTTGGATTTTAAAAATCACCTATTGTCAGGTGATGGACTGTAAAATTCATAAATTTGTTGAATACTTGTAAAGTTATAAATTACATTCATAGAAATAACTCCTCTCAGCATATTTCGTTCAACATAAGCGAGATAATACTAGTTAGAAAGAATCAGGTCGTCGCTAGACAAAACCGGATACGTAGTGACATAAACGGCTAAACAAATAAAGGTAAAATACAAAATAAAGTTACCAATACCATAATTGCCTATGTATCAAAATTATCTAACTCATATTTACGCTGAATTCTTGACGTTAAAAGCAATCTCCATTTTTTTTAATGTTAAAATTGCATTCAATTGAATAACGGTTGCCATGGCAACTGAAATTGTTATAATAATAATAATAATAAAAGCTGTTTCTTATATGGCGCGCCTTACCAGTTACAATTATATGGACCTAAAGAAATATAATGTATTTTTGCCAGTCAAAACCATGCGGAATATAATTTCGAACAGGATCTCCAGGTTTCATTGAATCATGATTAGAAGATTAAAAATTACAGCCTAAAAGATAAAAGTTCATCTGCTCAATGTGTTATCAAATATTTAAAAATCTCAAATTTCCTCAAAACAGAGGTTTTTATGATGATTTGCAGGGTACTCTGCTGATAAGCAATTAAGATATCCATTGTCAAAATGGTGTTTATAAACATAAAAGATATAAAAATATCATGTTACTTTCTGAATATTGTTTCAAACCCATATCAAAACTGGATTTTAAAAAATGAATCAATTTTTACCCCAATATATTTTTAGAGTGGCTATTCAAAGAAAATCACAAATATGGCAAATAATGTATCACTAGAAACTGGGAAGCTTACAGATGGCAATTTTACGTAAACTTCGTATCTCATGATTATGAAAATAATACAAATAAAAGCTCTTCTCAGCATCTACAATATCCGAGCGATTCGCCAGAAATATGGCGATGTTTTGATGACGACACACCCGGAGACCAATCCTGCTTAAGCAGACTACGTCCTATAACGAATGAACGTAATTGCAATGCAATTATTTATCAAATTATAAAGAGTTTGGTATATTTAAACATGACCTTATTTCACACCATTCTACAAGGGAAGTGAATCTGATTCTGATAACTAAAATCGTTTGTTTGTAAATATACAGGATAAGGGTCAATGATCAATGAAATAAACCACACTTTCAAATTGAAAAGCCCTCCGAACAATATCATGGACGGTATTCGTTCCCTCTTGAAACGCCGAACATGCCCCGCTGCAAGCAGCTGAAAATTACAGATCGAGCATACGATCTTTAACACTGGGAGTAAAATGCCTAAAAAATTGTTTACAAATTAAAATTCCTCCCATCAAGCTTCTTCGTTTACTAACCATTGTCTACGGCGGACCTTTTGAATATTAATGAGTCAGAAAGAAGAGGATCTTGGGTATTTGATTCCAGTTCATCGTGACTTGGCCGTGAACCAGAATAGCCTGGGTTAAGTCGCTGCCCGGCAAGCAGTAGATGACAGGTTCGAATCCCGCTGGTTTTTTCTGACTTGTGTTTTTCATTAATACAGATCGAGCATACAATCTTTAACACTGGGAGTAAAATGCCTAAAAAATTGTTTACAAATTAAAATTCCTCCCTTCAAGATATTCTTGTTCAACAATGAACATGTAAAAAGGAGAAACAATGAGGAAGATCGAGTTCTGGATGTCAACTGTAGTCTCAGGATTGCATGGTTTTCACAAGCACAACCACAAATTCGAGTGTTCCTCGTGATATCTGTATTCATTGTTTTAATTTGACTCTAGAAGATGGAAGTGCTCATCTACATTTGAATGGCTGCTTGCTCTGCTTTTGCAATTTTCTTAATCAGATCTTCTAACGGTTAAATGAATGTGCACATCCTTGGTATTATTTTTTTTTTTAATTTGATAAATATTTCGTTATATCTTATTGAAATTTTTTATTGATATTTAGAACAATAAAGAGCGTCCACTTTCTTATTTTGCCGAGTCTATATGAAATATCGGAATACGGAACAAATATATAAAGTATGTGACTGGAAGAAAGGGCTCCAAATCCAGCTATTATGCAGTCCTTTGCTATTGCCATGGTATCATGCCACATATATGAGACAATGTCTGTCCAATATTAAATTTCCCTGAGTAAATACATTTTTATCTCTTAAACTTATCAAAATATGCTTCTTCTTATTAAGTAAAAACAGTTTTGATGCAGTTGGAACCTTCTTCCTCTCATGTATTTTTTCTTCTTCTTCTGTTGAAGTGTACTATTCGGTCACGGTAGCGTGCCCCTATTGATGCAACAGTATTTGCTATTTACCCAACTCTCTTGTATTTTGGGCGTCATATCAATATCCTTTCACAAGAAAATGGGTTAAAAACGAGGCGGTGACCCATCGGCATAAATTATTACCGGGAACGGGTTATATCCTGGTATTCACTTATACTTCAAGCATCAAGGGTTCCGTATACTATTAGTTGAAGTTCACCAGACAATAACATGTGGTTAATAAAGCGGACAAGGCTATTGACAGCTTAACTGTATGATCTCTGTCAATATCTATTTAGTATTTACTTCTGGATAAGATTGACTCACCGGGAACGGGTTATATCCTGGTATTCCCTTACTCCAAGCATCAAGGGTTCCGTATAGTGAATGTCACCAGACAATAACATGTGAGTGAAAATCATTTCTTTATTCAAGAAAATGTTGAACATACATTACCAGGTCCACTATCCATTTGGACAGTGGCAGGTATACATAGAAAATACAGACTTGAGAAACATATATACATATACACATACACTTAAACACAGGAGATGTAACATCCATACATTAGGATCTTCAAAAGGCAAAACAACCTAAATATCATCACGAATTAGCGATAACAATGAAACACATCATGCATATAGGGTATACGACAGCATTGCAATGCATGTGCAATAAATAAAGTATATAATAAAGAGAGGCAAATAGGTTGTGGGTGATGTTATATTTTATACCGTAATTATAAAGCGGACAAGGCTATTGACAGCTTAACTGTATGATCTCTGTCAATATGTATTTAGTATTTACTTCTGGATAAGATTGAGTCATGGAGCGGCGTAGCAATTAGACAAAGACAAGAACTTGACATGGTTACAGGTTTTGTATACACATGCTGTACAGCTTTCGATTTCACACTTTCGCCTGATATGATGTCCCATTTATATCAAAACTGAAGGCCAATGAAACTGAGATTAAACATGGTGTTCCCACGTTTCCTGGTGTTCTTAATCATTAAAATATTTCCTAAACGTTTTAACCTTTAATAACATTTTGATTAATGAAAATTATAACACATATGCAATGGACGTTATTCATACTGATCAAGTATGCATTGTAGCATAGGAAAAGAATTTGAAAGTTGTATTCAATATAATTGAGTCAAAAAATCATGCTGATTTTTGCAAGCAGTGACTTTATGGCTTTAAATAACCAGAATCTAAATTTGCAGGTTTGTTTACTTAAAACACATGGATATTCCTAGATTGAATAAGTCAATTGAGATGCATTAATTTACTTAGTTTTGCCCATCTGTTACAATATATTACAAAAATATAATCTTCTTAGGCTGTATGTAGCTTCCATCAGTTTTGTTTTTCTTTTGTTTTTAAGTATTGTCTACTAAATTCTATTGTCAATGATACTGGAATAGTTTATTATGGAAAACGGTACATGATTTTTTTGTTACTGTGTCAGAAAAATAACTTGTAGGTAATATTTAGTAATACAGAATGAAATATATCACCCTTGTAAATACAAATACGAACTAAGAATGAAGAACACATCATGTTTCAATTTATATTGGTGTAGAATTGTCTGCTCCAGTGCCTCATGTGGTATGTGCATCATTTGAATTCATACATTTTGAAAGCACATTGACTTGTAGAGAAAAGGTTATAGTTTCATAATCCAGTATGCATTATCATGATCTGATAGCAAATGCCATAACTTGCAAAAATGTTCATTCTTTCTGGAGCGAGGTCAAAAAGTTTAATAAAGGTACACGTAATGTTTACTCTGGCCGTGTTGATGGCGTTCAGGGAAATGAAAATATTGCTGACATGTTTTCAAGTAAATTTGAGAGTCTTTATAACAGTGTAAGTTATGATGTTAATGATAATAATAATAATAATAATTGAATTTATATAGCGCTTTTTACAATGGTTTCAAAGCGCTTTACAATGGCATAATAGAGACTTATTAAACATATATATGACAGTAATCAAAGAAAAGTTATAATATGATAAATCCTAGGACAAATGAAATAATACATAACTAATTAATAATTATAATACGAAAAGATGTGTCTTTAGAAGAGATTTGAAGGATTCAAGAGAAGTGGACTGACGGATATGTAGGGGAAGATTATTCCAATGAGTGGGGGCACTGACTGCAAATGCACGTTGGCCATAGCGAGTAAAAGTACGAGGTGGAGGAGACAGGAATAGATGTGTAGAAGAAGAAGATCTGAGATTGCGTGATGTTGGAGATTTATTAGAAATTAGATTCTGGAGGTAAGTAGGAGCAAGATTATTTCTTATTTTAAAAACAAGAAGGAGAATTTTGAATTGTATCCTTTTTTCAATGGGTAACCAATGTAGGGAATGAAGAATAGGAGTTATATGGTCCCGCAGTTTTGCTCCCACAGTCAACCGTGCAGCACTATTTTGGATGCGTTGGAGGGGGAGTAAATACATTGATGGTATTCCAGAAAGGAGACTGTTACAGTAATCTAGGTGAGATGACACAAAAGCATGGATAAGACGTACAGTAGAGGATTGGTCTAGGTATCGTCTTAATCTGCCTATCCTGTACAGGCCATAAGAGGCATTCCTACAAACATTCCGAATTTGTAAATCCATCTGCAGTCTCCCATCAAGAATCACTCCAAGATCCTTAACAGAATTTGATACATTGACAACACTTTCATTCATTTCACAATTCAAGATTGGGTTGGTTCTACGGAATCTAGAAGAAAAGTGACATGAGTAATTTAGAAGAATCAATAGAAAACAATGTATCTGTGAAATTCAGCCGTAACGAGCTTAGTCAGGCATCTTATACTATTGCAGAAAGTGAGGTATCAAGTGCAATTGATAGATTAAAGTTCTCTAAAAGTGATGATGTGTCAGGAATTATGTCTGATCATATTGTTCATGCTAAAACTGTTATTAGTAATGCTTTGGCATTGTTGTTCACCGTAATGCTTTCACATTACTCACCAGATACACTGTGTAGAAGTACTATTATTCCTATTCCCAAAGGCAAGTGGGCAAATTTGGGGGACTCAAATAATTTCAGGGCTATCACACTTGGTAGTATCATTGGTAAGGTTTTAGAATTGGTTATTATGAATAGAGAACAAGACCATTTGATAACAAATGAATTACAGTTTGTTTTTAAGAAGGGTATGTCTACCACTCAGTGTACAGCTATGGTTGTTGAGACTGTATCCTACTTTAACCATGATGGAAGTAATGTGTATGGTCTTTTCCTGGATGCTAGTAAAGCTTTTGACAGGGTTAATTATGTCAAACTCTTCACATTGTTATGCAGGAGAGGAGTTTGTCCTCTTATTTGCAGATTATTGTTAAACATATAAGAATCAGAAATTACGCCTCAAATGGAACGGCGCATATTCAGATTATTTTTCTGTTATAAATGGTGTAAAACGAGGGGGAGTTATCTCTCCTTGCTTGTTTTGTGTATATATTGATCAGTTGATGCTGGATTTGAGTGAAAATGGAGTAGGTTGTTTTATGGGCAGTAAATATATGGGTGCGATTGCTTATGCAGATGACCTGGTCTTGTTATCTCCCTCTGTTTCTGCTCTTAAAGAAATGGTAAAAATCTGTAGTGATTTTGCTTCTAGTTTTGATATACAATTTAACAGTGCTAAAAGTCAATTGATTGCATTTAAATGCAGTAGCAAAGATGTTTTAGATCCAGGTATTATGTTAAATGGTCAAAAAATGTCAATGATGGATGAAGTTACCCATCTTGGTCATAGACTTTCCAAGAAAATTTTTGACTTTAATGTGCATGCTGATAAGTGTGTTGCAGATTTCAATAGACAGTGTAATATATTTCTTGCTAATTTTAAATATGCAAATTCATACATAAGGAATAATTTGTTTCACAAATACTGTTCCAGCTTATATGGTTCTCAATTATGCCCACTTTATGAAAGTGGTTTTGATAAGATGTGCACACAATGGAGAATTGCTGTTCGACGTGTGTGGAAAATACCGTGGCAAACACATAATAGACTTCTCCCTCACATAGCTAATGTATTACCACCTGAATTATGGTTTGCAAAAAGAATGATTGCTTTTGTAAAGAATGCTTTAAATTCTTACAACAATGTAGTAGCATACATTGCTGGTATGAGTCAGTTTGGTTCTCATTCAGTGATGGGATGTAATATACGCTTTTTGCAGAGCGTGTTTGATACGAGCTGTAAAGAGGTGATGTATATTTGGAATCATACATGTCTAAATGATAAAAAGAGAATAAAAGAGTGGCTGAACAAGTAAGGGAACTCATTAATGTTAGGGATAGATGTCATTACAATGGGGATTGGGTTTTAAGTAAGGAAGAATGTAATGTGATTATCAATTTTCTTTGCATGCATTAGCTACACTACTGAAGGGTGGGTGATCCAGGCTGGGGTAAGAATGGTTTGAACGGATGAAGTGGGGTCGGCATGGCGAGGGGGCTTTCTGCGTTGTTTCGATTGGGCGGTTCTGCGCATGTTTTCTTGGGCGTGCGATGGGTTGGCAGTTGGCGTCGTCTTCTCCCTCCTCTTGTTAGGGTGTTATTGTTGGCCTTGTTAAGCGTGCATGCATGTGTGTGACTAAAATAAAAAATTAATGTTTTTTGTAGTTTGAATGATTGTGATTTTGTGTGGTAGATGTGGGAGAGAGAGAGTGAGAGAGTAAGAGAGAGAGTGAGAGAGTAAGAGAGGGAGAGAGAGAGACGGGAAAAGGGGGAGGGGGTGACGTCTTCGGCCATCACGTTGTTGTGTCGGGACAGCGTGCGCGGGACTGTTTCCTCGGAGCGATGCGGCGATTTCACTCTTGTGATTCCGTTTGATTCTGCTCTTTTTGTTCGGATCGTGTTGTTTTCAGCCTGGAGTACCCGGTTTATTTTAGATAGGGGAGGTGGGCCGCGCTCACCTGTTCTCATTTTCACATTCAATATTTTATTGCCCTGTCATCAGCCGTGTTCATTCGTTCTATCCCCCCCCCCCCCCCCACATACTATGTTATATTTATATATTTATTTTGTTGTTGCCCAGGTATTTATCTTTGTAAAGTTTTATACTATTGTACCTTTTTAATTATGAGGTGAATAAAGACGATATGAAATATTGCAAATATATTTATTTCTTCATTTATACCTAAACTGTATTTCTTTCTTTTTTTGAGGGGGAGGGGGACAAAAGGTACAGGGCAAGGAGAGATAAGTATGATTAGGTTGGCTGTATGAGGACCAGCGTAATCAACAAAGACAATATAAGACAAAACATTTATCTTAACCGATTTGAAAATAATGTTAATTTGTTTAATTGTTTATTATGTTGGCATCGTAATCAATACAATTTACAAATAATAGAAAGTTATATTATGGACCTCGTAAATTGAATAAATTAAAATCTTTTATTTGAAAGAAATCCTGACATAATACGATTTTCATGAAAAGCAGACGACATGTAACATTATAGTAAAACATAAGCAAATCGTATAAACTTTAAAGACGGAATATATATATATATATATATATATATATATATATATATATATATTAGAGTGTAATAAAGGGTTCATTTTAATTGATATCTAATTCTAATGACGCACTGCTAACGTATATATTCCAGATTAAACAGGAAAATTCGTAGTGAACGTTTTATTGAGGTGTCTAGGAGAAGATAGTTTCTCTTTTATTATCACGTTTTGTTTGATAGTTTATAAATTCTTAACATTACTCTCTTTAAAGGTTGACTAAATTAGAGAGAAAATGGGTGCTGTTTCCATGTATTTTTGCCTTCTGGTCACGAATCTGGCAATGGATTGTCCAAATTTTTTGTTTTTTGTTTTGTTTTTAAACTTTTTTTAACAATGTTCTCATCCATCTGAGCTTGCCGAACGAAAGTTTTGCATTGGGCTTAAACGCGTGCACATCTTTAGTACGGCAGTTACTATGTTCCCCTCGTATAAACTTAGCGACTGGTGAACACTTTTGTTTTGTTTATTTCACTTTCGGCTTTTGTTTACTTCGCTTTACATACAACGGTAGTACTGACTTAGATTTTGGCTGAATTCGAGTAACTTATATAGAGAGATGAAAAGTGACAGCGATTCCGAGTTGAAGGACTTTTTTGAGCCAGATACGAACTCTGATTTATCAGATGATTTATCAGATCCCGAAGGCAAAGAAGCTCAAGTGGCAAGGGGGATTCGACCATAAATTATTATATGTTTGAACCCCTCGCAGAAGACGCACAGGGGCCTGGTGAAGTGGCCGTGGGTGAAGTAACTCCAGGGAGCTCCAACGCGTTGGAGCTCCCTGGAGTTACGGGTGAAGTAGACCGAAAATTCTGTCTCTCGTTCGTTAGCTCTTCACTTAGCTAACGAACGAGAGACAGAAATTTCGGTCTACGGGTGAAGCTGCTGCACCTGCTGGAGATGTTGTCGTTGAAAAAAGATTGGAAGACTTCACTCCAAGTCTGATCGTTGGAATAGCTGAATCCTTTTCTTCATGCCAAATTCGGAATACAGGCCAGGATCCTCAAAATCATATTCGGCAAAGTGATCACTGCAGATTGTACTCCACTCATTTGGCCGGCCCTTGCCACTCTGCCCGCGTGAGATTTACATTTGCGATCAACAATTTCCGTAGATTTTCATCTTTAGGAAAAAGATATAGGCTTACATAATCTTTAGGGATCTTGCTACAGCCCGCAGCTATACAACGATTCGGCATTATTGATGAAACTGTGCCCCCAAATCAACGTTATTATGAGGAATTAAACACGAAAATATGCAATGCAAATGGTAGATGCGGTGAATATCATGCTCGCGCTCGGCACCACACCGGGCTGGGCCTGCCAGGCCTGCGGGCGTGCACGGTATACATGTGGGTGGAATATTTTCATTTACTTCTCGTACGTCACAGATCACGTGAGCACGATGTCGCTTGAATTCGATTGGGGTTTTTTTTAGGGACGTGGCTTATGACTGTTTAAATCAGCAAAAATGTTCTTTTTCAAATGATTATGAAATACGACTGAATGCATGAAAAAGTGTGTGATAGATATTTTTGGCTCCTGATGACTCCTTCTTACGAAAAATGGGCAATTAATTTCTATTTTAGTCACCCTTTAAAATGTCATTAATGCTATTTTCCAGAAAAATTTATACATTCGCTTAGTTTTTTTCTTTATTGTATATAAGAACCCTCTGTCTGTCATATTATACTCCCTTTCTTTGTATCTTATACAAAACAATCAAGTATACGAGCATGCAAGCGCTCTTTCTTAAAATTCTTGTTAAAAATTATAATTACCATGAATGTGATATTGATGCTAACTGTTTCATATTCTTTAATTACTGCATCAAAGTTTTTCATCGTTCTACGATGTCATATAATTCTTTCAAACTGCCATGAATGTATTATCTCAAAGTATTTATGTCATGTCTAATTATTGCAAAGAGCAGTTCATAATCAACTCTACGAATTTCTGACTACAAGGAAAACAAGTTTTATCAAAGGAGCATTCTGGATTTAGACTACTCAAACTGCTACTCAAACTACTTTTAGACTCAAACTGATCTGATATATGGCACTATTCATGTTTTAAGAGACATGAATGAAGGATATATAACTTGAGCAATTTTTGTTGATCTAAAGAAGGCATTTGACACAGTTGACCACCATATAATATTAGAAAAGTTATATATGACGCTGGTGTCAAGAGTCATGGGCTAAAGTCGTTTAGGTCTTATTTAGGAGAAAGAGTCCAAATAAGTGAGAGCATGTCATCACTTACCCACAGGGCTCAATATTGGGGCCACTGATGTTTGTAATTTACATAAATAATTTACCATCTGCTTATACTGATCTATTACTATAATGTACAATTGTGTGCTGATGATACTATATTAAGTGTTCAGAGCATAAAAATGCTGGTGAATTAAGAAATGGTGTATGGCAGTAAAAAGGTTTTTTTTCCATAATGAGCTGACACTAAATTTAAAGAAAAAATATTGTTAGGTACTCTCTGATTTGGATCTAATTCTCTGTAATGGGGAGATTGAAAGAGTAAATGTATTTACATATCTTGGGGTAATGCTTAATGAACAACCATCGTGTTGCTGTTGATTGGGTTTTTACAGACGTGTATCAATGAAATATAATTATTTAAGTCTGGGACTGACCTTTAACGTCACCTTCCGAAAAGACGTGACTGAGATTCGAACCTGGGTCAGATCATAGTCTTGTACGTAGGCGAATGTAGAAACAACACCATTACTCTAAAGCCCGAATGGTTTCCCAACGAATAGGGTTCTTAAGACGATCTGCAAATTCCGTATTGAGAGTTTGAAAATATTATGTTGTCTCCTTATCATGCCACCCTTATATTATTGCAATGTATGGTCAAATACCTCATCAAGAATACTTGAAAACATTTTTTTAAGTGTTAGAACTGCACAGTACAATGACTAGAATGATTCTTGGTGCACATCCGCGAACTCATATTGTGGACATGTTTACAAGGCAAGAACTGCCCATTCGATTGAATCAACACGGAATTATCAAGGTGTATACATGTCTTCACGATCTCGCATCCGATTAAAAAATAATTACCAGTTGTTATTCCCAAGTCTCCCGTCGATATCCTCTCCGTTATTAAAATCAGGGACGTCTCTGTCATCATCAGAATCTTGCCCAGATCCGACATGTCTGGCTCAAACATAGTATACGGCCGGGCCCCTAATTCCTCTTGAATTTCTTCTGGGACTTGATGCTCCAAATCAGATATATCTGATCCTGAATAAGTGTCCTGGCTGAAGAAGATGATGCCATCGTTGATGTAGGATTTTGTCTTTAAAAAGCTAAAATGAAGTGCTGAAATGGAACGAAGTCGAAGGGATCTACACAAAGCTCAATAGCCATAACACACACACATCGATACTCGATCCAGCTTGTGTGAGTCGAGCGTTCTGTGGGTGACGTCACATGACGTCATCGATCGCTGGACCGATTTTCCAAAATTTTTAGGGGCGTTCCCAGTTATTTTTTTATTTTCAAGGTTACAGATTAATGAATGGAATTCAGGTAATATGATTGACAGATCTGGATTCACAGTAGAAAAGTGTATTAAATGAAGTTCCTTTGTAATTCCATAAAAGGGGACCTTAAAATATTTGTTCACAAGTCTGATTCATTCGTTTGACACAAGATTCCAGATATGGCTCACTTTCAACATAAAGTTGAGTTCTGGTCATGAGATTGAATTGTGAATGAAACTCAAAGCAATTAGGAAAGGTTGATTTTATAGCAAATAAGAATTGGTGTATGCTGCAAGGTTTTGGAATCACCACATTGACTCAATCCTGCAGAGAGTCACATGCACTGCACAATATGGCTACACACAAATCTTCGGCCCGAACATTTCAGCTGTTTCTTGTCATATTTTGAATATGAGAGTATTTGAAGAACAGTATTTTTAAGGGGACATAATCTACTTGATAATCTTCCAAACTAACATAAAATTTGAGAAAGCACACAAACTGTTTTGTTTTACCTTTCTCAGAACTCAAGCTTCCCTTAAATGTAAAGCTTATGTATAGTTTGGGTAGCAAAAAGCGAAATCGGAAAGAGACGTGTTTAAAAATAGTCTCATTTTGTTTTCCTTGGATCAATAGAAGTTTGTACGAGATCATTTGGTATTCCATCAATGATTTCTGATGAATTTTACCGTAATATAATAAGGAACGCTAGATCGCAGCTTTATACTGCCCTACGCTAGGACCTTACCACCCCGACCGCTCCCCGCACAGCAATCTCGACGCTTCACACAGAGATAGCACGTGAGTCACTGTGTGTAGGTTTTGAACGTCGTGTATGGTGTATAGTGCACTCTGCAATAGAGGGTTCCTAGAAGCAGCCATGCTGAAGGACATAAGAATAAATACCTGTGCACTAGACCATGCAACAATGGCTTTTTATAGTCCGATGCGCAGGTTTTTATTATTATTTCCTGCAGCATGGCTGCCGTGAGAACCCTCTATTGTTGGGAGTTTACCCGGCACCTAAATTATTTTTTGCCTCTCATTTGTTTAATACGCCACTTTATGTGACGTGATATCTTCGCAGCATCTTTGTATTGCTAGTATCTTGCTATATTTATCAGCGAAAATCCAATAAATCTGACAAAAAGTTTTTGAAGGCTTACCATAACTAAACATTACCTAAAAGTATGTAACAATGCTGCTAGTCGTACTTTTAAATACATGAAATACAGGATGGAACAGCCTTAGTGTGAATCAAAGAAACAGCCGTTCGTTGCATGCTTTTAAATTGTCACTGAATATTCCAAAATAACAGTTGATCTACAGCCATGGAAAACAATTATTAGACCAAGAATGGTTACTGATGTGTTTTGGGGGGGTAAGAAGGAAATAAAATATCATAAAAGCAAGGTATATTTGCTGGAATTTGGTATTCATGCAGTGAAATGCAAAGACAAATCATTTTTATAAATTTGTATGCATATTATAATATCCTTATTCCAGAAGCTTGGTGAAATAAATTTTTCCAGGGCTGTATATGTCATCAACAAAACGTTTAGATAATTATGATCAACCCTGGAATATATTGTTGTGTTCTAAAGTGTTTCACACATTTTTTTCAAATGTCAGCTGTAAGTTTACTGTTAAATCGTTTCTGTTCTGTTTTATCGGTTTTTGTTTTTATTTCATCATAGTTTTGTTGTGTGTATTTCAAAAATTTTTGGTTATACTCTTTGTCTTCAAATCTGTATATATTTTGTTCATTTTATATATATGTAAATTAATTGAATCTTTGTTAGTAATTCCTACAATGCATTATATTATTTTTTTTGTTATTTCAATCTTTAAAAATATTGGTTATGTAATAGCGAAGGCTGACAGGGCCGTTCTCTAGTAGGTCCATTTTGGAAAGAAGTTCTGAAACTGACAATGTTACTCTGTATTAATAAAACTGAAAAATAAATTTTAAAAAATTCCAATAATCTTTTTTCATTATACAGTTTTAGATCTCATAACTAGTACCAGGAATGTGCTATTGATTCTAATTGTTTCAGAATCTTATAGCATTCTCTGTATCATACGTTTTCATGGTTCTACGGTGTTATACAGTGCGTCCCGGAAAAAAGGTTGGAAAAAATCTTCCCAAATATTTTTTTCAAAATATTTAAAGGAAATTTGTATATCTGTGGAGGGCTTATAGGGTCTATCCTATATCAATGACACCAAACTATCTCACAATATCTTACTTTTTGTGAGCAAAAGCCAATTTTGTGATAGGGTGCAAATCCAGACTTGACATAATTGATATTGGCTCTTACTGGTATCAGCCAAACTGAGATTCATGAAAAGGCTTAGAAATCTCCATATTTGTCTGTTTTTATTTCTGCGTTTTAATAACAAATACAATGAATGGAATTTTTACATAAGTATTACATAAGTAAATAATCATATACAATAAACATAAGACAAAGCATACAAACAAGAATAAGGAATATAATAGACCTATGTAAATATATTTTCTCCAGTAAACTAGAGAGGTAATTTAGACCGCAGGAGACCGCCATCGTGAGCGGTTAGCTATAGGCTGGAGATGAATGGCGGCCTCGCAAAAAAGATTAGAGATGAATGGCGGCCTCGCAAAAAAGATTAGGCGACATAACTCTCTTGGTAAAACTGAGTGATCAAGTGGGTGCAGTGAAATTGCAGGTGTGGGTGCAAATAGTAGATATTAATTCAAAGCGTGTGCACGTATGATTGTTGTATCTTTCGTTTAAGCGTAGCTTTTAAGGAGTAGATGGTTTAACAAGATGTTATGTTATCGGGAAAATTATTCCAAATGTCCGGACCAGAATGTCTTACAGATATGTGTGTTATTGATAATTTGGGATTTGTAAGATGGAAATTTCCAGAAATACGAGTAGGGTAGGAATGAACAGAACTATTAAACTTAAACATGTTATCAAAGGATGGTGCAAGTTGATTTTTAATGTACTTGAACATTATGACTGCTACTTGAATAGTATTCAAGTCGAAAATTTTAGCGTTTAAGTTTATGGAATAAGGGGTCAGTGTGAGTTAAGAAAATGCGATCCGGTACAAATACGTATATATTTGTAGTTTAAAAATAGAATTGATTTTTGTCGAACCACAATTAGCCCATACAATGTTACAATATGTTATACGGGAGAACTAGCGTATTATATAAGGAATAAGGTTGCATAGGGTAGAAGAAACTTTATACCAATGCTTTTAGAAATGCACATTATTACGTGGTGTAGATGGGTCATTCCAAGTCAAAGTTTCATCTATAATTACTCCCAAAAACTTGGACTTTTTTTTTCTTTTCTACTGGCATATCATCGATTTTAATATATATTGGTGTGTCTGTATTATGAGAATGATGTTTAAAATACATGAAAATGAGTCTTTTTATATTACGAGAAAGTTTATTACACTTAAACCAGTTTGATACTTTGTTAATTTCATACTTCAAAGTATTGGTTAAGTTATTAAGGTCTTTGTGTGAACAACAGATATTTGTGTCGTCGGCAAATAAGACAAAAGAAAGAACGGAGGATGTATTAATAATATCATTGACATAAAGAAGAAATAGTATTGGGTATAAGATGGAGCCTTGGGGGACACCGCATTGTACTAAAAGGGGATCAGAATTCTATCCGTTAATGTAAGATATTGTCTTCTGTTTGTTAAATAATCTTTAAACCATAAGAGTGGTTGACCTCGAATTTCAATTTGGAAAGTAGGATAGCGTGATTCAGCGTATCGAATGCTTTACTTACGTCACAGAATATACCAACAGCATGTTCTTTGGTAACTACGGCATTTGTAATTTGTATGTTAGTACCATTTAGCGTGATATTATCCGTGGGTGGGGGATCTGTCTTTTTCCCATACTGACCTCTTTGATGATTTTCCAAGTTGCATTAGTGTTTGAACTGGCTTTTTTATTCTATTAGAAAAGTGTAATTTACGGGATGTTTGGATCAATTTTGTTAATTTATTGCGATAAGTTTTATATGTATTTAAGTTAGTGCCAGTTGCATTAATAATAATAATAATAATAAATGTAACGTATATAGCGCCAAATACACTCTGTGGAGTGCTCAAGGCGCATGTAGAAATTAATTAAAAATTAAACAAATGTTTTTACATGATTTTTAAAAGAATCAGATGTTATGCACTTTTTGATGTCTTAAGGAAGGCTATTCCATAATTTAGGACACGCATGGGCAAATGATCTTTCCCCCCAAGATCTTGCGATTTTAGGGATCACAAGAGAACTGGAAGTGGATGAGCGCAAAGATCTCGCGGGGGTGTAATTTTGAATTAAAGAAGTATTGCATTGGGGAGCAAAACCGTGAACGCAGTGAAAAGTGAGCAACAAAATTTTGAAAATAATGCGATGTTTGACAGGGAGCCATTTCCGAGGAATGTTTGGGTAAATATGGGACAGTGACGTCAAATCAAAGCTACCAGTATCACGCTGTCTCACCAGGAGACAACCTCCGCTGACGAATACATGCTTTCAGAACAAAATTTAAAATGCAATAGATACGTGCTTATGAAAACGATAGAAAGAAAGCTCTGTTGGTGGCCCAATCATTTAGAAAGAACGAACGTGTTTTCCACATGGGATCAAAATTATCTCAATGTGCTCTTCAAAATATTTTTTTGAATAGGTGTTATAATAATTATATTATTTTATCGAACGGTTTATAATCTTGTATTCGAATCTAGAGTAACGAATCACTTCACAAATTCACAAATTCACTTTAGTACAATATTTTAATTGCTTATTTTAAATTCTTCAAAGAATTTACCTGAACTGGTTAGGCAATAATATGATAATATATATTTAGTTCAATATAGACTAATTACTTGTTTTAGTGCATAGTAGATATTTTGTTTCCAATATTGTTCTTTGTCAGTTGCAACGATACACAGTATGGCTCGTGAATGGTTTTGCTACGTATTATGTAGTTAGTGGAACTGAAACTATCTCTTGATTTAATAATCCTTCTATTATTTAATCAAGAGATAGTTTTTGAGATCACCTTATTCCTGTTAAGGATGGCTTATTTACCTCTAAAAGTGGTATATTTTATCCTGATTACAATATTATATGTTTGCAGATTTGAACAGACAAAAAAGGGAAAATATACAAATTTCATTACACAGTACGTTGAAATAAGAGCATAATAATAAGAAGGATATACAAAAGGAATTAATCTAAATAATTTTATACCAATTCAAACAGAAAATCATTTTTTATCAAAATAAATATATATAAAATCAAATTTCCCAATCAATATCGATAAATGAATACATTCATATAGTTCTGCCGGTAGTACTAATTAGTTCATTCTTTAGAAAAGGGGGATGATTGGTTTCTATTTTGCCTATAACCAAACAGTAGGCCTATTTTTGGCGTAGGCCTACATTTACGGACGCTGAAAATATTCTTCTCCTTTAATAAAGGGAATCCAACCCTAATGGCAAGTTGCTCTGAAAGAAAGAGGAAAAATCAGAGAAGCAGATTGGTGACAGTTTGAACGAAATCGGACAAGCAATAAGAAAGTTATGAATTTTTGAAAGTTGTAATCACTATAGATATGGGAATTTCCTAACAGATTCTTCAACAATTCAAGTTCATTTAATGTGACATGGTCGCCGAAATCAAGAGAGCATGTTTGTGAAAGTTCTACATTTTTGTAGACAAAATGCATAATTTTCGGCTTATGTTTGTATTGTGATTTAGTAATACAATAACTGATTTAAGTATTTTTTAAACCACTTGACTGCTACTGGGCTCATTACACATTGATAGCCTCTGTGCTACAGTTTTATTATAAAAATTTGGTTATTTATTACACTGTATATCATCAGGGCAGTGCTACTGGCGTAAGGCGGCAAATCAATCGGCAGTGCTATCGTTCTGAAAGTGCAATAGCCTAAGCACGTACATGTACGTGGCACGCACCGTGAGGCGAGAGCGAGAGCACGTACATGTACGTGGCACGTAATCAAGTGGCTACACACTTTTGTCAGATTTATATATTTTTACATCATTATACCCTATAGATTTGGAATACATCCAATCCTCTCCCAACACTTCTTGTTTATACATTTTTGTTCTTTCAATTTTTTGCTTTGAAATCTCACAGCTAAGACCGAGGTCGTGTTAAAACATAACTTTAGCAAGTTTGATAGAAACTAATATTCATTTGGGTCGTCTGAATAGCAGTTTCTGAATGTTATGTCCAACGTAACTCTTCATCAGCCAGAACACCTACACATTTCTTTCCTTTCTCCATGTCTCTTTTTTAAACAGCTGCCATTTAGTATGACAGAAATATTATTTACACTTTTAACTATTAAAATATTCGCTATGCATGATTGATAAAGTATTTTTGCAATATAGACAGCATTATAAGATGATTTTTAATCCATTCTTTAGTGGTATATTCTATCCTGGATATTGACGTGTGATATTTCCCCTGAACGTCTTCAATTTGCGATTTCGTGAACTCACTTTGCCACATATCTCCAATTTCAAAGGATTGATGATCATCAAAAGGAATAGCATAAAGGAATATGACAAGTGCTTCAAGCCTAAGGAAACAATGAAAGACGGTGGTTATTGTGGTTTGAATAAAAAAAGGGACTGTTATCAAGCCGACCAACATGCAACACTACACTGAAGATCAAAATGCCCATTACCATTCATTAAATTCTTGAAAAATAGACTGATTCTGATTTTCATACAATAATATTACGTAAATACCTAAAAGAGAATTTTGAACGAATGATATGAGATCTTAATATTGCGTATTGGTATAATTGATGAATGTAATCATAATGCTCTGTTGTGTATGGATAATCAATCAAATAATGAATTCTTCAAATTACCAGATTTAAGAATGATAAAGGGATGATTTTGTTTGAGATACTACGCTATATTAATTGTTTGGCATTCTTTTTTTAAAATCTTTCCTTTCGATTTATTTAGGGTTGCATGGTTCGACTGAGTATCCAATTTTGTTGCGCACAAGTTATTTACATTACATACTGTTACTTTTACGATCGAAAAACAATCTTTCTTGCAATTTTTTTAGATACAGAATTCACTTCTAAATTGATACAACCACAGAAAACGCACCCACACCCATCGACCCACACACACGCACTCATGAATCTGTCTACAAAATCACTTTCAAAAGTGACACTTATTGCTGAAATATCTGTTCAACTATTCGTTCAAATCTAGTCTACTGCAGTGGGCGCATCTCGTGCACATCGCCATTAGCTGACCCATCATCACCTCCAGTAGTACGCCGTCGTTGCTCGCCTGCTTTTGCCCTACACCACGGCGGCAGAAGCCTTCTTCCCTTTAGTTTACTATACACTACATATCCAACCGCCATGACCACTAAAACTACCATCGCCAAAACCACGGTTGTTAATGCAGAAATAACTACCACTGTTTTTACTGTCACTTTATTGCTGTATTCTGTCCCGACTGTGGTTTGATGTGCGAGCATTGTGGAATTGGTTGGGGGAAAGGAGACATCCGGGTTCGTTGCGTTGTAATTGGTCAATCCCGCTGCCGTCGTATTCGGCTTCCGAGTCGTTGTTGAAGGCGATAGCGTAACGTTGTATGGAGGGGGTGTTTTAAAAGCTGTATTCGACATAATGGGGAAATGAGAAGTAAAATAGGTGATATGGATTGGACCAATACTGTACAGGTTTTGTCGTCATCAAAAACTTTTCTTTATATGAGATTAGAAAAAAAAGTTGTAGCAGAAAGAGATATAGAATTAACAAGATTATTTTGATACAAATCTTTCCTGTTGATTGTGGTGTCAGAACCAGTTAAGTTAGTTATGTGCATTTTTGTATATAGTCAGAAACAATGACTAGGCTGCCTCCAGCTTTCCTACTCCCTTAAAAACTCAATCATACTTTCAACATCTTCAAAGACTTTACCTCTAGAGTATGTCCCCCAAAATTACAGTCGTACTATCAGCATCAACAGTTTTCAAAATTGTGAAGTACACATTTTACCAAACAACTTCCTCCGTATGCTTTACAATTCTCTTATCCTACCATATCTATCATATTGCAGCTTAGCCTATAGGGGAACTCTACAGCCTCCAGATTGCACAAATTAATCACTCTACAAAAGAAATTAATTCGTATAATTACAGGTACTGGGCCCCGTTGGCATGTCGACCATTTGTTAAAACAATTTAACTACTAAAATTTACCGATATAAATAAACATCAACAAAGCATATCTATGTACAGATGTACAAAACTTATTTCCTGACGAACTTTCAGTTAAATTCTACTATTCATAAAAACGAAACCAGACACGCAATTTACATCAATCTATACCCAAGCGCAGAACCTTACTATTCCAAAATAACACTCGGTACACTCGGGACCTAAGCTGTGGAACGTTATCCCAGATACAATAAAATACTCCGCATCTCTTGCCAGTTTGTCAAGAAGGATGAAAAAAAACATTTCACTCCATCGTACAAAACAATAATATGGTTTAAGGCACTTCCCCATCCTCCTTTGGGTCTTCTCTCATCCTTTCTTTTCGCTGTTTCTTTGTGAATTTCTCTTTTCCGCACTCCTTTATTTTGCACCTTCATTCTCCCCCCTTTCATCTTCCACCCTCCAATCAAGTGTAATACCCCAAATTGATATGTCTTCGTGCATTACAGCAAGTTGACAAAATTATATATTATTGTTATTTTATAAATATGGACATTTAAGATGATTTTGTGTATTTCCTGTTTCTTTTTTATATATCTATTTCATATCCCTGAAATATTTTGAGTAATGCTGGTCTAAACTATGTGTTAGTGGATATCTCCTGTATCTACATGTATATGCAAAAGCTGTGTAAAAGCCATTGGCATTGTGTTAGATGTCCACTAACATTCAGTGTCATGAACAAAGAAGTTACAGTCTATTCATTGGGTTAGACCTAGCCAGAGACTTACAAGATTACACAAAAGAGTTAGCTTGTAACAGTTTGTTTATTGTTTACCTCAATTCGGTTGCCTGGTAGTGTAGAAATCGAACAGTCCAGGTAAGGGGTGTTTTTTTATATGAGGAATAAGAATTATATTAATTTATTACTTCTTCAAATTTATGATTTAATATTTATGTTCACATGATACATTTTAATCCACAGTTATGTTATATTTTATCAAACTGATATAAATGATATTTTACTGAGGGATAATTTACAAACTTAAAGCGCATTTATGCACCCCTACTGGACTAATGGAATCGTCTTAGTTTGTGTTGGCTTTCGGTATAAAAGATGGGAAAAGCTGAAATATTGGCATCATTATTGTGATTCCACAAGAAGTAACACAGCCAACTATATTCCTTGTGTTTTATTTCTGCATTACAGGTAAGCATCAGAACATTTTCTATTCCCTTAAATTGAAATGTTTATATGATTTTCATAGTATGTTTAACTTTGTTTATTTTGATAATGTTGATCATTTGTCAGAAGGTAGCTTTCAGTATTTTGGGAAACACTGAATAATTCATTATTTACATTTCATTATCGTGAGTTTTAGCTTTTGTGAGTTTGATACATTTTACTTGTTTCTGCAAATTTATTTGATTTTCTCATTTAGTATTGACACTAAATTAGTTTAACTTGAGTTAAGCTGTTGGCTTACATGATTTGTTATTTTCGGTTTAACTACTGAACCGGAATATTTCTTGTATAATTTTTGAAATATGTTTGCTTCTTGAGTTTAGTCGGATAAGATTTTATAAGTCAGGGATGAATTTTATTACGTGATGATGCAGTTTCCGAAACTGGCTTTATTGACTTTTATTCGCAAATGTGTTTGGCAATAATATCTTAGATTGCAAATGCATGCAAATGCAGTTTATTCTAGCTATATTTTAGATTGAGTTTCAAATTAACTGTTTCAGTATTAAGAGTTTATTTAATTAGCTTTTGCATTTAATAATTTATTAGGAATTAAACCAAAAAATAATTTAGGTTCGGTTGGTTTAATTTAATTACATGTATATACAATACAAATATCCTACTCGAAATGCATTTCACTCACCTTAGTTTCTATATTCATGTCTTTTCGCATTTTATTTACATTATAGTTTGTTTTGTTCATGGTTTTATATATTTCATTCTCATCTTATTATTATGTTTGATATCATAATGTTTAAGTTTTGCTTTGTGTGATAGTCAATATAATAAAAGATGGATCATTATTGTGATTCCACAAGAAGTAACACAGCCAACTATATTCCTTGTGTTTTATTTCTGCATTACAGATCGGTCTATGACATACTATAGACGTCTATAAAAACACCCGCCCCCTGACGGGTGCAACATTTGGAGGCACTGCCCGGATGGTGTCACCAGCGAGAGAACTGATGAGCGGACGTCTGCAACGTGTTACTTGGGCCGGAGAAGAAGCAACGCCATGGAGCAACTCGTGGATACTGTCACTCTAAAGTTGTTTAAGTGCACAGTGGAGGAGCTAGAGAGGGCGGCTGCAGCTGTAGGGCTCGAGGAAGAAGCTGTGGAGACTGCGAAGGTGAAGGGCCGGAGGGAGCTCCATCGTAAAGTCACTCGGTTCTTGACGAGGGACGAGGTCCATGATGGCGGAGATGACAAGGTGGAGGCGACCTACCGATTGGTCGCGGATGCTTTGAAACTGACAGCTGCAGCTAAGGAGGGAGAAGTCCCCAAAGTCATGGGGGAAGTTCCAAACACAGAGCTTGCAGCTAGCCACGCAAAGACTGAACCAGCTCCTCCGTCAACGCAGGCGTCAGGGATAGGAGCTGACGCACCCTACCAATGGCGCAGGGACTTTAAAATCTCTGGCCAAATAGGTGAGGCTGGCCAGAAGGACCGTCTGGGATTTATGGGCCTTATTCATCAAATAGAGCGAGGCCAAGCCAAAGGTTACAGCGACGACGAAATCGTGGACGCGGTCATCAGATCCATGGTCCCAGGGCTGCTTCTGCGAACTTATTTGGAGTCCAAGGCTCAGCTGGATCTGTCCACACTACGGCGGTTGCTGAGAACACATTTCAAAGAGAAGGAGGCAACTGAGCTATACCACGACCTGAGTAGAGCTGCCCAGGGTCAAAAGGAAACTGCCGGTGATTTCGCTCTGCGGCTGCTGGCTCTAAGGCAGAAGATCTCATTTATATCGCAAGAAGAAGGATCCCAGTTTGCTTACAATGAGGGCTTGGTGGGGAAAATGTTTTGTCACTCTATCCTCACGGGATTGAGTAGCTCTTGGATCAGAAATGAACTGAAAACTGTTCTATCCCTACCAGGCACCACAGATGAGGCGATACTTGAGGCAATCAACACAGCTTCAAACAGTGAGGCAGAACATCTCGCCAAACAGAAGAAGTCAGCCAAAATCAATGCCACCACAGTCGAGACAGGCCCCTCCTCAAATGTCAACATCACCTCTATAACAAAAGACATTCGGGAGATAATACGGGCTGAACTGGCCGCCGTGAATGGGGAGGAAAAGGACTCGAGCAGTAAGAAAAGGGCTGCACAACCACCTACCAGTCGGCGACCACGACCCACAAGCGATTGGGGCTGCGCAAGTTGCAGGAAAAATGGAGTCGGACTGCAGTGTCGTCATTGCTTCAAGTGTGGGATGGAAGGACACCTCGCCAGGGGGTGTTTAAACGGGCACCGGGCGCCACTACGGGACGAGTCGCGCCCCCAGGGATCTCGAAACCCTCAGCAGTAAGTCCCGACATCTCCACAAGCCACCCATCTCATGCGCAACGGAAGGTCGCCAAACTGGTGGGTAAGAAGTGTTTGGTTCGCTGTAGTGTTGGTGGGATAAGGACTGACGCTTTGTGGGACACGGGTGCACAAGTATCCCTTATGTCTCATTCTTGGCTACAGACTCACTACCCCGATTTCAACATCCGACCCATAACGGATCTCCTAGCGGGCCAAGATCTGAACGTTTCTGCAGTGAATGGGACTTCTCTACCCTACATTGGATATGCTGAGCTGATAACTAACATCAGTAAAGAGGGCACAGAAGTCACCGTTCCTTTCCTCGTCCATGACGGCAATGCTAGTTATGACATCATACTGGGCTTCAACGTCATTGAAGCTCTGGTGAACAGCTCTCCATCCTCGCATGATGCTCGATGTAGACTGCTTGCGTCTGCCTTGGAATTCTCTTCAGGTACAGTCAGCCAAATTGTTTCTTCTCTTTCAACAGCATCAGGAGAAATAGCCCTGGCTGTCGCCGTAAAGAAGCCAACTGTAATCCAGCCTGGGAGAAGTGCCAACATACACTGCACAACTCAGAAAAGGGACAAATTTCGAGCGGAATACATCTTTGAGCCTGATGAAAGTAACGCTCTACTGGAAGAGGGACTAGAACTCGATAATACCCTTGTACAGATGGATTGCTGGAACCCGCGAAATGTCCGCCTCTGCGTCACGAATTCATCGTTGAAGCCAGTCCTGGTCCCCAGACGCCTGGTTCTTGGTCATCTGTATGAGGTAACATCTGTTAATGTCCATCTTCCACCAGATTATCCAGGTTCCCATGATAATAATATTTCAGCCGCCACAACGACAGCTACTACTGCAGACTCCAAAACACCCAAGTCATTTATTGACAACTTCAACCTGGGACACCTCAAGGCAGAACAGCGTGTAAAGATCCTTAAGGTCTTGGAAGAGGAGCGAGATGTCTTTGCTGAAACTGACGACGACATCGGGTCCATCCATGATCTCCAGATGGACATCACCCTCAGCGATCCAACTCCAGTCCAGAAGACGTACATGGCTGTACCCCGACCCTTATATCGAGAGGTAAAGGACTATGTCTTTAACCTCTTGGAGAAGGGTTGGATACGAAAATCCAAGTCTCCTTATTCATCCCCTGTTGTCTGCGTCCGAAAGAAAGATGGCTCCCTCCGACTCTGCATTGACTACAGGCAACTGAATCAGAAGACAATTCCAGACAGGCAACCCATCCCGAGGATTCAGGAGGTGTTAGACAGCCTTGGAGGAAGCAACTGGTTCACAACACTTGATCAGGGTAAGGCCTACCATCAAGGCTTCATGGCAGAAAGCAGTAAACATCTCACTGCTTTCATAACACCATGGGGTCTCTACGAGTGGAACAGGATCCCCTTTGGCCTTACCAATGCACCAGCTGTGTTCCAGAGGGCTATGGAAAACTGCTTGGAGGACATGAGTGGCGAGTTCTGCACCGTGTACTTGGATGACATCCTCATTTACAGCAGAGGCTTTGACGACCATGTCAACCACCTCCAAAGAGTCCTTCAGCGCCTGCGGGAGAAAGGTATAAAATTGAAGCCTACCAAATGCCTCTTCTTCCAACAGCAGGTCAAATATCTTGGGAGGATCGTGTCAGCCAACGGACATCATGCCGACCCAAAGGACACAGAGGCAGTACGTTCCCTGAAAGAGAAGCCCCCAACAACAGTCGGCGATTTGAGGAAGCAGCTGGGATTGCTGGGATATTATCGGCGGTATGTTCCAAACTTCTCCCAACGAGCCGCCTGTCTGTACCAGCTCCTCACCGGCGACTCCTCAAAAGTGCCCAAAAGAAAGACAACAAAGAAAAAATCAAACTGTGTGCCTTCCAGTACACCCATCGAGTGGAAGGAAATTCACCGGACAACGATGTCATCTCTTATCGACAGTCTGCTGGAAGCACCAATCATGGCCTTTCCCGACTTCGAGACACCATTTGTGCTGCACACTGACGCGTCACATGAGGGACTCGGAGCGGTGCTATACCAGAAGCAGGATGGCAAGTTGAGGGTAATCGCCTATGCATCTCGGTCTCTGACTCCGGCCGAAAAGAATTACCACTTACACTCTGGAAAGCTGGAATTCTTGGCACTGAAATGGGCAGTATGTGATCGGTTCCGTGATTACCTGCAGTATTCCCCACCTTTCGAAGTCTTCACTGACAACAACCCGCTAACATACGTGTTGACAACAGCGAAGCTTAACGCAACAGGACTTCGATGGGTTGGTGAGCTGGCAGATTTTCACTTTACGATCAAGTACCGTCCAGGGAAGAGCAACGGAGATGCTGACGCATTATCTCGACAGCCCCTCGCTATTAAGAACCTGGACAAGTTCACAGAGATCATCGACAAGCCAGTCATCCAATCAGTGAACAACTCGGTGCTCGCTGGCGATGACATCCCCTGGAGCATCTTGCTCTGTGGTTCCACTACTGCTGCCGCCCAACCTTCCAGCATGATCACATCCAGCCTTCCTCATTTCACCCTAGATGAGATTCGGCAGGCACAGCATGATGACCCCACGATCGCCGTCATCTTCAAGCTGAAAGAGAAGGGCCAGCATCCGAGTGCAGCCGAACGAAGGGACCAACCTAAGCCCGTCGTGAACCTGCTTCGAGAGTGGGATAGGATGGTCATCGATGACGACGGCATTTTACGTCGGACGACGGCTTCACGAAAGCAGCTGCTGCTTCCTGACAAGTTTCGCCAGTCTGTCCTGAAGGAGCTGCATGTCAATATGGGTCATCTTGGGACTGAGAGAGTCCTCGACTTGGCAAGGAAGAGATTCTATTGGCCCAACATGCAGAAAGATGTTGAACGCTTTATCGGGGGATGCAGCTGCATCAAACAGAGAAAGCCAAATCGTCACCAACGGGCATCACTGGTACCAATCACAACAACATCTCCTCTTGAGCTCATCTCTATTGATTTTCTTCACTTGGAGAAGAGCAAAGGAGGATACGAGTATATACTGGTGGTAGTGGACCACTTTACCAGATTCGCCCAAGCTTATGCGACGAGAAATAAGGCTGGCAAGACAGCGGCAGACCGAATATTCAACGACTTTGTATTGCGATTTGGCTTCCCAAGACGTATCCTTCATGATCAGGGTGGTGAGTTCGAGAATCGTCTCTTCAAACGACTACAGGAGCTTTCAGGAGTACAGCACTCTCGGACCACACCATATCATCCCGAGGGCAACGGCAAGGCGGAGAGATTTAATCGAACCCTTTTGTCGATGCTGAGGACGCTGACGACACCGGAAAAAGCGGCATGGAAAGATCATCTCCACAAGGTAGTTCATGCGTACAACTGCACGAAGTCAGAGGCGACTGGATTCTCACCGTATTACCTCATGTATGGTCGAGAACCCAACCTTCCCATCGACCTGGCGTTTAAGTTGAAGAAGGACGACGAGATCAGCAGTCATGGGCAGTATTGCGACAAATGGAAGGAGCAAATGGAGCGAGCTTACGAGCTTGCCCGAAAGAACGCAGCCAAGAATTCTGACAGAGCTAAGCAGCACTACAATCGGAAGGCACTAGGTTTACCACTCGATGTTGGTGACAGGGTGCTGGTAAAGAACACCAAGCGCCAGCCGGGCCCAAACAAGCTCAAATCCTTCTGGGAGGAGACTATCTACAAGGTGAGGGAGAGGATCTCCGATGACCTTCCAGTCTACAAAGTGGTTCCAGAAGATGGATCTGGTCAGGCAAAAGTTCTTCATCGTAACATGCTGCTTCCCTATCTGGTCACAGACGAAACTCAAGCTCCAGTCCGAGCCCCAGACCCAGTCCAAGCTCGAGGTCCCGACCGTCAACGCATCAGACATAGACAGCCACATCCTCGGATTCCACTGTCTAGTGATTCTTCCGATGAAGAAAACTATTACCTTGAAGCAGCGAGAAGAGCAGCCTATCGGCCCTCACCATTAAGGAATGAAGAATCAGTTGGTGATTTGTCTTCAGTGGGTGATAAGCCAGACATCAGTGAGCTTCCTGAATTGGCCGAGGAATCGCAGTTAGATGAGCCAGCTGTCCCAGCATTTCAGATGGAGCAGGGGCAAGAGCTTCCTCATGCCATTGAAACTCAAGCAGAACCTACTGGACAGGAAGCTGCAACTTTGACTCAATCAATGGAGGATGTTCCACAACGATCGAGACGGCCCCCATCAAGACTGACCTATGACCAGCTTGGAAGCCCTGCCACTCAACGTACAGACCAACCAGGCGTGATGCAGATTCCTGCGGCGATACGCAATAATTCGGGACAATTTATATCTCACCATAACCCTTTTCCACCTTTTTCCAGTACATGTTCCTCTTTTTGTACCCCCTCCCTTTCCACCCCTCTTCCCCCTGGAATTCTTCCGTCATTTCATAGTGTAGGTCAAGCAAGTTGGACCCCGTCATCGTCGACATCATCGGAACGCCATCAGCCTAATCAAGGGCTAGGATACGATGGCCATCTCACAACATGGATGAACTGCGCAAGCCCTATGATGAGTCAACGAGCCTAATTATTCTTTTCAAGCATAAATGAAATATAAACTTGAGGTTGAACTTTATTTTGTTTTTATCTTCAAAGTTTATTGTTACAGAGCCACGATTAATATGATCAACTTGGTTAGTACAAAGTTATTGATTCCAAATTTCATCTTTTTTTTTTATGAGTCATATAAGTTGAGTTAAGTAAAGGCCTTTAGTTAGAAACAGAGCAAAAAGTTTTAGCAGATATAGTTTCGTCATGCTACTAATTATTTGCCTGTAGAGTTGTTGGCTCATTCTCGTTATTATATATTGTTCGTATTGTGGCATCTGCCTGTACTTTCACTATGGTATAAAGATCCAGTAGATCCGAGTTGGGACAGTTAGCGCGCCAGCTCAGCCATCAGCAGTGAAAGCACATTGCTACGGAAAATTATGATATATGTTTTATAACCGGAAATGTTTTGGAGATCCGAGTTGGGACAGTTAGCGCGCCAGCTCAGCCATCAGCAGTGAAAGCACATTGCTACGGAAAATTATGATATATGTTTTATAACCGGAAATGTTTTGGAATCCATGATATGTACTAATTCAGGTATTGTTTTAGCATGTGTTGATCATGTTAGTGGACATCTAATTGTGGTGGGGGAAGGTGTAATACCCCAAATTGATATGTCTTCGTGCATTACAGCAAGTTGACAAAATTATATATTATTGTTATTTTATAAATATGGACATTTAAGATGATTTTGTGTATTTCCTGTTTCTTTTTTATATATCTATTTCATATCCCTGAAATATTTTGAGTAATGCTGGTCTAAACTATGTGTTAGTGGATATCTCCTGTATCTACATGTATATGCAAAAGCTGTGTAAAAGCCATTGGCATTGTGTTAGATGTCCACTAACATTCAGTGTCATGAACAAAGAAGTTACAGTCTATTCATTGGGTTAGACCTAGCCAGAGACTTACAAGATTACACAAAAGAGTTAGCTTGTAACAGTTTGTTTATTGTTTACCTCAATTCGGTTGCCTGGTAGTGTAGAAATCGAACAGTCCAGGTAAGGGGTGTTTTTTTACAACATGGATGAACTGCGCAAGCCCTATGATGAGTCAACGAGCCTAATTTTTCTTTTCAAGCATAAATGAAATATAAACTTGAGGTTGAACTTTATTTTGTTTTTATCTTCAAAGTTTATTGTTACAGAGCCACGATTAATATGATCAACTTGGTTAGTACAAAGTTATTGATTCCAAATTTCATCTTTTTTTTTTTATGAGTCATATAAGTTGAGTTAAGTAAAGGCCTTTAGTTAGAAACAGAGCAAAAAGTTTTAGCAGATATAGTTTCGTCATGCTACTAATTATTTGCCTGTAGAGTTGTTGGCTCATTCTCGTTATTATATATTGTTCGTATTGTGGCATCTGCCTGTACTTTCACTATGGTATAAAGATCCAGTAGATCCGAGTTGGGACAGTTAGCGCGCCAGCTCAGCCATCAGCAGTGAAAGCACATTGCTACGGAAAATTATGATATATGTTTTATAACCGGAAATGTTTTGGAGATCCGAGTTGGGACAGTTAGCGCGCCAGCTCAGCCATCAGCAGTGAAAGCACATTGCTACGGAAAATTATGATATATGTTTTATAACCGGAAATGTTTTGGAATCCATGATATGTACTAATTCAGGTATTGTTTTAGCATGTGTTGATCATGTTAGTGGACATCTAATTGTGGTGGGGGAAGGTGTAATACCCCAAATTGATATGTCTTCGTGCATTACAGCAAGTTGACAAAATTATATATTATTGTTATTTTATAAATATGGACATTTAAGATGATTTTGTGTATTTCCTGTTTCTTTTTTATATATCTATTTCATATCCCTGAAATATTTTGAGTAATGCTGGTCTAAACTATGTGTTAGTGGATATCTCCTGTATCTACATGTATATGCAAAAGCTGTGTAAAAGCCATTGGCATTGTGTTAGATGTCCACTAACATTCAGTGTCATGAACAAAGAAGTTACAGTCTATTCATTGGGTTAGACCTAGCCAGAGACTTACAAGATTACACAAAAGAGTTAGCTTGTAACAGTTTGTTTATTGTTTACCTCAATTCGGTTGCCTGGTAGTGTAGAAATCGAACAGTCCAGGTAAGGGGTGTTTTTTTACAACATGGATGAACTGCGCAAGCCCTATGATGAGTCAACGAGCCTAATTTTTCTTTTCAAGCATAAATGAAATATAAACTTGAGGTTGAACTTTATTTTGTTTTTATCTTCAAAGTTTATTGTTACAGAGCCACGATTAATATGATCAACTTGGTTAGTACAAAGTTATTGATTCCAAATTTCATCTTTTTTTTTTTATGAGTCATATAAGTTGAGTTAAGTAAAGGCCTTTAGTTAGAAACAGAGCAAAAAGTTTTAGCAGATATAGTTTCGTCATGCTACTAATTATTTGCCTGTAGAGTTGTTGGCTCATTCTCGTTATTATATATTGTTCGTATTGTGGCATCTGCCTGTACTTTCACTATGGTATAAAGATCCAGTAGATCCGAGTTGGGACAGTTAGCGCGCCAGCTCAGCCATCAGCAGTGAAAGCACATTGCTACGGAAAATTATGATATATGTTTTATAACCGGAAATGTTTTGGAGATCCGAGTTGGGACAGTTAGCGCGCCAGCTCAGCCATCAGCAGTGAAAGCACATTGCTACGGAAAATTATGATATATGTTTTATAACCGGAAATGTTTTGGAATCCATGATATGTACTAATTCAGGTATTGTTTTAGCATGTGTTGATCATGTTAGTGGACATCTAATTGTGGTGGGGGAAGGTGTAATACCCCAAATTGATATGTCTTCGTGCATTACAGCAAGTTGACAAAATTATATATTATTGTTATTTTATAAATATGGACATTTAAGATGATTTTGTGTATTTCCTGTTTCTTTTTTATATATCTATTTCATATCCCTGAAATATTTTGAGTAATGCTGGTCTAAACTATGTGTTAGTGGATATCTCCTGTATCTACATGTATATGCAAAAGCTGTGTAAAAGCCATTGGCATTGTGTTAGATGTCCACTAACATTCAGTGTCATGAACAAAGAAGTTACAGTCTATTCATTGGGTTAGACCTAGCCAGAGACTTACAAGATTACACAAAAGAGTTAGCTTGTAACAGTTTGTTTATTGTTTACCTCAATTCGGTTGCCTGGTAGTGTAGAAATCGAACAGTCCAGGTAAGGGGTGTTTTTTTACAACATGGATGAACTGCGCAAGCCCTATGATGAGTCAACGAGCCTAATTTTTCTTTTCAAGCATAAATGAAATATAAACTTGAGGTTGAACTTTATTTTGTTTTTATCTTCAAAGTTTATTGTTACAGAGCCACGATTAATATGATCAACTTGGTTAGTACAAAGTTATTGATTCCAAATTTCATCTTTTTTTTTTTATGAGTCATATAAGTTGAGTTAAGTAAAGGCCTTTAGTTAGAAACAGAGCAAAAAGTTTTAGCAGATATAGTTTCGTCATGCTACTAATTATTTGCCTGTAGAGTTGTTGGCTCATTCTCGTTATTATATATTGTTCGTATTGTGGCATCTGCCTGTACTTTCACTATGGTATAAAGATCCAGTAGATCCGAGTTGGGACAGTTAGCGCGCCAGCTCAGCCATCAGCAGTGAAAGCACATTGCTACGGAAAATTATGATATATGTTTTATAACCGGAAATGTTTTGGAGATCCGAGTTGGGACAGTTAGCGCGCCAGCTCAGCCATCAGCAGTGAAAGCACATTGCTACGGAAAATTATGATATATGTTTTATAACCGGAAATGTTTTGGAATCCATGATATGTACTAATTCAGGTATTGTTTTAGCATGTGTTGATCATGTTAGTGGACATCTAATTGTGGTGGGGGAAGGTGTAATACCCCAAATTGATATGTCTTCGTGCATTACAGCAAGTTGACAAAATTATATATTATTGTTATTTTATAAATATGGACATTTAAGATGATTTTGTGTATTTCCTGTTTCTTTTTTATATATCTATTTCATATCCCTGAAATATTTTGAGTAATGCTGGTCTAAACTATGTGTTAGTGGATATCTCCTGTATCTACATGTATATGCAAAAGCTGTGTAAAAGCCATTGGCATTGTGTTAGATGTCCACTAACATTCAGTGTCATGAACAAAGAAGTTACAGTCTATTCATTGGGTTAGACCTAGCCAGAGACTTACAAGATTACACAAAAGAGTTAGCTTGTAACAGTTTGTTTATTGTTTACCTCAATTCGGTTGCCTGGTAGTGTAGAAATCGAACAGTCCAGGTAAGGGGTGTTTTTTTACAACATGGATGAACTGCGCAAGCCCTATGATGAGTCAACGAGCCTAATTTTTCTTTTCAAGCATAAATGAAATATAAACTTGAGGTTGAACTTTATTTTGTTTTTATCTTCAAAGTTTATTGTTACAGAGCCACGATTAATATGATCAACTTGGTTAGTACAAAGTTATTGATTCCAAATTTCATCTTTTTTTTTTTATGAGTCATATAAGTTGAGTTAAGTAAAGGCCTTTAGTTAGAAACAGAGCAAAAAGTTTTAGCAGATATAGTTTCGTCATGCTACTAATTATTTGCCTGTAGAGTTGTTGGCTCATTCTCGTTATTATATATTGTTCGTATTGTGGCATCTGCCTGTACTTTCACTATGGTATAAAGATCCAGTAGATCCGAGTTGGGACAGTTAGCGCGCCAGCTCAGCCATCAGCAGTGAAAGCACATTGCTACGGAAAATTATGATATATGTTTTATAACCGGAAATGTTTTGGAGATCCGAGTTGGGACAGTTAGCGCGCCAGCTCAGCCATCAGCAGTGAAAGCACATTGCTACGGAAAATTATGATATATGTTTTATAACCGGAAATGTTTTGGAATCCATGATATGTACTAATTCAGGTATTGTTTTAGCATGTGTTGATCATGTTAGTGGACATCTAATTGTGGTGGGGGAAGGTGTAATACCCCAAATTGATATGTCTTCGTGCATTACAGCAAGTTGACAAAATTATATATTATTGTTATTTTATAAATATGGACATTTAAGATGATTTTGTGTATTTCCTGTTTCTTTTTTATATATCTATTTCATATCCCTGAAATATTTTGAGTAATGCTGGTCTAAACTATGTGTTAGTGGATATCTCCTGTATCTACATGTATATGCAAAAGCTGTGTAAAAGCCATTGGCATTGTGTTAGATGTCCACTAACATTCAGTGTCATGAACAAAGAAGTTACAGTCTATTCATTGGGTTAGACCTAGCCAGAGACTTACAAGATTACACAAAAGAGTTAGCTTGTAACAGTTTGTTTATTGTTTACCTCAATTCGGTTGCCTGGTAGTGTAGAAATCGAACAGTCCAGGTAAGGGGTGTTTTTTTACAACATGGATGAACTGCGCAAGCCCTATGATGAGTCAACGAGCCTAATTTTTCTTTTCAAGCATAAATGAAATATAAACTTGAGGTTGAACTTTATTTTGTTTTTATCTTCAAAGTTTATTGTTACAGAGCCACGATTAATATGATCAACTTGGTTAGTACAAAGTTATTGATTCCAAATTTCATCTTTTTTTTTTTATGAGTCATATAAGTTGAGTTAAGTAAAGGCCTTTAGTTAGAAACAGAGCAAAAAGTTTTAGCAGATATAGTTTCGTCATGCTACTAATTATTTGCCTGTAGAGTTGTTGGCTCATTCTCGTTATTATATATTGTTCGTATTGTGGCATCTGCCTGTACTTTCACTATGGTATAAAGATCCAGTAGATCCGAGTTGGGACAGTTAGCGCGCCAGCTCAGCCATCAGCAGTGAAAGCACATTGCTACGGAAAATTATGATATATGTTTTATAACCGGAAATGTTTTGGAGATCCGAGTTGGGACAGTTAGCGCGCCAGCTCAGCCATCAGCAGTGAAAGCACATTGCTACGGAAAATTATGATATATGTTTTATAACCGGAAATGTTTTGGAATCCATGATATGTACTAATTCAGGTATTGTTTTAGCATGTGTTGATCATGTTAGTGGACATCTAATTGTGGTGGGGGAAGGTGTAATACCCCAAATTGATATGTCTTCGTGCATTACAGCAAGTTGACAAAATTATATATTATTGTTATTTTATAAATATGGACATTTAAGATGATTTTGTGTATTTCCTGTTTCTTTTTTATATATCTATTTCATATCCCTGAAATATTTTGAGTAATGCTGGTCTAAACTATGTGTTAGTGGATATCTCCTGTATCTACATGTATATGCAAAAGCTGTGTAAAAGCCATTGGCATTGTGTTAGATGTCCACTAACATTCAGTGTCATGAACAAAGAAGTTACAGTCTATTCATTGGGTTAGACCTAGCCAGAGACTTACAAGATTACACAAAAGAGTTAGCTTGTAACAGTTTGTTTATTGTTTACCTCAATTCGGTTGCCTGGTAGTGTAGAAATCGAACAGTCCAGGTAAGGGGTGTTTTTTTACAACATGGATGAACTGCGCAAGCCCTATGATGAGTCAACGAGCCTAATTTTTCTTTTCAAGCATAAATGAAATATAAACTTGAGGTTGAACTTTATTTTGTTTTTATCTTCAAAGTTTATTGTTACAGAGCCACGATTAATATGATCAACTTGGTTAGTACAAAGTTATTGATTCCAAATTTCATCTTTTTTTTTTTATGAGTCATATAAGTTGAGTTAAGTAAAGGCCTTTAGTTAGAAACAGAGCAAAAAGTTTTAGCAGATATAGTTTCGTCATGCTACTAATTATTTGCCTGTAGAGTTGTTGGCTCATTCTCGTTATTATATATTGTTCGTATTGTGGCATCTGCCTGTACTTTCACTATGGTATAAAGATCCAGTAGATCCGAGTTGGGACAGTTAGCGCGCCAGCTCAGCCATCAGCAGTGAAAGCACATTGCTACGGAAAATTATGATATATGTTTTATAACCGGAAATGTTTTGGAGATCCGAGTTGGGACAGTTAGCGCGCCAGCTCAGCCATCAGCAGTGAAAGCACATTGCTACGGAAAATTATGATATATGTTTTATAACCGGAAATGTTTTGGAATCCATGATATGTACTAATTCAGGTATTGTTTTAGCATGTGTTGATCATGTTAGTGGACATCTAATTGTGGTGGGGGAAGGTGTAATACCCCAAATTGATATGTCTTCGTGCATTACAGCAAGTTGACAAAATTATATATTATTGTTATTTTATAAATATGGACATTTAAGATGATTTTGTGTATTTCCTGTTTCTTTTTTATATATCTATTTCATATCCCTGAAATATTTTGAGTAATGCTGGTCTAAACTATGTGTTAGTGGATATCTCCTGTATCTACATGTATATGCAAAAGCTGTGTAAAAGCCATTGGCATTGTGTTAGATGTCCACTAACATTCAGTGTCATGAACAAAGAAGTTACAGTCTATTCATTGGGTTAGACCTAGCCAGAGACTTACAAGATTACACAAAAGAGTTAGCTTGTAACAGTTTGTTTATTGTTTACCTCAATTCGGTTGCCTGGTAGTGTAGAAATCGAACAGTCCAGGTAAGGGGTGTTTTTTTACAACATGGATGAACTGCGCAAGCCCTATGATGAGTCAACGAGCCTAATTTTTCTTTTCAAGCATAAATGAAATATAAACTTGAGGTTGAACTTTATTTTGTTTTTATCTTCAAAGTTTATTGTTACAGAGCCACGATTAATATGATCAACTTGGTTAGTACAAAGTTATTGATTCCAAATTTCATCTTTTTTTTTTTATGAGTCATATAAGTTGAGTTAAGTAAAGGCCTTTAGTTAGAAACAGAGCAAAAAGTTTTAGCAGATATAGTTTCGTCATGCTACTAATTATTTGCCTGTAGAGTTGTTGGCTCATTCTCGTTATTATATATTGTTCGTATTGTGGCATCTGCCTGTACTTTCACTATGGTATAAAGATCCAGTAGATCCGAGTTGGGACAGTTAGCGCGCCAGCTCAGCCATCAGCAGTGAAAGCACATTGCTACGGAAAATTATGATGTTTTATAACCGGAAATGTTTTGGAGATCCGAGTTGGGACAGTTAGCGCGCCAGCTCAGCCATCAGCAGTGAAAGCACATTGCTACGGAAAATTATGATATATGTTTTATAACCGGAAATGTTTTGGAATCCATGATATGTACTAATTCAGGTATTGTTTTAGCATGTGTTGATCATGTTAGTGGACATCTAATTGTGGTGGGGGAAGGTGTAATACCCCAAATTGATATGTCTTCGTGCATTACAGCAAGTTGACAAAATTATATATTATTGTTATTTTATAAATATGGACATTTAAGATGATTTTGTGTATTTCCTGTTTCTTTTTTATATATCTATTTCATATCCCTGAAATATTTTGAGTAATGCTGGTCTAAACTATGTGTTAGTGGATATCTCCTGTATCTACATGTATATGCAAAAGCTGTGTAAAAGCCATTGGCATTGTGTTAGATGTCCACTAACATTCAGTGTCATGAACAAAGAAGTTACAGTCTATTCATTGGGTTAGACCTAGCCAGAGACTTACAAGATTACACAAAAGAGTTAGCTTGTAACAGTTTGTTTATTGTTTACCTCAATTCGGTTGCCTGGTAGTGTAGAAATCGAACAGTCCAGGTAAGGGGTGTTTTTTTACAACATGGATGAACTGCGCAAGCCCTATGATGAGTCAACGAGCCTAATTTTTCTTTTCAAGCATAAATGAAATATAAACTTGAGGTTGAACTTTATTTTGTTTTTATCTTCAAAGTTTATTGTTACAGAGCCACGATTAATATGATCAACTTGGTTAGTACAAAGTTATTGATTCCAAATTTCATCTTTTTTTTTTTATGAGTCATATAAGTTGAGTTAAGTAAAGGCCTTTAGTTAGAAACAGAGCAAAAAGTTTTAGCAGATATAGTTTCGTCATGCTACTAATTATTTGCCTGTAGAGTTGTTGGCTCATTCTCGTTATTATATATTGTTCGTATTGTGGCATCTGCCTGTACTTTCACTATGGTATAAAGATCCAGTAGATCCGAGTTGGGACAGTTAGCGCGCCAGCTCAGCCATCAGCAGTGAAAGCACATTGCTACGGAAAATTATGATATATGTTTTATAACCGGAAATGTTTTGGAGATCCGAGTTGGGACAGTTAGCGCGCCAGCTCAGCCATCAGCAGTGAAAGCACATTGCTACGGAAAATTATGATATATGTTTTATAACCGGAAATGTTTTGGAATCCATGATATGTACTAATTCAGGTATTGTTTTAGCATGTGTTGATCATGTTAGTGGACATCTAATTGTGGTGGGGGAAGGTGTAATACCCCAAATTGATATGTCTTCGTGCATTACAGCAAGTTGACAAAATTATATATTATTGTTATTTTATAAATATGGACATTTAAGATGATTTTGTGTATTTCCTGTTTCTTTTTTATATATCTATTTCATATCCCTGAAATATTTTGAGTAATGCTGGTCTAAACTATGTGTTAGTGGATATCTCCTGTATCTACATGTATATGCAAAAGCTGTGTAAAAGCCATTGGCATTGTGTTAGATGTCCACTAACATTCAGTGTCATGAACAAAGAAGTTACAGTCTATTCATTGGGTTAGACCTAGCCAGAGACTTACAAGATTACACAAAAGAGTTAGCTTGTAACAGTTTGTTTATTGTTTACCTCAATTCGGTTGCCTGGTAGTGTAGAAATCGAACAGTCCAGGTAAGGGGTGTTTTTTTACAACATGGATGAACTGCGCAAGCCCTATGATGAGTCAACGAGCCTAATTTTTCTTTTCAAGCATAAATGAAATATAAACTTGAGGTTGAACTTTATTTTGTTTTTATCTTCAAAGTTTATTGTTACAGAGCCACGATTAATATGATCAACTTGGTTAGTACAAAGTTATTGATTCCAAATTTCATCTTTTTTTTTTTATGAGTCATATAAGTTGAGTTAAGTAAAGGCCTTTAGTTAGAAACAGAGCAAAAAGTTTTAGCAGATATAGTTTCGTCATGCTACTAATTATTTGCCTGTAGAGTTGTTGGCTCATTCTCGTTATTATATATTGTTCGTATTGTGGCATCTGCCTGTACTTTCACTATGGTATAAAGATCCAGTAGATCCGAGTTGGGACAGTTAGCGCGCCAGCTCAGCCATCAGCAGTGAAAGCACATTGCTACGGAAAATTATGATATATGTTTTATAACCGGAAATGTTTTGGAGATCCGAGTTGGGACAGTTAGCGCGCCAGCTCAGCCATCAGCAGTGAAAGCACATTGCTACGGAAAATTATGATATATGTTTTATAACCGGAAATGTTTTGGAATCCATGATATGTACTAATTCAGGTATTGTTTTAGCATGTGTTGATCATGTTAGTGGACATCTAATTGTGGTGGGGGAAGGTGTAATACCCCAAATTGATATGTCTTCGTGCATTACAGCAAGTTGACAAAATTATATATTATTGTTATTTTATAAATATGGACATTTAAGATGATTTTGTGTATTTCCTGTTTCTTTTTTATATATCTATTTCATATCCCTGAAATATTTTGAGTAATGCTGGTCTAAACTATGTGTTAGTGGATATCTCCTGTATCTACATGTATATGCAAAAGCTGTGTAAAAGCCATTGGCATTGTGTTAGATGTCCACTAACATTCAGTGTCATGAACAAAGAAGTTACAGTCTATTCATTGGGTTAGACCTAGCCAGAGACTTACAAGATTACACAAAAGAGTTAGCTTGTAACAGTTTGTTTATTGTTTACCTCAATTCGGTTGCCTGGTAGTGTAGAAATCGAACAGTCCAGGTAAGGGGTGTTTTTTTACAACATGGATGAACTGCGCAAGCCCTATGATGAGTCAACGAGCCTAATTTTTCTTTTCAAGCATAAATGAAATATAAACTTGAGGTTGAACTTTATTTTGTTTTTATCTTCAAAGTTTATTGTTACAGAGCCACGATTAATATGATCAACTTGGTTAGTACAAAGTTATTGATTCCAAATTTCATCTTTTTTTTTTTATGAGTCATATAAGTTGAGTTAAGTAAAGGCCTTTAGTTAGAAACAGAGCAAAAAGTTTTAGCAGATATAGTTTCGTCATGCTACTAATTATTTGCCTGTAGAGTTGTTGGCTCATTCTCGTTATTATATATTGTTCGTATTGTGGCATCTGCCTGTACTTTCACTATGGTATAAAGATCCAGTAGATCCGAGTTGGGACAGTTAGCGCGCCAGCTCAGCCATCAGCAGTGAAAGCACATTGCTACGGAAAATTATGATATATGTTTTATAACCGGAAATGTTTTGGAGATCCGAGTTGGGACAGTTAGCGCGCCAGCTCAGCCATCAGCAGTGAAAGCACATTGCTACGGAAAATTATGATATATGTTTTATAACCGGAAATGTTTTGGAATCCATGATATGTACTAATTCAGGTATTGTTTTAGCATGTGTTGATCATGTTAGTGGACATCTAATTGTGGTGGGGGAAGGTGTAATACCCCAAATTGATATGTCTTCGTGCATTACAGCAAGTTGACAAAATTATATATTATTGTTATTTTATAAATATGGACATTTAAGATGATTTTGTGTATTTCCTGTTTCTTTTTTATATATCTATTTCATATCCCTGAAATATTTTGAGTAATGCTGGTCTAAACTATGTGTTAGTGGATATCTCCTGTATCTACATGTATATGCAAAAGCTGTGTAAAAGCCATTGGCATTGTGTTAGATGTCCACTAACATTCAGTGTCATGAACAAAGAAGTTACAGTCTATTCATTGGGTTAGACCTAGCCAGAGACTTACAAGATTACACAAAAGAGTTAGCTTGTAACAGTTTGTTTATTGTTTACCTCAATTCGGTTGCCTGGTAGTGTAGAAATCGAACAGTCCAGGTAAGGGGTGTTTTTTTACAACATGGATGAACTGCGCAAGCCCTATGATGAGTCAACGAGCCTAATTTTTCTTTTCAAGCATAAATGAAATATAAACTTGAGGTTGAACTTTATTTTGTTTTTATCTTCAAAGTTTATTGTTACAGAGCCACGATTAATATGATCAACTTGGTTAGTACAAAGTTATTGATTCCAAATTTCATCTTTTTTTTTTTATGAGTCATATAAGTTGAGTTAAGTAAAGGCCTTTAGTTAGAAACAGAGCAAAAAGTTTTAGCAGATATAGTTTCGTCATGCTACTAATTATTTGCCTGTAGAGTTGTTGGCTCATTCTCGTTATTATATATTGTTCGTATTGTGGCATCTGCCTGTACTTTCACTATGGTATAAAGATCCAGTAGATCCGAGTTGGGACAGTTAGCGCGCCAGCTCAGCCATCAGCAGTGAAAGCACATTGCTACGGAAAATTATGATATATGTTTTATAACCGGAAATGTTTTGGAGATCCGAGTTGGGACAGTTAGCGCGCCAGCTCAGCCATCAGCAGTGAAAGCACATTGCTACGGAAAATTATGATATATGTTTTATAACCGGAAATGTTTTGGAATCCATGATATGTACTAATTCAGGTATTGTTTTAGCATGTGTTGATCATGTTAGTGGACATCTAATTGTGGTGGGGGAAGGTGTAATACCCCAAATTGATATGTCTTCGTGCATTACAGCAAGTTGACAAAATTATATATTATTGTTATTTTATAAATATGGACATTTAAGATGATTTTGTGTATTTCCTGTTTCTTTTTTATATATCTATTTCATATCCCTGAAATATTTTGAGTAATGCTGGTCTAAACTATGTGTTAGTGGATATCTCCTGTATCTACATGTATATGCAAAAGCTGTGTAAAAGCCATTGGCATTGTGTTAGATGTCCACTAACATTCAGTGTCATGAACAAAGAAGTTACAGTCTATTCATTGGGTTAGACCTAGCCAGAGACTTACAAGATTACACAAAAGAGTTAGCTTGTAACAGTTTGTTTATTGTTTACCTCAATTCGGTTGCCTGGTAGTGTAGAAATCGAACAGTCCAGGTAAGGGGTGTTTTTTTACAACATGGATGAACTGCGCAAGCCCTATGATGAGTCAACGAGCCTAATTTTTCTTTTCAAGCATAAATGAAATATAAACTTGAGGTTGAACTTTATTTTGTTTTTATCTTCAAAGTTTATTGTTACAGAGCCACGATTAATATGATCAACTTGGTTAGTACAAAGTTATTGATTCCAAATTTCATCTTTTTTTTTTTATGAGTCATATAAGTTGAGTTAAGTAAAGGCCTTTAGTTAGAAACAGAGCAAAAAGTTTTAGCAGATATAGTTTCGTCATGCTACTAATTATTTGCCTGTAGAGTTGTTGGCTCATTCTCGTTATTATATATTGTTCGTATTGTGGCATCTGCCTGTACTTTCACTATGGTATAAAGATCCAGTAGATCCGAGTTGGGACAGTTAGCGCGCCAGCTCAGCCATCAGCAGTGAAAGCACATTGCTACGGAAAATTATGATATATGTTTTATAACCGGAAATGTTTTGGAGATCCGAGTTGGGACAGTTAGCGCGCCAGCTCAGCCATCAGCAGTGAAAGCACATTGCTACGGAAAATTATGATATATGTTTTATAACCGGAAATGTTTTGGAATCCATGATATGTACTAATTCAGGTATTGTTTTAGCATGTGTTGATCATGTTAGTGGACATCTAATTGTGGTGGGGGAAGGTGTAATACCCCAAATTGATATGTCTTCGTGCATTACAGCAAGTTGACAAAATTATATATTATTGTTATTTTATAAATATGGACATTTAAGATGATTTTGTGTATTTCCTGTTTCTTTTTTATATATCTATTTCATATCCCTGAAATATTTTGAGTAATGCTGGTCTAAACTATGTGTTAGTGGATATCTCCTGTATCTACATGTATATGCAAAAGCTGTGTAAAAGCCATTGGCATTGTGTTAGATGTCCACTAACATTCAGTGTCATGAACAAAGAAGTTACAGTCTATTCATTGGGTTAGACCTAGCCAGAGACTTACAAGATTACACAAAAGAGTTAGCTTGTAACAGTTTGTTTATTGTTTACCTCAATTCGGTTGCCTGGTAGTGTAGAAATCGAACAGTCCAGGTAAGGGGTGTTTTTTTACAACATGGATGAACTGCGCAAGCCCTATGATGAGTCAACGAGCCTAATTTTTCTTTTCAAGCATAAATGAAATATAAACTTGAGGTTGAACTTTATTTTGTTTTTATCTTCAAAGTTTATTGTTACAGAGCCACGATTAATATGATCAACTTGGTTAGTACAAAGTTATTGATTCCAAATTTCATCTTTTTTTTTTTATGAGTCATATAAGTTGAGTTAAGTAAAGGCCTTTAGTTAGAAACAGAGCAAAAAGTTTTAGCAGATATAGTTTCGTCATGCTACTAATTATTTGCCTGTAGAGTTGTTGGCTCATTCTCGTTATTATATATTGTTCGTATTGTGGCATCTGCCTGTACTTTCACTATGGTATAAAGATCCAGTAGATCCGAGTTGGGACAGTTAGCGCGCCAGCTCAGCCATCAGCAGTGAAAGCACATTGCTACGGAAAATTATGATATATGTTTTATAACCGGAAATGTTTTGGAGATCCGAGTTGGGACAGTTAGCGCGCCAGCTCAGCCATCAGCAGTGAAAGCACATTGCTACGGAAAATTATGATATATGTTTTATAACCGGAAATGTTTTGGAATCCATGATATGTACTAATTCAGGTATTGTTTTAGCATGTGTTGATCATGTTAGTGGACATCTAATTGTGGTGGGGGAAGGTGTAATACCCCAAATTGATATGTCTTCGTGCATTACAGCAAGTTGACAAAATTATATGTTATTGTTATTTTATAAATATGGACATTTAAGATGATTTTGTGTATTTCCTGTTTCTTTTTTATATATCTATTTCATATCCCTGAAATATTTTGAGTAATGCTGGTCTAAACTATGTGTTAGTGGATATCTCCTGTATCTACATGTATATGCAAAAGCTGTGTAAAAGCCATTGGCATTGTGTTAGATGTCCACTAACATTCAGTGTCATGAACAAAGAAGTTACAGTCTATTCATTGGGTTAGACCTAGCCAGAGACTTACAAGATTACACAAAAGAGTTAGCTTGTAACAGTTTGTTTATTGTTTACCTCAATTCGGTTGCCTGGTAGTGTAGAAATCGAACAGTCCAGGTAAGGGGTGTTTTTTTACAACATGGATGAACTGCGCAAGCCCTATGATGAGTCAACGAGCCTAATTTTTCTTTTCAAGCATAAATGAAATATAAACTTGAGGTTGAACTTTATTTTGTTTTTATCTTCAAAGTTTATTGTTACAGAGCCACGATTAATATGATCAACTTGGTTAGTACAAAGTTATTGATTCCAAATTTCATCTTTTTTTTTTTATGAGTCATATAAGTTGAGTTAAGTAAAGGCCTTTAGTTAGAAACAGAGCAAAAAGTTTTAGCAGATATAGTTTCGTCATGCTACTAATTATTTGCCTGTAGAGTTGTTGGCTCATTCTCGTTATTATATATTGTTCGTATTGTGGCATCTGCCTGTACTTTCACTATGGTATAAAGATCCAGTAGATCCGAGTTGGGACAGTTAGCGCGCCAGCTCAGCCATCAGCAGTGAAAGCACATTGCTACGGAAAATTATGATATATGTTTTATAACCGGAAATGTTTTGGAGATCCGAGTTGGGACAGTTAGCGCGCCAGCTCAGCCATCAGCAGTGAAAGCACATTGCTACGGAAAATTATGATATATGTTTTATAACCGGAAATGTTTTGGAATCCATGATATGTACTAATTCAGGTATTGTTTTAGCATGTGTTGATCATGTTAGTGGACATCTAATTGTGGTGGGGGAAGGTGTAATACCCCAAATTGATATGTCTTCGTGCATTACAGCAAGTTGACAAAATTATATATTATTGTTATTTTATAAATATGGACATTTAAGATGATTTTGTGTATTTCCTGTTTCTTTTTTATATATCTATTTCATATCCCTGAAATATTTTGAGTAATGCTGGTCTAAACTATGTGTTAGTGGATATCTCCTGTATCTACATGTATATGCAAAAGCTGTGTAAAAGCCATTGGCATTGTGTTAGATGTCCACTAACATTCAGTGTCATGAACAAAGAAGTTACAGTCTATTCATTGGGTTAGACCTAGCCAGAGACTTACAAGATTACACAAAAGAGTTAGCTTGTAACAGTTTGTTTATTGTTTACCTCAATTCGGTTGCCTGGTAGTGTAGAAATCGAACAGTCCAGGTAAGGGGTGTTTTTTTACAACATGGATGAACTGCGCAAGCCCTATGATGAGTCAACGAGCCTAATTTTTCTTTTCAAGCATAAATGAAATATAAACTTGAGGTTGAACTTTATTTTGTTTTTATCTTCAAAGTTTATTGTTACAGAGCCACGATTAATATGATCAACTTGGTTAGTACAAAGTTATTGATTCCAAATTTCATCTTTTTTTTTTTATGAGTCATATAAGTTGAGTTAAGTAAAGGCCTTTAGTTAGAAACAGAGCAAAAAGTTTTAGCAGATATAGTTTCGTCATGCTACTAATTATTTGCCTGTAGAGTTGTTGGCTCATTCTCGTTATTATATATTGTTCGTATTGTGGCATCTGCCTGTACTTTCACTATGGTATAAAGATCCAGTAGATCCGAGTTGGGACAGTTAGCGCGCCAGCTCAGCCATCAGCAGTGAAAGCACATTGCTACGGAAAATTATGATATATGTTTTATAACCGGAAATGTTTTGGAGATCCGAGTTGGGACAGTTAGCGCGCCAGCTCAGCCATCAGCAGTGAAAGCACATTGCTACGGAAAATTATGATATATGTTTTATAACCGGAAATGTTTTGGAATCCATGATATGTACTAATTCAGGTATTGTTTTAGCATGTGTTGATCATGTTAGTGGACATCTAATTGTGGTGGGGGAAGGTGTAATACCCCAAATTGATATGTCTTCGTGCATTACAGCAAGTTGACAAAATTATATATTATTGTTATTTTATAAATATGGACATTTAAGATGATTTTGTGTATTTCCTGTTTCTTTTTTATATATCTATTTCATATCCCTGAAATATTTTGAGTAATGCTGGTCTAAACTATGTGTTAGTGGATATCTCCTGTATCTACATGTATATGCAAAAGCTGTGTAAAAGCCATTGGCATTGTGTTAGATGTCCACTAACATTCAGTGTCATGAACAAAGAAGTTACAGTCTATTCATTGGGTTAGACCTAGCCAGAGACTTACAAGATTACACAAAAGAGTTAGCTTGTAACAGTTTGTTTATTGTTTACCTCAATTCGGTTGCCTGGTAGTGTAGAAATCGAACAGTCCAGGTAAGGGGTGTTTTTTTACAACATGGATGAACTGCGCAAGCCCTATGATGAGTCAACGAGCCTAATTTTTCTTTTCAAGCATAAATGAAATATAAACTTGAGGTTGAACTTTATTTTGTTTTTATCTTCAAAGTTTATTGTTACAGAGCCACGATTAATATGATCAACTTGGTTAGTACAAAGTTATTGATTCCAAATTTCATCTTTTTTTTTTTATGAGTCATATAAGTTGAGTTAAGTAAAGGCCTTTAGTTAGAAACAGAGCAAAAAGTTTTAGCAGATATAGTTTCGTCATGCTACTAATTATTTGCCTGTAGAGTTGTTGGCTCATTCTCGTTATTATATATTGTTCGTATTGTGGCATCTGCCTGTACTTTCACTATGGTATAAAGATCCAGTAGATCCGAGTTGGGACAGTTAGCGCGCCAGCTCAGCCATCAGCAGTGAAAGCACATTGCTACGGAAAATTATGATATATGTTTTATAACCGGAAATGTTTTGGAGATCCGAGTTGGGACAGTTAGCGCGCCAGCTCAGCCATCAGCAGTGAAAGCACATTGCTACGGAAAATTATGATATATGTTTTATAACCGGAAATGTTTTGGAATCCATGATATGTACTAATTCAGGTATTGTTTTAGCATGTGTTGATCATGTTAGTGGACATCTAATTGTGGTGGGGGAAGGTGTAATACCCCAAATTGATATGTCTTCGTGCATTACAGCAAGTTGACAAAATTATATATTATTGTTATTTTATAAATATGGACATTTAAGATGATTTTGTGTATTTCCTGTTTCTTTTTTATATATCTATTTCATATCCCTGAAATATTTTGAGTAATGCTGGTCTAAACTATGTGTTAGTGGATATCTCCTGTATCTACATGTATATGCAAAAGCTGTGTAAAAGCCATTGGCATTGTGTTAGATGTCCACTAACATTCAGTGTCATGAACAAAGAAGTTACAGTCTATTCATTGGGTTAGACCTAGCCAGAGACTTACAAGATTACACAAAAGAGTTAGCTTGTAACAGTTTGTTTATTGTTTACCTCAATTCGGTTGCCTGGTAGTGTAGAAATCGAACAGTCCAGGTAAGGGGTGTTTTTTTATATGAGGAATAAGAATTATATTAATTTATTACTTCTTCAAATTTATGATTTAATATTTATGTTCACATGATACATTTTAATCCACAGTTATGTTATATTTTATCAAACTGATATAAATGATATTTTACTGAGGGATAATTTACAAACTTAAAGCGCATTTATGCACCCCTACTGGACTAATGGAATCGTCTTAGTTTGTGTTGGCTTTCGGTATAAAAGATGGGAAAAGCTGAAATATTGGCATCATTATTGTGATTCCACAAGAAGTAACACAGCCAACTATATTCCTTGTGTTTTATTTCTGCATTACAGGTAAGCATCAGAACATTTTCTATTCCCTAAAATTGAAATGTTTATATGATTTTCATAGTATGTTATCGGCGGTATGTTCCAAACTTCTCCCAACGAGCCGCCTGTCTGTACCAGCTCCTCACCGGCGACTCAAAAGTGCCCAAAAGAAAGAAGACAAAGAAAAAATCAAACTGTGTGCCTTCCAGTACACCCATCGAGTGGAAGGAAATTCACCGGACAACGATGTCATCTCTTATCGACAGTCTGCTGGAAGCACCAATCATGGCCTTTCCCGACTTCGAGACACCATTTGTGCTGCACACTGACGCGTCACATGAGGGACTCGGAGCGGTGCTATACCAGAAGCAGGATGGCAAGTTGAGGGTAATCGCCTATGCATCTCGGTCTCTGACTCCGGCCGAAAAGAATTACCACTTACACTCTGGAAAGCTGGAATTCTTGGCACTGAAATGGGCAGTATGTGATCGGTTCCGTGATTACCTGCAGTATTCCCCACCTTTCGAAGTCTTCACTGACAACAACCCGCTAACATACGTGTTGACAACAGCGAAGCTTAACGCAACAGGACTTCGATGGGTTGGTGAGCTGGCAGATTTTCACTTTACGATCAAGTACCGTCCAGGGAAGAGCAACGGAGATGCTGACGCATTATCTCGACAGCCCCTCGCTATTAAGAACCTGGACAAGTTCACAGAGATCATCGACAAGCCAGTCATCCAATCAGTGAACAACTCGGTGCTCGCCGGCGATGACATCCCCTGGAGCATCTTGCTCTGTGGTTCCACTACTGCTGCCGCCCAACCTTCCAGCATGATCACATCCAGCCTTCCTCATTTCACCCTAGATGAGATTCGGCAGGCACAGCATGATGACCCCACGATCGCCGTCATCTTCAAGCTGAAAGAGAAGGGCCAGCATCCGAGTGCAGCCGAACGAAGGGACCAACCTAAGCCCGTCGTGAACCTGCTTCGAGAGTGGGATAGGATGGTCATCGATGACGACGGCATTTTACGTCGGACGACGGCTTCACGAAAGCAGCTGCTGCTTCCTGACAAGTTTCGCCAGTCTGTCCTGAAGGAGCTGCATGTCAATATGGGTCATCTTGGGACTGAGAGAGTCCTCGACTTGGCAAGGAAGAGATTCTATTGGCCCAACATGCAGAAAGATGTTGAACGCTTTATCGGGGGATGCAGCTGCATCAAACAGAGAAAGCCAAATCGTCACCAACGGGCATCACTGGTACCAATCACAACAACATGCTGCTTCCCTATCTGGTCACAGACGAAACTCAAGCTCCAGTCCGAGCCCCAGACCCAGTCCAAGCTCGAGGTCCCGACCGTCAACGCATCAGACATAGACAGCCACATCCTCGGATTCCACTGTCTAGTGATTCTTCCGATGAAGAAAACTATTACCTTGAAGCAGCGAGAAGAGCAGCCTATCGGCCCTCACCATTAAGGAATGAAGAATCAGTTGGTGATTTGTCTTCAGTGGGTGATGAGCCCGACATCAGTGAGCTTCCTGAATTGGCAGAGGAATCGCAGTTAGATGAGCCAGCTGTCCCAGCATTTCAGATGGAGCAGGGGCAAGAGCTTCCTCATGCCATTGAAACTCAAGCAGAACCTACTGGACAGGAAGCTGCAACTTTGACTCAATCAATGGAGGATGTTCCACAACGATCGAGACGGCCCCCATCAAGACTGACCTATGACCAGCTTGGAAGCCCTGCCACTCAACGTACAGACCAACCAGGCGTGATGCCGATTCCTGCGGCGATACGCAATAATTCGGGACAATTTATATCTCACCATAACCCTTTTCCACCTTTTTCCAGTACATGTTCCTCTTTTTGTACCCCCTCCCTTTCCACCCCTCTTCCCCCTGGAATTCTTCCGTCATTTCATAGTGTAGGTCAAGCAAGTTGGACCCCGTCATCGTCGACATCATCGGAACGCCATCAGCCTAATCAAGGGCTAGGATACGATGGCCATCTCACAACATGGATGAACTGCGCAAGCCCTATGATGAGTCAACGAGCCTAATTATTCTTTTCAAGCATAAATGAAATATAAACTTGAGGTTGAACTTTATTTTGTTTTTATCTTCAAAGTTTATTGTTACAGAGCCACGATTAATATGATCAACTTGGTTAGTACAAAGTTATTGATTCCAAATTTCATCTTTTTTTTTTTATGAGTCATATAAGTTGAGTTAAGTAAAGGCCTTTAGTTAGAAACAGAGCAAAAAGTTTTAGCAGATATAGTTTCGTCATGCTACTAATTATTTGCCTGTAGAGTTGTTGGCTCATTCTCGTTATTATATATTGTTCGTATTGTGGCATCTGCCTGTACTTTCACTATGGTATAAAGATCCAGTAGATCCGAGTTGGGACAGTTAGCGCGCCAGCTCAGCCATCAGCAGTGAAAGCACATTGCTACGGAAAATTATGATATATGTTTTATAACCGGAAATGTTTTGGAGATCCGAGTTGGGACAGTTAGCGCGCCAGCTCAGCCATCAGCAGTGAAAGCACATTGCTACGGAAAATTATGATATATGTTTTATAACCGGAAATGTTTTGGAATCCATGATATGTACTAATTCAGGTATTGTTTTAGCATGTGTTGATCATGTTAGTGGACATCTAATTGTGGTGGGGGAAGGTGTAATACCCCAAATTGATATGTCTTCGTGCATTACAGCAAGTTGACAAAATTATATGTTATTGTTATTTTATAAATATGGACATTTAAGATGATTTTGTGTATTTCCTGTTTCTTTTTTATATATCTATTTCATATCCCTGAAATATTTTGAGTAATGCTGGTCTAAACTATGTGTTAGTGGATATCTCCTGTATCTACATGTATATGCAAAAGCTGTGTAAAAGCCATTGGCATTGTGTTAGATGTCCACTAACATTCAGTGTCATGAACAAAGAAGTTACAGTCTATTCATTGGGTTAGACCTAGCCAGAGACTTACAAGATTACACAAAAGAGTTAGCTTGTAACAGTTTGTTTATTGTTTACCTCAATTCGGTTGCCTGGTAGTGTAGAAATCGAACAGTCCAGGTAAGGGGTGTTTTTTTACAACATGGATGAACTGCGCAAGCCCTATGATGAGTCAACGAGCCTAATTTTTCTTTTCAAGCATAAATGAAATATAAACTTGAGGTTGAACTTTATTTTGTTTTTATCTTCAAAGTTTATTGTTACAGAGCCACGATTAATATGATCAACTTGGTTAGTACAAAGTTATTGATTCCAAATTTCATCTTTTTTTTTTTATGAGTCATATAAGTTGAGTTAAGTAAAGGCCTTTAGTTAGAAACAGAGCAAAAAGTTTTAGCAGATATAGTTTCGTCATGCTACTAATTATTTGCCTGTAGAGTTGTTGGCTCATTCTCGTTATTATATATTGTTCGTATTGTGGCATCTGCCTGTACTTTCACTATGGTATAAAGATCCAGTAGATCCGAGTTGGGACAGTTAGCGCGCCAGCTCAGCCATCAGCAGTGAAAGCACATTGCTACGGAAAATTATGATATATGTTTTATAACCGGAAATGTTTTGGAGATCCGAGTTGGGACAGTTAGCGCGCCAGCTCAGCCATCAGCAGTGAAAGCACATTGCTACGGAAAATTATGATATATGTTTTATAACCGGAAATGTTTTGGAATCCATGATATGTACTAATTCAGGTATTGTTTTAGCATGTGTTGATCATGTTAGTGGACATCTAATTGTGGTGGGGGAAGGTGTAATACCCCAAATTGATATGTCTTCGTGCATTACAGCAAGTTGACAAAATTATATATTATTGTTATTTTATAAATATGGACATTTAAGATGATTTTGTGTATTTCCTGTTTCTTTTTTATATATCTATTTCATATCCCTGAAATATTTTGAGTAATGCTGGTCTAAACTATGTGTTAGTGGATATCTCCTGTATCTACATGTATATGCAAAAGCTGTGTAAAAGCCATTGGCATTGTGTTAGATGTCCACTAACATTCAGTGTCATGAACAAAGAAGTTACAGTCTATTCATTGGGTTAGACCTAGCCAGAGACTTACAAGATTACACAAAAGAGTTAGCTTGTAACAGTTTGTTTATTGTTTACCTCAATTCGGTTGCCTGGTAGTGTAGAAATCGAACAGTCCAGGTAAGGGGTGTTTTTTTACAACATGGATGAACTGCGCAAGCCCTATGATGAGTCAACGAGCCTAATTTTTCTTTTCAAGCATAAATGAAATATAAACTTGAGGTTGAACTTTTTTTTGTTTTTATCTTCAAAGTTTATTGTTACAGAGCCACGATTAATATGATCAACTTGGTTAGTACAAAGTTATTGATTCCAAATTTCATCTTTTTTTTTTATGAGTCATATAAGTTGAGTTAAGTAAAGGCCTTTAGTTAGAAACAGAGCAAAAAGTTTTAGCAGATATAGTTTCGTCATGCTACTAATTATTTGCCTGTAGAGTTGTTGGCTCATTCTCGTTATTATATATTGTTCGTATTGTGGCATCTGCCTGTACTTTCACTATGGTATAAAGATCCAGTAGATCCGAGTTGGGACAGTTAGCGCGCCAGCTCAGCCATCAGCAGTGAAAGCACATTGCTACGGAAAATTATGATATATGTTTTATAACCGGAAATGTTTTGGAGATCCGAGTTGGGACAGTTAGCGCGCCAGCTCAGCCATCAGCAGTGAAAGCACATTGCTACGGAAAATTATGATATATGTTTTATAACCGGAAATGTTTTGGAGATCCGAGTTGGGACAGTTAGCGCGCCAGCTCAGCCATCAGCAGTGAAAGCACATTGCTACGGAAAATTATGATATATGTTTTATAACCGGAAATGTTTTGGAATCCATGATATGTACTAATTCAGGTATTGTTTTAGCATGTGTTGATCATGTTAGTGGACATCTAATTGTGGTGGGGGAAGGTGTAATACCCCAAATTGATATGTCTTCGTGCATTACAGCAAGTTGACAAAATTATATATTATTGTTATTTTATAAATATGGACATTTAAGATGATTTTGTGTATTTCCTGTTTCTTTTTTATATATCTATTTCATATCCCTGAAATATTTTGAGTAATGCTGGTCTAAACTATGTGTTAGTGGATATCTCCTGTATCTACATGTATATGCAAAAGCTGTGTAAAAGCCATTGGCATTGTGTTAGATGTCCACTAACATTCAGTGTCATGAACAAAGAAGTTACAGTCTATTCATTGGGTTAGACCTAGCCAGAGACTTACAAGATTACACAAAAGAGTTAGCTTGTAACAGTTTGTTTATTGTTTACCTCAATTCGGTTGCCTGGTAGTGTAGAAATCGAACAGTCCAGGTAAGGGGTGTTTTTTTACAACATGGATGAACTGCGCAAGCCCTATGATGAGTCAACGAGCCTAATTTTTCTTTTCAAGCATAAATGAAATATAAACTTGAGGTTGAACTTTATTTTGTTTTTATCTTCAAAGTTTATTGTTACAGAGCCACGATTAATATGATCAACTTGGTTAGTACAAAGTTATTGATTCCAAATTTCATCTTTTTTTTTTTATGAGTCATATAAGTTGAGTTAAGTAAAGGCCTTTAGTTAGAAACAGAGCAAAAAGTTTTAGCAGATATAGTTTCGTCATGCTACTAATTATTTGCCTGTAGAGTTGTTGGCTCATTCTCGTTATTATATATTGTTCGTATTGTGGCATCTGCCTGTACTTTCACTATGGTATAAAGATCCAGTAGATCCGAGTTGGGACAGTTAGCGCGCCAGCTCAGCCATCAGCAGTGAAAGCACATTGCTACGGAAAATTATGATATATGTTTTATAACCGGAAATGTTTTGGAGATCCGAGTTGGGACAGTTAGCGCGCCAGCTCAGCCATCAGCAGTGAAAGCACATTGCTACGGAAAATTATGATATATGTTTTATAACCGGAAATGTTTTGGAATCCATGATATGTACTAATTCAGGTATTGTTTTAGCATGTGTTGATCATGTTAGTGGACATCTAATTGTGGTGGGGGAAGGTGTAATACCCCAAATTGATATGTCTTCGTGCATTACAGCAAGTTGACAAAATTATATATTATTGTTATTTTATAAATATGGACATTTAAGATGATTTTGTGTATTTCCTGTTTCTTTTTTATATATCTATTTCATATCCCTGAAATATTTTGAGTAATGCTGGTCTAAACTATGTGTTAGTGGATATCTCCTGTATCTACATGTATATGCAAAAGCTGTGTAAAAGCCATTGGCATTGTGTTAGATGTCCACTAACATTCAGTGTCATGAACAAAGAAGTTACAGTCTATTCATTGGGTTAGACCTAGCCAGAGACTTACAAGATTACACAAAAGAGTTAGCTTGTAACAGTTTGTTTATTGTTTACCTCAATTCGGTTGCCTGGTAGTGTAGAAATCGAACAGTCCAGGTAAGGGGTGTTTTTTTATATGAGGAATAAGAATTATATTAATTTATTACTTCTTCAAATTTATGATTTAATATTTATGTTCACATGATACATTTTAATCCACAGTTATGTTATATTTTATCAAACTGATATAAATGATATTTTACTGAGGGATAATTTACAAACTTAAAGCGCATTTATGCACCCCTACTGGACTAATGGAATCGTCTTAGTTTGTGTTGGCTTTCGGTATAAAAGATGGGAAAAGCTGAAATATTGGCATCATTATTGTGATTCCACAAGAAGTAACACAGCCAACTATATTCCTTGTGTTTTATTTCTGCATTACAGGTAAGCATCAGAACATTTTCTATTCCCTAAAATTGAAATGTTTATATGATTTTCATAGTATGTTATCGGCGGTATGTTCCAAACTTCTCCCAACGAGCCGCCTGTCTGTACCAGCTCCTCACCGGCGACTCAAAAGTGCCCAAAAGAAAGACAACAAAGAAAAAATCAAACTGTGTGCCTTCCAGTACACCCATCGAGTGGAAGGAAATTCACCGGACAACGATGTCATCTCTTATCGACAGTCTGCTGGAAGCACCAATCATGGCCTTTCCCGACTTCGAGACACCATTTGTGCTGCACACTGACGCGTCACATGAGGGACTCGGAGCGGTGCTATACCAGAAGCAGGATGGCAAGTTGAGGGTAATCGCCTATGCATCTCGGTCTCTGACTCCGGCCGAAAAGAATTACCACTTACACTCTGGAAAGCTGGAATTCTTGGCACTGAAATGGGCAGTATGTGATCGGTTCCGTGATTACCTGCAGTATTCCCCACCTTTCGAAGTCTTCACTGACAACAACCCGCTAACATACGTGTTGACAACAGCGAAGCTTAACGCAACAGGACTTCGATGGGTTGGTGAGCTGGCAGATTTTCACTTTACGATCAAGTACCGTCCAGGGAAGAGCAACGGAGATGCTGACGCATTATCTCGACAGCCCCTCGCTATTAAGAACCTGGACAAGTTCACAGAGATCATCGACAAGCCAGTCATCCAATCAGTGAACAACTCGGTGCTCGCCGGCGATGACATCCCCTGGAGCATCTTGCTCTGTGGTTCCACTACTGCTGCCGCCCAACCTTCCAGCATGATCACATCCAGCCTTCCTCATTTCACCCTAGATGAGATTCGGCAGGCACAGCATGATGACCCCACGATCGCCGTCATCTTCAAGCTGAAAGAGAAGGGCCAGCATCCGAGTGCAGCCGAACGAAGGGACCAACCTAAGCCCGTCGTGAACCTGCTTCGAGAGTGGGATAGGATGGTCATCGATGACGACGGCATTTTACGTCGGACGACGGCTTCACGAAAGCAGCTGCTGCTTCCTGACAAGTTTCGCCAGTCTGTCCTGAAGGAGCTGCATGTCAATATGGGTCATCTTGGGACTGAGAGAGTCCTCGACTTGGCAAGGAAGAGATTCTATTGGCCCAACATGCAGAAAGATGTTGAACGCTTTATCGGAGGATGCAGCTGCATCAAACAGAGAAAGCCAAATCGTCACCAACGGGCATCACTGGTACCAATCACAACAACATGCTGCTTCCCTATCTGGTCACAGACGAAACTCAAGCTCCAGTCCGAGCCCCAGACCCAGTCCAAGCTCGAGGTCCCGACCGTCAACGCATGAGACATAGACAGCCACATCCTCGGATTCCACTGTCTAGTGATTCTTCCGATGAAGAAAACTATTACCTTGAAGCAGCGAGAAGAGCAGCCTATCGGCCCTCACCATTAAGGAATGAAGAATCAGTTGGTGATTTGTCTTCAGTGGGTGATGAGCCCGACATCAGTGAGCTTCCTGAATTGGCAGAGGAATCGCAGTTAGATGAGCCAGCTGTCCCAGCATTTCAGATGGAGCAGGGGCAAGAGCTTCCTCATGCCATTGAAACTCAAGCAGAACCTACTGGACAGGAAGCTGCAACTTTGACTCAATCAATGGAGGATGTTCCACAACGATCGAGACGGCCCCCATCAAGACTGACCTATGACCAGCTTGGAAGCCCTGCCACTCAACGTACAGACCAACCAGGCGTGATGCAGATTCCTGCGGCGATACGCAATAATTCGGGACAATTTATATCTCACCATAACCCTTTTCCACCTTTTTCCAGTACATGTTCCTCTTTTTGTACCCCCTCCCTTTCCACCCCTCTTCCCCCTGGAATTCTTCCGTCATTTCATAGTGTAGGTCAAGCAAGTTGGACCCCGTCATCGTCGACATCATCGGAACGCCATCAGCCTAATCAAGGGCTAGGATACGATGGCCATCTCACAACATGGATGAACTGCGCAAGCCCTATGATGAGTCAACGAGCCTAATTATTCTTTTCAAGCATAAATGAAATATAAACTTGAGGTTGAACTTTATTTTGTTTTTATCTTCAAAGTTTATTGTTACAGAGCCACGATTAATATGATCAACTTGGTTAGTACAAAGTTATTGATTCCAAATTTCATCTCTTTTTTTTATGAGTCATATAAGTTGAGTTAAGTAAAGGCCTTTAGTTAGAAACAGAGCAAAAAGTTTTAGCAGATATAGTTTCGTCATGCTACTAATTATTTGCCTGTAGAGTTGTTGGCTCATTCTCGTTATTATATATTGTTCGTATTGTGGCATCTGCCTGTACTTTCACTATGGTATAAAGATCCAGTAGATCCGAGTTGGGACAGTTAGCGCGCCAGCTCAGCCATCAGCAGTGAAAGCACATTGCTACGGAAAATTATGATATATGTTTTATAACCGGAAATGTTTTGGAGATCCGAGTTGGGACAGTTAGCGCGCCAGCTCAGCCATCAGCAGTGAAAGCACATTGCTACGGAAAATTATGATATATGTTTTATAACCGGAAATGTTTTGGAATCCATGATATGTACTAATTCAGGTATTGTTTTAGCATGTGTTGATCATGTTAGTGGACATCTAATTGTGGTGGGGGAAGGTGTAATACCCCAAATTGATATGTCTTCGTGCATTACAGCAAGTTGACAAAATTATATATTATTGTTATTTTATAAATATGGACATTTAAGATGATTTTGTGTATTTCCTGTTTCTTTTTTATATATCTATTTCATATCCCTGAAATATTTTGAGTAATGCTGGTCTAAACTATGTGTTAGTGGATATCTCCTGTATCTACATGTATATGCAAAAGCTGTGTAAAAGCCATTGGCATTGTGTTAGATGTCCACTAACATTCAGTGTCATGAACAAAGAAGTTACAGTCTATTCATTGGGTTAGACCTAGCCAGAGACTTACAAGATTACACAAAAGAGTTAGCTTGTAACAGTTTGTTTATTGTTTACCTCAATTCGGTTGCCTGGTAGTGTAGAAATCGAACAGTCCAGGTAAGGGGTGTTTTTTTACAACATGGATGAACTGCGCAAGCCCTATGATGAGTCAACGAGCCTAATTTTTCTTTTCAAGCATAAATGAAATATAAACTTGAGGTTGAACTTTATTTTGTTTTTATCTTCAAAGTTTATTGTTACAGAGCCACGATTAATATGATCAACTTGGTTAGTACAAAGTTATTGATTCCAAATTTCATCTTTTTTTTTTATGAGTCATATAAGTTGAGTTAAGTAAAGGCCTTTAGTTAGAAACAGAGCAAAAAGTTTTAGCAGATATAGTTTCGTCATGCTACTAATTATTTGCCTGTAGAGTTGTTGGCTCATTCTCGTTATTATATATTGTTCGTATTGTGGCATCTGCCTGTACTTTCACTATGGTATAAAGATCCAGTAGATCCGAGTTGGGACAGTTAGCGCGCCAGCTCAGCCATCAGCAGTGAAAGCACATTGCTACGGAAAATTATGATATATGTTTTATAACCGGAAATGTTTTGGAGATCCGAGTTGGGACAGTTAGCGCGCCAGCTCAGCCATCAGCAGTGAAAGCACATTGCTACGGAAAATTATGATATATGTTTTATAACCGGAAATGTTTTGGAGATCCGAGTTGGGACAGTTAGCACGCCAGCTCAGCCATCAGCAGTGAAAGCACATTGCTACGGAAAATTATGATATATGTTTTATAACCGGAAATGTTTTGGAATCCATGATATGTACTAATTCAGGTATTGTTTTAGCATGTGTTGATCATGTTAGTGGACATCTAATTGTGGTGGGGGAAGGTGTAATACCCCAAATTGATATGTCTTCGTGCATTACAGCAAGTTGACAAAATTATATATTATTGTTATTTTATAAATATGGACATTTAAGATGATTTTGTGTATTTCCTGTTTCTTTTTTATATATCTATTTCATATCCCTGAAATATTTTGAGTAATGCTGGTCTAAACTATGTGTTAGTGGATATCTCCTGTATCTACATGTATATGCAAAAGCTGTGTAAAAGCCATTGGCATTGTGTTAGATGTCCACTAACATTCAGTGTCATGAACAAAGAAGTTACAGTCTATTCATTGGGTTAGACCTAGCCAGAGACTTACAAGATTACACAAAAGAGTTAGCTTGTAACAGTTTGTTTATTGTTTACCTCAATTCGGTTGCCTGGTAGTGTAGAAATCGAACAGTCCAGGTAAGGGGTGTTTTTTTACAACATGGATGAACTGCGCAAGCCCTATGATGAGTCAACGAGCCTAATTTTTCTTTTCAAGCATAAATGAAATATAAACTTGAGGTTGAACTTTATTTTGTTTTTATCTTCAAAGTTTATTGTTACAGAGCCACGATTAATATGATCAACTTGGTTAGTACAAAGTTATTGATTCCAAATTTCATCTTTTTTTTTTATGAGTCATATAAGTTGAGTTAAGTAAAGGCCTTTAGTTAGAAACAGAGCAAAAAGTTTTAGCAGATATAGTTTCGTCATGCTACTAATTATTTGCCTGTAGAGTTGTTGGCTCATTCTCGTTATTATATATTGTTCGTATTGTGGCATCTGCCTGTACTTTCACTATGGTATAAAGATCCAGTAGATCCGAGTTGGGACAGTTAGCGCGCCAGCTCAGCCATCAGCAGTGAAAGCACATTGCTACGGAAAATTATGATATATGTTTTATAACCGGAAATGTTTTGGAGATCCGAGTTGGGACAGTTAGCGCGCCAGCTCAGCCATCAGCAGTGAAAGCACATTGCTACGGAAAATTATGATATATGTTTTATAACCGGAAATGTTTTGGAATCCATGATATGTACTAATTCAGGTATTGTTTTAGCATGTGTTGATCATGTTAGTGGACATCTAATTGTGGTGGGGGAAGGTGTAATACCCCAAATTGATATGTCTTCGTGCATTACAGCAAGTTGACAAAATTATATATTATTGTTATTTTATAAATATGGACATTTAAGATGATTTTGTGTATTTCCTGTTTCTTTTTTATATATCTATTTCATATCCCTGAAATATTTTGAGTAATGCTGGTCTAAACTATGTGTTAGTGGATATCTCCTGTATCTACATGTATATGCAAAAGCTGTGTAAAAGCCATTGGCATTGTGTTAGATGTCCACTAACATTCAGTGTCATGAACAAAGAAGTTACAGTCTATTCATTGGGTTAGACCTAGCCAGAGACTTACAAGATTACACAAAAGAGTTAGCTTGTAACAGTTTGTTTATTGTTTACCTCAATTCGGTTGCCTGGTAGTGTAGAAATCGAACAGTCCAGGTAAGGGGTGTTTTTTTATATGAGGAATAAGAATTATATTAATTTATTACTTCTTCAAATTTATGATTTAATATTTATGTTCACATGATACATTTTAATCCACAGTTATGTTATATTTTATCAAACTGATATAAATGATATTTTACTGAGGGATAATTTACAAACTTAAAGCGCATTTATGCACCCCTACTGGACTAATGGAATCGTCTTAGTTTGTGTTGGCTTTCGGTATAAAAGATGGGAAAAGCTGAAATATTGGCATCATTATTGTGATTCCACAAGAAGTAACACAGCCAACTATATTCCTTGTGTTTTATTTCTGCATTACAGGTAAGCATCAGAACATTTTCTATTCCCTAAAATTGAAATGTTTATATGATTTTCATAGTATGTTATCGGCGGTATGTTCCAAACTTCTCCCAACGAGCCGCCTGTCTGTACCAGCTCCTCACCGGCGACTCAAAAGTGCCCAAAAGAAAGACAACAAAGAAAAAATCAAACTGTGTGCCTTCCAGTACACCCATCGAGTGGAAGGAAATTCACCGGACAACGATGTCATCTCTTATCGACAGTCTGCTGGAAGCACCAATCATGGCCTTTCCCGACTTCGAGACACCATTTGTGCTGCACACTGACGCGTCACATGAGGGACTCGGAGCGGTGCTATACCAGAAGCAGGATGGCAAGTTGAGGGTAATCGCCTATGCATCTCGGTCTCTGACTCCGGCCGAAAAGAATTACCACTTACACTCTGGAAAGCTGGAATTCTTGGCACTGAAATGGGCAGTATGTGATCGGTTCCGTGATTACCTGCAGTATTCCCCACCTTTCGAAGTCTTCACTGACAACAACCCGCTAACATACGTGTTGACAACAGCGAAGCTTAACGCAACAGGACTTCGATGGGTTGGTGAGCTGGCAGATTTTCACTTTACGATCAAGTACCGTCCAGGGAAGAGCAACGGAGATGCTGACGCATTATCTCGACAGCCCCTCGCTATTAAGAACCTGGACAAGTTCACAGAGATCATCGACAAGCCAGTCATCCAATCAGTGAACAACTCGGTGCTCGCCGGCGATGACATCCCCTGGAGCATCTTGCTCTGTGGTTCCACTACTGCTGCCGCCCAACCTTCCAGCATGATCACATCCAGCCTTCCTCATTTCACCCTAGATGAGATTCGGCAGGCACAGCATGATGACCCCACGATCGCCGTCATCTTCAAGCTGAAAGAGAAGGGCCAGCATCCGAGTGCAGCCGAACGAAGGGACCAACCTAAGCCCGTCGTGAACCTGCTTCGAGAGTGGGATAGGATGGTCATCGATGACGACGGCATTTTACGTCGGACGACGGCTTCACGAAAGCAGCTGCTGCTTCCTGACAAGTTTCGCCAGTCTGTCCTGAAGGAGCTGCATGTCAATATGGGTCATCTTGGGACTGAGAGAGTCCTCGACTTGGCAAGGAAGAGATTCTATTGGCCCAACATGCAGAAAGATGTTGAACGCTTTATCGGGGGATGCAGCTGCATCAAACAGAGAAAGCCAAATCGTCACCAACGGGCATCACTGGTACCAATCACAACAACATGCTGCTTCCCTATCTGGTCACAGACGAAACTCAAGCTCCAGTCCGAGCCCCAGACCCAGTCCAAGCTCGAGGTCCCGACCGTCAACGCATCAGACATAGACAGCCACATCCTCGGATTCCACTGTCTAGTGATTCTTCCGATGAAGAAAACTATTACCTTGAAGCAGCGAGAAGAGCAGCCTATCGGCCCTCACCATTAAGGAATGAAGAATCAGTTGGTGATTTGTCTTCAGTGGGTGATGAGCCCGACATCAGTGAGCTTCCTGAATTGGCCGAGGAATCGCAGTTAGATGAGCCAGCTGTCCCAGCATTTCAGATGGAGCAGGGGCAAGAGCTTCCTCATGCCATTGAAACTCAAGCAGAACCTACTGGACAGGAAGCTGCAACTTTGACTCAATCAATGGAGGATGTTCCACAACGATCGAGACGGCCCCCATCAAGACTGACCTATGACCAGCTTGGAAGCCCTGCCACTCAACGTACAGACCAACCAGGCGTGATGCCGATTCCTGCGGCGATACGCAATAATTCGGGACAATTTATATCTCACCATAACCCTTTTCCACCTTTTTCCAGTACATGTTCCTCTTTTTGTACCCCCTCCCTTTCCACCCCTCTTCCCCCTGGAATTCTTCCGTCATTTCATAGTGTAGGTCAAGCAAGTTGGACCCCGTCATCGTCGACATCATCGGAACGCCATCAGCCTAATCAAGGGCTAGGATACGATGGCCATCTCACAACATGGATGAACTGCGCAAGCCCTATGATGAGTCAACGAGCCTAATTATTCTTTTCAAGCATAAATGAAACATAAACTTGAGGTTGAACTTTATTTTGTTTTTATCTTCAAAGTTTATTGTTACAGAGCCACGATTAATATGATCAACTTGGTTAGTACAAAGTTATTGATTCCAAATTTCATCTTTTTTTTTTATGAGTCATATAAGTTGAGTTAAGTAAAGGCCTTTAGTTAGAAACAGAGCAAAAAGTTTTAGCAGATATAGTTTCGTCATGCTACTAATTATTTGCCTGTAGAGTTGTTGGCTCATTCTCGTTATTATATATTGTTCGTATTGTGGCATCTGCCTGTACTTTCACTATGGTATAAAGATCCAGTAGATCCGAGTTGGGACAGTTAGCGCGCCAGCTCAGCCATCAGCAGTGAAAGCACATTGCTACGGAAAATTAATATATATGTTTTATAACCGGAAATGTTTTGGAGATCCGAGTTGGGACAGTTAGCGCGCCAGCTCAGCCATCAGCAGTGAAAGCACATTGCTACGGAAAATTATGATATATGTTTTATAACCGGAAATGTTTTGGAATCCATGATATGTACTAATTCAGGTATTGTTTTAGCATGTGTTGATCATGTTAGTGGACATCTAATTGTGGTGGGGGAAGGTGTAATACCCCAAATTGATATGTCTTCGTGCATTACAGCAAGTTGACAAAATTATATATTATTGTTATTTTATAAATATGGACATTTAAGATGATTTTGTGTATTTCCTGTTTCTTTTTTATATATCTATTTCATATCCCTGAAATATTTTGAGTAATGCTGGTCTAAACTATGTGTTAGTGGATATCTCCTGTATCTACATGTATATGCAAAAGCTGTGTAAAAGCCATTGGCATTGTGTTAGATGTCCACTAACATTCAGTGTCATGAACAAAGAAGTTACAGTCTATTCATTGGGTTAGACCTAGCCAGAGACTTACAAGATTACATAAAAGAGTTAGCTTGTAGCAGTTTGTTTATTGTTTACCTCAATTCGGTTGCCTGGTAGTGTAGGAATCGAACAGTCCAGGTAAGGGGTGTTTTTTATATGAGGAATAAGAATTATATTAATTTATTACTTCTTCAAATTTATGATTTAATATTTATGTTCACATGATACATTTTAATCCACAGTTATGTTATATTTTATCAAACTGATATAAATGATATTTTACTGAGGGATAATTTACAAACTTAAAGCGCATTTATGCACCCCTACTGGACTAATGGAATCGTCTTAGTTTGTGTTGGCTTTCGGTATAAAAGATGGGAAAAGCTGAAATATTGGCATCATTATTGTGATTCCACAAGAAGTAACACAGCCAACTATATTCCTTGTGTTTTATTTCTGCATTACAGGTAAGCATCAGAACATTTTCTATTCCCTAAAATTGAAATGTTTATATGATTTTCATAGTATGTTATCGGCGGTATGTTCCAAACTTCTCCCAACGAGCCGCCTGTCTGTACCAGCTCCTCACCGGCGACTCAAAAGTGCCCAAAAGAAAGACAACAAAGAAAAAATCAAACTGTGTGCCTTCCAGTACACCCATCGAGTGGAAGGAAATTCACCGGACAACGATGTCATCTCTTATCGACAGTCTGCTGGAAGCACCAATCATGGCCTTTCCCGACTTCGAGACACCATTTGTGCTGCACACTGACGCGTCACATGAGGGACTCGGAGCGGTGCTATACCAGAAGCAGGATGGCAAGTTGAGGGTAATCGCCTATGCATCTCGGTCTCTGACTCCGGCCGAAAAGAATTACCACTTACACTCTGGAAAGCTGGAATTCTTGGCACTGAAATGGGCAGTATGTGATCGGTTCCGTGATTACCTGCAGTATTCCCCACCTTTCGAAGTCTTCACTGACAACAACCCGCTAACATACGTGTTGACAACAGCGAAGCTTAACGCAACAGGACTTCGATGGGTTGGTGAGCTGGCAGATTTTCACTTTACGATCAAGTACCGTCCAGGGAAGAGCAACGGAGATGCTGACGCATTATCTCGACAGCCCCTCGCTATTAAGAACCTGGACAAGTTCACAGAGATCATCGACAAGCCAGTCATCCAATCAGTGAACAACTCGGTGCTCGCCGGCGATGACATCCCCTGGAGCATCTTGCTCTGTGGTTCCACTACTGCTGCCGCCCAACCTTCCAGCATGATCACATCCAGCCTTCCTCATTTCACCCTAGATGAGATTCGGCAGGCACAGCATGATGACCCCACGATCGCCGTCATCTTCAAGCTGAAAGAGAAGGGCCAGCATCCGAGTGCAGCCGAACGAAGGGACCAACCTAAGCCCGTCGTGAACCTGCTTCGAGAGTGGGATAGGATGGTCATCGATGACGACGGCATTTTACGTCGGACGACGGCTTCACGAAAGCAGCTGCTGCTTCCTGACAAGTTTCGCCAGTCTGTCCTGAAGGAGCTGCATGTCAATATGGGTCATCTTGGGACTGAGAGAGTCCTCGACTTGGCAAGGAAGAGATTCTATTGGCCCAACATGCAGAAAGATGTTGAACGCTTTATCGGGGGATGCAGCTGCATCAAACAGAGAAAGCCAAATCGTCACCAACGGGCATCACTGGTACCAATCACAACAACATCTCCTCTTGAGCTCATCTCTATTGATTTTCTTCACTTGGAGAAGAGCAAAGGAGGATACGAGTATATACTGGTGGTAGTGGACCACTTTACCAGATTCGCCCAAGCTTATGCGACGAGAAATAAGGCTGGCAAGACAGCGGCAGACCGAATATTCAACGACTTTGTATTGCGATTTGGCTTCCCAAGACGTATCCTTCATGATCAGGGTGGTGAGTTCGAGAATCGTCTCTTCAAACGACTACAGGAGCTTTCAGGAGTACAGCACTCTCGGACCACACCATATCATCCCGAGGGCAACGGCATGGTGGAGAGATTTAATCGAACCCTTTTGTCGATGCTGAGGACGCTGACGACAACGGAAAAAGCGGCATGGAAAGATCATCTCCACAAGGTAGTTCATGCGTACAACTGCACGAAGTCAGAGGCGACTGGATTCTCACCGTATTACCTCATGTATGGTCGAGAACCCAACCTTCCCATCGACCTGGCGTTTAAGTTGAAGAAGGACGACGAGATCAGCAGTCATGGGCAGTATTGCGACAAATGGAAGGAGCAAATGGAGCGAGCTTACGAGCTTGCCCGAAAGAACGCAGCCAAGAATTCTGACAGAGCTAAGCAGCACTACAATCGGAAGGCACTAGGTTTACCACTCGATGTTGGTGACAGGGTGCTGGTAAAGAACACCAAGCGCCAGCCGGGCCCAAACAAGCTCAAATCCTTCTGGGAGGAGACTATCTACAAGGTGAGGGAGAGGATCTCCGATGACCTTCCAGTCTACAAAGTGGTTCCAGAAGATGGATCTGGTCAGGCAAAAGTTCTTCATCGTAACATGCTGCTTCCCTATCTGGTCACAGACGAAACTCAAGCTCCAGTCCGAGCCCCAGACCCAGTCCAAGCTCGAGGTCCCGACCGTCAACGCATCAGACATAGACAGCCACATCCTCGGATTCCACTGTCTAGTGATTCTTCCGATGAAGAAAACTATTACCTTGAAGCAGCGAGAAGAGCAGCCTATCGGCCCTCACCATTAAGGAATGAAGAATCAGTTGGTGATTTGTCTTCAGTGGGTGATGAGCCCGACATCAGTGAGCTTCCTGAATTGGCACCTGCTTCGAGAGTGGGATAGGATGGTCATCGATGACGACGGCTTCACGAAAGCAGCTGCTGCTTCCTGACAAGTTTCGCCAGTCTGTCCTGAAGGAGCTGCATGTCAATATGGGTCATCTTGGGACTGAGAGAGTCCTCGACTTGGCAAGGAAGAGATTCTATTGGCCCAACATGCAGAAAGATGTTGAACGCTTTATCGGGGGATGCAGCTGCATCAAACAGAGAAAGCCAAATCGTCACCAACGGGCATCACTGGTACCAATCACAACAACATCTCCTCTTGAGCTCATCTCTATTGATTTTCTTCACTTGGAGAAGAGCAAAGGAGGATACGAGTATATACTGGTGGTAGTGGACCACTTTACCAGATTCGCCCAAGCTTATGCGACGAGAAATAAGGCTGGCAAGACAGCGGCAGACCGAATATTCAACGACTTTGTATTGCGATTTGGCTTCCCAAGACGTATCCTTCATGATCAGGGTGGTGAGTTCGAGAATCGTCTCTTCAAACGACTACAGGAGCTTTCAGGAGTACAGCACTCTCGGACCACACCATATCATCCCGAGGGCAACGGCAAGGCGGAGAGATTTAATCGAACCCTTTTGTCGATGCTGAGGACGCTGACGACAACGGAAAAAGCGGCATGGAAAGATCATCTCCACAAGGTAGTTCATGCGTACAACTGCACGAAGTCAGAGGCGACTGGATTCTCACCGTATTACCTCATGTATGGTCGAGAACCCAACCTTCCCATCGACCTGGCGTTTAAGTTGAAGAAGGACGACGAGATCAGCAGTCATGGGCAGTATTGCGACAAATGGAAGGAGCAAATGGAGCGAGCTTACGATCTTGCCCGAAAGAACGCAGCCAAGAATTCTGACAGAGCTAAGCAGCACTACAATCGGAAGGCACTAGGTTTACCACTCGATGTTGGTGACAGGGTGCTGGTAAAGAACACCAAGCGCCAGCCGGGCCCAAACAAGCTCAAATCCTTCTGGGAGGAGACTATCTACAAGGTGAGGGAGAGGATCTCCGATGACCTTCCAGTCTACAAAGTGGTTCCAGAAGATGGATCTGGTCAGGCAAAAGTTCTTCATCGTAACATGCTGCTTCCCTATCTGGTCACAGACGAAACTCAAGCTCCAGTCCGAGCCCCAGACCCAGTCCAAGCTCGAGGTCCCGACCGTCAACGCATCAGACATAGACAGCCACATCCTCGGATTCCACTGTCTAGTGATTCTTCCGATGAAGAAAACTATTACCTTGAAGCAGCGAGAAGAGCAGCCTATCGGCCCTCACCATTAAGGAATGAAGAATCAGTTGGTGATTTGTCTTCAGTGGGTGATGAGCCCGACATCAGTGAGCTTCCTGAATTGGCAGAGGAATCGCAGTTAGATGAGCCAGCTGTCCCATCATTTCAGATGGAGCAGGGGCAAGAGCTTCCTCATGCCATTGAAACTCAAGCAGAACCTACTGGACAGGAAGCTGCAACTTTGACTCAATCAATGGAGGATGTTCCACAACGATCGAGACGGCCCCCATCAAGACTGACCTATGACCAGCTTGGAAGCCCTGCCACTCAACGTACAGACCAACCAGGCGTGATGCCGATTCCTGCGGCGATACGCAATAATTCGGGACAATTTATATCTCACCATAACCCTTTTCCACCTTTTTCCAGTACATGTTCCTCTTTTTGTACCCCCTCCCTTTCCACCCCTCTTCCCCCTGGAATTCTTCCGTCATTTCATAGTGTAGGTCAAGCAAGTTGGACCCCGTCATCGTCGACATCATCGGAACGCCATCAGCCTAATCAAGGGCTAGGATACGATGGCCATCTCACAACATGGATGAACTGCGCAAGCCCTATGATGAGTCAACGAGCCTAATTATTCTTTTCAAGCATAAATGAAATATAAACTTGAGGTTGAACTTTATTTTGTTTTTATCTTCAAAGTTTATTGTTACAGAGCCACGATTAATATGATCAACTTGGTTAGTACAAAGTTATTGATTCCAAATTTCATCTTTTTTTTTTATGAGTCATATAAGTTGAGTTAAGTAAAGGCCTTTAGTTAGAAACAGAGCAAAAAGTTTTAGCAGATATAGTTTCGTCATGCTACTAATTATTTGCCTGTAGAGTTGTTGGCTCATTCTCGTTATTATATATTGTTCGTATTGTGGCATCTGCCTGTACTTTCACTATGGTATAAAGATCCAGTAGATCCGAGTTGGGACAGTTAGCGCGCCAGCTCAGCCATCAGCAGTGAAAGCACATTGCTACGGAAAATTATGATATATGTTTTATAACCGGAAATGTTTTGGAATCCATGATATGTACTAATTCAGGTATTGTTTTAGCATGTGTTGATCATGTTAGTGGACATCTAATTGTGGTGGGGGAAGGTGTAATACCCCAAATTTATATGTCTTCGTGCATTACAGCAAGTTGACAAAATTATATATTATTGTTATTTTATAAATATGGACATTTAAGATGATTTTGTGTATTTCCTGTTTCTTTTTTATATATCTATTTCATATCCCTGAAATATTTTGAGTAATGCTGGTCTAAACTATGTGTTAGTGGATATCTCCTGTATCTACATGTATATGCAAAAGCTGTGTAAAAGCCATTGGCATTGTGTTAGATGTCCACTAACATTCAGTGTCATGAACAAAGAAGTTACAGTCTATTCATTGGGTTAGACCTAGCCAGAGACTTACAAGATTACACAAAAGAGTTAGCTTGTAACAGTTTGTTTATTGTTTACCTCAATTCGGTTGCCTGGTAGTGTAGAAATCGAACAGTCCAGGTAAGGGGTGTTTTTTTATATGAGGAATAAGAATTATATTAATTTATTACTTCTTCAAATTTATGATTTAATATTTATGTTCACATGATACATTTTAATCCACAGTTATGTTATATTTTATCAAACTGATATAAATGATATTTTACTGAGGGATAATTTACAAACTTAAAGCGCATTTATGCACCCCTACTGGACTAATGGAATCGTCTTAGTTTGTGTTGGCTTTCGGTATAAAAGATGGGAAAAGCTGAAATATTGGCATCATTATTGTGATTCCACAAGAAGTAACACAGCCAACTATATTCCTTGTGTTTTATTTCTGCATTACAGGTAAGCATCAGAACATTTTCTATTCCCTAAAATTGAAATGTTTATATGATTTTCATAGTATGTTTAACTTTGTTTATTTTGATAATGTTGATCATTTATCAGAAGGTAGCTTTCAGTATTTTGGGAAACACTGAATAATTCATTATTTACATTTCATTATCGTGAGTTTTAGCTTTTGTGAGTTTGATACATTTTACTTGTTTCTGCAAATTTATTTGATTTTCTCATTTAGTATTGACACTAAATTAGTTTAACTTGAGTTAAGCTGTTGGCTTACATGATTTGTTATTTTCGGTTTAACTACTGAACCGGAATATTTCTTGTATAATTTTTGAAATATGTTTGCTTCTTGAGTTTAGTCGGATAAGATTTTATAAGTCAGGGATGAATTTTATTACGTGATGATGCAGTTTCCGAAACTGGCTTTATTGACTTTTATTCGCAAATGTGTTTGGCAATAATATCTTAGATTGCAAATGCATGCAAATGCAGTTTATTCTAGCTATATTTTAGATTGAGTTTCAAATTAACTGTTTCAGTATTAAGAGTTTATTTAATTAGCTTTTGCATTTAATAATTTATTAGGAATTAAACCAAAAAGAGATGCAATAATTTAGGTTCGGTTGGTTTAATTTAATTACATGTATATACAATACAAATATCCTACTCGAAATGCATTTCACTCACCTTAGTTTCTATATTCATGTCTTTTCGCATTTTATTTACATTATAGTTTGTTTTGTTCATGGTTTTATATATTTCATTCTCATCTTATTATTATGTTTGATATCATAATGTTTAAGTTTTTGCTTTGTGTGATAGTCAATATAATAAAAGATGGATCATTATTGTGATTCCACAAGAAGTAACACAGCCAACTATATTCCTTGTGTTTTATTTCTGCATTACAGATCGGTCTATGACATACTATAGACGTCTATAAAAACACCCGCCCCCTGACGGGTGCAACACAAGCTCATGGGTCTAGGAATGTTATCTTTTTCTCATTTTTTGTATGTAGTAATCTCCTTTTTTATAGTTATGTAAGGACCACATGAATGTATATTTTGTCATATTTTTTACTTTAGTTGATGAATAAGATAATGGTTACAATTCAAAGCTGAGATACGTGTTCTCGTCAAAATTGAAATATAGACCGAAATACCAGTGAAAAAAAAGTTCCCTCTATAAAAACAATGAAATACAGATTTCAGTATTGTACATTACTTCACTGCTTATTCGAAATATTGATGATATTCAATTTTTATTTTTTCTAACAGGGTTTACTCACCACCATCCCTTATTGCCAAAACAAGCAGAACTGAAAAGCTGTTTTGTGTTTATATAGGTTCATTTTTTTAAATAAAATAAACTTTACCTGCATGGCATTCTACAGGTCAAAAGTTAATACCCAACTGAAAGTAGGAATGGTTCACTGCACTAATATTTTCATTCTAAATTTACAAAATGTTTCCCCCAATTGGCATGAGATTTATGGAATAATCAAAATAAAAGGATGACTTCGAAAGAAATTTTGGGCTTATTTAATGTTAAAAGACAATCTGCCAATATCAATGTTAAAAAACACGGAACCTATATAAACACAGAACAGCTTTGCAGTTCTGCTTGTTTTGGTAAGTAAATCCTGTTAGAAAAATAACAATTGAACATCATCTATATTTCGAATAAGCAGTGAAGTAATGTCATATTTTTGTTAAAATACATGTTGTTCATTTGTTACTTTGTACAATATGGTTCGGGATTGTGACAATATAAATTATTATTTCTATCTCAGCGAAAAACCCCGTCTGATTTGGTTCCGTAGTCACAAAGAAATAAGGATTTTTGTAATGTATGTCATATTAAGTCCTTCCATCCAAGATTTGACACAAGGGAGACGCACAAAGCACAATAAACAATAATATTTTACACTCCTAATTTCAAATGGTCTGAAAAGCAACTTATGTTTTGTTTTTATCTGCTACAATTGTTATGGCATTGCTTCATTTATCATCATAACTATCATTGTTCTTGTTATTTATAAAGGCATTTGGATGTAAAAGATAAGCAGATTTCAGAGTTTTAAACATTTTGCATACATGCCAAGCTTCCATAGGAATCATGCGAGGCAAAATTAGGAATACAGTGTATATTGTATGCTTTTAAACAGAAGTTTTCATGAAATGAAAGGAATGTAGGGCTCCTCACAATACTTTAAGGCAAAAAATAGGAATGTTTAGCAGGTATGATGTTGGTCATTTGTACTTCGAAATGAATGATTTAAAAAAATATGAACCTGTGTAATAAAATGGCTTGTCTTGATCTTTTTAGGAAAATACTATTTACATATATTTTCTTACCCATGCATAGTATTTGAATATGGTGATAGTAAACATGTCTATTGTGAACAAAATATTTACATTCATGAGGATCTGTCTCTATTTAACGATCACGCTACTACTCTTGACAAAGCTCTGCCGACAGACCTGACAATCCCTACGTAAATAAGCAATATGATTTGTGTGCGGTTGCTTTCATTCATGAGCTACTCATACGACATTGCGAGAATAAATTAACGTCAACCGCCAACCAATCAACTTGCAGCATGTTGTCACGACTTGTGAGATACTGCGCAGGTCTGCAGAAAGGAGTCATTGCGCAATATTTTTCAGGGCTTTCCCTGACCATTCGTGGAAAAGGCTTTTCAAGGCAGATTACTACCACCTACTTCCGTACTACATTAACTTACTGTGTTAAAAGAAAACTTGGAAAAATACGTTCACCATAGGTATAGGTATAACACGTAAAAAAGATGTCTCATTTTTTCTTGATATTTCATATCTTACTCTATCTATTTCAAGTCTGATTTTACACGAGAAAACAGATGGATAGGTAAAAAAACATTTCTTGATCCTTTATTGTCATTAAAAATTAATGCACCTATGAATCCCGATATCATGTCTGCTTTTTGGCAGAGTCATCTGCCCATAGGGTTAACACGTGACAACAGGGATATTAAGAATGATTATAGTTCCTCTAGTAGTACCTTGACTTTGTTGCAAATGTGGCTTACATGTATTTTGAGACTCTGAAAAAGCTTAATGAATGCTCAAAAAATGGAAGACATCCTGCATAAATCCCAGGTAATACACATGCTTTTGGCGTTCCAGCTGCAATAGCTTAACACGCAAAAACAGAGATTTTCGAATGATTTTAATTCCTCAAGAATTATATTGAAATTTTGAAAAACCGTGACTGAAATAAAATTTAAAGCTCTCAAAAATTTATGTATGATTAACTAGTCGATTAGACCACGCCTAAATCCCAGGGAAAATGCATGCTTTTGACCCCCCCCCCCCCCCAAAAAAAAAAAAAAAAAAAAAAAAAAAAAAAGTGTCGCCTGCCATAGGTTAACTCGCGAAAATTTTAGGATGATTTTAATTTCCATAGTATTTATGTGGAAAAAATGTGATTTACATGTAATTTGAGGCTTTGAAATTGGTTAGTGAAGACTAAAAAATTTAAAAGACCCCACATAAATCCCAGGGATTATGCATGCTTTTGACCGAAAAAGTCTCGCCTGCCACAGGTTTACACGCGAAAACAAGGAATTTAAGGATGATTATAATTCCCTTTGTTTTTGTTTGAAAATATTTAAAAATGTGATTTACATGAAATTTAAAGCTCTGAAAAGGTATAATAAAGGCTCGGTGAGTCCAATAGACCCCGCATAAATCCCTGGGCATATGCATGCTTTGGGGCTTCCAGCTCCTATAGGTTAACACATGAAAACAGGGATTATAAAAATGATTTCAATTCCCCTAGTATATGCATGGTTTTGACCCCCCCCCCCCCCCCCCCAAAAAAAAAAAAAAAAATAAATAAATAAATAAATAAATAAAAATAAAAATGAATAAAATAAAATTAAAAAAATAAATAAAATAAAATTTTAAAAAACTAAAAAAAAAAATTAATAAATAAAATAAATAAAAAATAAATTCTGATATAACACGTGAAAACGTTTCTTGTTACTGATGACGTGATGTGGGCGTGTACTATCGATCACGTGAGATCGACGACATCCATTGAGATCGAAGGCAAGCCTGACGTAAGAAGAAACTCTAAGTTCCAGTTCACTATTATATTTCTAATGGACCAGAGGTAAAATTCACTGTGTAAAATTCATAAATTCATATAATCAATGTTCTATCACGGAATAGCGCCTTGCCAAATGACAGATGCTGGATCATGCAGGCAGATTAGCTAAGCTGAATAGCGACTGACAAGCCCGCCGACAAGGTGTCCAGCTAGCCCTAGATAGACTAGGGTCTACCTTTGAGATTCCGATCGAGGTGGTGGCGTGGTGGGGGGGGGGGGGGGGGGGGAGGGTGCGCACATTTCCTTTCACTCGATGTGTAAATGAGATGTGTCATATTTGGTTTGGGCTGGCAAGTAGGGGCACGTGTATTCCTGGATACGCCACCTTTACATCTTTACATTTTATATAAGGAATCGCTCGCCCGCAATCTCAGTTTAATAAACCCTTTCATGTCTTGACTTTTAACGGAATAAGGTCTATAAATTCTGATTTAGAAAAATAAAGATAACATTTTTAGTGTGTGTATTTTACTTTTCTCGACATTGCCGTCAGATATCGTAGTCTTTGCTCATAGAGCTTGAGGATTATCAGGTAACATGTTTCGACCACGCCCCCTCCCCATCACATATTAATAGAAATTTCAGAGTAAATAATTTAAACAAAAATACAAAACATCCTCCTGGCTCCTCCTCCCAACTCTTTCCCTCTACTCCTTGATGCAGTTAGATTTGTTTCCTATTTTTTGGGGGACATAAATTTGTATTTGAAGGGACAGTATCAAGATTATGCCCTTAACGGCTTTACCAAAAAGTGATGTACAGAAAAAGAAGAAATAATAAAGAAAAAACATAGGAAACATCTTGATAAAGTCACTCTCGGCCGATCGACATGTACCACAATATAAAACCGTGCTTTATTTCGGGACTGAGCACTCTTTGTACTTATACTATTTGTTCGTAGTAGGTCCATGCCCTGGCCAAGCTATGGCGGATTTAGGGGATGGGGGCACTTCCGGCCCGTGCCCCCCTCCCAAAATTTGTGATGACTGTTTTTTTTTTTTTTTTTTTTTTTTTTTTTTTTTTTTGCTTGTCAGAGAATTTTGAAAGGAAACTGAACCCCCAAAATCTGATGACCTTCTTTTTTTTTTTTTTTTTTTTTAATAAAATCCTGGACCCGCCCTCACCACTGATATTTCTAGACGAGAAAACATATGCGTAGCTTGGAATTTTGTGCATGTTGTGACAGATGTGCGTTGAATTTGAAAATAGTATGATGCTTTTTCGGTTTCTGTTGATAAAAACCCCAAAAATTATGTGCAAAGCAGTTGAGTGACACTTTAAAGATGATACGCTGCCTTCTAAAGTGATTTAATGTCTAATTTAATATCATCGCTTTTGTTCAGTGAGTAGCATAGTTTGTGTTTAAAGTCGCAAGTGTCAATTGGAACGGTATTCAATAAATACATAAATGCATGTTTCGAGTCATGCGTCATAATTGCAACCTACTATACGTGGATCACATTATGCACTAGCATGCTATTGATAACAACCCATTTCTATATAGGCCCCAATAATTATTGATATACATCGGTTCACTCTAAAAATCATATCCAATCTTATATGTTTTACGTTGGTAATAAGGTTATATATTTCCAATCTTTTATCCACCTCGGAGGTGAAAGAAAATCTATCGATTGGACAATAATCAAGCAATCCGTATTCCCATTCAAACAAATTGCTCTTTTGATTATGTTATGATAGTCTAGGAATTTTGTGGCAATTTTCTATCATAATTTTAATGATTTCATTGCTTTATGCATGAGTGATGTAATGATGTGTAATTACTTCAAGATCTTCAAGTACAATATTCACAATACACAGACGCATCAAAACCACATGCCAATCATTCATTCAAGAAGTACCACATTAATTAATCTTCAAATCATAAAAATTTTAACCAATTAATAAATCAATCAAAATTCAGTCAATAAACCAATCAATCAACCAATCAAAAATCAATACATCAATCATTCAGTTAGTCAGTCAGGTGTCCATCAGTCTACGAGCATTCTTTAAACACAGAGGTATGTCATAAAGTTTTCAATTTATCTTGAACATTAAATGTATGCAACCATTATGATACCTAGCATAATAGCAATGATATTATGGTAATGCAAATGCAATGAAAAATGAAGTTGACTGTGGCAATTTGGATTTTTTTTTCTTCAATGTATTTCTCTTTTTCTTTGCTTTTCAACTTAAATATAATAATTATTTATTGCAGAGTACATAATTATGGTAAACGAGATTAAAATGGAAATATTATTCATGGTTATGATGTGAAGACTCAAGTTACATTGACTGTACATACAATATCATGTTTGTTAGCAATTTTGAGCTTGACAATATTTTTTTCCAATGGGCATAACTAAAATCAATATGCAGGTCATAACAAATTTGGTCTCAAAAATTGAGTGAGACTTCAAAGTAAAAACTCAGCAAACTTATCATGTGAAAGGAAGCGGAATGTCATACAATTTCATATTGTGAAACTAAAAGATACATTGCATTATGAACGTGTTTTTTTTTTCCTGCTCTGAATTTAGGAAAGCATCTTGAGATGGCTTGAAAGTGTTGAAGTAACAATCTCTGCTTGGTCGATCTTTGGTGTAAAATATCTTTGAAATTATTTATTCTTGACAAACATGTTTTGTAGTTGAATCATTCAATTTCTTCTCATACCAGGGGATCAAGTCAATTCCATTCCAGTGCCCGCAACAGATGATGCGGCACCAGTTCGCTGTGAAACTGCCTCGCAGACTATGGAGAGTAGTTTTCGTGCTGCACCCATTGAAAAGGATGACGATCTCGACGAAGACATAGATCTGGACATTAAGGAAGAGGATGATGAGAAGAATGACCCAACATACAAGCCAGGGAAAGACTGTGATTCTGACTCTTCAGATGAAGAAGTGGAAGCAGTCCAATTGTAAGTTTCATCCCTATTCCTATGCCAATAACTATGCAGAAATAGATTTGTTTTTACAAAGCTGTTTATTTATTTCTATTTGTTGTGATGAAGATTTTCTTTTCAGAAAATAAGACACCTGGATTACAGTTTTTATATATAATATTTTTACAATTGTTATATTTATTTCTTGTCTATATTATTTTATTTTAAATCAATTTTCAAATTACCAATTATTCTTCACCCCACCCCAATTTTAGACAGATTTTTATATTATTTCAACCAAACAGCAATACCACAATAAAGTCCACCTAAACCAGTATTTGCCAGTTATGATTCGGTCTGAACAGATTCATATTGTGTCTTCCACAAATTGTATGAATTCATTTTAACTTTCCTTTTCAAGAACCATTTTATGGATCTGCATCATGGAAAGTGGATGCATACTGGGGTGATCATGATGATAGATCATTAAGGCCATTTTTTTTGTTGTTGTTGTATTGGAGTAACTGCCCGACACGGTTACCCTGACCCTGAAAACACTGACCCTAAAGATTTAAAAAAAAAGGGAAAAAAAAAATGTTCTGGCGAAGGGTATTTTTTCTAGGAATTTTCATCAAATACTGTTAAAGCTGTTTAAAAAAAAAAAAAAAAAAAAAAAAAGGGGGGGGGCGCCCTACGCTGTATGAAATTATTTTGTTACTCCAATGCAAAAAAAAATTTCTGCTTAATTATAAAAAAATAGGTAAATGATTGCTAATTTTTTTTCTTTCTTTTTTTCAATTCATTTTTTTTTGTCTGCAGGCCACATGAGACGAATGTTTTGGAGGAGGACAAGTTCATAGTCTTCGAGAGTTGCCTCCTTTCCTTGTTCTCAACATGCCAGACATGCCTGTCAACAAATGTGACTATTGACAAGGTGAGGCCCAAATGTTTTGGGTCCCAGCTCAAATTGGTTGCCCACTGCAAGTCGTGTGATACTACGAGGGAGTGGTATAGTCAGCCGAAGATTGGCAACCTGATGGCTGGCAATATCCTCCTTTCGCAAGCAATCCTGACTGGGGGAGGGAGCCCTACAAAGATATTGAGGATCCTCAGTCATATGAACCTCAAGGTCATTTCGAACAAAACCTTCCTGGACCATCAACGAGAATACCTGCAACCAGCCATCTCGATTGTACACCATCGGCTGCAGCAACAACTTGTGCGACGGATAGGAGAGGAACCGGTTATCCTTGGGGGCGATGGGAGGCACGACTCACCCGGCCATTGCGCAAAGTATATGAGCTACTCGCTAATGGACATGAAAACCAGGAAAGTGGTTGACATGCAGCTTGTCCAGGTGATTATGAAAACAATCAATATGTTGCCCCCCCCCCCCTAAAAAAAAAGAAAAATAATAATAATAATAATAATAATAGTAAAATAAAATAATTAAATAAATGAATAAATAAAAAAAAAATAGTAATAATAATATGTTGCATGAGTGGGATGTTAATTTTTAGTTTTATTGCATAATATTGCTATTTTGACAGTCTATATTACAATTTACCCATTAAAAATTGACAGAATTTTCGAAAATCAAGTTTTGTGAATGCTGGAATGATACATTATCAAAAAAATATATATATATCTTATAATACTTGACTTCTGTCAATTTATTTCATTTCAGAGCACAGAATGTCCGAATTCGGGTGCGATGGAAAAAGAAGGAGTCAAGCGGAGTCTGGAGAGTGTGCGTGGCAAGAACATCAAGGTCAAAAGCCTCATCACGGACAGACATGTTCAGGTCGCCAAATGGATGAGGGAGACTTATCCTGACATAGAACATCGGTATGATGTCTGGCATATTGCCAAAGGTGAGATCAGTGACAATCTGCATTCCTGTAGAATTATTTCAAATTCATCTCATTTTAATTTCACATTTCCTATTATTATTTTTTTCCTGTTCACATTTGATTATTGGATTTACACTCGGACGCATTTAATAAATGTTTATAAATAATGAATGAATGAATGAATGAACGGATTGTAGGGCTCATCTACAAAAAGAAAATATTTAGCATGTGACGTTCAAATTGAAAAGGTACCTCCAAACAGTATTCAAATCTGCTTCTAGTCTACCCAACAGTCTTGAGTATGCTGACACATTAATCAATAAATAATAATAAATTTTAATTAAGAGAAAAGAAGGTGTCAGCTAAAAAATCTTCAAACTCGATAAACTCTTGATTTTAACCATTGTGCATTTTCTCCTTGTCGAATGGCAACATTAACAATCTATTTTAAATCATCTGTAAAAAGTAAACCTGTCGTTTCCTCATAAAATGCTAGGTATCAAGAAGAAGCTGACTGCTATCTCGAAGCAAAAGGACTGTGACGCTGCGGGACGGTGGAAGCGATCCATCGTAAACCACGTGTACTGGTGCGCGTCCTCGACACCTGATGGGGATGGCGATGTCATCGCGGCAAAATTCCGATCCATCATGAACCATGTCCAGAATGTGCACGTCGACCATCACGAACTGTTCCCCCGCTGCCAACATTCAGACGAGTACCCAGACAAAGAGTGGCTTAGAGAAGGTAACTTTGAAGGTAACCTGAGAAGCAAAGTGACGTTAACTCATCTTAAAAATATGTCCTGTTTTTGCAAGCAATTTTCCACAAAGTAATCATAAAGTACCTGATTTTTTTACAAATATACAAAGTATTAAATTATTGATCTAAAATTTGACTGAAATTAGGAAAAAGCAAAAAAGTTCTTTAAATTATAAGCAATTGAATAGTTAATGCATATCTTATTCTCAGACCTTTGCGAAAATCAGTCAACGTTTCTTTGCTTCTCAGGCGGCGATATAATCATAAGCTTATTAAAAAGGTATATTTTGTTGAATAATCAAATGTTACAGATCATTTTGAATAAGGCAAATGCACCTCATTGGATTTCTTTGACTGATAATAACCTTTTCTTTCTGTAGTATAATAAACAACTATTAATATCAAATAGTGTCATAGATAGAATGACAGCATGATTTATTTCCACATTTTTAGGGTTATTTTAGATAACCTTCATGAGGGCTGAAAATTACCTCGTATCCTGCATAATTTTAGGCCTATATTTTTCTACTATATCTAATTGTTTAATCTTGTTCAAAGCTGATATAATAGCTCTTTGTTTCTCATACATTTATTTTCTCTCTCTCTAGGCTCGAAGGTCTATTCAAAAATGGAGGATGAACTGATGCGAACGAGGCTGGTAAATGATGTCAAGAAGATGTCTCCCTTGGCCCAAACCAGCTCGGTGGAATCATTCCATAGCGTCCTTCTGCACTGGGCTCCAAAAATGACGGCTTATTCGTATCCTGGGATGAAGTGCAGGTGATTTTATTTTTTCTTAAATTCTGTGATTAAAAAATGTGTCATTATGCAGTTAAAATACTGTTAGTATGTCAGGATAAGGATTATGTTGTATTAATGTGTTTACAAACCAATATGCAACCATCATTTAACTCAATTGCTGCGGTATAGAAGCCCAACTGTTCTATTTAGAATACTTGAAAGTTTTTTTTTTATGTTTTAACATTGAGTTTAGTCTAATATTAAAAATGCTGTCACAACTAATGACTTATGGATGGTATTATTTGGTAATCTTCCCTCTATTTCAAACAGACTTCTTCTAGCAGTCATGCACTGGAACGAGAATGCCGACAGGGGCCAGGCAACTACATCGGATGGGACTCCGATTTTCAAGATCACGTTCCCCAAGGCGAAAGCAGGAGGGTATTCCGTTGCCAAAGTCTTGACAACTTGTACCTTTGGTGAGTATACAGTTTTGTGTATTTTGTCATTTTGTTGCACAGCAAAACCTCATTATAAGAGGGTCATCTGGGTCTCCGTAAATATTGCAGTAAATCCAGATTATTAATTTTCAATTTAATAAATTTTCTGATTATTATATGGTCATGTGACAGTTAAAATGATCACGATAGCAAGTTATGTAGAACCGCTCTGAGATTTGTAACTAAAAAATCCACTTGTTGCCGTAAATATCAGTAAGTTGATAAAAATAATTGCACTATTTGATGATAATAGACAATTTAATAAAACAAATATTGAATTCACCTGTGTTCAACAAGTCAAATCTATCGTAGCGATAGATTTGCACTGTCGAACGCAGCTTCATTCAATATTGGTATACTATTTCCTCTATCTTTATTGTTAAAAAAATTTGTTACAAATATTCATGCAAAACTTAGCTAGCCAGTTTCTTACTGCAGATACCTTTTCAAATAGTGGTATTTTATGGAACAATAACTACTGAATGAAATTTATTGGTTTTGGGGTCAGTTACTATTTTTTCTTCATGTCACTAATGGGGTGTCTATAACAGAGTGGATTATGTATTATGACTGTTTCAGCCTCTTTCTTACTGCTGATGACATTGAAAATTATTGTATTATATGCATTAACTAATAAATTAAATTTCTTGGTTTTAGAGTCAGTTACTAATTGCATGGTATGTTTTTTTTTCCATGCCACCTATGTGGTGTCTATAGCAGGAGGGATGTCTCATAAACGTTTCAGGAGTGCCCTGAAAGTGAATAGAAAAATGACTTGTTCTTAATTTCGACCTTTTTATTTGATTCTTTTCATCCAGACTATGTCAAAGCTATCATGAACGAGACCATTCGCCTAGTTTCCAGAAAGGAGAAGCTGCGAGATACAATTCCAGAACTCCAACCCAAACCAGCATTGTGTGCTGAATTCGAGAGACCTGTGAAGGAGGTTGCAGTCAGGCAATTGGAAGAACACAGGAGATTTGCTGAACCTTAAATTTCGTTTTTGATAGGCCGATCCTAGTCACCGTTTCACAAAGAGTTACAAGAAACTCATGTTATCACTGCGTTCATTCATGTGAAGACATTTTGGACACATCATTTTTTTTTTGTACAACAGAGCCTAGAACAGGTTCGTATATCTTGATTGTTATTATTATTAATCACAACCTAACTCTGCGACCAAAACTGAAAAGGGGAGCATTTGATAACTGTAGGTTGAGAAAAGCAATCCCATTCATAGTGTTTACAGATGAAAGATTGGAAGATTTTGTGTTGGGTCAGTTCTTTCTCTCTATTAATTTGTCTTCAAGGATGTATCTGCAACTTGGAAAAAACATGATCTGGGTCTATAGAGTAAGGCGATTTATTTTCATGTATGTGCAAGCTGACATATCAATCATGTTGATTTACTTTGATATGTTAAGTCTGTATTAATGCCAACTGAAAATTCCATTGCCATATCTTGTATTATTCATGCAAACTCATGTTCTGTTTGTCTAAGTAAAGTATAATATTGCAATTCATTTTCATGTATGTGCAAGCCGACGTACATGTATCAATCATGTTGATTTATTTAATTTTAGTCTGTATGAAACGCCAACTCAAAATTCCATTGCCATATCTTGTAATATTCATGCAAACTCATGTTCTGTTTGTCTTAGTAAAGTATAATATTGCAATTCATTTTAACTTGAACTGTCCCGTCAAGCTAAGCGCAGTATCAGCAAGTGAAGCGCGGAGTAGAGCTATATGGTCAAGTTTCTCAGTTGCAAAGACTGCTTTTTAGCTTGACAGAACATACTCTTTTGTCATGCGAAAGCGCAGTTTCTGGAAAATACTCCTGGCTTCATTTGCAGATACTGCACTGTAGCTTGTGCGAGTCATTAAATCAGCCAAATTTATTGAATTTGTTGTTTTAGTATGTTTGAAATGCCACCTCATGCCTTAAAAATTCAAAATCTTATTTTCTTGTATAGTACTATTTTTGTCTTGTCTATAGACCAATTTGTTTATGGTCAGGCTTTTTGCAATGGAAAGTATACATGACACACACACACATTCACACATACACTATAGAGGTTTTAGTGACACAACACGCCAAATATTTTTATAATTCACAACTTATTTTATGTCTGTGTGTGTATGTCTGTGTGTGTGTCTGTGTGTGTGTCTGTGTGTGTGTGCGTGTGTGTGCGTTTGTTTAGCTTTATGTCCGAGGACATTTTCGGACAGAGAACAAAAAAAAAATCATGACAACAATGGTCCTCGGAAGCCGGACAATAGTCCTCGAACGTCGAACAATGAATCTGTGCCTTATTCCGTCGACTGTCCGAGGACGAGTAACAATAGAGGAACAATAGTTGTCCTCGGAAGTAAAGCCATGTAAACCTGTGTGTGTGTGTATGTGTGTGTGTCTGCGTGTGTTTATGTGTGTCTCTGTGTGTTTGTGCGTGCGTTTGTTTAGCATTATGTCCGAGGACATTTTCGGACAGAGAACAAAAAAAAAATCATGACAACAATGGTCCTCGGAAGCCGGACAATAGTCCTCGAACGTCGAACAATGAATTTATGCCTTATTCCGTCGACTGTCCGAGGACGAGTAACAATAGAGGAACAATAGTTGTCCTCGGAAGTAAAGCCATGTAAACGTGTGTGTGTGTGTTTGTGTCTGTGTGTGTCTCTCTGTATTGTTATGTAGTGGGATCGATTGATGATGTTGTTGATTATTATAGTTGATTGAGAGGTACCATTGGTGTATGGGGAGATGAAATACAGAAAGATGAAGTCCACTCAATAATGTGATGTTGAAATATATCAGTTTATTCCCAAGTTCCAAACTTGGCTTTCAAACAAGGCATCGTTCAAAGAAATCAGTATAACAAAATATAATCGTGATAGAGTTGGATCAGCATGTTGCTACGATGAAGGTCAATCCCCAAACTCCTTGATTCTAAAAGCTACATCATTCTTATGGTAAAAACTCATACTCTACTCCAATAACAAATGACTTGTGATTGGATAAAACTATGAGGAAGGGGGTGTGGCAAGACCAGTAGGGCCTTGACACAAAGAGAAAGATAAGAAGAGAGGAACAAAGAAAGACCAATTGGGCCTTAACACAGAGAGAAAGATAAGAACACATGATCAAAGATAGACTTGAAGGATTAAGGATAAATGTGCTGGTATCAAGGATAAATGAATTGGGATTAAGGATAAATGGGTTGGGACTAACAAAGAGAGTGTTGATTGTATTCAGTTATAGGCATGGTGGTCCTAAAACGAGTATCTACTTATAGGTTATGTGTTAATTGATCATAAAGTTAGATTTATGTAAGGTGGTTATAATTCTATGACAAGGGAGGTTATATATATATATATAAGGGAGGTGTGTCTGTATGTGTGTGTCTGTGTTTGTCAATGTGTTTTCATGTATACACGGTGCCCTCCCCCTCCACCTAATGAAGAAAAGAAATCCATCTTTCATATCACACCAAGATCATAATTCGGTCCAGTAGTTTTAATTTTACCGCAAATCTAGCAATGCCGCTTAATGATTTAAAAGTAGCCATTTTACACAAACATGGTATCAGATACGCTCCAACAACATCAGTGGGTTGCTCAGCTAGATTGTCTGTAAAATGAAAACTACTGTCCCCAATTTTGGTGCCATATGAAAGAGGAAAGATGGGTCTTTATGATGCACCATATGGTTTGGTGCAATTCACCTGTACAGGGTATCAATAAAAAAAATCTTATGTTTTTTTTTTTCTTTGGGGGGGGGGCACCCTGTATTGGTGAAAAATGGGAAACAAATATATGGTCAAGATTTTAACATGGTGAATAAATACATTTATTTACATTACTTACAATATAACCAAGACTTGGTGACTTGCCCACAAAAAGCATCAGGGACATTTACATACCAGCTCACTAATTGGAGCACAATACAAGATGTCTTGGATAAAGAAAAAAAAATGTTTCAATCAGGAAAGATACAGGCAGAATTATTGATACCATTACCAATGAAAATAAGAATACATAATTCAGTGGTTTTTACAGTGGATGGTAATCAAGCTGAATGAATTGTAGTAACTGTACAATATGACCAATGAGGACTTGATTAAAACCAACATATGTAAGTACCTTTCAGTCTGTTTATTACCAGTATTGTTAAAACAAAAAAAATGCTGAATGAAATTGTTTGAATTTGTGACCAGCTTTCAATGAAGAGTAACCGGAGTTGTTCTTTCCAATGGTATCAATGATTTTGCCCTTATTCTTTTCAGATATCCTACAGTGTTTTTTGTTCTGGTACACCCTGTATTTACCTGGGGGCCAGTCAGATATGAGATTGTACACATGCGCGACCAGAACACATAAAAGGGGGTGTTGTTTTTTTTTTTTTCCCGTTAAATGACGCGTTTAGGGGTTCAAAAACACCATTTTCAGAAAAGGAGGTATCAAAAAAACTGCGCTGAAACTCGTTCAGGGGTTGTTTTCCTCAAAGACCAAACTCATTTAGGGGTACTTTGGAAAATTTCTGGTCACGCATGTGTAGTCTCATATCTGACTGCCCCCTCCCCCTCCCCGGGTATATTATGCCATCAGAAAGAGCCATATCATTTTTTTTTTACTTATCCATGAATCACAAAATTTCATTCAGAAGTTTGTATTTCATACCACATGAGAAGAACAACAATGAGAGAAAAAAACAAACAAAGAAATTTTCAGTGTTCATATTTGTCCAATAATATATTGCGCTAGTTGGGATCTAGCCTGCGTAGAACTGTTCCCTTGTACCGACCAGCTCCATCGGGGTAGGCATCCTTGATGGCAGCTTGGACACAAGCCGGCAGTTGTACCCGGACGTCCCTCCCGAGGTGTCCCCAAATCCAGCGAACGAATTGGCGGTAGGCCACATACCGATACTTCCTGTAACAAAAGAAGAAAGAAAAAGAAGGGAAATAATCAATGCTGCAAATGTCTGTCTCTCTAAATTATAATTCGTAGAAGAGGAATGTGTTTACAAGTATTTATTTTGTAAAAAGTGTTTGTTGTGTGTGACAATTGTAATAAAAGAAAAAATACAGATCGTATCACCCCTGCATTATTATTTCAGAGAAAAACATTTTCAAAATTTTCTGCTGTTATATTTGCATGTGTAGTAATGCCTTAATTTGAATGTATGTAAAACCAAGATATTTTTTAAAATTAATTAAATCAGTAGGTCTATCTGAGAGAAGAATGAATAATTTCTTCAATTGATAGAAAAAGTTATGAATATTTAAATTTTTTAACCCCTAAACATAGCGCCCTTTCTCGCTAATGCGTCACAAATGATGTCTAGTATGCATATCATGTATCGTAATGCTCTAAAGAAACCATCTATATTTTTTTTTGTAATGTAGGTCACGGTCAAATAGCAAGTTCCGTAAATGAACAAAATATATTTGTTATCAATGAAATCAGAAATGTGAACAGCAACTGAATGAAAAAAAACCGAGCTTACTCGTTATTCCTTGCACCAAATGATTTAGCCTGCTTCCGCCATTTTGGAGTGAAGTTCTGCCACGCAACAAAGAGGGTGAGGGCATCAAGGATGGCTGCATTGAATGAAGGGACCTGTGTGATGCAAGTTCCATCCAGCTCTAACTTCCTCAATTCCTCAACAACATCTGGGATCTCCAAACAGCATGTGCAGTCACCGACTTCAAAGATGGGATGTACCCGGCAATGACCACATTGACACCTAATAAAGAAGAAATAAAATAAATTAAAATGGGGAAAAAATAAATCTTGTCTATGTATACAGGGAAACAGTACTATATGAAAGACATGTTATCTTCCATGAAAATAAGGACTAGTTGACAAATGCTGATCGTCATCTCTCAAAGTGAGAAATTTAATTGAAAAATAAAACACTCCGAGGGCTGCTGGCTGCTGCAAAGACAACGTTAATGTAAGTAGGTGCACAAAAACATTTCTAATGTAAAAAGATCAACAAAAACATCTTTCTAGCTCGCCGGACTGCTTTTTTTTTTAAGACAAAAGAAAAGGAAACGGGACTGGAGGCTTTTTTTTCTCTCTTGGCCTTGCATGGGTTGGTCAGTCATTTTGAAAAAAAAAAAAGTCAGTTTATAGTTCAAAACCAAAATGATTATTGAATACCTATGATGTCACAAGTTTTTGGATGAATGTCCCTTTAGCTTTGGCTTTGTGAATTGCTAAATCAGCAAAATTGGAATTTCAGTAAACGTATTAACCCATTTTCTTTTTTCAAAAGGGTGTACTTTTAGAAAAGCAAATTTCTATAAAAGGAACAACAAATATTACAAAAAAAATCAAGAAAACTTATTCCATCTTTTAGTCGTCTGATAGAAGTGTTTTCAACATCGTCAAGCATAAATTAAATTGAACCCAATTTGAATTTTTAGAACAAATGTTTTTTGCAAAACATAAATTGCTGCAGACGAGTTTTGTCAAGACAATCCAGAGCATCCTGGCCTCGCTCCCAACTAGACTCTAGACTAGAGTCACTTTTCACTTGATTTCCGCCACACACTGACACAGTGACTCACCAGTTCACAGTCACTCACAGGCCAGTGAAAACAGACTAAATTATTATAAACCATTTTATGAAACTGGTATCATTTTAGAGGAAAAGTTAGTGTACATACCAATTTCCAGTGTTGTTGGGGTCGAGCCGTGTAGCATCGCGATTTCTGTAATTAAACCAGCGGTTTTCTTCATCATCCTCTTGCTCTTCAAGTGGTCGCGGTCCCGGTTCGTATTGGTAGGCAGCAATGGGTTGTGGTCCATCATCCGCAGCGTCGGAGTCTTCATCGGGAGCTTCGCCTTCGGGGTCAACATCACCTAAATCTCCGTCGTCGATTTCGCTATCAGATGAATCATCCGAGTCATCTTCTTCTCCCTTTATTATTTCGCCGACTTCGAAAGTCATTTCAAGATCAATAGGTTCTTCAGGCTCCATTTTTTCTTGCAAGGTATTGTAATGGTCCCAGGTGTGGTCACAGCGTAAATAATCAAAGCAAGAAAACAAAACAACATTAAATGAGTACACGACGCGCGCGCGCGGCCGGGCCGTTCAATTTGTGACGTCACGCATATTAGGTGCGATTTTCATCGATCGTATTTTTGTCTCTCAGACTGGCCACTTTCACCCCTACTTTCGCCTGCATTTTTGTCGATTTTTTCCCTCCGTATAGCAATTTTGCGGGAAAAAAGTTGATAACTATTGAAGGAATATAATTTACTTCACAAAAATACCGAATTTGGTGCAATTAAAAATCAATGCATGTTCGGTTTAAACAACGGATCAGTCAGTCATTCAACCATTCAGTCAGCCAGTCAGTCACTCAACCAAGCAAGCAGTCAGTTAATTAACAATCAATTAATAAATCAATTAATTGGCCGATCAGTTCATGAATAAAAATAAAGAAAAACATAGGCTTTTAGCCGCCAAGGGGGGGGGGGGGGGGGGGGGGGTCCCCTATGTGGATCTGCTACTGGTTACATAATATAGATACACAGTGATTGATTGAGTGAGTGATTGATAGACTGACTGATTAACTGTTGATTAACTGATTACCTTATTGATTGATTGGTTGATTGACTGACTGGCTGAATGGTTGAATGATTGACTGATGCATTGATTGATCGATTAATTGATTAACTGACTGATTGATATGACGGTTGATGTACAGTATTGATGGGTTGATTGATTGATTAATTAATTGATTCTTTGATTGATTGAATGAATGATCTGACGAATTGGTACTTTTCTTCTTGACTGAATGACTGGCATGTGGATTTGGTGTTTCTGTGAATAGTGAATACTGTGCTTAAAAGATCCCGAAGTACTTACACATTATTAATTTTCACTCATGCTTAAAGCAATGAAATCATTAAAATTATGATAAATTGCCACAAAATTCCTCGACCATCATAACATAATCATAAATTTATGCAAAAGAGCAATTCGTTTGAATGGGCGTACTTATTCGGACTGCTGGTTTAATTTTCCTTCTTCTTTCAATTTGGCGCAAGCCATTTTTCACACTCTGGACAATAACAGTCAGTGTTCGCCCAAGCGTGAACAAAAATTTGTTTTGTTAGTGGCAAATGATAGATGAGACTACTGGGCATCTATCGACATGAAAAAATCTTCTCAACATTTTGAAATGTAATTTTGACAGATTTTCCAAAAGTGTAACTTTATTTATACGCGCTGTATAACAAGGAAATTGCGTTATGGACACACTGACATTGAATCAGTCGGTAAAAAGGGACATTAGATATGGTTAAGTTAGAAATCTTGTTTGTAATTCAGGAAAGTTATCTGCTCTAAATATAATCGACAACAAAATTTATTGAAGCTTCATAAAATGCAGATATAAAGATGTCAATTTAAAAGCCAAATAGGTGCTGTTTTTAAATATGGGGAAATAGATTGGAAAAAACATAGTTCCCCAAAATATGTCAGCGTATTATGCACGCCTAAGCAACGTATGAGAAATTTCAAGTATATCTAGTATGCAAATGAGATACATTCCAATTTTTTCAAAAAAATTAAAAACACAAAATATAATAACGCATATGTTAAATATGGTCAATGTACTTCAACATACATATGAATTTAAAATTTATAAATTGGTAGTTTATGTTTCTTTACTTCTTTACTCCTTTGTAATTGTTTCTATTTCTCAGTTATCTCTCTCTTTCTCCTGTCTCCTGTATTTAAAGGGAAAAATAATTTGTGAGCTTTCTCATTCCTTTTATGTCAGTTTGGAAGAACATCATAGTAGAAATGTCCCCTGAAAAGGATTGCTCTTCAAATGATCTTATATTCGAAATATAACTATAAATAGCTGAAATGTTCGGCCCGAACATTCATGCCACTAATGTGTGTAGTCCCGTATACCCATTTCTGTGTGCAGTACATGTGCTTTTCAGTGAGATTGGGTCAATTTATTGTCTATTTTGATGATTCCAAAACAACACATTATCAAACAATTCTTATGTAGACATGGTCAACCTTTCTCATTTCCTCTGAGACGGTTTCTTTCACAATTCAATCTCATGACCAGAACTCAACTTCATCTTTAACTCTGCCATTCTCCTTCTGTATTTCTTATTCTCTCTTCCTCTCACCCTGTCTCTGATCCCCCTTTCTCTCTCTCTATCTCATTCTCTCCCCTCTATAGAAGCACCTAGAAGATCAGTATCAACAAAATCATTAATAAGAGACCATGACGCATAGAATACTAGACAACATACAAAAAAACTATTTCAAAATCATACGTGCTGTTAACAAAAACGGAATGACGGTATAAAATGTTTTTTTCGAGAATCAGAAAGTGTGTATGTATTTGTATCGTTAAGTACACAATTCGAAACAGCTTTTATGCACATTTTCTTTGGTATTATCAAACAGAATATGCTGATATTTTATTATGATCTGAAAACGCTAAAATTTAAAACTGCAAGATCTATTTTTATTTATTTATTATTTTATTGAAATATATTTAATCAGGATAACAAAAATCAGATAGAGGTTCAAAATCTTTTTAACATTCTGGTACTGAACAGATAAAAAGGTAATACATAAAAATGTAAATAATGAGAATCAGTCATGCTAATAGATTTTAGGGTTTGGGTTGTTTTTTTTCTTTAGTGCTCTCTTGCACCTCTCCCTGACCTATTTTATTGATAGTCACTGATATTCACTGCCATTTTATAATAAGTCCACCCTGATACCAAGTTAGTTTTGATAGAAGCAGAAAAATGACCGGAACAGATCATTAAAAGTTTGAGCAAAATCCGATAGAATATAATAAAGTTATTTTTTGAAGTTGTAATCAATCGAACACAATTGGAAACTCTGGCGTTTCTTACGAGACCCTCTCCCATTTTCCCTGTACTAAATTTATATTTTTCTCTGAAGAAAGTACTTAAAAAAGAACAACATGCATGCACCCTAGATATAAACATCGCACATTTTACACAACCCCTATGAAACAAATCTATTCTTTTATCACCAACTAAGAAAATGGAAATTTATGAAAGTCTCAGTAGAGAGGAATTAGGAGAGTATGTAGAAGATTACGTCACACAGATGCCGAATTCTTATTTTTTATCGCTTGCAACTTCAAAAATCTTTTTATATCTTATCGGATTTGGCTTAAAATATCGTTTTTTGCTTTTATTAAAATCATCATTTAAGAATTCATCATGAGTCATTCGATGGTATTCCGTTTCCGCTGAGAGTTTTTTAAATTTAAATTGGCACTGCCCATCGACATCGAATTATCAGTTATCGAATATGGCAATATATTATATGTTTCCTTAAAACAAAGGCCAGCATAAGATATTCTTGCAAGCAATATCTTGTAGCAAGGAAAATAAGTACCTATAATAGTTTCGAACATAAAGTACATGTATATGTACTGTATTCTCTTTCTAATTTCACATTATGATACGCAAGCAAATCAAAACGTTTTTTTTTTGCGACGCAGTTAAAAATCTACCAAGAGACTATTAAGATTAGATTCAGTAAACAAAAATAAGGATATATTGGTTATTTATATTACGAGGGTGAAATGAATCATCTCCAAGAACATAAATAACCTTGCCCTCAGCCCCCTCCCTATTTTCAGATTGTGGTGCTGCCACTGACTCTATTCACCTCTATGTTATGATACTACTACAGGTAAAGGCAGAATGCGCCAATCAGACTGGCAGTCTGTATCTGATTCAGCATTGCTTGGTCTGGATGCGTAGGACGTTTGGAGGGTGCTCAGGGAAGCATCACAGCCATTAGCAGTGCGAGGAGAGCATGCATTCTGCACTGTTGACATCATGGCCATGGGATCGTCTTGGCTCTCTGAAACGACCACGTGTGCAGGTAAGATCTGTGGGTGGTTGTCAAGGAAGGTACCATGTTCAGAGTCTCCCATCTCGAATTCATCTATTTCGATATCGGAAGGAGCCGGTTCTTGTCCATTCGTTTGCATTCCGTTCTTCACAAACATTTTCTGAAAGCGTCTACACATATTTCTAAAGACCTCTTTAAACATGTACAAGCAAAATGTGCATGTGGAAAGGAGGAAGAAAAACTCAGCTACTAAAATCAAAATGGACGTAACTGAGGTAGTATCCTCATCTGTATTAGACGATGGCACCTCTGAACTAGGCACTGGTATTTCGGTGGTGGTGGCCTGAGTAACTGCAGTGTAGGACTGCATTATCTGCATAGCATGAACCGAGGTTAATGATGTGGTGCCTGAAGAGAGTAGTTTCTCTGTAGACAGAATATAAAGCAAAAATAATAAGTAAATATTAACACGATTTCACACACATACAAATAACATTTGTCGCAATTTGCAAAGTAGATAAACATGACAATATTCTATATAGATTATACGTTTAAGTTGTGGATACTTAATTGCATAACAAAGGTGTGAAACATAACGGAACAAAGGCTTAGATCGCTTAGATTATAGTTTTTGAAAAGATACACATTCCTAAGTCTTGTTCTGTTGCAATTATGAACAATACAACGAAATCAAAATTTGAAAACAGTCCTTTTTTCTAAAGCATACAGTGAAATGTGATTTCAACACAGATTTGTAGTATTCTGCAGTCCATTCTAATTGTACCTTCTTGCTTCTCTCATTTTCATCATGCGCCGGAATAGTTAAACTTGACAGATGGTGCAATATAAGTGCTTTGTATTATTATTGTTATTATTATTATTATTATTATTATTAAATAGAACAATTTTTAAAAACTGACATTCCAAATTCCTTTAGCATCTCGTTTAAGTATCAAAAATAGGTATTCACTATAAACATTATGTGTCCATTGGCAATCTCAGTGCAGCTACAAACACCTTTTTCTCTTTTCACTGTGAGCAAGCCGATACCATTTAATGGAATATAATGCATGTATATATATACATCTATCATTTTTTAGAAGCTTAACTTTTATTAAAGATATTTGTCATATTATAGTATTTTTATGATTTTATTTGGTATCACTAGAATGCTTGATTATTTCCCATTATAATGCAACTTTAAAAAAAAAATGATCGGTACGGCTGATTAGGGAGGAGGGCGAATTCAAACTGAGGTTCTGTAAAATTCATACTACATTGTATTATGAAAGGTTTACAGGGCGTCTCATAAAAATTTGAAAAAGAAGATGTTTTGTATGTATTTTGTATTGATCGTCAGGTCAGTGGGAATCATAACTTTAATTTGAAGATACGATTTCTCTGCTTTTAGATGATACCTTATATCATCTAAAAAGTATTAGAAAGGGGTTAGTTTAAACTGCTCTCGTCATCTCGACGAGAGCAGTTTAAACTAACCTTTTTCTAATACTTTTTTCGCTAACTCCTGCCGGAGTGTTTATTTGGTATTTTTCATTTTGCTTTCTAGGGTCATGCATCACTGGATACAATTACCCTGAAAAATTAGTGCAAACTTGTAGTTGATTCACTATTATGAAAAACACAATAGGTGTGAATATAAGGAAATGCCTTTTGTGCACTGCTTTCGTGCTCACCCGTGTCATCATAGCCTCTAGCCGAGGCCTCTTGCTGCCTGCATTCTTCTGTAAACGGCTGCCAACGCGCCTCGTAGTCTCGTTGGCAGCCGTTCTCGTTGGCAGCCGTTTACAGGGAATGTAGCACAGGGCATTGCAGCAAGAGGCATTGGCTACAGGCTAGTGTCATCATGTCACCAATTCTAACTGTAACCGCATCCAAAGAATGGAACTATAATCCTCTCTTTCATCAAATCGGCTTATTTCACAGAACATGAAGTTCTTGAAAACATATCTCTTCCCGGAATAGTCAAACCCTTTTCATTTCTCTCAAACTTTATGCTTAATATGTTCATTTTGATTCTATGTTATGTATTATTAATTTTGTATCAATGTTATTATTATACTATTATTATTATTATTATTATCATCATAATTGGTTTTTTAAAACATTTTGATATGTGATATGAACAATCATTATTCAACCTTGGAAGTGGAGCAAATTTACAACCCCCACCCCCCAAAAACTACAAAAAAACAAACAGGTTTGCAAATCAGGGAAGCACTGTGAACCAAAGAGAGCAAGATCGCGAAACAAAACAAATTAAACATTATAAAGAGAGAGAAATTCAAAATTCAAATTGAATTATTTCCACAAACATCTGTTTTTAATTTTGAAAAATAAAAGAATGGCAGAAAGTAACCAAAACATCCGAGATGATTTAAAACAGTTAGGCATTTCTTCTGTAATCGTTCTTGAACATTCATATTTGACATATTTTTATATTTTATGTGATTTTTACAATTTAAAGTGTAAACCAATCCATGATTTGATTTGTTGATAAATGATGGCTAGGGAGAACAACTAACCCGGTCGAAAAGTGATGTTTTACACATATTAAATGAACCATCTGGAATTTCATTCAAAATATTGACAATGGTGTATAATAGTATATGATCTTAAAAATCTAAGAAATGTATCATTGGAATGAAAAACACGAATAAAAGTTACTCGATTTTAAACTTTAAATTTCATTCCCGTTTTTTTTCAACATTTAGGTTTTCTTCTTTACGCGGCTAGCATATTATTCTAAAATGACTTTTTTTTTGGGGGGGGGGGGTTGATTGAAGATATCGCTCTTTCTATTGGATTGACTAGGCAGTTATTAATTTATCTAGTATAATCTTTAAATCAGTTATTTTGCGTTATAGTAATTTTAATACTGTAACATTGGTATTTGCAGCAGTGTACATGAGAGTAGACCTATGAGGCGAAATCTTGCAAAAATGTGTTTTCAATAAAATATCCTACTGTTGCATAATTCCGTTTTTTTCATAGAATTTGATTGAATATTTCTTTCATGGTACATTTATTTTATTCATTTATATATATATATATATATAAAACACAATCAGGAAAAGTAATGTGTTTAACACAGAACTAAGTACATAATGCAGTAAGCTAAGAATAAAATAAAATAATAATAAACAAATAAATGGCAGTGCAATACTTAAAGTTTCACCCAAAGGCTCATCAGTCGCACTGCACTGTTTAGAAATTTATCATTGCAATAAATACCTGTAATTTTGGGCAGTGGTAAGGCTCCAGTGGGTCCACTGAATGGGGTTGAGCTAGGGCGTTACCACTGTATGTTAATAACCAATTCAATCCACAAAAGGCATCACACCTGTCCCAAATACTGTAGACTGGATTTACTCTCAATACCCAGCTCAATCCCATTCAATGGGGTCACAAAGCATTACCTCTGCCCCAAATTGAGGAATAGAAGGGCACAAGACAAGGAGGGTTTAACCAAAAACAAATGGTACATGGGTGTAGTGTGTGGGGGGGGGGGGGGAGGGGGGGGGGGGGAGGGGTTGATGATTGTCCAAAGCCAGAAATTAAAACCTTATTCCCATGGGGGCAGGTAGAAATTAGCTCAGATTTAGAGTTGAGGCATTCAAGACGGTCCGCCATGATGATGTGGTACTTCTTCCAGAGGCATAAATTACATTTCTTTGTTCGGGGGGAGTAAGGTTGTGCGTGACGTAGTATCTTCCAGGTGATCTTATATGCGGTCCCTGCATCCTTCAGGCTCCAGATATGGCTGCTTAGTTCTGTAGATTTCTGTTTTGATCTATGAGCGAAGGATGCTTTGTGCTGTTTGTACCTGGTCTTGAAGGAGTTCGAGGTCAGTCCTATGTAGCTCTTCTCGCCAATGTCAGTGGAAACGGTCGCTTTGTATACAACGCTCTTGGTTGTGCACTTTCCCGGAAGTGGGCAGTCTTCCTTCCTCCTGCAGTTGCATTTGTCAACCTGCTTGTCCGTTTTTTTGCCAGAGACTTTGATGTGTGCTTTTGTTATTGCCGACATGTTCTTCACGCAGCTATAACTGAGCATCAAGTGTGTTTTTGTTACAGATTTTCCTCAGGGGGTGGTTCGGCGTAAAGTGTTTGTTGATGAGTTGGAGGAATTTCTGCCCAATGTTTGTCTTTCTCTCCAGTCTACAGTATTTGGGACAGGTGTGATGCCTTTTGTGGATTGAATTGGTTATTAACATACAATGGTAACGCCCTAGCTCAATCCCATTCAGTGGAGCCACTGGAGCCTTACCACTGCCCAAAATTACAGGTATTTATTGCAATGATAAATGTCTAAACAGTGCAGTGCGACTGATGAGCCTTTGGATGAAACTTTAAGTATCGCACTGCCATTTATATTTTTTTTATTATTTTATTTTATTCTTAGCTTACTGCATTATGTACTTAGTTCTGTGTTAAACACATTACTTTTTCCTGATTGTGTTACATTTTTTGCTCCTTCTAAGTTGAGCACTTTACTTAACTTTGTATTTTGATTTGTATTTGTATTTATATATATATATATATATATATATATATATATATATATATAAACGACTAACGGGTACATTAGGAGGACAGTTTTTGTTCTTTTTCTTTGTTCAACTGTCGACTTAATGTACCAACTGTCAGTTTATTGCGTGTTAATGCCTATGAGGGTTCACATACCCCATTGACTTTTCACGGCAGTGGCTTATTTCACGAGAAGGCTTAACTTTTTTATTCTATTTTTTGTGTTAATTACGATGGAGGTAGGCCTAATCCATCCAGCCTAACTTAGAATCAGGTGAATGAGTAGGCCTAGACTCTAATACTGTTGAGTAGAGAGCGAGAGTGGGGCCAATTAATCATGCAGGTGCACTGCTTCTTGGTCAGAGCTGTCAAAAATTGGATTAGGTCTAGATCTAAGTTACAGTGTAACAGTTAGATCACTCATCTGCTCATGTCGTACACATACAAGGTTATCTAACTTTTAACGTAACGGTAGATCTAGTCTAACGTTACAACGTTAAACTTAAAGTTAGTAAATAATGAGCATGTATTATGTACTGTGCACAGACTGACAGAGCCGTCGCGAAAGCAAGCCAGAATGGACATGTAGAAAAAGTGTGAAAATTTGCTGTTAAACAGACGACCTTTGTAACAAGACTAGAAAATCCAGGAGAGAAGACGATGAGAAAGAAATTGAAACGATTCAAGGAAATTAAAGTGGCGTAGAATGTAAGAATTTAATGAAAAAATAAGGTTATTTTTATTGTGATGACGGTGATCAGTGATATACATGTACAATACGTGGTGATATACCATATGGTACATGTTAATGCCGGCGTGTGGCTGTATCTAGCCATACGTGGTTCGGATACAACCACACGCGTGTGGCTGTATACACTGCCTTTCACATCAGTGTTTAATACTGCACCCAACCCGAATGCAAAGAGTACTACTACTACTGCTACTAGTTCTAGACCTACATTCTAAAGTGTGCTGATGTTCACAGCCACAACGCTTTGCATTCGGGTTGGGTGCAGTAACACTGACCGTTTCTGATATATGTCATGATTTGAATTGGACAATAATGTGGACATTTTTACTTAACCGTTGCTATTTTTTTAAAGTATCAGACAAGTGACATTGTCAATGACAAAAATTTAAGTGAGTCATGTTTTATCTTAAGGCCTTACAAATAAATACAATCTTCGTTCTCTGAACTAGTCTCATTCTAGATGCTCCAAAGTAATTTATTCAGATCTACTGTAGATTGCATTGGTGAGAAGTCTAGACTCTCCAGAATAATATATTCAGATATACTGTAGATTGTATTGTTAAAGACAAATTAAGATTACAGAAATTTTGAAGCAAAATTTAAAAGACCACACAAAGGCATGAAATTCACTATGCGTACACAAATTCAGATTTTTATTTTACATATGGTGGATTAACTTTTCACAGACAACATAATTAGAACATTACATTTGCCATATGCTTCCAACATTTTATTCCAACCATATGCTTCCAACCTTTTGTTTATTTTTATTCACCTTTTCATTAACCTGTTTCATTCTTAATAAATTTACATGAAGCAATGTTGTGTAATTCTTAACAATAAATCTGAAAATGCATGATCATTAAGAGTATTCATGAATTTAAATTTTCAATTTTTCAATCACAGAACACGCCATGGATCCCAACGGAGATTTGCTAATCCGTTGGGATAAGGATGGATCTGAGAACGTCGTGGCATTTGAGCTTTTGATATGCCATGGTCCGTTCCAAAAAGGCGTGCCATGTATTGGCTCTCGAGCGACCATGAAGTATAGAAAAGAAAGATGGCATGGGACTGTGCTTGATGTGGCAGCACTGCTCAGTTCCGATGACAGTGATGATGATGTTCCACTCTCCATTTTGAGAGGTAAGTGGTCAGCCATGTCAACTTTTAGGAAACTTGTTTCATGTGTCTGGAAAACAAAAGCTTGATCACAATAAAATGGAGTAATTTAGTTCATTTCTAATTCTTATCAATGATGAAGTTGTACACACTGTGGAAGTGCGTATTGGCAATCCAAGGTAAGAAAACCTTTACATTGGCATATGCAGCCATATAGCACATCAAGTCATGAGAAAATAACCTAAGTGGAGGTTAAACATTGAAAGATGCAGTATGGTACAGTTTATAAGCTACATCTAATGCATGTTACCCATTAAGGACACCAATAACTGCGTTTAAGGAAATCAATTTTTAAAATTCTTGCATTTATCACCAGGGACAATCCCACGGGTAGGGGGAAACTCTCTCTTCACATTCAACCAAACACCCAGTGCTGCATCCAGCCAACCACCCGGTGCTGCATCCAGCCAACCACCCAGTGCTGCATCAGGCCAACCACCTAGTGCTGCATCAGGCCAGCCACCCAATGCTGCATCAGGCCAACCACCCAATGCTGCATCCAGCCAAGCACCCAGTGCGGCATCCAGCCAAGCACCCAGTGCGGCATCCAGCCAAGCAAACTCATTACTTTCAAACCCTCCAAAAGTTGCAGGTAAATGCAGTTTTAGTTTGAAATTTCAAGGAATCACAATTTCTGAAGAAATTATGAAGAAATGATGTTTGTGGATACATATTGATCATGATAAAAACACTCATTTTATGATGATGAAACCAGAAACAAATGGCATAAAAGATAGATATGATAGAAATGATGCATCCGGCACAGAACAACTTTAAATCTTCTTGATTTTGAAACTAAAATCATTGCGCCTTGAACACTCTCAGAGTAGATATGTGCGCTATATAAGTCTCCATTATTATTATTATTAATCTTTAGTTCAAACAAAGTATCAAATTTCTGAAGTAATAGTGATGATAATAGCTATAAAAATGTGGATAATCATGAAAATAACAACAGTAAAATGATGATTATAACTACGATCATGATAATGAGGATATTAAGACTAAGAGTGATAACTAGAATAGCGGTAATGAATTAAGGAAAACAAGGCACAACCTGACTGCTATTCTTTACCTCAAAGATTTTAATGCACCTTAATGTAATATTCATTTTAACAACAGAGGAAGATACGGAAACAAGCGTTCTTCAAGAAACATCATCCAGTGCTGCATCCAGCCAAACACCCTGTGCTGCATCCAGCCAACCACCCAGTGCTGCATCAGGCCAAGCACCCACTGCTGCATCCAGCCAAGCACCCATTGCTGCATCCAGCCAAGCACCTAGTGCTGCATCAGGCCAACCACTCAGTGCTGCATCAGGTCAAGCACCTAGTGCTGCATCCAGCCAACCACCCAGTGCTGCATCCAGCCAAGCACCCGGTGCTGCATCAAGCCAAACACCCGTGGCTGCATCAAGCCAAACACCCGGTGCTGCATCCAGCCAAGCACCCAGTGCTGCATCCAGCCAAGCACCCAGTGCTGCATCCAGCCAAGCACCCAGTGCTGCATCCAGCCAAGCACCCAGTGCTGCATCCAGCCAAGCACCTAGTGCTGCATCAGGCCAACCGCCCAGTGCTGCATCAGGCCAACCGCCCAGTGCTGCATCCAGCCAAGCACCCACTGCTGCATCCAGCCAAGCACCCATTGCTGCATCCAGCCAAGCACCTAGTGCTGCATCAGGCCAACCACTCAGTGCTGCATCAGGTCAAGCACCTAGTGCTGCATCCAGCCACTCAGCCAACCACCCAATGCTGCATCCAGCCAACCACCCGGTGCTGCACCAAGCCAAACACCCGTGGCTGCATCAAGCCAAACACCCGGTGCTGCATCCAGCCAAGCACCCGGTGCTGCATCCAGCCAAGCACCCGGTGCTGCATCCAGCCAAGCACCCAGTGCTGCATCAAGCCAAGCACCCAGTGCTGCATCAAGCCAAGCACCCAGTGCTGCATCCAGCCAAGCACCCAGTGCTGCATCCAGCCAAGCACCCAGTGCTGCATCCAGCCAAGCACCTAGTGCTGCATCAGGCCAACCGCCCAGTGCTGCATCAGGCCAACCGCCCAGTGCTGCATCCAGCCAAGCACCCACTGCTGCATCCAGCCAAGCACCCGGTGCTGCACCAAGCCAAACACCCGTGGCTGCATCAAGCCAAACACCCGGTGCTGCATCCAGCCAAGCACCCGGTGCTGCATCCAGCCAAGCACCCAGTGCTGCATCCAGCCAAGCACCCAGTGCTGCATCCAGCCAAGCACCCAGTGCTGCATCAGGCCAACCGCCCAGTGCTGCATCAGGCCAACCGCCCAGTGCTGCATCAGGCCAACCGCCCAGTGCTGCATCAGGCCAACCGCCCAGTGCTGCATCCAGCCAAGCACCCACTACTGCATCAGGCCAACCACTCAGTGCTGCATCAGGTCAAGCACCTAGTGCTGCATCCAGCCAAGCACCCGGTGCTGCATCCAGCCAAGCACCCGGTGCTGCATCCAGCCAAGCACCCGGTGCTGCATCCAGCCAAGCACCCGGTGCTGCATCCAGCCAAGCACCCAGTGCTGCATCCAGCCAAGCACCCAGTGCTGCATCAGGCCAAGCACCCAATGCTGCATCCAGCCAAACACCCAGTGCTGCATCCAGCCTAGTATCAAGCTCATCACTTCCAAACCCTCCAGAAGTTGCAGGTAAATGCAGTTTTTAGTTTAGAATTCAAGGAAACACAAGTTCTAAAGAAATGCTGATAATACATGTATAATATTAATGAAATTATAAACATTATGATCTATTATTAAAAGGATTAATGATGATGATGATGCAAAACATGATTAAAAAACTAATAGTAAGTACTGATCATTACATGTATGATAAAAATCATGAATTTTGATAGGAAGGTACAGACTTATGGAAATTGCCAGTTGATCTACATCTGCCTTATCTACTAATTTTGTCGCATGGCACAACGAGTTCAGGATTTAGGATTTGGATTTTTTTTGCAATAATTATTACATACTCCTTTTTTTTGGGGGGGGGGGGCAGTTCTTTTCAGAAGAAAGAGGTTGGGTCTCCTCAATATCCTTCCATTTCTAGAACCTCTGTGTCATGCACACAAAATTTTGTACCACAAAGGAATTGTTCTGAAAATGTGCACTTTCATTTTTTCCCTGTTGCTCTTAGATGCAGTAGCAAGTGAAGAGGAACTACTGATGACCTGTGATAATTTCATGTGCAGGGACGAAATCTTCTCCATTTGCGTCAGATGCAATGTCCTCTTGTGTTACGATCACTTTGTGAATGATGATCCGTGCTCCAACCACAATGCTTTTGCTGTAAGTTTAGATAATTTTCGTCTCCTTTTTGTTAATGTAAAGCCGTAAACAATTTTTTTTTCTTTTTTCACTAGATGCTTGCAGTACAATGTATCTTATTGTGGTAAAGTGCTAGTGTTACAAGTACAGGGTACTGACTCATAACGAACTAATAACAGACTGCTCAACAATCATATGGATTAAGATTTGTGTTAGTTATTATAGTACATAATATTTTCTTGCAGGAAATTTTCACCCAAAGCATCCCACTGCCCCCAGACAGCCTTAACACCCAGTCAGCCACTTCGTTACCTGACCTGGACAGCCTGGGAACCCAGTCAGCCACTTCGTTACCTGTATTGGAGAGCAGCTCTAGTGGTCCAGTCACAGCAGTACATACATGTAATGCTCAGGTAAAAAGAAGAAGAAAAAAAAAACAGCATGCCTCTTTGATAGAAATTAGATAAAAGAAATGGGTACACTTTTATCAAAAATGATAAACAGTCATGTAGTTTGTCTTATAAACTGTTGTATGTCAGAACTTCCTAAACATTCTTAATTTAATATTTTGATTTCAGATTTTTATTGTGGACCTTAAATCTCAGTTGTTGGTTTGTATGAATAAAAAAGGCTCACTTGAAACATACCAAGCCCAATTCCATTAAGCAGAAAATGTATTGCTGCATTGTATGTTTTTTTGTGTGTTAAAACCCCCACTTGTCTTCCCCTCTTTTTCATATTTTTTCCCTCCAATTTATCAAATCATGTAGATATGGGATTCTCCTGATTTGTTTTAATAACTTATACAAAGAAAAAATAAAAACAAAGTATGTACAAAAAAGAGGTGGCTTTGGGACAATCAATCAACTTACAATAGTCAACTGAATGCACAATTTTGAATTGGTGTAAGCCAAATTATCCAGAATTATGTTATACTTCCTCTTTACTTTGCAATTACACCATTTTCATGATTTGACTTTGGATATTAATACAATATTCATTTAATGCACACTTTCAGTCAGGATATCAGGGAATCTAAAAAAAGAAAAAAAAAGAAAAGGCACCTCTTGCCCTGGATAAGTAATAAGGTTTTCTCTCATGACTTTTGCATTCCAATTAAATTCCAACAGCCACCGGCAAGAGAGGAGCATCCACAATTTCATACAAGCGACCAAAGAACAGACCTCCCTCTGGAAAACCCCAAACCGTGTGAGGTTAGTTTGTACACTCTGTAGTTTGCCAAAACTCGCATTCGTCACCCATAAATGTCTTCTCATTCATCTTCTTCTCTAACGCTATCATGGGATTTCTACCGAAGTTGGTGGGAATCATTGAGATTGGTATTATTATTTTCTTCCTCCTCAAAATAATTGTCAAAAAACTACTCATTCTATAATAATTCTTAGGAATAATGGATACAAATTGGTTATTTAAAATACATAATACCTGCTGTGTCCTTGTAGTAGGCCCTAAAAATCCTCCAAAAGTGATATTGTGTTTTAAGTGCACATATCCTTAAAGATTAAGAATGAAAGAGGAAGTGTTTAGTGTAGGTAACCATGATCCAAAAGGATCAGGAAAATTAGGTCATCAATTTTATCACACCTCAATGAGCACCTGCACCCCCATTTCCCCTCCCTTTTATTTTTGTTTCTTTTCCTTATATCATAAAAGTATCTTGATTAGTACATTTTAGGATTCATGTAAGCTGAAAATATAAAAAATAATGTAAGATACTTACCATTTCTTCCCAAAATTGAAATTGTTTCTGATAGCTATCATCTATCCCAAATGTTTAAGACATTTTATGAATAATATGAAATACAATAAGTATAAATAATATAACAAAGATTTTCTGTACTAGTAAGATTGTTACAATATTTATAATCATTTATTCGTAATACGATTTTGTCTTTTATGCAATCATCTATTCTTAGAATAACAAAGCGAAAAAAAGGAAGGCAAATCCTGAGGAATGGAAACAAAATCAACAAAAGAAGAACCGAAATGCCGGTAAGACCTACTTCTCACGAGATGGGACAGAAAGAGCGGCAAGAAAAATGAAATCGCCTTGTGAAGGTAGCTGCAGATTTAAGTGCTCTGTGTTAATATCTCAGGGTCAGAGAGAAAAATTGTTCAGTGATTACTGGCAATTAGGCTCATACGAACGTCAAAGGGACTTTATCTGCACAAATGTGATCGAGTGTGAAGGTAAGGAGAGGCAAAGTAGAACATACAGGTTACCTGTAAGGTCTGAAACAGCTGGCAATGCAGAAGTACAGGACAGATATGTCCAAGTGTGCAAGCTCTTTTTCCTGAATACTTTGGATATAGGTTCCAAATTAATCAGATACACTCTCGAATCAAAGAAGAATGGGGTATTCTGTACACAGGATCAGAGAGGGCGACACACACCACACAACAAAACAACAGAACAAGACCTAGACATTATCCGCAATCATATCCAGTCGTTTCAGGTAATTCCGTCACACTATTGCCGGAGTTCATCCCAAAAACAATACCTTCCTGGAGACCTTAGCGTGCCACGCATGTTTGAAATGTATCAAAAAACCTGTGCAAGGCCTCAGTCATTGAAGATTTACAGAAACATTTTTGATACAGAGTTTAACTTGGGCTTTCACATGCCCAAGAAAGATGAGTGTAAGACATGTGTTGGCTTCAGTCATATGTCTACTGAAGATCAGAAAGAGCACCGGTCTGAGTATGATACTCATATGCAGAATAAAGTGAGGGCAAGGGAGGAAAAAGAAAGAAAGAGATAAGCAGAAAGCTGCTACGGATCCTTTCTTTCAGTCATACACATTTGACCTGCAGCAAGTCCTCTCATGCCCATCGGCATGTACATCAGTATTGTACTACAAGAGAAAGTTGTCGTCATACAATCTAACGGTCTACAACCAAAGTAACAAGGAAGGACATTGTTACATGTGGGACGAGATCAATGGCAGAAGAGGTTCCTCCGAGATAGGCTCATGTTTGATTTACCACCTTCAACAACTGCCTGAAAGGGTGCGGCATGTCACTCTTTTCAGTGATTGTTGCGGAGGCCAGAACAGAAACAAGTACATGGCAGCTGGACTTCTGTACCTAGTGCGTACTAGTCCCATTTCTGTGATAGAGCAGAAATTCTTGGAAAGCGGGCATACAGAAATGGAGGTGGATTCGATGCATAGTGCCATCGAACAAGTCAAAAGGAAAGTCCCTGTTTATCATCCTGACCAGTGGGCAACTCTGGCAGGTGCAGCAAGACGTTCTCAGCCGTACAAGGTCTCACAGCTCAAGCATGATCAATTTTTTGATCTGAAGAAGCTCGCTGGGGTCATCCTTAACAACACTGTGAAAGATGTTAGTGGAGAGAAGGTTGCCTGGATCAAGATCAAGCACATAGTGTATGAGAAGCAAGAGCCCCACATTCTCAAGTTTAGGTATACCTATGACGAGCATTTCCGAGAATTGAGAGTCTCTGCCTCGGGAAGGACATCCAAGAAGCTTCTTCTTGAGACCCTTCATCCTGAGCCTTTGAAGATGACTCAAGTGAAAAAGCATGATCTACTCAGCCTATGCGACTCCAATGTAATTCCACCTGTGTATCACAACTACTACAGAAGTCTGCCAGCTGAGGATGTCAGTGAGGATGAGGAAGATGTGTTGAGGCCTGAGGATTAAATCTTGCATTTCTTCTCATAGCTTTCATATCCCCAGTATCTGTATCTCTCCTCCCTTGTGCATTCAAGCTATAATGATTTTTCTTGGTTAAAGGAGAAAGCCTTGTCTATATAGTGCATTGCCTAGCACTGGGTTATGCAAAAGAAGACTTGAATGCAATGTAGTAACACTTTCAGCATTTAAATATTGCTGCTTCCAACTATCCATAAAGCAAAACTGAAAGGCATTATCTACACACAGACCTTTGTCTTGCCATTATGAATGCTCTTTGATATTGAACTTTAAATGAGAAATGCCCTCTTGGGTTCTTAGATTTATCACCTCTGAGAACTCCCTGAAAGAATGATACTATGTTGCCTAGCATTTTCAGTTACAGTTGCAGAATGTCTTAAAGAGAAGAATGCAAGTGTCATGTACATTTCTCTCACATGTCTCTGTAAGGAAAAAATATGATAATCAGGGGATTGCAAATTATCCCTTGTTGAATGTTACATCTTTGTACTTCCAGCAAGGGTTGTCTTGTCTCTTAAAGGAGAATAGGTGGCAAGTTGCTTTTGGTAGTAAAGCTGAACATCGTTAGGACATACCAGTGAAGATTTGAACAAAATCGGATACAGAATAAGAGAGTTATGAATCTTTGGAACTTGCGATCCTGCTCTATGGGCACCGCCATTTTGTACCTCCGGTCATGTGACTATGACGTATTTGCACGCTAACTCTCCATAGGTACTGTATAAGAAATGTCAATAATTTCCCTTTTTTCCACATAAACACTTCTTTCATGCCTGACCTCAAAACAAATTAACAAGAATGTATATCTACACATAATATCTTGTACCCAGGTTTGTAATTTGTGTTATCTTGCAGAAAGTAGTAATTATTGAGCATTCATGTACAATACGTATGGAGAGTTAGAGCGCAAATACGTCATAGTCACATGACCGGAGGTCCAAAATGGCGGTGCCCATAGAGCAGGATCGCAAGTTCCAAAGATTCATAACTCTCTTATTCTTTATCCGATTTTGTTTAAATCTTCACTGGTATGTCCTAACGATGTTCAGCTTTACTACCAAAAGCAACTTGCCACCAGGGTTTCATTCTCCTTTAAGCATGTACTTCAATCGGAAGATGCCTATACACAAGGTAACAAGAATGAGATTATTAATAGGAGAGGTGTGCATGTGTGTTGGGTTCTTCATCAACCTTGACGACTTGCTTTAATAGAGAGTGAAAATATTTCACTTCTTCAGTTTCCAGCTGTATGAAGTGGAAACAGTTTGACAGGATCCTGAGGCCCACACCCTAACACTCCTCCACATTTGCAGGGGTGTTTTTATCATAAACAGCTACCCATGTACATGGGTCTCACTAATTGAATAATCATATCAATTTGCAGGGATTCTAACTTCTATAAAGGACCTACACATGCAAATGCATGTCGCGTTCTGTTGATGTGTACTGGTGTTTACGTGCGCGCTGCGGGTATGAGGCCAGGAGCTGGCGTGGCGCGCCCGAGCTCAGGGAGCTTGCCGTGCCAAGAAATTCATGCAAGACATGTTTTATTTATTGAGTGGCGATTTGGGGTATTTGATTAATTTGATTATTTCAAAGAGTAATGGCCAAATGGGTGTGAACACCTTAACTTGTAAAGGGCATCCATATTTTTTTTTGCTGAAATACTACTGACCCAAGTGTAGGGATTTCTCCTGCAAAACAGACCTATTTTGGTGGCACGTCTCCATCTGTATGCCTTCTTTACAGAATTGCCCCCCCCCCCCCCCCCCCCCTTCCCCAATATACAACACCCAGCACATGACTTGAAAGTGGAAAATTGTGGTGTGAATGTATTTGGTCCAAAATATGTTTTTTCTCTGTCTTTCTCTTATTCAACACTTTTACATTTTTTTAGTGGAATGTGCCTTTCCATTGCAGACCTCACAGATGATCAATTTTTCCCCTAGCATGGCCAGAGTGTACGAAAAAATAGATCACACACACACACCTCATTGATTTATATGAATCGTATTGTCATATGGAAACTGTATGGCGATCTATCCCCATGTATGGGGATAGGACGGAGTATGTTCTTTTTTGCAAAAGGATGTGTTTTTAATAATCAGCTTTGTCAAATAACAATAGACTGGTCATAGTTATGATACATGTACTAATGAATTCATCTGAATACATGTATTTTCATTATAACCAAGATAATGGAAGTAGTTTGAGGGGAAAAATCACTGATTTTCACTTCAAAGTTTTCATTGGAAGTATTGTATTGCAAAATGCTACTTTGCTGGTAAACATTAATCTGAAATAGAATTGCTTCTATAGTAAATTCTCAATTGAAATTGATAGTTGTGAATAATAAATTATGTGAACTGTTTAAAGTTCAATGTTTGATCAATTTTCCTCGCATGGATTGAAGTAAAACTGCATCGGATCTGACTGTAAGAGATGAATTACTAACAAATTGTTGTGGGCATGTTTACTGTAATTTGTTAGGATAATTGTCCTGATGGTGGAGATATTGAGAATTTTGTTCGCATGAATTGAAAAAAAAAATGCGATCAAGAGAAAAAAAAAAGTCTCAATTTTCTCAAATGAAATGTAAATGAAGTTAATTAAATCAGACCTTATTAGAGATGGATTACCGAATGATAATGATGCGTGGTTAATTATTTATTTCAGGTTATCTTCAGTAGTATTGCTTGATTGATTTACAAAAACATTATGTAATTGAATATAATTACATGTACATTTTGATCTAACAGATACATCTCCTAGTTACACCAGTCCGTCCAGTCGTTTATGAAGTGTATCAAGTTAATAGTGGTCAGTTATAAGTTAAGTAACCTTACATGAATTGTAATAAAATCAATTGAATTTAAATTTTAAATATATGCCAACCAATGACAAATTAAGATTAACGTTATAGCGAATAATTTCTCATATGTATTGTAATAGAATGAAATCCATTTCAAAAGATGAATACTTCAAAATTAGCTTTTACAAAGGTTGCTATCGCATAAAGCTTGCCAGACTGCATTAAAACAGTAAACATAATGACTTGGCTTAGACACATTATGATCATAGCCCTTTGTTTAATTTTTATCAATTTGTTCTTTTCAAGAAACCTATTTTAACTGAAATAAATTAAAAGTATAATAAACTTATTGTGTTTTCGTTTTACACAAACACAACAAAAATCTTTCAGCAGTTGAGGGTTTGGTGAATTTCCTTCTCTGCATGTGGATTTGATGCTATTATATTTATCAATTATATTTTGTATACATTGATACTATTGTAGGGGTCTTTTCTCATTTTGAGATTTCACTCTTTTTCAGAAATCTTGAGTTCATGACAATGATGTTGAATGAAATTTCAGTAGTTATACATGACGTAAATCATTTACATTATAATAAGGTAAGACAGGACTAATTTGTCCTACATATATTTCATCGAAATGGAAACTACCTCCACAAAAGCATTATTCTCATGCGCAAACCCTGGTGTAACATGAATATGCGAATTTCACACACACATGCTAAATTTATTTGTACTTTTGGAAATGTAGAACATGCAGATTTAATCAATGTGTTTATCTCAATCTTCAGCAAAAACAAGTCAATAAGTAAGTACAAGAATAGTTTGATTCGAAAAATCTGTCATCAATAAGTTTTAATAATGTGAGTTGACACTAGAATCCCGAGACATGAATCAAGCATGTATGGAGTGATGACTGATTGTGTGTTAAAGTCACATAATACTGAATTGTTATTGATATTATGATGTATATGTTTGTTTTTATATTTGTTTTTATTTGACATAAAGATTTTCTCATGAAAAGAAAGAATGTTGCAAAGATGTGTTTTCTTCTCTTTTTTCCAAATGCAAATGAAGTGACCTGAAAATGAGTTGAGGTGACTACATGTAAATGGTCGTAATAAGAAAGGAGCTAAAAGAGAAATGTGTGTGTGTGTGTGTTTCTGTTTTTATTTTAGCATTACATTATCAGTCAAAACTATAGGACTTGAAGTAGTAATTTAGTGTGAATTTGCCCTAAAGTAAATAAAAAAATAACATCACAAGATCTAAAAATTATGTCTAATCTTGAAAAATATAGGCCCATGGTCTGATGAAAACTCTTTTTATTCTCAAAAGTTTGATCATATTAAAGAGATAGGCCTACATAATTATATTTTACTTTTGTGGTCTATTCTGGACCATGAAAAATGTCCAATGATAGTGGAGAATATTTTAGAAGTTAAATATCACTACGGAACCACTTCAGAAATATATACAATTTGTATTAGTATTATTTTTCTAAGGAATTTGAGAAGAAGATGTGTAGGCTACTGCAGTCATTTGCGATTTAGATGTGCAGTGAAATGAAGTATTAGGTCTAACCTAAATCCCCATAAGTCCGCGACGAAGTTGCCGATTTTACAATGGCAAGGCTACTAGTACGTGACAGACCCTTTCACATGTCAAAGCTGGAATATGACGGTTTAAAGTGAATCTAGGTAACAAGTAACAACCCTGAACAACAACCCTAATTTTTTAAAAAGTTTGTTAACTGCCGGAAACGCAGTACTGCTAGCTGCTGTATTTGCAGTATCATGCACTACAACACGTAACTCTATGCACAAGGCCCTTCTGTGACAGCGCGCACTGCACCAGAGGTTCCCAGCAGAAGGGCTCCGAGCGCGTGGGCCCTTCTGTGACAGCGCGCACTTCATCCCGATCGTTCCCGGCAGAAGGGCCCTGAGCGCGTGGGCCCTTCTGTGACGAAGTGTCATGCGCATTCATATTGCCGGCAGAAAGCCCCTAACAAAAAAGTTAATGTAGCGTAAAAATGACTGAAAGTTATTTATTAAAATTTTCAATAACAGTGAAAAACAATCTTTACTACATACAGGTAAACTTTCATCCCGTAAGATTAAGAACTTTGTTTTTTAGAGGCATTCAAACATTAAAAATGTGATTATCTCGAAAAGTATTTTTTCATGCGCGCAGCTGCTAGGGTCCTTCTGCCGGACAGGCGACGATATATATATATATATATATATATATATAGCTGAGGAACTAGCGGCTTGTCTTGTTAAAAAAAACTCACCTGCCCCCGACAAAGGAATTAATTAATAAGGTTGAAGATTTGTCAATCTGTCGGACAATTGAATCTGGTGTCGCCGAAACCACTAACCCGTCTCCGTGGTCTAGTGGTTAAGGCATTGGCGTTCTAAGCCAACGACCCGGGTTCGATTCCCGGCGGAGACATTTTTTCAGCCTTTGCAAAAATTTCAAGAAGGGAGGACAGCTCTGGGGAACTTTGATTTAAGCTACGCAACCATTATTTTCTCATTTCTTTCACATTTGTATTTATTTCCACGAGATTTGCCAAAGCTGTTGTATATGTTATTTCCTTACACAATTATATATATATATATATATATATATATATATATATATATTATATATATATATATAGTATGTCCCAGAAAAATACAATCGCAATTGGGTATCCATTACAAAAGAAGTCGTTTTGCAATATGAAAAGTCATACTGGATTATTAAATTATAACTATTTACCAGTCAGTAAAGGCCCCGTCCGATTTGCTCAAGTAGTCACAAAGAAATAGGGATTTTTTTTTGGTAAAGCTTGTCATGGGTCCCTTTCTTCCATCTTTTGTCACTTGAATATTTACTAACATATTCAAATTCTATATGCATTTCATTTTAAGAATTATAAATAATCATGTAAATAATGTCTTCCTAAAAAGATCAAGACAAGTCATTTGATTAAACATGTTCATTATTAATAATGTTCAATAACAACTTTCCAACACCATACCTTCCAAACATTCATAATTTTTGCCTTCAAACTAATGTGTGGAGCCCTAGATTCCTCTCTCTTCATGAAAACTTTTCTTCATTTCATTTCATTTATTTTCATTTCCAAACAATAATATAAATACAACATAATTCAAATAATATTTACAAAGTTAATACAAACGATTCGAACTAATTATCGTATGGGTAACTGCAAATGACAAACATATAAAACCTTGAACAGAATTAAGTTACTTTTGGAAACTGAGTGGACTGCTAAAAAGCAAGCTTGTAGATTGCAGTCCACTCGCGTACAAAATCAACAACAAAGAGCAATTCACCGATTTTGCAAAAAATGCAATATAATAATTTTTTTTTAAAAGTGTATTTACTTATATAGCCTAAAGGTTTGTAGCAAGAAGAATAAAACAAGAGACGAAGAACAAAGAAAGAGGAAAGAACAAAACAGACAAGACATAGAAAAAAGAAACATTTACAGGGGGATAGGAAGGAGAGAAAAAAAAGAGTAATGGGTCTATACCTGCGCACTGCGGGCAAAGGTCTGGGTCCTGAACCCGAACACAATGAACAGTGTATGATTATGGTGAGGGGCAGTTGGGTGAATTTGCCAGAATTATAAGTTTAGAGGACTATTACTAAAAAATAAAGGCAGAAGATTAAGGCCGAAGGTGATGAGTTTCAGAAGGCATTGGATATTTATTTATAAGGGACTTTTTAAGTTTTGCTTTGAAAGAAGTAAGACTAGGAGCTGTTTTTATGGTGTTATCAAGGTCATTCCAACATTTTGGACCGGTAAAAGTAAGAGTAGATTTAGTAAATATAGTCCTAGTGAATAGATGAAATTCGTCTGATTGGCGGGTAGGATATTTATGAATTGTCTTATTTTTGTGGAACATGACATCAAAGACTAAGGGTAAAGCGTTATTATTTAATTGATACATAAACTGTCCTAAGTTATAGTGATACAAATCATTGACCTTCAAAATTTTATTTTGATGAAATAAAGCATCGGTATGTGATCTCCAAGAAACATTACAAATGGTGCGCAGTGCTTTTTTCTGTAATAGTAATATTCTTTCCAAGTACACACTATGGGTATTCCCCCAAGCGAGTATACCGTAATTTAAGTATGGTAAAATCAATGTTGAGTATAACATTAAAAGTGTGGGGGTGGGAAAATAGTACTTTACTTTATTAATGATACCAATATTCCGCGATATTATACGACATATGCTCTCAGAAAGTTTATTGTCGAGAACCAAACCGAGGAATTTTAATGAAGGAACTACTTCCATTACAGAGTTGTCCAAAAATATATTACTTGGTAAGGTATTTAAAGAATTGCTAAAAAGCATGCATTTAGTTTTTTGTAGATTCAAAGTTAATTTGTTAGCTCTTATCCATTGGAGTATATAATTTAATTTTTTATCACTTTATTGTCAATCTTCAATAAAGGAACATAGTATAAACATAATAAGAGTTACAAATTCAAAAATATAGCGGTAAGAGTAGTCCAGGTCCTAGCACATTACTGCCATGGCAGGACATACAATACAAAACATACAAAAGAATACAAGTTAGTAATATAGTATCATAAAACATGATTGGCGAGATAGATCTTATTATAGTTGTTATTATTATGTATTCAGGTATATCAGTTTAAGTTTTAAATTAAGGGAAATATTATAATTTAAGTATAATTTCAGTTACTCAATAGTATACACGCTTAATTGTTACGAGGGCATAGACTTTCTTTTTTACGTCCACGTGAAGCGCTCGGACATGGACGACCCCACCGCCCGCCACGAACAATCGCGCTCCGGCAGTCGGAACACGAATCGCACACATTAAGTGCCGCTAGGTCGGACAAATACTATGGCTTGTCCGTCCCAGCAGCACACAACTCGCACTCCGACCACCGAAGCACAACTATCCGCGACAGGCGAATTGAATCATTCACATCCAGGCACCCATGCATGCAGCCTGGTTGCCCTATTATTACTATTATAATTATTATTATAAGTATTATTATTATTTACCTAACTGCGACTTTTTTTAGTTCATTGTTTAGGGTGTTTATTAAAACGTCAGGGTCAGAATGAGACAAGAAGGCGTTGGTGTCATCGGCAAATAAAATAAAGGAAAGAGTATTTGAAGCATTTTCAATATCATTTACATAAATGACAAATAAAAGCGGGCCCAGTAAACTCCCTTGGGGAACACCACAGTCCATAGCTTGCATGCAGGAACTAAAACCATTTATATTCACAAACCTACCGTGTGACTGTGATTGTCTATTGCTTTTGCAACTTTATCGATGAAAGAAAGAATTGCGTGAGTTGTGCAATGATTTTGCCTAAAACCAAACTGGAAATTGGAAATAATGTTGTGGGAGTTCAGAAAGCATAATAGTCTCGAATACACCAAATATATTGTTTGAAAACATACAATAATACTAGTAATACACTGAATTCCTAATTTTCCTTCGCCAGATTCCTATTTTTCCTATGGAAGGTTGGAAGGTTGGCAGGTATGCAACATGATTTCAAACTCTGAAAACTGCTTATATTTTTATATTCATGATTCCCTTATAAATAAGAACATCAAGAACAATAATTATGATAAATTAAGCAATGCCATAACATTACTGTAGCAGATAAAAACAAAACAGTATAAGTTCCTTAAGTTTTCAAACCATTTCAAAACAGTGTGGAATTTTCCACTATGCTTTGTGCATCTCCCTTGTGTCAAATCTTGGATGGAAGAGACTCATGACCTTCTTATGTTACATAATTATGTTCGTAACTATACTGATCCAAATCGGATGGGGTTTTCGCCGAGGTAGAGATATTTAGTTATATTTTTACAATCCTGAACCATATTCACATTAATTCACAATTTTGAAAGCAATTGATGCTGAAAGTCCGATTGCATTTCTTGGGGGATACACCGTATAATAATGCCTACATTGTCATAATTGTGCATTTTACTGGATATGAATACTGCCGAATAGTCAGACGTAAAGGTTGCAAAATTATGTTTTTAATTACTACTCATGAAATATCCTTACTTACTAGTACTACTCAATGCAAAGGTTCACACAAGTAGGTATATTCTGATCCTTTAAAAACGAGTGGCACAAACGTACGTGAGTCATTCCAAACAGAGAGGAAGAGGACCTGCAAAAATGAGGAATGAGGAAGTTGCATGCATAATATTTGCAGATAATGAGAATACTACTGAACTATTTTTTTCTATTGAATAAAGAATTAACATAGATCAGTGCTTTTATTAATTATTATCTTTAATCTGTAAAATTGCCTTACATTTCATTTTCCATAGAATTTCACTTCATGAATTTTTTATAGTTATCTATTTAGTAACTATTTTACACATTCCTATTAAATTGTGTTGAAAGTGGCATTTAAAAATACTGTTCAATGCAAAAAATTCACACAAGTATCCGGATCCTTTCAAACTGGCCCAGCTCTAAGCGAGCGGCACAAAAGTATAAGCACAGCGACTCTATGCTTGCTTACTTAACTTTTTTTTCTGGGCCTGATGTTCAAATGCATGGTTGTAATATCTGTTTTCATACAATTTCTATTTTCCAACTGTGATATTTTTCTTTGCCAAATGGTAAGATAATGATTGATAATAACACAGCCTAACGTACGTAGCAAAAATAGATAGCCTATACCAGTCTTCTTGTTGCCTTTTATAACATATTTATGCTCTCCCGGCCAATTTAGTAACCTTTGAAACTCAAATGGATTGCGCGTGCATTCGATTATAACGATTTTATCCCAGCTGTGCTATTTGGTCGCAACACTTTTCACATTCAAAGTCGTAAATCATATAGGTCATTGTTAAGCGTTTAGTCATCTTGACGTTGCAGGGGTCTGGGAGCCGGGGGTGCTGGGGGTGCTGTAGCTAAAAAAGTAGTTAAAAAGAGACACTAAAATGCTGAAGACCTATTTTCTCTTCTTTTTTTTTGGCTTGTCAGAGGTTTTTGGACTTAAAATGCTGAGGACCTTCTTTTTTATACCTCCAGTAACAAAATCGTTCCCATGTGCCTGTGACGTTGCAATTTGCGCAGTGTAGATATTCATGTTCATTATGCGGAACATTCAATTTAGCATATTATGCATTCAATTTAATGATCCCTACATGATTTATTATATCTGCTATACTTTTCAACCTGTTATAACCATCTTTTTTTCATATGTGATGCTTTTGAGATTTAATTGGGGTTTTATTTGTTAATAGCGTAAGTAAATATGACATCTATAATTACAAAGTAGTCAAATATGTTAGAGGGAAGATGGGGTGCAAACGAAAATTTGTGCTTTTTTTTGGGGGGGGGGGTGGTGTAATTTAGTTAATGCAAGATTGGAATATGCCATTATGCTTACTCGAATGTATACCATGATTAAGGGTTTCAATTAAATTTGAATTTCCTGTATGTATGGGAGGTTACACTGATTTCTAGAAGACAAAACAAAGTTTTACATTCCATTGCTATTTCACTTTCACGAAATGGTAAAGAAAACAAAATATGACTGTCTCCTTAGTAGACATAAAAAAAATAAAAAGACTAGCATGCCAATCAACGTAAAATGTCAAGTCAATCTTCAATTTTCAATTCTATTTCAAACACATAATAAAAGACAGGTCATAGAACGTATTACATCAAAATCCAAAGAGTACAAATTACAACAAAAAATACACAAGTACATAATTGTGTAGAACAGAACCTTACAGAGACAATTTTATTCTGTGATTGGGGGCAGCTGAGAAGAGCAAATCTTATATAATAGCTACCCAACAAGAAAATTGCATGAAGTTAAATTGACTAAAATAATATAATTCAATGATATTGCAATTGGCAGTTATAGTGGCATGTATACAAGATAACAGACAAGGGGGCAGAATAGAAATAAGCAAAATAAGTATGATAGGAAAGAAGAAAATGAACAAATACATGTACAAGCCTGATCATTCAGCTCCTAAACCTTTTTGATTTTCAAATAAAGTAAATTTAAGTCTCCTTTTAAAACATTGCAAAGATGGACTGTTTTGAATATCAAGAGGAATAGATTTCCATACCATAGGGCCCTTGAAGAAAATAGAATTCTTTGATACTAGTGTTCTAATCATAGGAATGTGAAAATTAACTGAGTTTCTGGTGGAGTAATTAAGTACATAAAAATTGAAATTAATTATGATATTATAGATGTTCACGTTATACAAATTCAGAATTTTCAACTGAAGGAATAATGGCTGAGTGTGCATAAAGAGACACTTTACTTACAACCCTTATAGCTCGTTTTTGTAGTCTAAACAAACGTGTCATATAATAATCTTTAGAATTAGCCCAGGTAATATTGCAGTAGTTGAGATATGGATATATCAGTGAGTAATATAGCATTTTCAAGATAGTGGTAGGGAATATTTTCAACTTGTTTAAAACACCTATGTTTCTTGATACCTTATTGCAGATGTCACCAATATGATCATGCCAAGTGAGTTTATTATCAATGGTCAACATCAAATTTAAATGTTTTTGTGCGGGTGAGAAATTGCTTAGGGAGTTCGTGTACTCACCGTGATTCTAAAAATGAAGTCGCATCCACAAGTTTTCTCCGACGTGCTATACCTTATGCTTCTGCATAGTTATCCACGGTAAAAAAAAATAATTTACTCGATTTATCGCGAGCGGAAAGATAATAGTAGTATTCTTCTGACCCGGTCTAAAATGAGCTTTGTTAACTTGAGGAAGTCGTCTTTTCTGTGCATGTCAGATCATCACCGTTAGATCACGTCGTGATAGCTTTCGATTTCATGTAATTCGCATCTCACACGAACATGCATGGTTTGACTTTGAACGATTGATGGCGCAATTCTTAATCAATCCCTAGTATTTAAAAAATATTATTAAAAAAAAATACTAGGTCACCAAGGTCACCAGGCCGGCAACACAACCACCTGCTGCCGAAAAAATAACTCACTTAAAACCCGTTGACTATTGAATTCTCTCATTCTCATATAGGCTTAATACAATTACCAAACGGTTCCCATAGGCAATGGGTCAAAAGCAATGGAATGCTTTTTGCTTACACGTTTCACGATTGTTATCATGTTTCCATTGATGTTATCATGTTTCCATTGATGTTTAATGGATATAGTCAGGCATCCATGCAGAATGATGAGGTGCAGTGGTTTTGTCTCTAAAGGCCTTTTGAAGCTCCGTAGACTGGAATATATTTTTTAGACAGTTAGATAGACAGTTAGATTTTTTTTTAATTCATCTTTGCTGTTCTCACATTTGAACATTCATTATGTAGCTAATGAAATGTACTATACGGGGAAAGTGGGTCCTCGTCCGGATTATGCAGTTCGATTTTCTTTCTTTCTCTTGTTTTTGTTTTTCATAATCTGGTTTTCTAAAGGGTGGACACTCATTGTGGGGTGGAGAGACTTTGTGACGCGTGGCATGTTTTCTAGTTCCGGAATCAGTCTGTACTTGTCTTATTTCCAACTTCAATTGACAATTGTTTTTTTCTGTATTTAAACAGGTATCATTCTTCCCATTAACTGAGATATTGTCGCAATGCTACACAATTCTGTTCCGAGCTTTTTGTCACAGTTTAAGATTTAGAGTTTTCAGTGGTGAATAATTTAAAAGTAGTCTCGATCAACGTTCGAGGACTGAGAGATACAGTTAAAAGGAGGAAAATTTTCCAGTGGTGTAAAATGTCGGGAAATATAATATTCTTGCAGGAAACTTTCAGTACAGAAGACATTGAAGGCGGTTGGAAAAAAGGATTGGGAAAAGGATTAGCTATTAAGATCTGACCAGCAAACCTACATTCTATTCTGGTTGTAACACCTGCACATTAGGATTCTTATATATATATATATATAATATTCTTCTAATTATTCCTCGTATGATTCATTGTGAACAATGTGATTGTATATGCCACAATAATGTTTAGTTTTCCTATCAACTTTGTAATCAAGCAGCTATGTAAAACCATTATGCCCCGCCTATTAGTATATACAACAAGAAACGAAACGTAAGTATATTTTCATTTCATAAGTTTCATTTATACAGAATATTCATTTCAGTCCTGCTATCAAAGATGGGCCTCTGTCATTTAAATTAATGATAACATGGTCAAACCTTTCCTTCCAAATACCTATTTAATCCAAATCCCTTCTCTTACAAAGTGAAATATCTTGTTATAAGTAACATGCAGTTTCAAGCATATTATATTTCAGAAATTACATTATGTTCATATTAACCCTCACATCGGGGTGAAAAGGAATAAGCACTAAATTGTTTATAAAAATGAAGTCTAATATTGATGGAATTTATGTCAGTGGAAACGGAGCCAAAGTGGCGATGTAATGAAGATTCTGTAGGGCGAAACATGTCAAATATGTTCACCCCGTTTTACTGCATGAGTATTTAAGGTATTTTTATCATATTTCTTGAAATCAAAATCTGGTACTATTGTTTATGACGCAAAATATGAAATTAACCAATATCGAAGGCCTATACCCGTCATGCCCGTTCCTTCCGCAGAAGCTCAGGCCTCATAATTTCATTTCCCGATGCCTGTGCTTTCGACCTGCTTTGCACGCACTCGCTTCGTCGCTCGCTATCATGCATGCCGGGAGTTCAGGCCAATATTCGCTCATCATAGCCCTCTCGCTGGTACCATGCATGGGTATTTCGCAGCACCAAATCTATAACCTAGAAGTGCGCGCTCGAAGGCCCTTAACCCCTTAACTGCCGCAGATGCCTCGTAAGTTGAATTGAATTGAATTTATTGATCTTCCTTTGCTTTACAAAATCAACATATATTCGTAACATAACAATTACAAAAGCAAACATGTCAAATAAAGTTAAAGCAACTGAAGTAATATATCACGAACTAAAGTAATATAATAATGAGGAAGACGAGGAGACCTTTAAAAGCTGGGCTTGTAAATTAGGTCCCTCAATATTAAAACAAAATATAACAATGATTGTAAACAATGAATGGTAAACACAACTTGATTCCAGCTAATTTGGAAACTGTCTAATACTGTGCTAACAAAACAAATTTTAAGGTTATAGAAAATAAACTATTTACACAAAAAAATGGATAGGTTAAAGGATGGAGGTGAAGATAGATAGAGAGGGGAGCATGAAATTAAGAAAGAACATTTTGTAGACAAAGTCATATTGCATAATACATTACTAGCATCAACTATCGCTAAAACATAATTCTAATTGTCATAAAGGTATTTATTCAAAAGATAAACTTTCATTTTTCGCTTAAAGACAGAAATACTAACAGAACTGGTTACAGTAGAGTTCAAAGAATTCCATAACTTTGGTCCTGTACAGATCAGGGTTTTCTGTGTAAACATTGTCCTTGTATGGGGGATATGAAGAGCAGTAGCATTTCTTGTTGAATAATTATGAATTTGGTTGTTCCGGTGAAACAGTTTGGCCAATGCCAGGGGCAAAATTCCTGTATGAAAATTATACATGAGTGACCCTAATTGGAGAAGATAAATATCTTCTAGCTTCAAAATATTATGTTCATAAAAAAGAGGGGACGTATGGGCTCGAAAGTCAGTATTGCAAACAGCTCTTATAGCTCTCTTTTGAACCAAATATAATTTATTTAATTGTGTCTTGAGAGAGTTTCCCCATGCAGGGATACCATAAATAACATAAGGTAAAATAAGGGTTGAATAAAGAATCTTCAAAATACATGTTGGGAGGTATAATTTAAGCCTATTGAGCACACCCGTATTCTTTGACAACAACTTGCATAAATTATTAATATGAGTTTTCCAATTTAAATTCTCATCAATATAAGTTCACTTCCCGGTGCCCGTGCTTTCGACCTGCTTTGCACTCACTCGCTCCGTTGCTCGTGATCATGCATGCCGGGAGTTCTGGGCAGCGTTTGATACAAGTTCGCCGACATCCCACTGGGTATTTATTTAGCTTGACACGCATTTGAATGGGATGTCGGTGAACTTGTACACTTTGCTTATGAAACGAAGCTCAGGCCAGCGCCCAGGCTGATATTCGCTCGTGATCGTGCCTGCCTCGATGCTATGCTTCCTATATGCTGCCTTGATCGTGTAAATCTCTGAATACTGAGAGTGTGTCGTATGTAATGTTGTTTTCTCTTATGTCTATTAGTGTATAGAGTGGTTCAAATAATCTATAATTTTCCACATTTTAATTTGTGAAATAAAACAAGATGTCTTACAACATGTACATGCTGGAAATTCTCTCCTTCTCTTTATGCTTCATTGTGTCTGTTTACCCAGAATCACTTTAAAGGGAATCTTGAGTTCTTGGAAAGGTGAGCTTCTTATTATATTAGTGTGGAAGATTATCAAACTAGATATGTCCCCTGAAAAGGATTGCTCTTCAAATGCCTTAACATTCAAAATATGACAAGAAACAAAGTAAATGTTCGGGCCGAACATTTGTTTAGAGTCCCATATACATATTTATGTGTGTAGTGCATGTGAATCTCAGTAGGATTAGTTGAATTTTCTTATCATTTTGGTTATTACAAAACCTTACAACATACAAAATTCTTATGATCTATATAATCAACCTTGCCCAATTGCTTTGAGACAGTTTCTTTCACAGTTCAATATCATGACCAGAACTCAACATTATCTTGACTTTAAAGTGTTTTTGGTATAGCTTTCACGTCTCTTCTTTTACTCTCTCTGTGACACATTTTTGTTCTCTCTCTCTGTGACACCTTTTTCTCTCTCTCTCCCATTATCTTCTATCTCATTAGTTTCTCACTATTCATTCGCTGTCCTTTTCATTCTTCATGCAGCCTTTGGTTTTCTTTCTTTTCTTTTTTTTTTGTACCCCTCTCTCTCTATCTCCTGAAGTCTTCCCATCTTCTTGCATCTTCTTCCCTCGTCTCAATATTCTTTCTCAATCCACTTTCCCTTCATGTCTTCCCTTTCCCCGGATTTATGCATTTCTCTCGACTGCTTCGCCTCATCTCTTCATTATTGCTCTTTCTACCGTTTCGGTCTCGCTCATATCATTATATTATTATTCAGTCTCTAATCCGGGTTTCCTCATGAACCATGATGAGGACGTTCCAGCTGTCATTTGACTACATTACCGATACCGTAAAAATAATAAAGACATAATTTGCCTTTCAAAAAGATAGAAATCAGATTGTAGAAAAGTTATTTACCAGTTTGAGTTAACAAGTTTCCATCGTTTAATAGATTAAAATCCATGAGATCAAAATTGTTAATATTAATATTAGTGGCAATATAGTAGTTAATATTATACTTTAAAGATAATGCTACAAACAGGCTGTACAAAAATACTTTATTAATGCATGGAATACATGTATAATAGATTATACCAACAAAAAAAATTACATCATTTTCACCATATTTTGTAAGTCGTAACCGGTAGTGATATAATTAACTCTTACTGTGCCGAAGGGGTTTAGCTCTCTTCAAAAGTTTACCAAAATGTGATCAATTCTTTTCAGATGTCTGCACTTATTTATTACCATTTCTTATGAGACCAAACATTATTACTTTACCCAACTTTATGCATAAGAATTATGGAATATTACATTTCAGTTTCTTTTTGTCCATATTTTTTGGGTTTCTCAATTCTCATGTGTTTACTGCTGTTTAATGTTGAAATAAGGCACAATCTTTTTTTTTAATGTGCAATTTCTCTGAAATATTTAATGGTATCATATAATTATAATCATATATTTAGAATGCTTGATTTATGCTAAAAATTTTGATATGCATTGACCACCATATATCTTTCCTGTGGTCGAGCAATCGGCGAATAAAAATTACAAGTCTATCTGTCACATAATATGATGTGACATCGGCACTGAAAGAGTAAATGCCAATGTCATTGCCAAATTAGGTATCATGAATAATATATCCATATCCACATTGTAAGCACTGGCAGCCAGTAATGCGGGGGTTGCAAGAAAATTAGTGTAATCTGTTTAACTTAGCCTGATTGTAACTTTCTATAGCTGATTACAGTATATACATGTATACCAAAATATAAATAATAATAAAAATATATTGGTTATTGATGAAGGAATCGATCTATTTCATGCAGGGGTTGTGTAAAAACATATATGTGCAATAAAAATATCTAGGGTGCATGTATAATCATATATTTTCTCTGTGGAAAATATATATTTATGAACTTTCAGTACAGGGCAAGTTGGAGAGGACCTCAAAAGATATGTTACGGAGTTCCCAATTAGATTTAAAGGGGAATTAACCTCAAAATATAAATGTGCTCATTTTCAGAGATGTAATCTATTCCTTCTTGTTGCCCTACGTAGTTTTGCATTAAAATATACGAGATGGGTATAAATCAGGATTTTCCCAGCAAGATTTATCGTCTGCTAGTGATACCAGGGGCTGCCATTTTCTCGATGTGTACATAAAGATATTTTTAATCCGAATGCAAAATTATCTTTCTTCCATTTGAGATTAAAAATATTTAACAGATATGTACATATATTCTAAAACCGAAAATGTGTTTTATATTTCTTTGAAATTACGATTTTACTAAATATCAATCTATTTTCTTGATACTATGACGTACGTGACGGAGCTAATTAATTCAAATTTATGGATGATGACTTTCCCGAGCGTCAATGTGACAAACTATGCATTCACCTGATTTGAGATAATGGAGATCAAAAGTCAGAATGCGCGTTGTATAAATTATGTTCTGCTCTGCCAGGCAAGACAAAGAAATCGATTTCTAGATAGCAAAACTGGAGAATTTAAGAAGAAATTTTAAAATAAATGTATACACCTGTTATGTATTTTCCATCATATATGGGGCTTTTTTATAATGAATAGAAGCAATTTAGCTCGTGGATTAAAAATATCTTCCTTAACCGAACGGTCTCCAATGGTTCATGTACAACTCCATGGCATCAAGATAATGGAAGCCCCCATGAAGTGTTAGCAGATGATACCGTGTGCTAGAATGTCTTGATTTAAACCCTTTTCTGATATTTTATTTCTAAACTGATACAGGTCAATGATTAAGAATATATTACACCTTTGAACATAAGTACATTTATATTATAGTGTTAATTCTCCTTTAAATAAAATCAATTACAATCAAAATTTCACTGTTCTGTTTCTTCCGTTTTGTCTGCTTCTATTAAAACGAACTTACTATAAGGTAAGACTGCACCTTTAAAGGGGAAGTTCACCCTAATTACAAATTGGTTTTAACAGAAGGAGAAAGATTAAAGAAACAGATCAGTAAAGGTTTGAGCAAAATACGATAAAAAATAAGGTACTAATGAATTTTTGAAATTGTAATTACAAATTGGCAACTCCGTGACACATCTTGCGAGCTCCTCTTCCATTAGCCATGTACCCCAAAAATCATTAATTTCCATTTTCTCTAATGAAAATATTCAATCATATACATGCATCATAGATATAATCGTTGCTCATATGTTTTACACAAAACCTGTATGAAACAAATCTATTCCTTAATCAAAAACTAAGAAAATGAAAATTCATGAGATTATCTGTAATAAGCAAATGGGAGAGGAACTCTCAAGATACGTCACGGAGTTATTTGTGTTTGATTGCAACTTCAAAAGTTTATAACTTTCTTATTTCTTATCGCATTGTGCTCAAACTCCCACTAATCTGTTTCTCTCATTTTTTCTGTCTATTCAAATCAACTTAATATCAGGGTGGACTTCCCTTTAAGAGGCTGACTATGTTGAAAGTGCATGTGTTCACAGAAATGAAAAAGAAATGGTGAATTATAGTTAAGCCAGTGCTACTAAACAATGAAAGCTTTACCTCTTTTCTTAAAAAAAATTTTTTCACGCCTGTTTGGTAAACCCAATCACACACTCAATTTGTAATTGTTTAATAGATAATAGCGGCCATTTCCTATTGATGTAATAACGCGTAATTATAAGCAAATGGTCGTAATTATATATTAAAACATTAAAAATTAATCTGTAACTATTTACCTTGGATCTTGCTATGCCACATGAGAAAATGTGTACAATCTTTTAAAAGTGAATTTATCCTTTGTGTAACAAATGACTTTTATCACAAACAGCAGAATACAGACTTTCATTAGCTTATATCCATATCTTAAACAAAGTCAAATCTCTTTATGTCTAGTATGGCAATTGTAAGCACCACGATTACGAATCAGTGGAATAAACAAAATACTACTATTCCAGTCATATAGAATAAAATAAAGTCTTAAATAATTATATCGACTCCATTGTAAATCAAGTGCAGCTGCTAAATAATCGAAGATAATGTATCTTTCTCATCTTATATAACAAGATTATTTACATCAATATCTTTAGATATCGCTCAGAGGGTTAAAATGTAAGAATATGTGACCCGACGCCTCAAAACCTACAATAAGTCGCCAAATGTTTTGTTTGCTTTGTTTTATACGTTTCTCAGCTTTCCAATGGTATATCACTTGCCTAGTTTACTCAATGATAACACCTTTAAATATCACATTTAGGATCAGTATGTAACCAGCAATCAATAACTCCTATTCAGAGAAAATGACCATTTAAGTTCGGAACAAAAGAGTGCTAAACCTTCGCTCTCTGTGTGCTGGGTATTCAAATAGCCGTAGCAACCGTAATCTGAAGGGATTATCAGATTAGGCTGAATTTTACAGGTAAAGTAGTAATTTGGCATTGAATGAAAGTAATATAAATTACGGCGATTTTGATTTTTTAGCTCGACAGGTGAAAAAAAGGAGTCATTTTAAAATGCCCCAAAAACATATTTCTAAGTCGAATTACGACTCACAAACTTGAGACATGATAGAATGATAATGAAACTACCCATTTCTATCAAAAACAGAAAATCGACTGATCCAAGCAAATTTACTATTTTGGGCTGTTTGCTACGTTGTGGTACGTGCGACTTATTGTAGGTTTTGAGGCGGCGGGTCACATATTAAGTTAATTCTACTTAGAAAATTAACCCAAATGTTTCGATAGTTTGTTTAACCTGCATGAATTGCCATGTTTTCATAATGCCTTTATTCAAAGGAACATCTAAAAACCTCAAACCTAACAAATTCATTGGTTGATAATTTTGAAACAGGTTTTTTCAAAGCGTCATAGGCCTATTTGCTAAATTCTCTGATAAAAATGCGTTACCGACATTTAATTATCCAGAGCCTAGACGGAAGATTATACTTGAAAATACTTACACGTTACGGAAGCGATTTCAGTAAGTGATAAACATCGGAAGTAATTCATGAAATGTAAAAATGAAAAAAAGAATATTGTATGCCGATTCCCGCTTCATTTCCCCTTACAAGTGAGAATTGCTGTGATATCATTTCTTTAAAGGCATATCAAAAATTCAAGGGGATTTCTTCGAATTTGGAGAGAGAGGTGTTGTCATTTATTGTGTCATTGTGTCTTGGAACATAATGTGAAGTGAAATTTTATTTTTTAGAGCGACGCCATTTGTTAACTGCAGTTGGGATATGTGCTACAATTCTTAAGTGGACCTGAACTCTCTTTATAGTCATTTATGGGAAAAACAGATCGTGGACTCAACCAATCAATCATATTTCATTTTATATCTTAACAGACTTTCGATATTAAATTCCTTTTATCAATGACTACGTGGTTCACTCCAAGCTATAACTCTTAAAAATGCGTGGTCGGATATTACGTGGTCAAATTTATTCGACCACGTTTCGAGGTTGTTTCGATCAATAATGCTTCTGGTCATTTTAATGCACTCTAAAAAAAGAATTGGTCAAAAAATGTACCAGTGCGATTGGTCAACACCATATGGGTTATTTTCAACAATATGTTGGTCAAAGTGTACCAATTTCACTGGTTAATCACTAACCATTTGAAATGGTCGAAAAATATTGGTTATTAATAACGAATGTATTGGTCAGACTTCTTCTTGGTTAAACGGTGGGCCATAAAGCGACCGTAAACAACCAAAATTTATATATATGACACTTAATTTGTAAGTTTTTATGCAATGATTGCACTTGGAAATGTGAAGAAAAAATGTATTTATATTAATTATTATTAATTTGTAAACAAATCTGTCGGCATATTACTCCCAGTGTTAAAGATCGTATGCTCGATCTGTAATGAAAAACACAAGTCAGAAAAAATTGGAACCAGCGGGATTCGAACCTGTCATCTACTGCTTGCCGGGCAGCGACTTAACCACCAGGCTATTCTGGTTCACGGCCAAGTCACGACGAACTAGAATCAAATACCCAAGATCCTCTTCTTTCTGACTCATTAATATTCAAACGGTCCGCCGTAGACAATGGTTAGTAAACGAAGAAGCTTGACTGGGGAGGAATTTTTAATTTGTAAACAAATCTTTCGGCATATTACTCCCAGTGTTAAAGATCGTATGCTGGATCTGTAATGAAAAACACAAGTCAGAAAACCTGGGGAGGAATTTTTAATTTGTAAACAAATCTTTCGGCATATTACAATTTTGTTTACAAATTAAAAATTCCTCCCCAGTCAAGCTTCTTCGTTTACTAACCATTGTCTACGGCGGACCGTTTGAATATTAATGAGTCAGAAAGAAGAGGATCTTGGGTATTTGATTCTAGTTCGTCGTGACTTGACCGTGAACCAGAATAGCCTGGTGGTTAAGTCGCTGCCCGGCAAGCAGTAGATGACAGGTTCGAATCCCGCTGGTTCCAATTTTTTCTGACTTGTGTTTTTCATTACAGATCGAGCATACGATCTTTAACACTGGGAGTAATATGCCGAAAGATTTGTTTACAAATTAAAAATTCCTCCCTAGTCAAGCATCTTCGTTGATTAATTATTATGTTTTACATATATTCAAACATGTAATTACGCGAAGGTTTAAGATCTAAAGATCTAAATTAGAAAACTATAATCTTTAACCACTTTTAGCAAGCACTGCAATACAGTCTCTATATTATGAAGTAGATAAAAGTATTCAGGATGTAGGTGCAGGATGTAGTATTATTATGAGTAGGGTTAACGTACACACAGAGAAATATTTACTTAATATTTCATTATGTAAACTTCCTTTTGTAAAATTTTTACTTAATATATGTAAAATTGTCTTAAATGAATGTTTTTATGTAGTATTTTACTAAATATTTGTAATGAATTACATTTCGCATATAATGTGTCATGCAAAATGTAAAATTTTATGTAAATATTTACTTAGCACTATTTAAGTAAAATTCATTTTGCAAAAGAAATGCCTATTATGTAAAATGTGTTAAGTACAAGTATTTTTTAAAGGGAATTTTATCATGCAGATGTTATAAGTCATCATTAAGTGAAATGTTTTGTAAACTATTGTGTATAAAATACATTTTACGAATGTCAGTTGACATTAACATGATTTTGATACACAGTTATGTAAAACTGACTGAACAAATCTTGCAAAATAACGCTGTAAGATATTTCTTCATAAAGATTTTTGCAATATTGCCCTTTTCGTTAAGTTTATTTAACATGCACAATGTAATTTGTCGTCATTAAGTAAAAATGTTTTGCAAACGGTTTTGTAAAAAATGCATTTTCGTATTTTTCCCTCAATATTGGGGGAAACACTTATATGAATATTCATGAATTTTCAGTAGCGTATGGTTTGGGGTGGCCCGATTTTAATAACAGTTACCAAATGCATAAAAAATTATAATGGGTATATAAGAGATTGCACTAGACTGTACCAACTGGATAGGATAGGATAGGATAGGACAGGACAGGACTAGGATAGGTTTAGGATAGGATAGCTTAAAGTAGGATAGGTTAGGATTGATAAGTTAAGACCCAGAAAGACATAACAAGCAGGTTTATTTTTTTTTACCTGGGTTGGAGGAAAAAGGAAACAATTGGGCAACTGAATTTGCCCAACCACATAATACATATGTAGAATTTTTTGTTAGGTAAAATTTACACATGAATTTTAAGTACCTATATTTAACATGACATTTTACATAATTATCGTCGAATATTTTGTTAGCTAAAATTTACACAATTTCCTATTTAACAAACCAATTTACATATTAGAAACGTGGATGGAGTATCAAACCCGTCCGACGGGGTTATCACAAAATAACCGCACGACGTGGTTAAAATTTGACCATGTTATGGGTCGAAAAATATAACCACGCTACGTGGTCATTTTGGGTCGATGTGACCATAAATATATGGAGCATTTAAGGCAATATATGGAGCACTCAAGACAAACATTAACAAATGCGGCACAGAAAAAATTCTCTTTGCAACCACCGAAGTTATCACTCTGGCCGATTGCGATTGCGATTGCGAATGATATGAACGTGAAATATATTGGTCCATAATCATATAATACAGAAAAGACATTTTGCTGCATCATAATCGTTAGAAATCCGCGTAAAACAAATTGACTGCTAGAAAAACATTTTTGTTTATATGCATGCACTGAATATGACTATTCCTTACAAAATAATCCGGAACAGGAATAGTTATGAAGGATGATCAACTGGTAATAATACGCCGAGCTGATATGCTAGCCTTGTTTATATTGCTACCGCAACACCCGTTAATTGCCCTTGTCACTTGCAAATACAATTGTTAACAGGCCCTCTCTTTCAGTTTTTATTCTCTCAAAATGACTTTACCACTTTCAGAGCGGGAGACCTCCGCTCGGTGACAGTTGAAAATTTCTGAACCCATAATTTTTGCAGATTTCACAGGAATAATGGTTACTCACGTTACAGTTACCCACTTTTCATTTTGTCCATGAGATAGCAGCAGCTTTGGTTTCATTCTAACTTGCAAGGCTTAGGTTCTTCTTTGTATTTTTTTGATGAAAAATGATCAATGAATCTTTAAGAGTTATTTATTTTAAATCCTGGAAAAACTTTGCTTTTATATCTGGAGGTAAAATATCCAATCTAAAAATGCATAATTTGTGTTATAGGCAAAATATCACAAAACGTGTAAAAATAGATGAATTTTACAATTTTCTAACTTTTACTAATTGATGTTTCATGTAAACCACTAATGACAGGTGTTTCAGCAAGTTATGTAGCACAAAGTTAAGTCAAATACCAAATTTTAATTTTAAGGTCGATATCCACCAACCTGTGGAATTCCCCTTTTACGCTTTGTTCAAGTCCGCATGACTGCCGCGCATGTACTTCATATTCATATTCATTATGATAAATGTCGACGATACTCTGTCTGTATAATTATGCTTTAGCTTTATCCTTTTATCTCTCACTCTCTCTCTCTCTCTCTTCTCCTCCCTATATCTCTTCCCCTGAGTCCTCTCTTACGCTCTCTATTCTCTGTCTCTTCCTCTTTTTAATCTTTCCCTCTCTCATTATTACTTCTCCCATCTCGCTCTCTAGCTTTAATCTCATTTTTTTCCTATTATCATTCCTTCTATCGTTGTTTGCATTCTGTCCATATGGGCACCTTTCTCATTCTCTCTCTCCCTCTATCCTTCCCTCTAGCTCTGGAGCTATCCCTTCCCCCCCCCCCCCCCCATCATCTGCCTTTCTGTCCACCTCTCTCTCTCTCTCTTTCTCTCTTCTAACCCTCTCTTTCCATTTCAAATTAATGTTATCATTAATGACTTATCTTTATTCATATACACGGTTAGAAAGCCCGAACAGTTACAAGATTGGTTTCCGTTGACGCCGTGTGAAACAATGTGAATACATCATTAAACATTTCAAATCTGATAAAATAAAATCAATAAAATGACAATGATATATTTAAATATACTTATTCAAAACGAGGAAACATGAAAAGTAATAGCACTAATGTGAAAAATAATAACGATGGGATTACAGTATATAAAAATATATAACAATAAAAGGACAAAATGTGGCTGAATTCTGTAAAAACACAGCACATATACTGTTAAACATGATGTCACGAAGAGTTATGACTTATGAGTTATGAATAATAAAGGGCGCCAACTAGTGTTGGGGGACCGAACCTGAAAATGGACGCTTGTGTTTTGTGAATTTGTGAAGGACAATTTGTAATTATTTCCGATCCCGGTAAAACGCCTCAACATGTGTGCGGGTCGCGCGTTTCCGTTTTACACCGTTGCCTAGGCATTTTTTCGATTAATCGCTTCGAACGTGCTGGTTTCAAAGTCTAGGTTTCAGCTCGCTTCATGCGCTATGAGCTCGAGCTTGCTCTGCACGCGCGAAGTATGAAATCGAATGTACACACGTACTCCTACTCTGCATGTTTGCGGCGATCGGGTGTATGTGTACGTGTACTATAGGGTCTACTGCACTGGTCTACTGTCTCGGATTGTCTATATGGCGATAAAGAATAACATTAGAGTTAATTCATGTTGCATTGCAAGGTAAAAGAATTTTAAAATGTAGCTGAAAGGCAGCTAATTAAGCTGAAACAGTGTTACCAGAAAGCGAGGGAATTAAACAGAAGGGGTGGGGGGGTGGGGGACGAGGAATATACGTATAATAATTATAGCCCAGGATCATACATTTAAAAGAAAATTTAGGTGTTTTACTAATATCGAGAAGATAAGAATAATAAGAATAATAATAATTGATTTGAAGAAATATAGTTATATTTGCTACAACTATAACTATAACTATAACTGCGTATCTAGCTGTAACTCTTTGTGCGCCAATTAGAGAAGAGGAAGCCTCATCAGCATGAAAGAAAAAAAAAACAAAGAAGACGGCCCTTTCACGCTTCCTTCTGTTTTGCTTTTCCTTTCATCCCCCTTGTCTCTCTTATATATTTTTTTGCTTTTATCGTTCCTTATATATTTCTTTTAGCTCGTTTGCGCACAAGATGAAGTGTAGCTAAGTAACTGTACAGTTACTGTAATGCATATCTTTGCTGTCTGTGCAGATGCTGTACATGCTAGACCTCACTCGGGGCGCTGACGACTTAGACTCTTTCACCAGCGCACTTCTTGGATTTTTTCGCGAAAATGCCTAGGCAACGGTGTAAAACGGAAATGCGCGTGCGGGTCGGGCCGACGCCACATCTGGTGGAAAAAAAATGGTTCTTGTATAAAAAGTTTTATAACCAGGTTGATCATTGACATGTTTTAATGCAATGTACTTCTATTACGTCAATATGGAGATGGGATGTTCTATTTCTATGGTTATGTGAATCATTATGTATATGTCATTTTTATTATATGGCCCTCTATGAGTAATTCCAGCTTTACCCTATAGTTCCTACATATGGAAATCTATTTTCCTGTATATACCATATTGGCTTAGTTTACTGGATGACCAAATATTTGTGGCATTTCTACCCTTGTCATGTGAATAATGTATACTGGCGTGCTAGCATACGCCTACAGCTCAAAATTTAATGCATTTTAAGACCTCGATATGAGACTCAGAAGTGTCCTAGTTAGGATATAGTAGTTGCTGTATGTGCTCCATGTTTATATTTTGTATATTCTTGCGGTTGCTAGAAAAAAAAAAAAAAAAAAAAAAAAACGAAGAAAAAAAAAAAAAAAAAAGTTAAGCTTACAATGTGGGTTGATTTTTGCATACCCTGCGTACTCTTGTTGGCTCTATAAATTCATCATTGGATTGTTGTACACAAACATGTACTAAGACTGCCAAAATGGTTCATTGAGGGGGAAACCTTGGTTTTGGTTCTCACTCCACGATGTTTGTGTTACGTGTATATTGTAAAGCTCATGATTTTAATCGTAAGAGAGTCAGTTAAGGCTGATAGCTCGTAACATTCCTGTTTATTTGATTGCACATAATGGATTGGGTTCTTTTAGGGACACCATTAGTATGCCTAGGTTTCGAGATGAGCGCATTTTGGGTAATAATGCTTTGGTTACTGACACAGGAATGTTATGTAAGACAGTATTTTGATGTTGGGAGTGATACTGTCTTCAGTTTGTACAGTGTGAGGTCTATAAATGGTCCAGACATGTAGGATTGATTCTCAAATACCATGGTAGCCATGAAAGGTTCCTACTTCCTCTATTTGTAGAGTAAGGGACCGTCCCTCATTTTATACCGGTGTTGGGGAATTATACTATCTTATGCATTTGCCTGAATCTATTTTTGACATGTAATCAGAGTGGCTACTTTGTAGGAAATGTTCTAGAAGGCCATTTTTTTTTCTGTAGGTATTTTGCTCATTATGGATGGGAAGCCTGCTATATTGTATTGTGTATACAAATTACAAGGTACATGTACGTGTACCCAGTTGGTGTGTTACAGTTTCTAGTTTCTACGGTTTTTCAATGTTTTCATGTTCAGCAAGGTTTGCTATCCCACTGTTTTTTCAGGAACGGTCGAGTGTGCTTTAGGTTATTTTACTAATCTATTTCATTGTTTAATTCTTATTTTGATGGTTGTTTAGGTCGCATGATTGCATATTTTAATAGACAGGTAGTAAAATTTAGTTAGTTCGGGATCTGGGTCCTACACTGATGTGAACTTGTGTACCACATATATTACTGTATGTTTTTCGACTGTGGTCGAGCACAGACTTATATGTTGGTCTTCATGCTAGGTTTTCGGACATTATATATAACTTATAATCCATGTATGCTCAGTTCATACTTCAGTTTTAGGTTAATTCGTTTTGTAAACTGTCACTGCTTGGTGTTCTTTGTGGGCCTGATCACCCCACGGAGGTTATCCTTCTTGAGACAGATAGTTTGCTCCTGATAGTGTGATGGGTTCTGGTGCTGGCGCTGGCTTCCCATAGCTTCTTTGAGGGGTACCGCTACATCAATATTCACATTATGTGTTTTTTTTAACCCACACTGGTGTCGCATAACAGATAATTCATATTCCCTCACAGCGCAATATTTTGTACTCTGTTGCATACACAAGCCCATTGGTTGTGTTGTCGCTAGTGATAATCATTTCTAATCATGTTTTTTTTGTCTCTGTATGTATATTTTTCCACTCGGGGGACCTCGTTTTGGGGACCCGGGGGAGATGTCACGAAGAGTTATGACTTATGAGTTATGAATTTGTGAAGGACAATTTGTAATTATTTCCGATCCCGGTAAAACGCCTCAACATGTGTGCGGGTCGGGCCGACGCCACAATATACACACCATATATAAGTTAAAAGGTTAATAAATTAATTCCAATATACAAAATTTTAAGTAAATAAGTAAAGAAAATGTGTAGATAATGAGAAATAAAATGTTTAATAGCAACTACTGAATATGTTAAAAATGTTGCAAAATTAAAATTAACGTGGGTCAAAGCCCGACTCACACGAGGCGTCATTTCGATTGCGTCAGTATCTGCGCTAATCGAGCCTATAAAGGTAATTAACTCAATGGCGGAATGGCCATTTATTAAAAGACTGTCAGTGCAGTGATCATTTTGCAATCACTTTTAAACGTCACTGACGCGGTCTAAGTGACTAGTAGCAAATGACGTTTCGTATGAGCCGGACATTAGGGTGTACTGGATACTCTTTCTTTTTCTTTTTTCATTTTGCAATAATGTTAAAAAAGTTCAATCAAAATAGTTGCTAAAACTGTATAAAAAACTGTTTTTATTTCATGCAAAAATTACTTTTGGACAATGATTGATGCGGTTGGTATACAAAAGCATATATTGATATTATACCTAGTACCCCCACTCTGCTTCGTATGATTTCGATGGATTTAACGTGATGTTCAAAGTGCAATGTACTCAAAAGATCCTGAATCGAAAAAGTATAATTAAATTCAAATGTAATATTTCACTGTCATAATCATAACTAGAACGAAGCTAACTTTTAGTTTTTCATTACAGATCGAGCATACGATCTTTAACACTGGGAGTAATATGCCGAAAGATTTGTTTACAAATTAAAAATTCCTCCCCAGTCAAGCTTCTTCGCTTACAAGGTTTCAAACTGTTGGAATGCTGGGTAAGCTTCGTTTATTTTTGCAAAAAAGGAGTTGCTTATGTTGTATAATTGCCTCACCTCGCCACATCTGCAATATTGTAAGATTACATGTGCGAATGTAGGTATAACAAAATTGGAACCCTTTGATAAATTAAAAAAAAAAATACACGAATTCATCATTTAGAACTCATTCACATCCGTTATTTCTTCGTCTAAAAAACCTTGAATATTAATGATATACACACATTCCAAATAGCAGCTTTAATGTTTCGCACAATTCATATTATTCCAAGCAACATTTCCGAAATGTTCCTTATGATTCACTACCACAACACTCGCTCAAGTAATGAATTGCATTCTAAAGTTCAAACTCAGTCACTGCTTAATTCTGTCAGACACTGCGGTCCACGACTATGGAACAATCTTCCAGACGATGTAAAAAGTTCTACTACTATTAATTCATTTAAAGCAGCGTTGAAGAAATTATATATTGATTTGTATATATCATAAAGACTTCAATCCTATCAATTATGATATTTAATTACATATTGATTTGTATTCAGGATAACCCATAATCTATTGGTATACATTTACCGTTACCCCCCCCCCCCCCCCGCATGTTTGCCGGTGTTTGCTGTCCGGTTTGTTTTGCTTTCTTTCTATGATGTCTTCGCTTCGTTGTCTTATGTTATGTTTATATAGGCCGGAGCTACGCCTCACATCTTTTATTACAATTTTTTTTTTGTAGTTTCCTCTTTCTTCTTTAATCGCATAATCGCAAAAAAAAAAGAATAAGTTGAACTGAACTGAACTGAAAAGGTTACAGTACAATTGTACAGTAGAGTACAGTAGAGGTGTCGTGGTCTAGTGGATACGTCACCGGACTGTGGATCACATGGTTCGCGGTTCGAATCCCTCCGCGGCGCTTATGTCCTTTGGCAAGACATTCATCTACATTTGCCACTCTCCTTCCAGGTGAAGTATTAATGGGTACCCGGTAGGAAGAAATTCCTTGAATGCCTTAGCGCCTATCACGGCGGCTCGGCTAAAGCCGGGGTAATAATGTGATACTTTGTATTAAGCGCAGTAGAGTATATTTGTATAGTAGCTGCGCTATATAAATGGACATATTATTATTATTGGATCAATTTATTAGATATCATTTAGAGGGTAAACAAGAATTTAAGGCATTTTTATATTTAAACAAACCAACAACCCAAACGTTTCGATAGTTTGTTAAACCTGTGAAACATGTTTCCGAAAGAAAAACTAAAAATGTCTTTATTTAAAAAAAGAATATCTACGAATTTCATAAAATCCAACAAATTCCTTGACATATAACGGTGCAACTGGAATTTTTTTCTAGGGTTAATAACGATAGGCCGCATAGGCCTATATGCTGAGTTCTTTAATTAACAAATGCTTTACCGACATTCAATGATCCTGAAGCCCACAAACTATTTCAGTCAGTGATCACCACGGAATGATAATTGGTGCCATGTGAAATTGAAGACCTCACTGTGCATGTCGGTTACCGCTTCATGAAAATTTCCCTTTAAAACTGAGAATGGCCGTGATTATCTTTTAGGCATACCGTACACATCGCAAATTTATTTATTTGATTTCGGGGAGAGGGTTGTTTATAGTGGGATGGATTCAGGGGGCATGGGGCGGGGGGCTCCCAATCGAATGACAAAAAAGAAGAACAAAATAAACAAAAAGAGAGAAAAATAGAGAAATAGAAAGGGAAAATGGAAAAGGACGAGAAATGAAGACTAATGGACCCTTATGATCTCATAAAGTCGCATTGAATTTTCTGAGTAAGACCGGTGCCGCCCCCCCCCCCCCAATGAAGCCGGTGCCCCCACAATGGCTGGGTGTTGTCATTCAAAATATGTTTTCATGTTCGTAAAACTTCTCTTGGAACTTATATAAAATGAAATTCATTTTTAAAGTCAAGCAAAGTCCATACTTATCCAAAGAGGAAAATAAATCAGACCAATTTCACATCAATGGAAAGCTTATAAGCCACATACTACAACAATGCCAATTGCTTGTGATTTCGGTGTCTGCCAGGAGAGTAATCTCTCTCAAAACACTCGAACTCGAGATCTTCGAAAAAGGGCAGCTATCCACGTCCAAACAGGCTTGGGTTTGATGACGTCATGTAGAGCTGCGCTGGTGACGTGTGCATATAACTGTGATTCCCTGCGTTTGCACATAGGAAAATGTGTGATGCTCAAATTGTTTCGTTTTTCTCAAAGTCAGGAATTCGTATTTGAACGACTTTCAAATGAAAAAAAAAATAACATCAGTATTGTTTTTAAAGTATTTCAATGCATATTTGATCCGACCTGCTTGCATGGCTTGTAAATGTGAGTGAAACAGCGTCTTTGCAGCTGCACTGTATTGAAGTGAAGTTACGAAGTGGGATTACAGCTTGCTTAACAGTTATTACTAATTTAAATCCTTGTAAATCTAAGATTTACATGTAGATTAGAATGTTGCCTGTTTTGTAGGGTATTCTATAGTAAAGCTGAATTCGGTTTTCAGCGTTCGCAGGTTCAGCAGAATCACATACATTTTATCCGGGCTCATGGCGGGGCAACCACACGCCGCCTCTCACCCGAATTATCGTCACTATAACACTAGTATCACTATATAGAAAACTCCGTCTGTTAGGAGGTGTTTTAAAACATTTTCTGACATTCGAGCCTCTCCAAGACAGAAATATCCGTCTGTTAGGAGCAGTTTTGTCACAATTTCTGACTTTCGAGGCTCTCCTCCTAGGACAGGGATTCCAAGAAGCCACACATAGTCTAAGTGGAGCATATCCCCGAACGAAATACAAGTACAATCATGTAGACTGATTTTTCGGTCTATATTATCACTTGCCTCACCGCTGGTGTGTTCCTCATGCACCCCTTTGCTGTCACCCCCTTCATAATAAAATTATATGGTGAAATCATCTTGAATATTTGACGCTGTAATTTTTTTTTACCCTCGATAAGAAACTTTTCAGACAGGAGTTCATATTGCTCTGCAAGATTTTCTCTTCATAAACTCACTCTGAATCCGACACTGGCACGGATAAAGGTAATATGCGCCATTCCCCATTCAAGCTTGGGAACGCTTCAGCCATGTCGGCAGAGTGAGGACCTGGGTGTTGCATTGGTGATGTGGTCATGTCATCCGAATTACCCTGGCTCTCTGAGACAGTGACGTGTATAGGTAGGATATTTGACTCATTTTCAGAAAAGGTATCTGGTACAGGGTCTCCCATCTCAACAATGAAATTAGGTGGCTCTTGTCCACCCGTTATTGTCAATGCACTCTTCCGAAACGGTTCTCTAGGGCGCTTACATATCTTTACATGAGAAAGATATGTCATATATGTGTATATGACAAGAAAGAAAACAATTGCAATTCCTAGAACCAAAATAAAAGTAAGTGAGATAGGATCTTCAGCAACCTGTGACAGAAGCACCATAGTACTAGTCTCTGGCACATCCTCTACACCAGTAGTAGTCATAGTAGTGTTAGACGGACTAACGACAGGGGAAGACTGGTATTTGGGTGGTCCAGGCACGGTCTCAGTGCGATCTACTTGGCGTGGAGGGAGACCAATGTTGGGGTCCTTGAAGAGAGTAGTTTCTCTGTGGATAGGAGATAAAGATTGATTTTAAGAATAGTTTCGTTCTTGTTGAATTCATCTTTATTTGCCATGTGGTAAAATACATCAAAATTCACATTCATTATACACAGAACATAATAGGCATAATAAAGACGGGAATACATATTGTGAAATAATAATGACAAACCTATTAAACATGATAAATTTGCGGCCCAGGTCCTTGACATGAAACGTAAAAATACGTAATGCCAATTTTTTTTTTTTTTTTAAATCGGACAATATATTTGAATCGAATAACGGCAAATAATACAATAACTTAAAAGACGCAGTAGACAAACAGAAGAGGGAGACAAGCATCACAGGTAATGCGAACAATAATTATGTCAAATTATAGGCACATTACTGTTAAGTTGGGTTTTACTGAATCACTAAAAGGAAATACTTCATCGAATATATTAATTTCTGCAACTGCACAATATACTGATTGAAAATTTATGTGTGTGTGTGTGTGTGTGTATATGTGAGAGAGACGGGGTGGGTGTGAGTGCATGTGTATGAATAGTGAATGGGTATGTGTGGGGGTGCGTGCGTGTGGGTGGGTGCGTATAAAAAATACCAGCCTTTCCTTATTTATTTTTCTCTCTTTTCAGAGACTGGAATTGATGTAAGAGGTCAATATAGTTTGGATCGCATTCCCGGCATTTGTCGAAAATGTAAACTATGTACTGTTACTCAGTCATGTGTTTTAAGGACTTTCTAATCCCAAACAATACGAGGAGTCAAATAATTGTGCATTATTCTTCAGACCTTCGAATTAGATTCATTCAACAAATTGGCTTGTTTATGTATTATCATGCTTGGTAATGACTAATGATCGATGATTGGTATGTTCAATTGTTTGGCTATAGTAAAGAGAATTTTAGGGCAGAAATAAGGTTCAAAAGGCGAATCATTATGACACTGAATCTATTGGATTTTATTGGATATATTGGATGTTATTGGATAATCAAACACCCGGGAAGTCTGTTTCAATGAAGGATTTGAGTCAGGCTTTCAGTTCAGAAATTCTTTTGTGGAATTAGTAAATTCTTTTAATCACATATATACACTTATAAAAAACCGAGTAATACGATGCATCATTAGCTCTTGTGTATTAGATGGATAAGGACAAATTCTTTTTTAGCACATTCCTTGAGTCTTTTAGGAAGGGAAAGTGCATGTATTGTTATTCATTCGGGTGTTGAGGTCTTTCTGTGACATCGACCCCCATCTTTTCTATTGGGACATGGTTGGTTTCAGAAATATCCATTCCTGTTTGGGGAATGTAGTTTGAGTTATTCAACTTCTTATTCTTACAAATACCAAAGCAATACGAGGCATTAAAGAGCACTGGTACCTTTGAAATTGGTGTGTTTTTTCAGAGCTTTGAATGGAGAGGGAAGGTGTTATTCAGGTCACTTTTCTACAGTATGCTTGTTTAGTCATCATTAGGGGTATATGTATTATGCTCTGTCGTTTTTAAAAGGGATTTAAAAAAAAAAATTTGAGAGCATACAAAACACCATCAATCCTGCTAAATGTCAAGTTTGGTATTTGCCTTAGTATGACCTTGTATTTATTTGTATGTATTATTTGAAGACAATTCAAACGTTCGGGTGTGATAATTTTTTTTTTTATAGTTTTTACTATTATCACTCCATTATTATAATCATTTCATTCTATAGTATTATGAGGGTCATATTATCAATTGATTGTACCCCCTGACTAAAGTTAAAGAAAGCATGATTTCCCCCTCCTTCATTTTCTTTCAAGTGAGGCGAGCAAATTTTTTTCTCGTAGTGGTTTTGTTTTGTTTTCTTTTGGCTCTCTTTCTCGCTATCCATTCTTGTCGAGAGGAGGGAGTGGGGTATTTATAAGGTTTATTTTTCCTTTTCTTCGTTAGATTATGTGGATAATTTTTTTTTTTTTTTTGTTATCGTATAGTTGTTGGTTGGAAGCTCGTTAGTAATTTGACATGACAGTTTGGCTTGTCAAGGTTAGCTTTGACGTTAATGTAAGTGTGGTTATGTGGGTGTGGGGTGATTGTGTTGGTGTGGGGTGGTGTGATTTTGTAGATGCACTTTACTGTTTTGACTTTTGGGGTTTGGGTTCACATTCACATTTATCACATATCTTCCACTTTGTATATTTTCGCAGGACTGAAAATGATGCCGTACAATCTGTGTATATAAATATCTCATTAATGCTAGTTATTTCGGAATGTGGCATGTTTTTGCATGGCTAAGTCCCCTTTTAGTATGCTTTCTTTGAGTGTAAGAGGACTGAGGGATAATATCAAGAGGAAGGATATTTTTGATTGGTGTAAAAGTAAAGGTAGTGACATTACTTTACTTCAAGAGACTTATAGTACAATTGAGGTAGAAGAAAAGTGGGAATCAGAGTGGAATGGCCCTGTATTTTTTAGTCACGGTTCTAACCACAGCAAAGGTGTTTTAATTCTTATATCTCCAAATTTAAATTTGAAGATTGAAAATGTTGTAAGAGATAAGAATGGGCGTTATATTGTAATTAAATTGGAAGTTCAAGAGACTAAGGTAGTGTTGTGCAATTGTTATTTTCCCACGAGAGATAAAGAAAAAATGCAACTTGAGTTTTTAGAAGAATTGGATAAATGCATTTCGGAATTGCATAGTAACGGATACATTTATCTGTTAGGTGGCGATTTTAATACAATAATGGATGGAGATTTGGATTATGCAGGATCTAGGGAAGTTTTAAAAACCAAGTTCAATGACAATTTTACTGATTTTCTTGATAGATTTAGTCTTGTAGATATATGGAGAAAACGAAATCCACATAGAAAACAATTTACATTCAGACAAAAGTGGCCAGTCATACAAAGTCGTTTAGACTATTGGTTTGGTTCGTCCATTTTACAAAATTTTGTTCAAACCTGTGAAATTTTGACGTCAATTGCACCGGATCACTCAGCTATACTTTTGCGACTTCGAAATTTTTCGGAAACTCCTGGCAAATTTGGTAAATCCTACTGGAAATTCAATAATAGTTTGTGTGCAGACCAGGAATTTATAAATAGTTTCAAAGAAAAAATAATTGAATTTAAAAAAGAATGTGAGTGTCAAATATCTGATAAACTAGTAAGATGGTATTTTCTGAAAATGAAAATGAGGGAACATATTGTCAATTTCTCAAAGAAAAAAGCAAAGATCAGAAAAATTGAAATTAATGAATTAGAAGAAGAAATAAAGCATTTGGAAAATCAGCTTTTGACAGTATCGTCTAGAGATATAGTCACAGAAATAGATGAAAAGAAATCTAAGTTAAGTAAACTCTTTGAATTTTCCCGACAAGGTTTAAAATCCGCTCAAGAGCTGTATATTTTGAAGAAGGGGAGAAGAAAACAAAATACTTTGAACAGTTATTGAAGTCCAATAAAAGAAAAATCGTGATAAAAGAATTATATAACCAAGATGAAGAGTTAACAGAGAACCGTAAAGAAATATTACATATTATGAAATCATTTTATGAAAAGTTATACTCAAACGATGAATTGATTGGTGATAGGAAGAGTAAAATTTTTGATAATATCCCCAAATTAAGTCAAGAAAACAAGGAGAGTTGTGAAGGAAAAGTAACTGAAAATGAATGTCCCAATGTATTAAAAGAAATGAAATATAATAAATCTCCAGGAAATGACGGTTTTACAGTTGAATTTCATTATACTTTTTGGTCATTTCTGGGAGAAACTTTGGTCGAAACATTGAACGAAGCTTATGATAGGGGAAACTTGTCAACATCACAAAAGCAAGGTGTAATTACACTATTGGAAAAAGAAGGAAAAAATAAAAGGTATGTTAAAAATTATAGACCCATTACACTTTTGAATGTAGATTATAAGATATTATCTAAGGTATTAGCAAAACGATTAAAAGAAGTGTTAAATGAAATCGTTCACTACGACCAAGTTGGTTATATCAAAGAAAGGAATATAGGAGAAGTGGTAAGATTAATTGATGACATGTTGTTTAATTCACGGTATCAAAATATGGGCTTTTTGGTTACAGTTGACTTTGAAAAAGCATTTCATTCAGTTTCTCACGATTTCTTATTTAGTGTCTTAGAATCATTTGGTTTTGGTAAAATGTTTCGTTCATGGGTGAAGGTGCTTTACACAGATATTTCTAGTTGCATAATGAATGGAGGCTATTCTACAGGTTATTAGTTTAAAATAGGAGTAAGGCAGGGAGATCCTATGTCGCCATATCTATTTGTATTAGCTATTAAAGTTTTAGCTTTGGAAATGAGGGATAATACCATGAAGGGATTTACTTTTGGGAACAATGAAGTAAAACAAATATTGTACGCTGATGACATTTCACTTTTTGTAAAAGATAGTAATTCAATAAATAGGCTCCAAAATGTTCTAGAAGAATTTAGGAAAGTTAGTGGTTTAAAAATTAATAAAGGAAAAACTAATTTTTTTGGGATGGGTAAAGATAGTCAAAGTTCTCACGTTCACTTGTTTGGAAACCTAGTTCAAGAGGTTAAAATATTGGGTATATATTTTTCTCTAGACGCGAATAAAAAAGATGATCATAATTACAAGGAAATACTTAGTAAAATAGAAAGACGTTTAGGGTGGTGGAAAGAGAGGGATTTAACCCTCACGGGCAATATACATTAGTTAAAAACGTATGCATTGTCGAGATTAAACTATGTTTCGTCCCTAATAGTAGTTCCACAGTGGGTGTTTGATGAGATTGAAAGAATTACTTTTGAATTTTTATGGACGGGAAAAGATCGTATAAAGAGGAACGTGATGTATCAGGACTATGTCAACGGGGGACTAAGAATGATGAATTTCAGACTTCTTATTAAGACACAACATAATGTGGTTGAAACGTTTATTATATGGTGAAAAAAGTGCTGGTTGGAAATTATACTTTGATTATTGTGTTAGAGCAAGAGGGGGGAGATTTTTGTTTTTATGCAATTATGACATATCAAAATTATTACTGAAAATACCTCCATTTTATGTAGAAATGCTGAGGGTCTGGCAGGATATGAGTAAATTCAAATACTCCGAAAATGAAATGAATCCTCTGATATTTAATAATAGTAATATATGTATTCATGGTAAAATGCTATTTGACAAAGATTTATTTGATAAAGGTATATTCCATATAGACCACATTTTTGATAATGGTCATATGAAACCTCTAGCACATTTTACAAATCTGGGATTGAATTCATCTCAATTACTTCAAATAATAGAAATCGCACATGTCATACCCTCCAGTTGGAAGAGTGCAACCCCGGCGGTTAAATTCCAACAAGTGGATTTCTCGAATTTTTATATAAACCTAAATATTTTTGGTCAAACTACAATGTTTCATGCTGCAAAATCGAAAAGAATCTATGAATGTTTTGTCAGGGATTTACAGAGTTCATTTAATTTACAAGTAAAATATGATAGTAATAATGTTGATTTAACAGATAAAGAACTAAGAGATTTATTTCTAGCAGCCAAAACTACAACACTTATTAGAAAACAGAGGGAATTTCAATTCATGTTATTACACGGAGTCATTTACACAAAACTTCATTTGATGAAGTTTGGTTTCGTTGATAATGATTCTTGTTCTTTATGCAAGAAAGACAAAGAAACATACTTACACTTATTTTTAAATTGTGAGAGGGTGAGGGAACTATGGGAATCTATCATTAAACATTTTGGTTTAGTTGAAATTAAGGATATGAGATGGCAAGATATATTTTTAGGTCTTTCAGGTAACTCGAATAGAATAAAAAGTGTGAATACTATCATGATCTGGGTAAAACAGATAATTTTTAAATCAAGGGCAGGACACCTACCTTCAAAAGCAAAAATGCAGAAAAAATTATAGATTTTATAGAGGAAGAAAAGCAGTTAGCCATCAAAACAGGCAAGATTGCCTTACATCTGGGTAAATGGGAGGGACTTAAGGTAAATGTGACTGTGAACGGTTAACCTTAATGCTAAATGTATGTGTGGGATTGTGTGTGTAGGGGTGTGTGTGTGCGTATGGTTGCGTTTGTTTAGCATTATGTCCGAGGACATTTTCGGACAGAGAACAAAAAAAAATCATGACAACAATGGTCCTCGGAAGCCGGACAATAGTCCTCGAACGTCGAACAATGAATTTATGCCTTATTCCGTCGACTGTCCGAGGACGAGTAACAATAGAGGAACAATAGTTGTCCTCGGAAGTAAAGCCATGTAAACGTGTGTGCGTGTGTGTGTGTTGTGTGTGTGTGTGTGTGTGTGTATGCTGTGATATGGGTTAAGTAGGGGGACGAAGGGGGGGGGGGGAGGGGGATGGAAGTGGAATAAGGAGTCTATTGTAAGAATGTATTATGTTATAAAGTTTGATATTCATTGTTTGAGGTAAGGAGGGGGCTTTTTGGGGTCTTTTCTTTTAATGATTACATTTCATTCAATGATATTTTTGTTGTATATGCCTTGTTTCAATGATTTTATTGATTGTAATTTGTTCTATTCATTCAAGACGAATGTTCCGTTATATATAGAAATGAATAAAAACTACTGAAAAACAAAAAAAAAATATATAAAGCCGATATAATTTTACGGAAGAATATGGATATAAGTGTATACTGAGTGTCACAAAAGAAAATTATCACTTTAATATATTCAGGACACTAATTGAAATTCTGTCCATAAACCATAAAAGTATTTATACACATATTACCTTAATTCATTAGTGCTCAGCATTACAAAAAATAGAAAGTGACCTCAGTCACAAAGAATTTTATTCATCCTGTTTTACGGCAATTATGTTATGGGCTGAAACAGGGAAATGAAAGTTGAGATCACGGTTTAATTTACTTCCTCTTGCTTCCTCATTATTTTTAATAAATCTTAGGTAAGAAACACTGTTTTCATCTATGCCACTGTTTATCTATCCAATTCGTCATTTTATAAATTCGCTTTTTACATCTCTTTTTGTTCCAAAACAAGTTTCTAAATGGTAAAAGGAACCATATAAAGAAAATGCCATACAAATTACAGTATAAATAATTCAGCTTTAGAAATTAGTATAGAAAAGAAGAATACAAAAACCTTGAAGATTGAAGAAAATTTGAAAAATTGAAGATGTGAAAACAAATTATCAACACTTTTCATAGCAAATAATAACAAGGGCATTCTCAAGGTCACTAATTAAAAAAGGAGAAAAAATAGTTACGCATACATGTGAAAAATATATAACTATTGCTGTTGTCATTATTATTGTTATCATCATAATCATCATTAATATTAGTATTGTTCTTATTATTAACAATTATATCTTATTCACCCAGGTTATAGCCTCATCAGTATCAATTCTATTTTCCCTCAGGGCCCTGCAATCATGTGATTATTCCGGCGTTAGCCTGGCTACCACGACAAATCGCTCAACCATTTCATCCCATCGTAAATCCATTTACTTCAGATTTGTGCAGAGCGGCAAAATTTAATGTAGATTAATTACTATTATTTTGTTATTATTATTACTTCATTCGGCAAAGACAAAATCAAGAAATCAGTGAATACAAAAACAACAATGTTAGAAGAGAGTCGCATGGATGCCGGGAAAAGAAAAAAGATTAACTTAATAACTACATGTATAACCCGAAGGCCTTTTTTCCAATCCATGTGACAATGTTTCCAAATAGGACCTTCGTACTGGATGTTTAATCCTGTACCGAGTGCTACATATTAAGGTCCACTAGACCACGACACCTCCACCAAAAAAAAAACACTTATAGAAACGAGAAAATAGCCTCTAGGAGCATCTGGTTTATACATAATAAAAACAAACACTACATTACAATCCATAAAACGCACCACAAATATTACATTTATGCACATTAGGATGTTATAGTTATGTAGAGCTGCTATGCTATTTATAAATAGTTCATATCACCGATAAGAGGCAGGAGATACAACTCAACAAGCTACTGCCCGGAAGTGGTGTATCAAATAAAATGTGAATTGAAAAGTACTTTAAGATCACTTTCGCCATGATCAGGAGTATCATTTTGTCTGTATTATTCTTAATAAGTGAATTCATTTTGGAAACATTCCATAAAGCGTAGTTGATATGAAGGAAACAGAGGAAGCAAAAGTAATTTTCGATCATGATCACATATCATCCCATTGCTTCCTGGAACGTGTGAACAATATTTCATTGTGACTTTCACCGTTCCCAGATATGCTTTGACTGAGTGCATCATTTCTGTATTTCCATAAAAGGCACAGGGATGCCTCGAAACTGAAAGATAATTATCATTGATGATTGTATTGATAAGGAGATAAGGTCTGCGACCCAGGAAGAACCGTATTGCTCACTCTTGGTCCTGATTTTGTACATATTCTTGAATCAGGAAACACATACCCATTCTGGAATGGATATTATTCAATAAACTATCTATTACATCTGATATGTCAATCTATATATTTTTTTACAAAAAGGCATCCTCCGTGAACTTCATCATCTCAGTTAACTGCAATAAACGGTGAGAAGAAAAAGTGACATGTAAACATTTACAACAACCTACCAGCAACATCACGAAACAACCGGAGATCACTCTCTCATTACACCATACGCCAAACAAAAAAACAACAACCACAAAACAACAACACTTCAGATAATTATTCAATAAAAGGAAAACATATCAAGTCTCAAATTAGAAAGCTAGTAAAGAACAAAATAGAAAAAAAAAATTATTGGGCATAATTATCTACATACCTATATTATTGATAAAAATTGAGGTCCTCATCAAAAGTGTTTCCTTCCCCGTGAGATGTCGTGATTCTGCAGGAGGAGGAGGAGCAGGGGAAGTAGAGTGGTGTTGGTTTGTAGCTTCATGGTGATGGATCTCTTCACTCAATGTCATCTTGGCACCCCGGGATCACATTATGCAGGTTCAGGGAGTACACACTCACCGATTGCTGAACACGTGGGCTAATGACGTGAAACGATGCACAACTGCCCCTCGTGAACTTTTACAGGCCATGAAAGGATTGATGGCGCTATTCTTTATCAATTACAGTGTAGATTAACTCGAAGAAAGTAATATGTAGATAAAACACATTTTCACACGCGTCCAAACCTTTGATTCATCATGGGTATCCATGGGTTCATAAATCAATAGTTACAGCCAAAATGTGCACTTTGCAAACTATAAAATTGAGGAGTATGGATTTCGTTAATTCCCAGGCCATTCCTTGAAATGATATTCGTAAAATGTGTTCGAAAATTTTCATTAGAAAAAACACATTTTTGACAAATTAAACCCCTGATATCTTTGTGTATCAGTGATTATGGTAATTCATTAAGATCACAACATTGCCATCGTAAATCACAACTGCCATTCCATAACTTATAATATATTCAAGCAACGGCATCATGAATTATTTGTGGCATTGGAAAGGAAATTGTGTGGAATCACTAGTACATTTCTCAATTATAATGTCGTTATGTAAATTAATTACTAATACAGTATAGATTTTATACTCTTAAAAATAAAAATTGTAAAATAAAAATTATATTATGCGTACTTTTAAGTGCAGTTATTATCCATTGTTTCGTATCATCACTCATTAGGCCGGAGACGAGTTACATTTGTCTCCGCTGGTAGCGGGGTAGAGCATATTTTAGATTTATATTTTTAGTAAATTGCAAACATCAGCTGTTATTTGAATAATTTCTAACATAATCACGTGATTAGTGCTGTCGTCGATTACAATTTTTTTTTTGTCGACATATATCGGGTCAATTATTTTAATAGCCGACTGTCTACAACTGTCGACAAAAAGAAAATGGTCGGTAAACGTCATCACTCAAGTCAACATATACCCACCAACTTGAAATAATGGGGCATACGCCCCTTCTGCCCAATTCTGGTGCCTATTGATCAATATAGTTTCCCATCAAGCTTTACTCCCCGATCTAATATGATAACAGACTACCATGCTTTGTAAATATCGTAGAGGTCATTTGAAATATGAAATTAAAAAACTTACATAATTTGCTGTAAAGTATTATATTTTTTTGCATAATTTCTTCTCGAAAATCATCTGCAATAGTATTCCTATAAATAGATTAGGAATTTACATCCCTAAAGCCTTAGTCACAACTGCCCGTACGTTTTTTCAGGACGCACGGTTTCTGCGTTTTTTCGGGGTTGGAAAAAACGTAGAGGTCCGTGGCAGTTCGCACAGGGAGTATAAGTAGTAGTGTGGTTGCGCGGGCTTCATACGCAAGGAGCACGTATGTCTTGCAGTTAACGTGCGGCACGCAAGGCGTCAGTACGCCTCAGTCGGAAATTTAATCGTGAGTGTAACGTGCAAATGCCGTGCGATTTGTATGTGCTCCGTGCAGATGACGCAAGGTTCACGTCCGTTAATCGCACGTGCACCGTACGTGTTGCAAGAACGTACGGCCTGTTGCGCCACATTCACGCCTGTAGTAGGGTGAAAGCAAGATGAACGTACTAAAACCGTACGGCGACAGTACGGTCGGCGGTGGATTTCCACCCTCTTAGCCCCACGTGTTCTCTTCTGACCCCTGCCTCTTGCTCCAGGCATTGTGTTCAAGAGTCAGTCCTGAATTTAGAAGAAACGTTGGACCTCCTGAAGACACTGAAAATTCAGAGCGAAAGTGTGAGAACTCTATTGCATGCATGGTTTTTATACCGGCCCTAAATTGGCCGTACGTTGCACGCACGTGTTTGCATGCGCCGTGGGTGGGACCATAGACGGGTGGGACACACGAAGCACGCAAGTCACATGCACGTTTTCAGCTATGATTGGATACCCGCGTAACACGCACGTGGCCCGCAAGGAGCGCATGCGCACTTGCGTGACCATCACATGCGTGCCTCGTGAGTGCTGCCTGCGGTATTCGCGCGGTTTTTACCCCCAGCAAACGTGCGACCCACCCACGCTATTCGCACTACCCTCTTGCGGAGACAGTGAGTGTTCATTACGTCCTGTCCACGGGCTGCCTGTCGTAGCGAGAACGCAAAAAATAATGTGCATACACATTTCCGGCCTACGGCTTTAGCGTGCTGTCTGCGAACTCGAAATTCCGTACGAACAACCTGCGTCCCCCTTGCGTTTTCCCAAATTTCTGCCCGTAAACCACCCGTAAACCACCCGTACAAGCCCGTACGGGCAGTTGTGACTAAGGCTTAATGTAGTAAAAATAATATTCAGACATAATAATTCAAAATCATAAACACCGCCAAATCCAATTTAAAAAAAATTGCCTGAAAATAACTTTACACCCAATTTAAAATTTGGAAACAACGTTCATGGTTTTACTTATAACATTACCTTTCCAAAAATATGTTTCCCAAAATCATCACAAAATTGCATTCAAAGTACCATTTGACAACTGACTAGATGAGATGGTCGGAAAATTTCATAAATTTCATATCTTGAGTGACTTCAGACACTGCAATTTTCTTAAACTTTCTGTGAAATACTGGTAGACACAAATGTCATCTGTTTTGGAAATTATGTTTATTTTATGATCAGGAAGGGTGGGTGTTTCATAAAGCTGTTCGGAAGTTATGCATGACTTTACGAATGACTTAAATAGGACTAGCCAAATGGGATGCTCAATCATTTTTAACTGCATCAATTAAAGTTGAACTGTGCAGATAGATTAACATTCTTATTATAACAAACATATTTAATGCATATTTTCTACCATGATTTAATTGTGGTTATTAGAAATACAGTCACACTTTGTTCAAACATCAGGAAAAACTTTGGGCATCCTATCTGGCACTTCATATTCAAGTCGTTCGTAAAGTCATGCGTAATTTTACAAACAGCTTTATAAAACACCCCCCCCCCCCCGGATTGGATCACCATAATGCGTGTGGGCATCCATCGATTTGTCTCTTGCAAGTATTTAAAAATCTTTTGCATATAATTACAAACGTGGAATATATCTAATACATGAACTCGATCAAGTCATGGAGGAGTTTATGTCACCATGTAGAGTCAAGGATATTGAAATACCAGGAATTTTCAGATTGTCGATGAACTGCAAGAGATTAAGTTAGGATTTTTCTTCCACTTTGGTTATTTCATTGATAAATCCACGATGCACACAGTGTGATCACTCTTTCTCTCTCTCTCTCTCTCTCTATCTCGCTCTCTCTCCATGTATATACATGTATCTTTTAAACTCCTATCTTTTCTCTTTTTTCTATTTTAATTTCTCCCTTTCTCCACCGCCTCCTGTGTATATCGGAATTAAAATGGCAATAATACAACTAAATAGGAAATCTGTAGAGACCAAAGAAGCGCATATGAGTAAATATCAATCTGGGCAATATATCTGGGAAGAAATATTTAGATCATAGATAAATACATAACTAAAAGACAAGCAGAACATATCAAAATATAACAATATTTGGCTATTTGAGTTTTAAGTGGCATATATTATAGCGATACAAACCTAGGAAATAGAACAGAAAAGTGGTTTATCTAACTCTCTCCCATAGCGTCACGCGTGACGCCTATTAGTACAAACATTTCGTGAAAAAGAAATGATATGAACCGCCCACTAACTGCAACGCAAAATGTTTCAACTGTTATAGTATCATAGAAATGCTCTGAATAACAAGTAAAACGTTCTAAGAAGTCGAAGTGGTGGAAAGTGTTGAAATATACTCCAGATCAGTGATAGTTATTTTTTTTAATTTTCCATATGCACCAAAAGAACCAACTTTACACATATTTAAGCTAGACGTACTCTGAAGCACATTCTCTGTTGTGTGCTTGCCCAACAAAGTAACGTGTGCGTATTGTATCCAACTTACACCAAACTTTGTTGATATTTATATTGATGGCTTAAATTTACATTTCAAAATATGTCACGATATATCACATAGGCAGATAGCAGAGAGAGAGAGAGAGAGAGAGGGGGGGGGGGGGGGTAAAGAAAGAAATAGAATGTGTGTGTGTGTGTGTGTGTGTGTGTGTGTGTGTGAATCTATAGACCATTACACACAACTGCTTATTGGAAAAGCTGAAGCAATGTCCAGTACCACAATAAAAAGTAAGAATATGAGGTTGCTTACGTAATAATTAGATTGTAGGGTTATACAATTGTCACAAAATGGTTCCTGTTTTTGCTACCAGTCACCCTTTTTAGGTGCCCTTTTTGGCTGGTGCCCCACACTTTGAAAGGCGCTCCGCCGCCCCTGCTATTCATGCTATGCAGAAGAATCTGGGACGTGGAATCCCCCCCCCCCCCCCGCTTTTTCGATCAAAAAATATTTACGCCTCTGCGTGGACCCCATGCAATTGGGCATTTTCTAACTTTCAGCACCCCCATTCCATACTTCTTCATCAGCGCCTGCACACCAGAACAGAGGGCCAGATTTGTTGTTTTATGGGGTCGATGAATGATATTATGTAAACATGACCTCATATTCACAAAAATACAATATTTTTAACGATGGTGAGCATGTTTTGGTGGAGATGTATATAGGCCAAGAGCCTGTCCCGAAATAGTCACCCCTACAAACTCACAAAAAGCTTATCTGCCCGAACGAAGCCGCCTGGTTTGGCCCCAGCGCCCCCAAAAGGCCCCCAAGTCGAGTCGATTTCAACCCATCTAACATATGCGCCAAACTTTGTCAGAAGGAAGTCGTAGGACCATCCATTCAAAAAACATAACAACTGAGACAAATTTCTATCGGGATGGGTTGTCAGTCTGCCCCTAATATTGGGGCAAATTTTTCCCCTTAAGGCCCCTGGACCATTTATTTTTTGGAAGGAAGAGGTATGGTGTAAAATATAAAAACTGACAAAAGTTTCCATCGGGAAAGGGGTGTTTCACGCTCCCTGAAAAAAACACCAAAGTGCCCCTAAAACCAAGCTTTGCTGCCAAAAATTCTCTGGGTGTAGAGAAACAAACATTTTTTAGCATTACCACTTTAATAACTCCAAAGTGTATCATTCAATTCCGGTCAAAGTTACATAGTACAATCTTGAGAATTGTAACTTTCTTGGGCGTGCAATTCGGTGTCAAAATCATTTCAATAATAAGTTATTAAATTGTGAAAATTGTATTGCTTTCTCAAAAGTAGTCAAATGATATTCTCAGGATTTTGTAAACACACCCATTGTCCATCTATACCTGTTTTACAAGACATAATTTATAGGAGCTTGGTAAGTATCTGGGCTATGTGGCTGCCATGCTGAAATCTACCATCCATGTGTAAAATGGGGTGACTATATCGGGACAGGCTCCCAGACTATTAATAGTTTTTTTCACGTATCATGTATCACAGTCTATTGCATATGCGTGGGAGAATATTGAAATGTTTCCGCTTTATATTTCGTTTTGGAATCACAATGAACGAGGAAATCGTAGTATTTTATTCACGGAGTACTGCATTTGAAGTCACTGATCAAAATGTAGGCGATGTTATTGTCACGGTTCACAATGATGTGACCCAGAGTATGATGAGCTTACCAGCGACCGTTGTAGCTTGTTATGGTTGAATCAAAGAAGACTTTTCTAATATGAAAATGCATTTCAAGAGAAACTATGAAAAAAATTATCAACAACTAGTGTATCCACTTCGTATTTCGGCTATTGAAATATAATGCCTTTATATAACAAAATATATGACCCGACAGATTCAGAATTTCCTGAATGATGTTATATTTTTATGGAGGCTGCAGGCCTGATATGTAATTACACGAAGGAAATTCTGATTACAAATATATGTTATAATGAATGATAATATGCATTCAGTATTTTCCATATAAATTAGGGTTTTTTTCTCAAGCCACCCCGCTCAATTAGTTTCAAGAAGCCATCCGCGTCATAATGTGCGCGGCTATAAAGACAGTGCAAACAATCGGTACGCCTATGGGGGTATCGCCCAGGCACCAGGGAAGCGTGATGCGCAGTATTTAACGTTTACTGAACTGCTTTTAATTTCCGTGCGTACGTGCAAGTACCATGGGAACGACAAGTGGAACTTCCCCGACTGTGTAATCTACCATTAATATTATATGAAAAATACAGCACACATTGCACTTCCTCAATATCCGTCGCACTAAACATTCCGATTACGTTCCAGCTTGTACAATGCTTCATAAGACCTACAAATACATGTTGCATTACACTTGGATAACAATAATTAGCGTGGCTGCGGATGCATTAACATGAAGGAGGGATGCAGGATAATGGTAAATATTAAAAGCAGTTATATTTCATTATTTGAATATACGTTACTTCAGTATCAACAAAATTGCCTTAAATGCTTTATTTACTTTACTACTAAATTTGTTTTGAATGTTAGTTTTATGAATATGAAGGATTTATATTAAATACTATTCAAATTGGAGGTTTTGTGGTATAGTGGAAAAATAAATAAAACCTTCCAGATCCTGCCCCTTTCCCATCCTCCCTCCTTAGCCCACCTGTCACATTGTCCTTCTAGTTCCGTCTTTTGTAAAGTTTACTCCTTTAAACTTTTGTTTTTACTCTATCCTCCAATGATTTATCTTCGATAGAAAGTGTGTTTTGTTTATGATCTGTTTGCTTTCCATGGCCGTGTATCTGTCTTCTTTTTTCTCCACTTTTTATTTCCTCCTGTTTTCTCCACCTTTTATGTCCTCCGTTCTATACTCTTTCCCCTTCTTTATTATTCTTCCTGTTCCATTCTTGCCATATATGCATGATTGCCTAGTTTTTTAAGTATTGTATTTATAATTTTCCTTTTGCGACAGGCCAGCGCTTCTGCAAGCTCTGCTTCTTTGCTGGTCTCTGTTTTCATTATCATTTTTTATATAATTAATGTACTGTAGTCTGCATTGTTTTTATTTTTTTTCTTACACCTCAAACGTTAATGCTCTTTATTTTGCTTGCACTAATCAGAAATGATTCAGCACTTAAAGTTTCGTTGTCAATGATGTTGTAAATTGTTAATTGCACAACAGTTATTGTTATATACTTTGGAAAGTGAATATGAAATTACTGTGGGTCACAAGGTAAGGGGATCACTTCTACACCACACTCACCAATATTCTTCCCTGTCGGAAAGAACACAGTGTGTTCACAGTGTGAAATCATCTTCACACTGTTAGATTCCAGCGTTTTAACATTGTCTTGTGAATCATATCTTCACACTGTGAGCGAGTAAATTCACACTGTGAAACCGAACATCACTATGTGAACACTCTGTGGTAAATCACACTGTTAAATTAGTCGACTATGTGAACACACTGTGAACACACTGTGGGACACTGTGTTCTTTCCGGCAGGGTTTGGCAAGATGTTAATCTGTATTCGCCACTCTCCATCCACGTGAGGCAATAGATACCAGGTAGGAAAATATTCCTTGAATGTTTGAGCGCCTTTTCATGTGAGCTCAACTAAGCGCTTTAGGGTAATACTACTTGTATGTTCAGTAGTACCGATAAATGCATCTAAAGTTATTATTATAGACAGTTATGAAGATAAATACGTCATGGGGACGAATTGCAAATTTATTCTTCAATCGACTTGGATATTTCAATATCACGAATTTGCAACATTAGTTATGTTCACACGTAGTACATAGATAGATAGATAGATAATTTTATTCGTCCAATTAAGGAAATTTGCTTTGTTTGCTTACAAAAGTACATAACATTCATATAAATAAACAAAATTACACAAGTTATGAACATGTAGTCATATGTGGTCATAAACATACAGAATTATACGTACTACAATCAGCATATTTTTTCAGCCTAAACTCATCAGAAAGGAAAGATTTTCAATTTAGGTTTAGATTGCTATACAAATTAGCTTTCTATATAGAGTCAACATAAAAAAAATATGAGGATAATACGTTGAACAAGTCAATAATGTCTAGTCTGGTGAGTTGCATGTATAGCGGGACGATAATTGTATAGCTTTGTTACTTGAGTTTATTGTATTCCCGGATTGACAGCGGGATAAATGAGTTTCCAAAACGATTTGTACGAAATCCTACCGATCGAAACCGTTTTCCAGAACGCATGACAGTATAATAGGAATGGAGAGGGTGATTTGTATTTTCAAAGATAATTTTAGCCTGTTTCAAAATCAGAGAGGTACATGCCTCATTCAAATTAGTCTCTTCGCCTATCATTTCCTTCGCGTGCCTGGGGATTTTTTTCAATTGTTTAAAGTCCTCCTTTCTGCATGCTCCAAACCAAACTACACAACTAGGCAGAATTACGCTTTCAATTACTGATAGCATCGATGCTATGATAGCATCGATGCTATGTAAGTTTCAAAAATATTTCCAGTACGTTCAGACAGGCCGTGATCGACTTGCTTCTATCACCCACTCGTGACTATTCATCGCTCACCCGCTGCCAAAACAATAATTACTGCGCCACACAGAGTGACCCGAGTATAATTCGTGTGTTGAGAGCCAGAAGGGCGTTAACTCTGTGTTATAACATACGAGTTAACGCCCTTCTGGCTCTCAACAGACGAATTGGTATGCATGGCCAAACGCGCAGAAGTTTGTGTACAGGGGTCATAATGATGCGAAGCTTGTGTTTTGAATATTTTATTTGTCTTCATAAATCAACATAATAACACAATAACAATTCATTTGTAATATCGATAATACAATCAAGTAGCAAATACATGTGTTATAATACTTAATTTTGAATAAACCTTGTACATGTCAAAATTGACTGAACTCCAATCTTATGCCAAAATAAAACACATGCATGCACACTATATTCTCTGGTAAGCACATGTAAATCAATATCTAAAGACCACATCGTACTTCTGAAAGAGCAGGTTCTCAGCTTTAAAATGATACATGTATATAACTCATTGGATGTTCATAACTCAATGTACAAAGAGAAGAATGCACACTCCCTCATAATGTTACTTCTTAATAAAGGTTTAAGTTTGCAGTCTATTGAAGCACTCTGACTTGCAAAGTGTTGTGCTAAGGTGACAAATGGAGGATTAGAACTCAATGAAAATTTCTATGAAGGGATTATCAGATTGTCCTAAAACTTGGCATACTACATAGACATATCCTGTTTATCATAGTGCACAAGTATCAATGCAAGAACTTACTCCGGAGATTTATGGGAGATTAAAATGAGACAAGTATTCAGGGTCGTGAAAAAAATACAACAAAATCCAGAGAAGACACACATAAGTCTGATAAAAAGCTGTCAAAAATACCGCTTCTAGATTGTTTGGCGCCTCCACATTTTAGATTACTTAGAAAAAAGTATACTCTTTCAGGAAATACCCAAAATTAAATTTGGCCATGCATGCCAACCAAAACACATTGATTGAGCTCTAATTGAAAATCACGCAGTGCGACTTTTGGGTGGTTTTGTGGTGCCGGGTCGCGTCTTTTTTTTTTGTAACCAAGCCTAGGCAGAAACCCCTTTTTGAAGACTTTGAAACAGACTACAAGTATCGGACTTGTATTTTCTAAACCCTAACCCTAACCCTAACCCTAACCCTAACCCTAATAAGCAAAAGAAAATTTCGTAATATAATCTTCTGCCGAGGTTCGACCTTCACCAAGAGAGGACTGGAATATCCGATTGCGCCACACAGTACAGCTGCTCGATGCCCTTGCTCGTTTTATAGCTAAAATTCGTTTTCATGAATATTCATGCAGATTAGTCTTGACGGAATAAACCGTATTAGTATGAAAAAATGCGAAATCTGCCTAGGCTTGGTTACCAAAAAATAACACGCTGCCGGGTCATATATAAAAAAGAAAAAGATAAAAAGAAGTACCCCCCCCCCCCCCAAAAAAAAAAAACAACAAACAAACAAACAACCCCCTTCCTTACAACATAGTATACACATTAGCCTACTTACCCCTATATACATCACATTACATTACAGTAGCAGATGAAACAGACAGAATGATAATAGAAAAAAGTAGGGAAGAGGGTACATCACATGAATACATTGAATTATATTATAGCACCACATGAAACAGACAGAATTACAATAGCAGCGAGTGAAGATAGCAGCGATTGCGCTCACATTACAAATAGTCACAAGCGCGGTGGGTGGTCTAACGCAAAGCGTCGATGCTTTGTCGCTGGATCCTGAGATTTACTCCTGCTAAAATCGCTGCAAGAATAGTTTGGAAACTCGCTTCTGTTTCGTGAATATCTGCGTTCAGACAGTGTTTGGTCTTGACACTATCTGGTCTTCACCAAAATAGCATCGACACCTCGATAGCATCGATGCTATCGCTCTCCGTGTGAACATACTTATTGTCTTTCAAAAACTATATATCCTCATGCATTGGCGTAGTTGTATATAATGTACATAATTCATTATTACATAATTCTTGTGAAATTTCATGTGTAAAGAATTGTGTCATAGCCCCCCCCCCCCCCCCTCAAAAAATAATTTGTATTTTTGAGAAGTTTAGTTTTCCTACAACATTCATTTAAAAAAGTTTATCCTTTTCTTGTACAATTTCTTTTTCTGCAATTACCAATTTTCATGTTTTTGAAAGAAATAGATTTATTCAGTCTTAGTGCCCCAAAAGTGGGTAAAAATAATAAAGAAAATATTTTCTTAGAAAAATAGGTAATTTGAATATATCATAAAGAAATGTGAGAAAATTAGTGAGAGGAATGATGTCACAAACTCACGATTAAGATACCTATTTGTTTCTATGAGATAGTGATTTATGTCTTGTTTAAATTTCAAAAAATTAGTTCCCTAATTTTCCTGAGACTTGAAAAAAATCCCATCTTTGTCTTATTTTTTATTTTTTTTTGCAATTATTGTTTTTCGTTGTCAGTTGCTTTCATTGATTAAAACAAGATGTGTGTGTGGGGGATTTTAACAACAGTCAGATAAGCAGGCTATAGGGTTTGCAAATTGTTCGCTTAAAGGGGAAGTAAAAAAAAAACAACTTGGGTTTATTAGAAGTAGAAAATCAGACCTACAGATCAAAAATGTTTGAGGAAAGTCGGACAACTATTAAGAAAGTTATGAATTTTTTTAGTGGCATGAAAAACTAGAGAAACAATGAAGATCACTAGACAATAGTTTTGTTTATATTCATAATACAAATTCTCAACTTTTGTCCAAGCATAATTATGAGTATTCACATAACTTGAACCAAGTTACATCTTTAGTAATATGTTTTTGCATGTATAAAACTTTATAAAATATTTCACGAACTTGAAAATATTGATATTGTTTTCAAAACATTACGTTTCCATAGTCACTCATTTTTTTATGTATATTGTATAAAATATTCATATTTTTCATGATTTTTACAGAAAATTATTTAGTCTGTATTAGTGTATACATGCAAAAACATATTACTATAACATAAAGTGGTTCAAGTCATAAGGAAATCATATTCTCGGACAATAAAATTAAAATTTGTATTATGAATATAAACAAAATAGGTGGTGAGTTGTGTACCTATGACATCACCCTTTAATATTTAACACTTTTACTATTTAAGGGGCGCAAAACACGAAAATCTGAGAAAATGTGGAAAATATATTGTTCGAAAAGATTATATCCTCTGCCAGTCGAAGTTAAAATTCATTAGAAATAGCATTTAAGGGTTTGAAATGCGAAAAATGTAAAAATGTTCTGTCGCTTTGCTCCTTGCATATGTTTCTTCATGGTTTCGTATTTTTTGTGCCCCAACATAGAATATAGTGTAGCATTTTTAAAAGAAGATGATTGGTTCTACCAAATCAAATAATAGCGTTCAAGGAAGACATATTTAAGCAGTTCGTCATGTACTCACTCATCAGAGAAAACCGCAAGCGAAATGAACAGAAAATTGAAATCAGACATATTGACAATAAAAACGTTAACTAAATGAACCCAGCGCGCGAAAAATGACGGTCCTGTTGTTTTTCACTCGCTGAGTAGAGGAGGAGGAGCAAATTTTCATCGCGGGCGAAGGCCAACATTCAGCAGACTGTTACTGGAAATGAGCCAAATGCGGTTATTTCTCCAAATATTTCTGCTCAGTCGCCAATCGACCTCTCACTGTATCGAGGTTTTCCAATGGGAAAATTAAATATCGACTCGAAAGAAGGGCCTATACATGTATTGTGCAGACCTCGAAGTTTCTTGTAGTGAATGAAGCAAAAATAAATAACTAACTGGTCTCGTCAGAATAAATAAGAAAGATAGAAAAATTTTCAGACAGGAGAAATACAAATGGATATATTATGCACCAATGGCCTGATCCAGAAATTTGGCGTCGCTCATAAACCAATAGCGTACGAGATTGCAGCTTCTGGAATAAAGGAAGATCAATTATAATGAAGGCCTATCAATGACTACATACAAATTAAGTAACAATCAACAGAAGATTGTAATTGAGAGGATAGTATGAACTTTCAATTTGTGAGGGTATGTCAATATGATGATTAGATTTTATCAGGTTTTCTAAGGGCCTCTTTTCACCGACAAGTGTCTCTTTGACGACCTTCGACTTAGAAAAACGCTCGCCCCTGCGCACTAACACATTTATTGTATGACAAATACAAATTTTTCAGTACCATTTCACTGGTCGTTAGACTAATTGTTCTAAGAAATTTTGACACCTTTGAATCGTTATTGCTGAAATTTTGAAGTTTGAACAATGCTAAGTTGAATGATGTCTTATTTGTTACAATAGGTTATTTAACATACATGTAAATTTAAATAATCTTGTAATTTGTGAAACGATTTGAAATGTTAAATATTTTCCAGTTTCTGTAAAATCGTTGCGTTGTGTAGGTATTATACAGAGACAGAGATTACGTTGTATGAGAATTTGATAAAAACATAATCTGTTAGCTCTTTCCAATGTGTAACCTTTATTACAGCAACACGAATTAAGAGTAGCCTACCAGTCACAAGATGGCGCTAAGTACAAATTTGACAAGTCGAGGATTGACGATTATGTAGTCGACTGGAACTTCTGTTTTCATGCCTTCCCCATATCGGAAGTGGTGGCAAATAGGGCATTCTGGCGATACCATTTTGAGAAATTTAAATATTTAAATCTGGAGGTAATCACGTCAAAGGTGACGTAGTGCAATAAAAGTTGTTAGCTTTACACAATTTATCCCCAGTTGCTCTTGGGTCTTATAGAGATAGTTCAATCAAATTTTTAGCTCATCCGGCACGAATTGGCCCGATGAGCTCATGCCGTGGTGTGGCGTCCGTCGTCCGTCCGCATTTCAAAATGCATCTTCTTCGTCATTTCTTATCCAATTATTACTCTGTTTGCTTTATATAATAGTGCTAGGTAGGGATTAGAAATTAAAAATTTGAAAATTGTGAAATTCATTAATTGCACTAATGTATGCAAATTTATGCAGAATCACAAAAAAATGATTTAAAAGAAACGGTTTATCTTGTAGAGCTAAGTGAGATACACATAAATTCTCAACAAAATTTTGAAATTTATTAATTATTACAACTCATACAAATTTATGCAGAATCTCAAGAAATGCTTGTCTCTCATCTCTGGACCTTTTACCCATGATTTGGAAACTTTCTTTTTAATGCTTCTTCTTCCTCATTTCCCAACCAATTTAGAAGTGAATTGAAAGTCGTGACAGTTGCTTTAGCCGATGCAGGATGAGCGCTACGTCATTGACGTTCTGGTTAATTCATTAACATGTTCCACCGTTGCCAAGCTGCTGTACAACACACATATTGCTTTCAAATTCATGCGGTATGACACCCCCCCCCCCCCCCCCCCCCCCCAAAAAAAAAATAAATAAATAAAAATAAATAAATAAATAAATTAATAAATTAATTAATTAATAAATTAATAAATAAAAATAAAATTAAAAAAATTAAAAATAAATAAACAAAATAAAAAATTAAACAAAATAAAAAAAAATAAAAAAATAAAAAGAATAAATGTCTAATTGTGAGGAAATAACATATACAACAGATTTGGCAACTCTCGTGGAAATAAATACAATGTGAAAGGAAATGAGAGAATAATGGTTGTGTAACTTAAATTAAAGTTCCCCAGAGATGTCCCCCCCCCCCCCCTTTTTTTTTTAAATTTTTGCAAAGGTTGAAAAAAATGTCTCCGCCGGGAATCGAACACGGGTCGTTAGCTCAGAACGCCAATGCCTAAACCACTAGACCACGGAGACGAGCCAGTGGGTTCGGCGACACCAGATTCAACTGACCGACAGATTAACGAATCTTCAACCTTATTAATTAATTCCTTTGTCAGGGGCAGGTGAGTTTCGAACAAAGACAAGCCGCATGCCTCAGCTGGATCCAAGCGAATGCTTTGAGATACATGTATACATTACAATAATTATGAACAATAGGAAACAAAAAGAAATAATATATGTTATAAAATTAATAATAGATTAATCAAATTAATGAACCAATAAAGGTAAAAGAAATTACAATTTTCAAATATTTAATAGTCATTGCTCTGTTTGCATCCTGGAATATGATATACAGTGTGTTCCTTAAAATAGGATACCTAATTTTCTCCAGCAATACTACGTCAAATAAACATAACCTGATCTATTAGGTACGTTCACACGTAGAGCGATAGCATCGATGCTATCTAGGTTTCGAGACTATTTTGGTCATGACCAGATAGTTTTAAGACCAAACGCTGTATGAACGCAGATAGTCACGAGATAGAAGCGAGTTGGAGCTAGGTTTCGAAACTATTCTGGCAGCGAGTAAATCTCAGGATCCAGCGACAAAGCATCGATGCTTTGCGGTAGACCACCCACCGCGCTTGTGACTATTTGTAATGTGAACGCAATCGCTGCTTCACTCGCTGCTATCTTCACTCGCAACTTCGCATGATATGACCCCTGTGCACAAACTTCAATACCAGTTATACTCGGGTCACCGTGTGTGGCGCAGTAATTATTGTTTTGGCAGCGAGTGAGCGATGGATAGTCACGAGTGGGTGATAGAAGCAAGTCGATCATGGCCTGTCTGAACGTACTGGAAATAGTTTCGAGACTTACATAGCATCGATGCTATGTACTACGTATGAACATAACTATTGTATACATCATAACAAAAGGAGTATTATCTTCTTTCATATGCTACCAAATGAAAGAGCTTGGGATCACTGAACAATGACAATGACAATGATATTTCAATTCTTGAACGGCCCCTCATGGGGGCATGGAAGAAATAGAATCATATTCAAACAAGGTGTATAAGGCAATATTTGTTATAAACACGTGTGCAAAAAGAATTTTAAAAAAAAGAAGAAGAGAAAAGATAATTATATATATATATATATATATAACTCTAAAGGCTAGATTAGGTGGACAGTTTTTGTCTTATTTCTATGCTCAACTGTCCACCTAATGTAGGGGGCGCTATTATGACGAAATAAACCGCATCCACCTAATGCACCCTTTAGTAATATACATGTATGAATATATATATATATATATACAAATGGGTCTGAGCCAAAAGTAGTCTACATAAACCCTAAATTTTCAATTCAAGATTTGTGTCTGCCCTTGTATATTACATGAAAGCTGAGAATCATTAGTTTATGAAAATGTACATGTCTCTTCATGATTGCGTTCCGTTTTTTTTTTTTAATAACCTTTAAAATGGAAAAGAGCGCCCTCTGAGCGCGACGGGACGGAATTACTAGAAAAAGTAATTAAGTAAAAAGTGCAAGGGCATTTGAAAAATAAAGTTTGGAGTTGGGATACTATATGCAATATTATTCAATGCCCAATGCCAGTTCTGGCAATATTCTGTTATAAATGGTTAAAATTTGAACTTTTTGGTGCAAAATTGTATTTTGGGGCACTTTGACACCCCTTTTTTATTTTGTTGTAGGATAAAGTTGAGTTTATAGACTGAGGTCTTATAAAGTATCAATGAACTATTGTACCATCACTTCTGTACCATTAAAATTGATTCCCTTATATTTCAAGAAGAACAATGATTTTGTGATGTGATGTGTTTCTTTTCTTTCCGTCCCGTCGCATTTAGTGGGTATTTAAAGGAGAATGAAACTCAACATACATTAGCTGATAATCATGTGGAAAATTGTCAGCCTGTTCAAAATATCTTGAAAATACTCTGATTTGATTACTCAATAAGGAGAACCGTCTCTCTAAAGTTTGCAGACTTTTTGCTAGATATTATCCCATGGGGGCTGCCATTTTGACAAAACTGTGATGTCATTGCGGTACATGTCCATTTACCTGTACACAATGGATAAGATGTTGCATAATGAATAGCTATTGTACAACTAAAGCCACCCATGCAAAATGGCAGCCATCTTGGTACCCCCATTGTCTCGCACAGGTGATATCTAAGAGCAGATGTAGGTCTTTGTCACTTCTTTGAAGAATTGACAAAGCTTTGTCTGACCAAGCAACTTACAAGTACATGCCAAATCCTGCTCAACAAAAGAAACAGCTGAACCAAATATCTTGCACAAATAGGTTATATGACAGGATAAAAGTATCTTCATTTGAATGTACATGACTACAAAAATGGTTTATTATGAGAAAATCCAGTGTCGTGCATTCCACAGCTGATCATGAGTGTCATCGTAGCTAGTGTATAGGTCAGTGGGTATCTCACAAATAGAACTGCTCTGACATTACTTTGTAAAGAAAATGGCAGCCCCCATGGGATAATGTCAAGCAAGGAAACTGCAACTTTTAGAGACACTGTTCTCCTTCTTAAATAATCAAATAGGAGTTATTTCAAGATATTTGTAATATGCTGACAATTATCTACATGATTATAGGCTAATGTTTGTTGCCTTTTATTCCCCTTTAAGGGATTTTAGGCGCGACTGAATTTTGCATGGAAACTACAGTCCCGTGTATGTCATTTGATGTAAGTATACTTTTTTTTAACCCGAGCAACTTCTTATTCATTTAATTTGAATAAACAATAGAGATTGACAGTTTTCTTACCTGAACAATTTAGTTCTACCACATTTTTTTAGAGAAAAGAACTATTTGATGATATCAAAAATTTCTTTTCAAAATCCCCATTTGTTTTGTACATGGTGCAAAAGAGTCCACCCTCTCCAGTGATTTTTATATATTTAACTCGAATTAACAATAAAGCCTATCACTTCCCTGTGCCTTAACATTTTAGTTCTACCATAGTTTAAAAGTAAAAAGTATAGTTTTGTACATGGTGCAAAAGTTTCCGTACCGTCGCATTCCGTCCTGTCGCGCGACACCCATTCATCAATTTTCAAATTTAAAAAAATTGATTGGGCCAAAATCTTAGCTTCATGGTTAAAAGTCATGTGCTCTATCATACTAATCAAAAATCACGATAGGTAGCTAGTCTTCAATTTTAACTTCGATAGAATTTTACTTTGAATCTGTCTTAGAAAATTTCACCATTCTATCGTTCCGTCCCGTCGCGCTAACAAAAAATGTTGTTACCATGGAAACGGAATTACGATCAGTCTTGTGTTTGTAGTGGAATTGTTCTTCAATGTAAACTTATTATATAAGTAAAGGTATGCAGCAGGTAGCATTTCTTATTTTCTTGTGAGGAAAATAAATTCCGTCCTGTCGCGTTGACAGGATTTTTGGCTCAGACCCATATATACAGTGCGTATTTAAAAAAACGCAACAAGATTTGATTTCAAATTTGTGGAGATTGTATTAAGTTTACACCAAAGTGAGTAGCAACATCTTAAAACCACATATCTCCTCTTTCCAATGATATCTTATTTATTCATACAAAATATGGTTTTAAATTTTAGATTCTATATCATTTCATTTTTATTTTTCAAAATAACAGTACTAAACATCTTTTTAAAGTAACAATTGTGCAGTAAACAATTCAAAAATAATTGACAACGAAACAAAGTACAGAATCATTTTCAATCGTCGCAAGCAAAATAAAGATCATTAACATTTGATTTGTACGAAAAGAAAATAATAACATCAGTGAAGACTACATTAAAGAAATTATATGCAAATGAAAATGAAAACAGAGACCAGCAAAGAAGAGCTTATAGAATAAATTATGAATCTTGCAATACATAAAAATGAAACTGGGCAATCATTCATAACATGCCAAAAACGGTGTAGAAAAAAGAAGACGGATTCATGGCCATGGAAAATAAGCAAAAAAAAAAAAACCTACTCACTTTTTATCAAAGAGATAGCAATTAAAGATATTGTAAAAACAAAAATCTGGAAACAGAAAAGACTAAAAGAAGTAAACTTTCAAAAGAAAGAACAGTTTGAAAAGGGTCTGAAAGGTTTATTTAATTTATAGATTTTACTACACAAGTAAACAATATTATTGTCGATAATTGCTATTGGCAGATGCCAGTCTCGACAATCAGACAATCTTAATTTATTGACATCATTGAGGGATCAATTTCCATAAAAAGCAATTAGAGATATTTTTCAAGTTACAAATGTAAAAAAAAAAATACTGTCTTCTATATCTAAAGGGAGGGATTTCCAGAATTTAGGGGCAGTAATTATAAAAGTATTCTGTGTTAATGCGGTACGAGTTTTGGGCAAGTGATACAGATTTAATTGTCTAGTGGGATAGTGATGGATACGAAGAGAGAGATCGCTTCAAATCTGAATTTCACTAGTACGAAGTACATTACATTACATGTAGTTCCATGGTACCTGCTGTCTTCTTCTTCTTCTTGGAAACGTATTGTTTAGCAAACCATACAGTTGCGATGATTAGGAGTACGAGAAAGACTACCACTGTCCCGACTATCCACGCCTTTGTCCCATTCCCCAGCCCGGCGTCATCAGACAGGTCGGTCGTCATCATGGTCATGGTAGTGGACACGATATGAGTCGATATGTCATCCATGTACATGATATAAGGATGGGTAGTGACCGTGGCAGCTGCATTTGCAATGAAAGCATATACATACATGTATACTAAACATTTTGATTTAAGTCGTCAATGTCATGTGTATATTGCCATTCCCCTTATTATCAAATGATAGTTCCAGGGCAATGGAAAAGTCAGCAAATTTCATTAATGTCTATTTGGGAAGGATTTGCTGCACCTATAGGCCCCACTCTGTGGAAAAAAGTTTCACTCGATGCTTCCGTCACTATGGCCATATTGGTAATCCCATTCGTACTCCCGAAATGTTGCCATTCATGTTTTCTAGGCATCGTATGTATATGCTCTGATAAGCTGATATATTGTTATTAGAGAATGTGGAGGTCAAATTAAGTCCTGTGCTCTGTTTGAAAATGATTCGAGGCATATATACCTGAACACCTTTTTTTTATCCTAGTGTACTTTCTTCTTTAAAGCTGTAACATTTTCAAGTTTAATGTTTCAAAAATATCTGTCAGTTATCTTTCATTATTACAAGTGACTCATTTAATTCATTTAGAGCAAGTTTAACGCGTGCACTTTCAATTTAATAATACAAAGAGGAAAGATGTGCTCCACTCTACACATATTGGACAAGATTAATTGCAGATAATTAATACACCCCATTGATATTGTACGATTAACGTCCCCCTACACAGTTGTTGAAGGTGATCCTGTCTACAGTGAGTAAATAGAATATATACTCTAATTTTATAAAATGATATAAACGATATCATGAGGGTATCATCAAAGAAATTGCTGTTTTTTAGGTTTTAAGATTTGGGTTCAACGTTTTCATGTGAAATATTTAAGTCAGGAACTAAATTAACATTCTCATTATTAAGTTAAGTGCTGCTACTAGTGTCATATCATATTTTTATATGATTGAAATGCTTTATTCCTGTTATACACAACATTGTGAGAAAAAAGCAGCCCACCATAGATCATTCGACAGATATAAAATAACATAACTCACAAATAACGCATCCATTATCACTGCATTCTTGAAAGTTCAGTTTGTCTGGACAATAGTCGTCGTTGCACGACACCAACACTTGCAATTTGTTCCTGAACGTGGTGATGCTAGAAGCAAAATTTATCACAACTGCAAGTAGTGCTTGGAATAGTGCAACCTTCATCTGAAAAATGAAATCACAATTTTTTAAAATGTGTAATTAGGGATGAGGTCTGACCACAATCCCGAATACTGCCAAGAAAATATAGCCATGGAAAAAATTATTAGACCAAGAATGGTTACTTAAAGTGTTATATTTGTGGTAAGAAGGAAAAAAATATCATAAAAGCAAGGTACAATTGCTGGAATTTGTTATTCATTCAATGAAATACAAATACAAATTATTGTCATTAATTTTAATGCATATTATAGTACCTTCATTACAGAAGCTTGGTCTAATCATTTTTTCCAGGGCTGTATGTTGACAATTGATATATCCTCTCCATCGCCTCACTGAGCGATTCTTGAGGGCCGGCGGGATTGCTGAAAATATATTCCTTGGCAAAAAAAATCACATCTTGATTTTTCTTGATTGCTTCTATATCCTCCCCTACCCCCACTGAGCAAGCCTGGAAGGGTCGGCAACATTTCCCAAATCATGTTTGCGAGAAATCATAAACGACCAGCACTTTTTTTTGAGGGGGGGGGGGGGGGGGCTCTCAATTCATTTCCTTTCTTATTACCATGATCACTCATTTATCATTAGCACCATTGATGTTTGTCATTCCCTCTCTTCACTTTGAATTAGTACGTATAAACCTAGGGTGGGTAGTGTCGCGTAGCGTTGACTGGAACCCCACCATACGTCCAATAATAATAATAATAATAATAATAATAATGATAATAACAACATAAAAGTCAACGCACCCTTTCGGCAAAAACCGGGAGGGGGTAGGCTTTGGACGAATGGTGGCGTTCCAATTAATGCGAAGCGACGCTACCCACCCTTTCGCTTGAAAATATAAATATATTTGAGAAGAAAATGTAATATCATTTCACAAATCATTTAAAAACGAAAAATATTTTTGAATAGTCTGAATAGTCATACAGATAGTAATATCGATAACATGGCCTTTGCCGAGTTTTCTATTCGGTGGAATGGCCGAATCGGCTACGAGTCGTAGTGACGTCACAAAAAAAAGTACGACTGCCTACGATTTGAAACTAATTTTGCTCTTACTCCCTGTAGAAAGCTGACAGCTCACCAAAACCCTATGTTTAGTATTCATATTACTTTTCAGAACTGAATAGGGTAGATTTCATTTGTTAAAATGCCAATATTTAATGCCATAGTGATTTAATTCACTAATCGGATCGCAGACCGATCGTAAGGTGTGCGGTGACCTTCATAAGTGCCCATTTTGATAATTACACCTCATCCTTCATCTTACCTTTGATAAATGCTCTTATTTTAACAAGAGCATTTATCCTTTTTAATCCTATTTTATCCATTTTAATGTTCTTTAATATATAGGCATTGATTTAATTTTTCTACTTCATTTTTCAGTTCTTATAAACGAACCTTTTCAGGTGTGATTAGTGCCCCTTTTCACCTCTGATAACTGCCTTCTTTCTATACATTCATTTATTATTCTAATAAGTGTCATTTTCCTCATGATAAGTACCACATTTCCCTTTCCCGTAACATGTGCCCTTAATCCAAAGTGACTAAGAGCCACTATTTCCAAATGCTCGCTTGCTACGCTCGCTCGTATTAAAAGTGTAGGTTATTAAATAAATTTTCATTGTGGAATTTTGCAAATGCAACCCCATCAGAATTGTGTTTCCCCGTTTTATATTACAATCATGTAATTGCGACCTCACAAATATTGAATATTGCTTGCTCGCTCGCTGAATATTCAAGCCACACTACAAAAAACTGCAAAGGGTGATGCTAAATTTGTGTCTTAGACATGTGAAGAGAAAAACCATATACGTGTTTACACACCCTCACACTGACGTAACCAGGGGGGGGGGGCACAAGGGGGCAAAAAAGCGGGGGAAGTGAGAGGGGAAAAAAGCTAAAAAGACGTAACGAGCCTTTATCTTTCTCTCAAAATTTTCTAAAAGGTCAAAGGGGCAAAAGGGGGAAATAACTACCTTTCCCTGCACCCACCCCTGTTACATACTCCTAATTTGGGACCTGAGGTCAGTGTAAGTGCCCCCCCCCCCAACAAGAAATAAATGAATTTTCCTTTCCTTCCATATGATAACAAAATCAAATTATATAGTGCAGGTACTTTATGGATAGATATACTTTACTGTGCTTTGATGGAAAACTCTTTTAAAAACTTACATTACACTGTAAAAAATAACTGTAAAACTATAGGATTCCTGGCCCTTGAAATTAAAAGTTATTGCCGTCATTTCAATTTTACAGGCTTTTTCCTGTAAAACAATAGCAAGTTTGTTGGTTTACCGGAAATCAGCATTTATTTTCAATCGCCCTATAAAAAACACCGTTAAAAAAACATTTTCTCATATCTTAACAAGTTACTCTGTTAAATTACAGGCGCACGCCTAATCAATAATCAACACGTTGTGGCGTGCGCCTGGATATAACTTCCACTGGTAGCTGGATTACAGGCGCGCGCTAATCAATAATCACGTTGTGGCGTGCGCCTGGATTACAGGCGCACGCCACAACGTGTTGATTATTGATTAGGCGTGCGCCTGTAATGCAGCTACCAGTGGAAGTTTAATATATTCATTCTTATCAAGCCACATGTTGGATTCCCATGTTGGATTTGTTGGATTTTTTGTTGGATTGTTGGATTTTTTCACCTAGAGTTGATGATGATATTATGATTAATAACTAATGACATTTGATTATGTACTGGATTTTGCATAGCAGTGCATATTCTTTTTATATCATAGACCCCAAAGTCAGCAAGAATTATTTCGGATGTGAGAATGCTTAAATGTAGACACTCGAAGCTAGTGAGGCTTTCCATCTTAATTGATTAGTTAATTAATTTTGAGTACATGAATGAAGCACTAGTAGCTTCTATGTTACTGTATTTGAATCGCTACTCAATAATCTCAGTATATATATGATACCCTATTTATCTATTTTTTCAATTCATGTAGTATGATGATATGAGTAATATATATGTTACATATAGCTTGATAGTTTCTCACAATATGGTTAATTTTGCTCAATATTTGTAATACAAGCAATATTACCTATTGAGCTGTATGTCTTGTTTTATAAACTATCCAAATTCCTATGAAAAAGATACAAAACAGATACAGCTGGTGAAAATTGTGTCCAAAGGTGAAGCTCTTCCATTAATCCAAAAAGTAAGATCATTTTTTCCTAATATTTCTTGATAGTTCAGTATATATACGCGTGAACATTCATGCTAAATTACAGTAAAACATTTCCCAAATAATTTCTTGGTACTACAAAATTTCAATATGGCACGAAAAAGAGACATGATAACGAAGCTTTTCGACCTGCACTCATCAGGTTATCACGCAGGTATATAACAAATTACTTGAAATCAACTATATTATACTCGGTGAACCCGGACGCAACCTAGACGCCGTAATTTCAGAACAATCGCAAAGCTTGGACGAACTCCTTTTGTCTGCATAGAAGAGGTTCATGCGATTGAATGTAAGCAGCTTCCAGAAAGCGTAAATGCGCTGTACACTGAAATGTATATCTGAACATGGCGCAGGATTCTGTAGAGGGGGGCATAAATAGTGGGCCACAATTTTCCTGTTTTTGTACCTATATTAAGGTATGCCAGATTGCCTTAAAAAGGGGGTAGGTCACGGGCCGGTGTGCCCCTTTAAATCCACCGCTGGTTCTCAATACCACAGTGGTATTATTTATACATACAGAGCGAAACTCAGTTTCAAACCTAAATATTGTTGCAAACTGTTCAGAAAAATTTAGTAAAACACTCACGATATAGCTTATCATGTTTTATCTAATTGACACCTTGATCAATAAAATCTGGCCATGGACAGCTGAACAGTAGCTTTGCTTTTATTCATGTCAGATTTTCCTCTGCCAAGTTTTGAATATAACCGTATAAGTAGTGGTTGAATGATCTATACTCCAATGGAATGCATTGACACATTCCTTACTAGGGTAAAGGCGATTTTGATATGCTTTTAAAGAAAATGGACGGTCATCAGCCATTTGACAAGCAGCCTATCAAATTCATGAAGACCTTATCCCTTATATCAGTATAACATATTTCATCAGTTTTACTTTGTTTTAATGATATTTTGGCTTGAACATGGGTTTCCGTTTATGGATTACCACTGTGTAGTTGCTTGTTTCTTCACATAAAGGTTTAAAAGTTTAAAAGGAAAATGGTGTTTTGTATATACTGGACAATGTATCACAATAATATTTACTCAAACACTTCCAGCAACACTTAACACTCAGTGTAAATGAGAGAGAGAGGTATACATGCATGACTTGGTAGGATGAAATATTAAACTTAAGTGTTTTACTTTCTTTGTGGAGAATGCAAATAAGCATTCTGAATATGCATAGTGAATATACAGGATATTACAGTGTTCAATATCAAATAATTTCATACGAATACATGTAGATGGTTCCCAGGTAAATATCAAACCCTTGGCCTAATCATACACGTAGTTTGATTTGGTTTGTTTTTGACTCAATTTACGTGTAAATACATGTTATCTTTTTCTATACAATGAATTTAGAGATCACTAGCCCAGAAATTCATGTCAAGCAACTATTTTGTACTTAATTTTGTTGTATTAAGTTCTTCATTCTATTATATTTACATTAAAATTTAGAAAGCTAGAAAGGATGCAATTGTAGTTACAGAATGACAGGGGAAATAGTGCAAGCCCGTCAAATTTATATATCTATAACATTTGCAATGTTTGCATCAAGGCTGTATAACTATAAAAAAAATAATTTGAGCTTTTTTGAAGCTTTGTAATTAGGTAATTAAACCTGATGACAGTGGGTAATCTATTGCAAAATATATTGTAATAAAAGGCAGCTCGCGGGGGAAAAATCTTAGAAATTCGTAGGCTCACATGTCTGTAATATCTATGTACGTTCATGAAATTTAAAGATTTGCAACCATACACAATGACCCTTATTCCTACTTGAATTAATGGTCTATAATACAGGTTAGATTTCTTTCTTCTCATGACGTTGCAAGAAAATTGCTTTATTTATTTGCTTTATTTGTTCAGTGTCTGATATTGCATGCTGGAGGCAAATCTTTTGCGAAACCAACAGAATATAATTTTTTTTTTCATACAACACAGCAAACGCATAACTTAGTTTTACGTGCTTATATAGCCACCATTTCTTATAAACAAGTAGAATGAGATAGTCGGGAGAGAGGAATGAATATATTCTAGATTAAAAATGCAATATTTCTCCTTCTTAAATTCATGTACCATACAGCTAAAATATCCAGCTTGAGTGAGAAAAAAAAAATTCACACTTTTATTCATTGCGTTTTAAGGGCGGGTTGTAAATATGAATTTATTTGATATGTATTTGTAGAGAATTTAGCCACGTTTCTTTTGATACCATATTCATGGAATTATATTTCATTTAATTATGGCTGCACAGAGGCCAATTTAGGTAACTTGGTCAAAATCCATGTTCGCCAGCTGAGAAGATCAAATGAAATAATATTTAGGTTGAATTATAAGGATTCTTTTCAATTATTTATGACCATGTGAAGCATATTGGCAGATATGATGGGCGGTGGTCGAATCATCAAAGCAAAACCAAGCTTCATCCATGACAAAAACGTCTTTGGCGTTTGGAGAAGCATGAGATCTTGCAAGACGCCGTATACCGTACGTAAGGCAATCTGTCAGGATACTCAGGAAGATCCTCTTGGAAAGAGTTTAGGCCCCGAATAATCAGGAATGGAGCGATTTGATTCCCGAATAATCCCTTGGACAAGCCCATCATTGACATAAAAACCTTGCTTTCATTAACATTCGGGGCCGAAGTTAGTCAGTCCATGGATTCCTTAGGAGGAAAACAACTGGTTTGGACCAGTCCTTGTTTTGGAGTTGGAGTGGGTTTTGACCCAGTTACCTAAATCGACCCCTGTACAGCCAACAGTGAAATATCACCCCATGAAAATGGTTCTAAAAGAAAGGGAGGACAATACTCTACAAGTACATACCTAATACGTCCATATTTACAACTCAATCTTAAACCATTAGGCAATTACAAAAGTGTAACTTTTAAATTCTGACTCGCAATGTATATCACACAAACCTACCTTGACTCGGGAAGACAGCGGAGGTCGGGTAGATTCTGTCGGAGAGCTACTGCACCGGAGAGAATGTGGAGAGCGTGTTCACCTGCATACAATATTTCTCTCTCGAAATCCCGAGTGATGCGAAAAGAGAGATCGCGTGCGGGGAAATGCGAACGAGGTGATATAATTATTGTGTCTTTCTATAGACAGACACGTGTGCACTAAAGGCAAGTTAAGGGTAATGGGCATCAAATATCAAATGAGTGTCTACCAGCGTGTGACAGTGTTGTCTGATTAGGAAGAATGACAGTGGTCACTGTATTGTTTATTAAACCAGGGAAGCTCTAACACTTCCCTGATTAAACTAAGCGAAAGTCCAATCGTATATATGAGAGGTGGGCATGGGCTCGATCTAAATTGAATTCTTATCATTGTTCAGAATGCACTAGAACAGTGGTTCATAACTAATGGTTTGTATGTTTCAGTGCGGAATGAAGGGGTCATAATATTATAATGACAGAAATTAATCCATGTAATGTTTTCATATAATGCAAGTAATTATTGGAATCCTGATAAGTAATGGCCAATTTATTTTTATAAAAAGAGCTCCCAAATAAAGGGCATATAATGCCAAGTAGGAGATAATTTAGGCCCATAGGAAACAAAGGTGTGTTGAAAGGGGAAATAGAAATGATTAAATAGTTAAAGATTTTTTTTTTTTTTTTTTTTTTTAATTATGTTTTTAATGACGAATCATCAAGGATCACAATATATATACAAACAATTTTTACATGATTGGAATACAAATTCAATAAATGCAGAATAACAGCAAGATAGTGAATTGATCAAAAGCGAAGTTCCGAGTCAGAAAAGGATGGCCAGTGATACAAACCTTAGTTTACAAACAACCAGAAAATCACAATTTCACTGACATCAAAAACCTACAATAAAAGGTCAACAACGCGCAGCCTTGGCCGGAATAAACAAAGCCGAACGGCAGGGCGATTCACATAAAAACACTAATTGCCTTTCACAGCCAACACCCCGCCCGTGTTTCTCTCTCTCTCTCTCTCTCTCTCGCACTTTCTCCTCCACATACAGTAAACCAAAAAAAAATCGCTCCACCACTCGACCCCGTTCAGTCCAGCCCATTCTATGAGAATCCTAAGGAACTCTATCTTGTTCACCGACCGAAAAACAATGATGGAATTGTAGGTCAGGAGGTCACGCGCGGATGCTCGGAGTTCGCCCTTGAGATAAACAAGAGTTTACATAGTGGCAATACATACTAGTATCACAATGTAAATGAACATACACGTACATGATTAAATAGTTAAAGATAAAGTAGAGTTCTGGTCGTGTGATTACATGGTGAAAGAAACTGTCTCAAAGGAAATGGGAAGGTTGACCATGTCTACAGAAGAATTGTTTAATATTGTGTTGTTTTGGAATTATCAAAATAGATAAGAAGTTGACCCAACCTCATTGAAAAGCACATGTACTGCACACAGAAATAGGTATGTGGGACTACACACACAAGTGGCATGAATATTCTGCCCGAACATTTCAGCTTTTTCTAGTTATATTTCGAATATAAGAGCATTTGAAGAGCAATCTTTTTCAGAGGATGCTTCTACTATGATGTTCTTATAAACTGACATATAATTAATGAGAAAGCTCACAAATAATTTTTCACCTTTCCCAGAACTCAAGATTCCCTTTAAGAATATTAAAATTCCCTTCAATCTAAACTCTGAATTAGTTTGGAAAAGAAGTTGAATGTCAAATCTATTGAAAAAGCATCACTGGGGATGAACCAATTTTTGAATTTCCTAAGACAAGTAATATTCAATTCAGGACTATTTGCGACATTATAGATTACAACTCGTGATATTTTATATATGAACCAAAATTTGAACTGCATGAATTCTGTAGAGTAATTGAAGTTATCTAGAATTTATCAGGGATACAAATATTCGAGTTTGATTCTCCTTTATAAAATGCACAATAGTGAGGCTTTTAGCTGGTATAGCCATAATTATGTTCATGATTAAATCACTGCAGAAACATGTCTTTGATAAAAGGGTCAGGATATTAGGAAGAGGAGCAAAATGAGTGTAGTTCGCCATTCATTGTCATACGGATAATTATGATTAGCATCTAGTTATCGTCACGTGTTTGACCATAATTATTTGCTACTTAATATTTTAATTAATAATTTTTTTGGATGGCGTAACTGAAAATCACGATATATAAACATAAAGTAGTACACAATTCGGGAAAAGGGAAATTATCTATACGTTAGATTTTTCGCATTGAAATAGCTGTTTAGCTACATTGACGAAAATCAACCTAAATGTGACATTAATGTTAGGAAAAAAGCATTGTCTTTAAAGTAGAACTTTAGTGATTTTAAATATTGGCTTAATACTTATTATTGCATAGATGGCATAAATTAAACAAGGTTATCCAAATTCAACACTTGGAAACATTTGAAGTAATGATTATTATCAATTATAAAACGGTAAAATACAGCCCCCGATATAGCAGCTGAAGAGCTCCTCTAAGCAGACGATGTCCCATAACATCTTACACATTTTTCAGAGCCTATTTTGTCATCTCCTCTTCACTTATTTCTCTTCCTTCACTAGCGTCAGTCTTAATGTTAGTCTGTTGCCTCACTCTTAACTTCATGTATGGTATTATTTTGATGAAAAATGCAGCGTTAAAATAATAAAGGAATCAGTCACTTGTAAACAAAATAAGACGCCATTGTATTTTCAGCTGCTTGCACCGGGGCATGTTCGGCGTTTCAAGAGGGAACGAATACCATCCTGCTATTATTCGGAGGGCTTTTCAATTTGAAAGTGGGGTTTATTTCATTGATCATTGACCCTTCTCCTGTGTATTTACAATCAAACGGTTTTAGCTATCAGAATTAGTTTCACTTTCCCTTTATAATGGTGTGAAATAAGGCCATGTTTAAATACACCAAACTCTTTATAATCTGATAAATAATTGCATTGCAATTACGTTCATTCATTATAGGACGTCGTCTGCTTAAGCAGGATCGATCCCGAGTGTGACGACATCAAAACATCGCTATATTTCTGGCGAATCCTCGGATATTCCAGATGCTGAGAAGAGCTTTTATTTGTGTTGTTTTTATAATCATCAGATACGCAGTTGACATAAAACTTATACGATTGCCATCTGTAAGCTTCCCAGTTTCTAGTGATACATTAATTGCCATATTTGTGATTTTCTTTGAATACCTACTTTAAAAAAATTGAAATTGTGCAATAGGCCTATGGCCAGTGGCGTATCTAGGGATCAAAAAATAAAGTCCCCCCCCCCCCCTCACCCCCTGACCAAACCTATCTTTGTTATGGTACAAGCGACCGAGCGGCCATTCTTGGCATTTTTAACCCTTAAAAACATAATTTATTGCGCATTTTACCCAACAGCTTTTGTACATTGATAAACGATATTCTTTTCACTCCCTTCTAAACTTGGGAGCCAGTTAACGAAAACACTCGAGAAATAGTCGAGGAACTTAGCAAGTCGACTGAAAGTTGAGATTTTTTTTATGTTTAACTTCTGCAAAAGCTGTTTTACGCACTTTATCCTATTTAGGGGGCACAATATTAAGCAAGAGACATATAAAACTACAATTTCATCTCCATTTGTTTTGTTTTTTTAATTTCTACCAACACGTGGACTTTGTATATAATGTATATAATATATATGTACATGTATATATATATATATGTGTGTGTGTGTGTGTGCATTGAGATTTTTTGCTAAAATCTTAAAGTACTTAACCATCCTCAATGAAGTTTCGTTTGAATTCCGCAAGGATTTAAGTTAAACCTGTAGAGCTAAGTTGTTTTTTTAGACGCAGCAGTTTTGGAGAGCGCTTTGAAGAGCATCGGTGGACAAAATTTAAAGCGCATACATGTCACTTCTGCATTTCACGACAAACCTTTCCATTTGAGTCATTATAACTCATAATTTCTTGGTAAAGTCAGCACTGACATAATTTGGATTGATATGTCAGTGGTAAAATCTTATGAGTATGGATTCAAAACAACTTTTATGTGCAAGAAGCAAAGGAATGTACTCTAAGAAGTTTTTTCGATGCAACTACTTATTTCTCGCAGTTCATTTATAATTCAATCATTATGGCGTGAGCAATGTACAGTAGGAAACAGCCAAGCATTGTTTGAAATGAAAATAACAACTGTAATACTTATTCAACTCTTCGAATAATCTTTTAAAGTTAAGCAACAAACAATAAACATTTATTTTATGATATTCTTTCTCAGAAAATCAATGAACATTCCTTAGCATGTCCTTTAGGTTTCTCCCCATATTTTGGTTAGATTTAATAAGGCCAATATGCCTCCAGAAAAGAGATACTGAAGAAACTACATTACATTCATGTTTGTGTAAAATGACATTAATTTTGATATACAACACCCTTTTGTAAAAAGAACTGAAGTTAATTTGAGAACTAGTCACGAAATGTTCAGACGACAAATATACGATTATTGTGTTCTGATGCTATTCAACTAGCTCTCTTTCAAATATTTGGAAAAAATGCTACCGTTTTACAAAATGATCATAACTTTATAGTTTTAGATTGAATCCTTTTTAAATTCGCATGAATGTAAGATGATACTACTACAACATTGAGTACTAAATTTTAAGTGAGGATGAGTCAGTACTTTTTAAGATGTTGACTTTCAAAATCTTGGGCAGTTTTTATACACTCCATATAACAAGGTGAAAGCTTTAGATAGCCAACAAATATATTGTGGGTTAGGTATAGTGTTTAGTGCATGCCAGTTTAGAATTCGGTTAGTGTACAAAATTGACGAGGAGCAATTGTCGTACAACCTAAAGTCTTACTTAATGACTGAAAGAGATATGCATATGCATGCATATGTGACAGATTCTGCCCATCACATCATCATCCCAAATATTATTTCTGAATACAATGTGCGTTGTTTTTTCCACGACATTTTCACTGCACCGTAAACTCTTACAACCAGTCTATTATTACACTCTAAAAGCTCAAATGTTAAATCAACATTTAAAAGGTTCGAGGAGTGACATCATTTGCAAAATGGTTACTTTATTTATATATACTTTTTATATGCTGGATCAAGCGTGTTAAAAGTGTTAATCTACCATTTTGAAAATGTTGTCACTCCTCGAACCTTTCACATGTTGATTTAATATTTGATTTTTTTTTAGTGAAACAAGGAAATGGTATCGTTTGTCAAACATAGTAAAAAAAATAAAAATTGGTCCTCATATCTTGCTGAAAATGTACACATTTTGCGAAGAATTTTTCTTTCATGAACAGCGCGTCTGGCATATAAATGATAAATTCCTAATTTGTTTACACGATGATGACAATGAACGACCTTCAATGAACCTCCTTTTATGCATGTCGCGTGGCATACACTGTTCTGCTACCTTCTATTGCTTAGAGCATGAAGCTACATGCCTAAAGGTGCGACACAGCTTTTGAAAATACAAGACGAAGAATCAGTCCAGAAAGTCATGAGAAACAAGATTGTATTTGATATAGACAATGGTTATTCTTGTGTGTGTGTGTTTTTATTAGAAAATCAAAAGAAATCACATTAATTACAAGTGTTTGATACACCCTCCAGGTATGAAAATATCGATGAGTTTAGAGTTATTTGTTTAGCAGTGGGGACAGGATCCTTAATGTACTTATTGAAAATAAACATTCATTTTGCCTGTCTAAATGGTGAACATTTACTTGATTTTTACTTGATTGTTTTTACTGATTAAAAATTAACCTGCTTTCAGGACCATGCCATAGTGTTGAAAAGTCCACTCTATAATATTAGGTACGTTCACACGTAGAGCGATAGCATCGATGCTATCTAGGTTTCGAGACTATTTTGGTCATGACCAGATAGTTTTAAGACCAAACGCTGTCTGAACGCAGATAGTCACGAGATAGAAGCGAGTTGGAGCTAGGTTTCGAAACTATTGTGGCAGCGAGTAGAGCGATAGCATCGATGCTATCTAGGTTTTGAGACTATTTTGGTCATGACCAGATAGTTTTAAGACCAAAAGCTGTCTGAACGCAGATAGTCACGAGATAGAAGCAAGTTGGAGCTAGGTTCCGAAACTATTCTGGCAGCGAGTAAATCTCAGGATCCAGCGACAAAGCATCGATGCTTTGCGGTAGACCACCCACCGCGCTTGTAACTATTTGTAATGTGAACGCAATCGCTGCTTCACTCGCTGCTATCTTCACTCGCAACTTCGCATATGACCCCTGCGCACAAACTTCAATACCAGTTATAATAATAATATGCCCATTTATATAGCGCAGCCACTATATGGATATACTCTACTGCGCTTAATACAAAGTATCACATTATTACCCCGGCTTTAGCCGAGCTGCCATAATAGGCGCTAAAGCATTTCAAGGAATTTCTTCCTACCGGGTACCCATTTACTTCACCTGGGTTGAAAGTGGCAAATGTAGATGAATGTCTTGACAAAGGACATTAGCGCCGTGGCGGGATTCGAACCGCGAACCATGTGAGCCACAGTCCGGTGACGTATCCACTAGACCACGACACCTCTCGGGTCACCGTGTGTGGCGCAGTAATTATTGTTTTGGCAGCGAGTGAGCGATGGATAGTCACGAGTGGGTGATAGAAGCAAGTCGATCAGGGCCTGTCTGAACGTACTGGATATAGTTTCGAGACTTATGAAAATAACATTACATAGCATCGATGATATGTACTACGTATAAACATAACTCGTGTAATTAACACATGAATAGTACATTTCAGCCTGGCAGGCACATTCCACAGATACATGACAAATTCCTCTATAATCACACGTAGACCGATAGCATCGATGCTATCTAGGTTTCGAGACTATTTTGGTGATGACCAGATAGATTTTTGTGTTATTATGTTGATTTATGAAGACAAATAAAATATTATTCAAAACAAAAACTTCGCATGATATGACCCCTGTGCACAAACTTTCGCGCGTTTTTACCCTGCATACCAATTATACTCGGGTCACCGTGTGTGGCGCAGTAATTATTGTTTTGGCAGCGAGTGAGCGATGAATAGTCACGAGTGGGTGATAGAAGCAAGTCGATCATGGCCTGTCTGAACGTACTGGAAATAGTTTCGAGACTTACATAGCATCGATGCTAACATAGCATCGATGCTATGTACTACGTGTGAACATAACTATTATGTCCGTGCACGTGGAGACCGAGCAGATTTTTTTTGGTGAAAATAACTTAAGGGCTTATTTTCATGAAAAAAAAAGTTTACGTTTCTTTAACATAAGAGACATGTATCTTAATACTGTGCAATAATTAAGATACATGTGTTTCATGTTGAATAAATGTAAATTTGTTCTTTGAAAATGTGAGCATAATTTCACTTTATCTTTGCAATTCCTTTCCCATGGCTGTCCCACTCCACCGCATGCATGGCATGTGTTACATCCCCTTGCTCTTGACATTAGGTGTCGCCAAAAAGGGTGTATGGAGTATTTTCTGTTGCACTTGCTTAAAGGTAAATTGGACCTTAATGGCAAGTTGTTCTGAAAGAAAGAGGAAAAATCAGAGAAGCTGAAAGGGTGAAAGTTTGAACGAAATCGGACAAGCAATAAGAAAGTTATGAATTCTTGAATGTTGTAATCACTATACATATGGGAATTTCAAATTAGCCGAATCAGTAATGTCACTCTGATGTATTGGCGGACAACTCTCCGTTTGCTCCAACACACAAAATTACTTAAATGTCGCTTTTCCCCACAAATGTATTACTCAGTAGGATCTTTTCTTTTATGACTAGTATTTTGACTAATGTGAGTGAGACCAAGTTACATAGCTGAAAACCCTTCGTTATGTGTAAAAGAGGGGCCAAAATTTACCATCTAAGTAGTATTTTCAAATAAAAAAAGGATCTGGTATGCGTGCAAGAAAGACTAAAGGACTTGGGCCTTTCTTCCACAAATGTTACCAGCGCCCCATGTGAATGGTTATAACTTGTTTTAGCTTTTTCAATGATATCGCCATCTTCTTATCAGTACAATAATTTTTGTGAACAATACAAATTTTAACTACTATTTGATACATAAGATATCTCCATACGGAACAAGCATGTGTCAGGCATGTGATTGGAAGAAGTTTCCCAAATCCAGATCTTACCAAGTCCTTTGCTGTTGCCATGGTCTTATCACGTCATTTGCTGTTGCCATGGTAACAAACTATATCATTCCACATGTATGAAACAATGTGTTCATGTTTAGAATTTCCCTGAGGATGAAAACATTCTATATCTTAAACTTATCAAAATACACTGCCCCTTCTTATTATCTCAAAAGCAGTCTTGATAGATTTTGGACCTTCTTCCTCTCATTTATTCAATCCAAAGCCCTAATTGCACAATCTAGTCTTTCTTCGTCTATTGTGGTATATTAATCAGTCACGGCAGCATGCCCCTATCGATGCGACGAAGTTTTCTATTTACCCACTTTCTACTTGTTGGGTTTCACACTTCCACCTTTCTCAAAGAGAAAGGATAATTATATTTCCGGCATCAGGCGAGGGACGACTTATATCCTGGTATTCCCTACCATTAGTAAAAGATCACGATACAATAACATGTGGTTAAAAAGGCAGCCAATGGAATTGAAGGCTTGATTTTGGAAAGAATCAGGAAGTGATTTGTTTTTATATTTAAACATAAAAATACAGGTCTGGAGGGAATTGATGTCAGAAACTTTGAGTGTTTTTAATTCATTGAATGACGGGTCTGTATGTTCTAAATAATGAGAACCAGTGCAGGTTCTGGTAGCCCTTTTCTGTAATTTACAAATAGAGTCTATTTTTGTTTTACCACAACCATATTGCAGTAAGTTATGCATGGTAATATAAGTAAGTATAATATAAGGCTTAGGTATACTCTGTCAATATAACAAAAGAGAACCAACCCTAGGTGTTGTTATTGTATCTCGTTTTTAGTTTTTTCAACTTACATTTAAGTATATTTATTTGGGACAAGAATGAGTCACGGCGTCGCAATTAATTTCCCAAATCATATTCATTAAACCATTGGAATCTACTAGGTGTTACAAACAACATCCACTTTTGATCCTTAATAGTTACACTGTCATTAATATGAGTAATAGCTGAATAGTGTACAATTTAGTTGGAGGTGATTTGAATATGAAAGCATAAATCAGTTTCATTAAATTCAAGATTAATTCTAAAGCTAGGTTCCAGATTTTGGTCAAATTTTAACCCTCTGTAAAAAACTTGAACTTTACACAGGAACCGATGATGTGTATGTGAGTGTGTGCTTACAATGACCCTGAACAGTGGACATGAATACCACCTTTTCAGAGCTCTGCTGACCAGGCTTCTGGTCTCTTGCTCCAATGCACATGAATGCTTTATTAATAATTCATGATGAATTGCCCTGGCACTGCTAGTCCGAATTCATGGTACAGGGTAAAATGCACGAACATGAAAAAAGTAAGCACATGTGCTTGCAACATCATCACCATCACTGTCACTATCATGATCATCATTATTAGCAACAGCAGCATTATCATCACCATCATAATCATCATCCTCATCATCATTGTTATCATTATCATCATCATAATCATCACTATCATTGTCATCATTATCATCACTATCATTGTCATCATTACCCACGCCGATAAAATCGGCAGGGTTATGTAAAGGGCTCCGTATGTTTGTTTGTTTTTTGGTGTGTTTGCTTGTGTACAGGATAACTAGAGAACGGGTGAACGGATGAACGGATTTGCACCAAATTTTCAGGGAATGTTCGGATAGTGACAGGAAAGAATCGATTAGATTTTGGTGATGATCGGTTGACCCCTGCAAATTCTGTGTGACCTTGAAGTTTTGACCCAAACTTCAGTTCGGATAGTGACAGGAAAGAATCGATTAGGAAAAGAATCGATTAGATTTTTTGGTGATGATCAGTTACAGGAACTTCATTTCGGATAGTTTTTTTTTTTTTTAAAGAATATTTTATTACTTCCTTTTTAAAAATAAAATTTTTCACAATAATCAAGGTAAAATATGTATTAAATAGTAGATTATGTCAAATCTGGAAGTCTTTATTGCGATATGATAAAAACAGAGAAAAATATAAAATATAAAATATAGTGACAGGAAAGAATCGATTAGGGAAAGAATGCAACTACTCGATCTGTAGCGCCGCTAAGGCGTGGGTCTAGTTATCACTACCATTGTCATCATCATTATCATCATCACTTATCATCTTTGTCATCATCATCATCAAGGACGACATCAATATTCCTATCCTTTGAATGACTTAAATCACTTCGCATTACTTTGATTACTTCAGAACCCATTAAAATGACATCTAAGTGAAATGACTTTACACAGTTAATGCCAGAGGATGAATAAAGACTAGCTGTGATAGTGGAATTCCTCATGAATAAATAATAAAGCATTCAAACCCTGGCCATTGTCCAGGACCATTGTCTGGGTGTTAACCACACACTCCCATATACACCAATTGACCCCTGTGCAAAGTTAAAGCCTTAGTCACAACTACCCGTACGTTTTTTCAGGACGCACGGTTTCTGCGTTTTTTCGGGGTTGGAAAAAACGTAGAGGTCCGTGGCAGTTCGCACAGGGAGTATAAGTAGTAGTGTGGTTGCGCGGGCTTCATACGCAAGGAGCACGTATGTCTTGCAGTTAACGTGCTGCACGCAAGGCGTCAGTACGCCTCAGTCGGAAATTTAATCGTGAGTGTAACGTGCAAATGCCGTGCGATTTGTATGTGCTCCGTGCAGATGACGCAAGGTTCACGTCCGTTAATCGCACGTACACCGTACGTGTTGCAAGAACGTACGGGCCTGTTGCGCCACATTCACGCCGGTAGTAGGGTGAAAGCAAGATGAACGTACTAAAACCGTACGGCGACAGTACGGTCGGCGGTGGATTTCCACCCTCTTAGCCCCACGTGTTCTCTTCTGACCCATGCCTCTTGCTCCAGGCATTGTGATTCAAGAGTCAGTCCTGATTTAGAAAATGTCTTGAAGAAACGTCGGACCTCCTGAAGACACTGAAAATTCAGAGCGAAAGTGTAAGAACTCTGTTGCCCGCACGGTTTTTATACCGGCCCCAAATTGGCCGTACGTTGCACGCACGTGTTTGCATGCGCCGTGGGTGGGACACACGAAGCACGCAAGTCACATGCACGTTTTCAGATATGATTGGATACCCGCGTGACACGCAAGGAGCGCATGCGCACTTGCGTGACCATCACATGCGTGCCTCGTGAGTGCTGCCTGCGGTATTCGCGCGGTTTTTACCCCGATCAAACGTGCGACCCACCACGCTATTCGAATACTGTGAGTGTTCATTACGTCCTGTCCACGGGCTGCCTGTCGTAGCGAGAACGCAGAAAATAATGTGCATACACATTTTCGGCCTACGGCTTTAGCGTGCTGTCTGCGAACTCGAAATTCCGTACGAACAACCTGCGTCCCCCTTGCGTTTTCCCAAATTTCTGCCCGTAAACCACCCGTAAACCACCCGTACAAGCCCGTACGGGCAGTTGTGACTAAGGCTTTAAGTTTTGTACATTGGGTTGAAAGTAGAGCAAAATCTGAACCCTAATGCCTAGTTTACATTTGCTACGGTCATCGTAGGATGGATTAGTCTACGAGTTCCCTTGCGATTTGGGGGACATCGTAGGTGGCTACGGGCTACGATTTGTATGTTTACATTATTTACGGTCATCGTGCGATTTCATGTACTGGGCATCGTAGAGGGGCCAAAGACAAAGCCGTACAGAGGCTGTACGGAGATCGTACAGAGATTGTACAGAGGAGTAGGTAGATCGTGCGAATGGGGCATAACTTAAAACTTAATCTTGAATTTAATGAAACTGATTTATGCTTTCATTTTTAAATTACCTCCAACAAAATTGTACACTATTCAGCTATTGCTCATATTAATGTCAGGGTTATCTGATATATAGTTTTTGAACTATTAAGGATCAAAAGTGGGAAATGTTTTTTGTAACACCTAGTATTTGGAGTTCTATATACACGCACACTGCGTAGTAGTTGTATGTCAACAATTTTATATATAATTTTATACATACTATCTCTGTGATAGATAAAAATAATGACGCACTCTCTTTTCTTTGACATGCATGTTTCGTGTTTTGCATGTTTCGTATATTCGGTTTTACACTTTCGGCTGATATAATGTCCCATTCACATCAAGATGAAAATTTCCATGAAATTGAGAGTAGTAGTAGTAGTAGTACTAGTAATAATAATAATAATAAATTAATAATAATAATAATAATAATAATAATAAAGCATGACGAGTCCAACATTTACTGGTGTTCCTAATCTTTCAAGTATTTTTTTAAACGTTTTAACCTTTAATCACATTGTGGTTGATCGATGAAATTATAACACATCCGCAATGGACATTATACTGACCAAGGATTGATCAAGGATGCAGATAGCAAAAGAATTTTACAATTTTATTCATTCTAATCAAGTCAAGAAATCATGTTAATTCATGGGCATTGAATTAATTGCTTTAATAAGCCAGCATCTAAACTGTGCAAGTATATTTTATTTAAAACAGATGGGATGTTAAGATTGAATACAGCAAATAGTATGCAGTTATCTACTCAATTTTGTGTATCTGTCCCAATTAAATTAAAATAGGACCTTCTTAAGCTGTAAGTAGCTTAATTTTTTTTTTGTTAAGTATCGTCTACCGAATTACCTAGTCAGTGATACTTGAATTTTGTATGTTTATTATGTAAAACAGTAGATGATTTTTTTTGTTACCATGTCAGAAAAGTAACTTTTAGATAATATTTCGTTATACAGAAGGAATATCACTTGTAAATACGAATACGAACTAAGAAAGACAAATACAGTGTTTCAATTTAAATTGGTCTAGAATTTCTACTTCAGTGCTTCATGTACGTGGATATGTATATATCATTTGCATTCATTTTGGAAGCACACTGCCTGGTGCATTTACAAATTTACCAAGAGTAGAAAATTATATATCGACCTTGTAATAGAATAAATAAAACATAAAGAAATCGTATAAGCGTTAAAGACTGTACATATTTGTTAAAAAGAGTGAAATAAAGAGTTAATTTTCTTTATTCTTTTACCAGTATTTCAATATTTTCATGTACAGTTCTGCAAAAAAATATTAGACCAAGCTTCTGTAATCTATAATATGCATTTAAACTAATGTAAATGATTTGTCTTTGTATTTCAATGAATGAATAACAAATTCCAGCATACATGTATTTCCTTCTTTTTTCTTACTACAAAAATAACCATATCAGTAACCATTTCTTGGTCTAATATAATCTTATTTCAGCGACAAATGGCTAACGAACATTACAGCTTAAGCTGAGCAAAGTTTGTAGTGGGCGTTTTATGACTGTCTAGGAGAAGACAGATTCTCTTGTTTATCACGTTGTTGTATTATATGTTCTAAATTCTTCAAATACTATTTTTCATATTTCATTAATTTAAGCAATTTCCCAGCAAATCGTATACTTGATACTTGATACTTGATGGGATAATCCCTTTCGCTTAATCAGTCAAACTGCAGGTCCCCCAAAATTGCTCTTATTTCCAGTTGTCCTTGTCTGGGTCGGTGTCTGAATACATAATGAGCATGAACCCCCAGGAACATCTAATTTCCAAACGATTGAATGGACTAGTTTTATTTACACATTTACCGACCCTTGTCTGGGTCGGTCTTTGAATACATAATGAGCATGCAGGAACCACACATCGACCCTTGTCGATTTGATGTTTACACATCAATAAAAGAGGAGGAATTAGAGATTCACGGCATACTCTACTGTCTTTTAAAAATGTGACAAAATTAGTAAAACATAATGTTTTTTATGACAAATAAATGGAAACGAAACGAAAAGTAAACCTGTAAAAAACTCACATAGTTTTATTATGAGCCAGGTTGAATTTGACATGATTGTGAAGGGCAATATCTATACTTTGCAAATATTGAAATAATGAATGTAATTGATGACAGGGTCAGGATCCAGCAAAATGTAACCAAATTACACAGTCTTTCAAACAGTTGATCCAGCACTTTGATTGGTTACTTCACAAGTCCCCTCCTTCTCTTACAGCCATCTTCACACTGCACGTACACAATCATATCAGCCTTCCCTCCTCACCCTTTTCTCTCCGCCAGCTTCATTTCTCATTTTCGTCGTAAACTGAGACAACTTGATCTGGTTTGTAAATATTTTACTCTCTTATCTTCTGCTTTTCATAAAAAACACAGACCTACAACAATCAACGTTATTTCAGGTTTATTTAAATTTAATGCAATAATTTCAATTATTTCATTAATTCCAAATACTCATAATACAGACCTGGTTATGTCCTTCATAATCAGATTTAGGGTAATGGAATTCATTACCAAGAGAAACAGGCTCAAAGTAGTTTTGAACATTCATTATGCATTTTTCTCGATTAGGTCCATAGTTTTTTTCGACCAGCAAAAGACATGTGTAAACGAACTAACAAAAACTTGCAGGAAGTAGCATGTTTACTGGAAAATACAACTCATAGCTGCCATGTTTGCACATAATTATGAGACCAAGTGCTGTTATTATTTCCCATAGCTCATCTCTCAGCTACCGTATACGTTCTACAAAAAGAGTTTGGAAGATATGATTTATTGTACTGAGATCATCCAGTGTACTAAAGTTTGGTTCATTTAAATTTGTAAGAATTTATTTTCTGTTACTGCCATAATTCAAGATACTCTTGAACCCTACAAGGGCCGGGGGGGGGGGGGGACTCCCACCCCCCCCCCCCCCCCCCCGCCTTTGACGTTTCTCGGGATATGTCCGCAACGATCAAAGCAGTCGCCGCGGCGTTTCATGACTTTTTTCTTTCGATTCACACGCATCTTTTGAGACCAAGTTCGCGATGTCGAAAAATCGAAAATTGCCCAAAAACGTGATTTCATGTATAATTTCAATACAAAATGTGTTTTCAGCCAAAATTTAGAAATCTATGAATATTTTTACATTTGCTGATTAAAATTAATTTATTTTATGCTGTTTATGTTTGCGAAAGTGTCCCTGACAAATTTCATTAAAAAAAAACAATAAAAAACAAAAGGTAACAAAAAAAAAAAAATACATAACAAATTTTAAATACAATAAAATACATAAGAAATCAATTTTGATAGCGAATTTTTCTTCAAGTATACTTGCTAATAATACTGGAAAGGGTGTCTGGACCAAAATTAGCATTTTGTAACCTTTATTTAATGATTTAGAGCAAAATTTTGATTCCATGCATAAATTTGCATAATTAATGTGATTTTTTTCGGAGCATTTAACTATACAGTTTTGTAGATTTTTGTGGACGGTGCACGTGCCGATTTTCAGCGCGAATACACACCAACCCCCCCCCCCCCCCCCCCCCCCCCGCCTGTGGCATAGCCAAAATATTAAAGATAGTAATTTAGTTTTGGTAACAAGGAAGATGGAATGAAACTTTTTGAATATGCATATTGTTCCACTTGTATCAAAATATACATGTGTCGGATATGGTGATGTGCCTTCCATGATTTCCGATGAATGTTTGGAGGACATATTGGACAGGGACGTCAAATCGAAGCTACCAGTATCCCGCTGTCTCACCGGGAGACAACCTCCTCTGACGAAACATGCTGTAAGAACTACCTTAAAAATGGAAAAGATACGTGATTATGTAAAGGAATGTTATAAAGAAAGCTCTGTTGATGGCCCAATCGTTTAGAAAGAACGAACGTGTTTTGCACATGGGATCAAAATAACTTCAATGTGCTCTTTAAAATATATATAATTTTTATAGTTTAATAATTATTATATTTATCGAACGGTTTAAAATCTTGCATTCCAACCTAGAGTGACAAATCACTTCACAAATTTCAGTTTAGCACAATTTTTTTTTATTGCTTATTTTAAATTCTTCAAAGATTTTACCGAGACTGGTAAAGGAAATAATATATATTTTGTTCAATTATACTAATAATTTGTTTTAAAGAATAGTAGATTTTTTGTTTCCAAATATAATTCTTCGTCAGTTGCAACGATATCGGCTTTAACACATGTTAGGTCTATATTCTATCTCTGAATTAAAATATTATAGTAACTTATTAGAATGATTTTGCTTCGTATTATATAATTAGTGGTACTGAATACTATCTTTTGATTTAATAATCCTCATTTTCTCTTTTGAGATCACCTTATACCTATTAGGCCTAAGGATGGCTTATTTACCTTAAAATGTGGTCTTTTATAACATGATCCTGTTTACAATATTACAGATTTGAACAGACACAAAAGAGAAAATATAAAAATTTCATTACATATACGTTAAAATAAGAGCATCCTAATAAGAAGCATATACAAAAGGAATTAATCTAAATAATTTTATGCTATTTCAAACAGAATATAATTTTTCTTTTTTATCAAAATAAACAAATACATGTATAAATAAAATCAAATTTCCCAATTAATATCGATAAATGAATACATTCATGTAGTTCTTTAAACACTTTCGTCATATTTATATATTTTTACATCATTATACCCAACGTCCAAACAGGAGGTTTGGCATACATCCAATCCTTCTCCCAACACTTCTTGTTTATACATTTTTGATAGTTTTTTTTTTTATATGTAAACAAATGCCTAAAATTTGTTTACAAATTAAAAATTCCTCCCATCAAGCTTCTTCGTTTACTAACCGTTGTCTACGGCGGACCGTTTGAATATTAATGAGTCAGAAAGAAGAGGATCTTGGGTATTTGATTCCAGTTCATCGTGACTTGGCCGTGAACCAGAATAGCCTGGTGGTTAAGTCGCTGCCCGGCAAGCAGTAGATGACAGGTTCGAATCCCGCTGGTTCCAATTTTTTCTGACTTGTGTTTTTCATTACAGATCGAGCATACGATCTTTAATACTGGGAGTAAAATGCCTAAAAATTTTTTTACAAATTAAAAATTACTCCAATTAAGCTTCTTCGTTTACTAACCATTGTCTGCGGCGGACCGTTTGAATATTAATGAGTCAGAAAGAAGAGGATCTTGGGTATTTGATTCTAGTTAGTCGTGACTTGGCCGTGAACCAGAATAGCCTGGTGGTTAAGTCGCTGCAAGCAGTAGATGACAGGTTCGAATCCCGCTGGTTCCAATTTTTTCTGACTTGTGTTTTTCATTACAGATCGAGCATACGATCTTTAACACTGGGAGTAAAATCCCTAAAATTTGTTTACAAATTAAAAATTACTCCAATTAAGCTTCTTCGTTTACTAACCATTGCCTACGGCGGACCGTTTGAATATTGATGAGTCAGGAAGAAGAGGATCTTGGGTATTTGATTCTAGTTCATCGTGACTTGGCCGTGAACCAGAATAGCCTGGTGGTTAAGTCGCTGCCCGGCAAGCAGTAGATGACAGGTTTGAATCCCGCTGGTTCCAATTTTTTCTGACTTGTGTTTTTCATTACAGATCGAGCATACGATCTTTAACACTGGGAGTAAAATGCCTAAAATTTTTTTACAAATTAAAAATTACTCCAATTAAGCTTCTTCGTTTACTAACCATTGCCTACGGCGGATCGTTTGAATATTGATGAGTCAGGAAGAAGAGGATCTTGGGTATCTGATTCCAGTTCATCGTGACTTGGCCGTGAACCAGAATAGCCTGGTGGTTAAGTCGCTGCCCGGCAAGCAGTAGATGACAGGTTCGAATCCCGCTGGTTCCAATTTTTTCTGACTTGTGTTTTTCATTACAGATCGAGCATACGATCTTTAACACTGGGAGTAAAATGCCTAAAAATTTGTTTACAAATTAAAAATTCCTCCCATCAAGCTTCTTCGTTTACTAACCATTGTCTACGGCGGACCGTTTGAATATTAATGAGTCAGGAAGAAGAGGATCTTGGGTATTTGATTCCAGTTCATCGTGACTTGGCCGTGAACCAGAATAGCCTGGTGGTTAAGTCGCTGCCCGGCAAGCAGTAGCTGACAGGTTCGAATCCCGCTGGTTCCAATTTTTTCTGACTTGTGTTTTTCATTACAGATCGAGCATACGATCTTTAACACTGGGAGTAAAATGGTTAAAATTTGTTTACAAATTAAAAATTCCTCCCATCAAGCTTCTTCGTTTACTAAAAAAGATACTGTTATCAAGCCGACGAACATGCAACACTATCCGCTGAAGATCAAAATGCCCATTACAATTCATTAAATTCTTGAAAAATAGACTGATTCTGATTTTCATACATTACGTAAATACGTAAAAGAGAATTTTGAACGAATGATAAGAGATTTTAATATTGTGTAATTAATTATAATTGATAAGAATTTTAAAAGCACGTAATCATATTGCGTATGGATAATCAATCAAAATAATGAATTCTTCAATTTACCAGATGTAAGAATGATAAAGGGATGATTTGTTTGACATATACTGCGCTATATTAATTGTTTGGCATTCTTTTTTTGTAATCTTTCCTTTCGATTATGTGTGCATGGTTCGGCTGAGTATCCTATTTTGTTGCGCATAAGTTATTTAAATTACATATTGTTACTTGTACGATCGAAAAACAATATCTTTCTTGCAATTTTTTTCAGATACAGAATTCACTTCTAAATTGATCCAACAGAAGATACACCCACACCCATTGACCCACACGCACGCACACATAGGTCTGTCTATTATATGCCTCTTAATATGTTTGACAAAATCACTTTCAAAAGTGAAACTTAGTATCTGTTCATATATTCGTTGTCTGCTGCAGTGGACGCATCTCGTGCACATCGCCAATAGCTGACCCATCCTCTCATCCAGTGACTCGCCGTCGTTGCTCGCCTGCAATTGTCCTACTCCACGGAAGACTTCTTCACTTTAGTTTACTGTACACTAAAAACCCTACCGCGATTACCACTAACACTATCAGCACAAAACTCACGGTTGTTAATACAGAAATGACTACCACTGTCTCCACTGTCACTTTATTGCTGTGTTCTGTCCCAGATGTGGTTTGATGGGCGAGAATTGTAGAATTGGTTGGGAAAATAGAGACGGCCTGGATCGTTGCGTTGTAATTGGCCGATCCCACTGCCGTCGTAGTCGGCTGCGATGACTTTTTTGACGGCGATAAAGTAACGTTGTTGGGAGGGGTTGTTTTAAAAGCTGTGTTGTATACAAGGGGAAAATGGAAGAAAAATATTTAACATACATGGAACCAATACTGTAAAGGTTTTGTCGTTATCATAAAAAATCCTCATCTTTCTGTGATTAGAAAACAAAACGGAGCAGAAAGAGATACATGAAACAACTCAAAAAAATATTTCGATACAAAATGTATAAAAACGAATCCTTCCAGTTGAATGTGGTGCCAGAATCAGTTATTCATTCTGTTTATTTATTTCAAATCTTTAGGCTTAGTATAACCTGTTCAGCTACATATTTAAAATGACTTTAATAAAAATTTAAAAAAAATCATAGGCTGGTTTACAATAGGGCTCTGTAAATTAAAATTTGAAAATTGCAATATGCAACATACAGCAGAACGGACAGGGGTAACGCAGGCTTACACACACACACACACACACACACAGCTTTACATGGCTTTCCTTCCGCGGACAAGTATTGTTCCTCTATTGTTCCTCCGTCCTCGGACAGTCGACGGAATAAGGCACAAATTCATTGTTCGACGTTCGAGGACTATTGTCCGGCTTCCGAGGATCATTGTTCTCATGATTTTTTGTTTGTTCTCTGTCCGAAAATGTCCTCGGACATACGGCTAAACACGCCCACATCCACAGCCACCAACATTCTCACCCCTCACACACAGGCACACACCCTCACACATCATCACACACGCATGACACACCCCCTTCAGACATACACCCACACTACCTGCTTACAACCTATTTACAAAAGTAGCCTATACAGATTACACATTAAAAATCAAGCATAAAATTAAGATGACATCACTACCACCCCCCCCCCCCCCCCCCCCCCCCCTCTCCTCGTAAAACAATTGCCAGGTTTGATGAGTTTTTGAAAAATGGCTAAGGACTGGGCAGATCGGCATGATAGTTATGTGCATATTAATATAGTAAAAGACTATTCTACCTCAGCTTTCCCTAGTCCCTATATCTTCAAGCATATATACATGTATATCACAATGTTTTATTAAAGGACAATTAACCCCACGTGATATTCTAGATGCACCTATTGTCTGCTACGTCTTTCCATGGAGGCTGCCATTTTGTGCATGACACGGATCATTAGGTACCATATGCATTGATAATAGCCTACCTTTACAACAGATACGTCGCTTTGTTCTGATTGTATTACGATTGTTATTGGCCATGGGCCTAGATAATTGACGACCCACGAGTTCTAATAGCCATCCTGTAAAGCAGATTCCTCGCTTTGTTTTGGTATTGTTACGATTGTCTCCGTCCTTGACGTATATTTTTTATGAAGTATATTTTTTATGAACAAATTAAGACCTTTTAAAAAATATATAAAACTAAACTTACATTTCAGAATATGTGACTTTATCTAATATATATTTGTCCTCTAAAAATCAATTACAAGTTAACGATGAAGGAAATTTTACTTGGGATGAAAAATATGTTCGTGTACACATAAAGTAATGGCAGCCCCCTTATTATTGCTAGCAGACGATAACTTGGCTGGAAAATAGTGATTTATATCTATATCCTGTGTTTTTACATGAAATTGCATGTATCAAATAAGAGGCATATACTACACCATTCAAAATAAGCTAATTCATACGCTGAGGTTAATTTCCCTTTAAATGACTGATGACTGATTGATGACTTCCTGGTTTATTCCTATAGCATTATTTCAAATTGGTTTCTAAAAGAAAATGAAATTCAGGATTTACGTACCTTCACAAATGTCTCCACAAGGAGGGTAATCGTTATTCAGGCAGTCTTGTGAACATTTAAGACACATACCCAAATACTCCAGACAGAAATGATTCATTTTTAGTCTGCAAATGTTGCAGTTATCAAGTTGGCTGGGTGCAATGCAGTAGGATATGAAGAGCCAGATCAAAAATATTGTTGCATCAGTTTGAACGTAGGGTGGCTTTAGCACATTTAGAAAACCACGCAACGCGCTTGTAGTTTGCGAGATCATAATTATTCCTTTAGCACTGGATTAATTTCCGATACTGTACGATGAAACGTGTCTCTGTTCAACGACCAGGCCGCTTTCAAAAGTCTGCCTGCAGATATGTCACAGTACTTGAATGAGTGTTTGAAGATCACCACGCCGTAAATATGGATCTGTATACACCTCGCAGTAGCTTTCGTTTTAATATCATCCATGGGCTAGACATTCCAGACATTCTATTATTCCCATTCCAAAACCTGGAAAAGATACGTCTAAGCCAACAAATTATAGACCTATTTCCTTGACCAGCTGCCTTTGCAAAACAATGGAGAGAATGATGAATGCTCGATTGGTGTGGTTCTTAGAAAAAAAGGGATTGATTACTAAATATCAGAGTGGTTTCCGTCAAAATCGAAGTACTGTTGATCAACTCGTTCGACTAGAGACTTTTATTCGTGATGGCATTATTCGGGGTCACCATGTGGTGTCTGTCTTTTTTGACCTGGAGAAGGCATATGATACCACTTGGAAATATGGTATTATGAGAGATCTTTACAATATTGGTTTGAGAGGTAAACTGCCTATTTTCATCAAGAATTTTCTTTCCAATCGTACATTTCGAGTTCGCCTTGGATCAAGTTTTTCAGAATTGCACAATCAAGAAATGGGTGTCCCTCAAGGTAGCATACTTTCTGTTACTTTGTTTTTGTTGAAGATTAACAGCATTGTGGATGTTGTCACTCCCCGATTTGACAGGTCATTGTTTGTGGATGATTTTTGTATTTCTTGCTCCTCGGAGAGTATGCCGATTATAGAAAATATATTACAAAATTGTCTAAATCGAATTGAAAAGTGGGCAGATGAGAATGGTTTTCGCTTTTCAAAAACTAAGACTGTATGTGTACACTTCTGCAACAAACGTTCTTTACATCCTGACCCAGAAGTTAAAATAAATGGTTCTGTCATCCCGGTAACCCAGCAAACGAAATATCTTGGTCTGATATTTGATAACAAACTCAATTTTAAGGCACATATTGATCATGTGAGGCAAAAGTGCCATAAAGCATTAAATCTTTTAAAGGTTGTATCTAAAATGGATTGGGGCGCTGATCGTATTGTCTTGCTACGACTTTATAGATCTTTAGTCAGATCAAAACTTGATTATGGCTGTGCAGTTTATAGCTCGGCTCGAAAGTCCTATCTTGAAAAATTAAAACCAATTCAGAATCAAGGACTAAGGATTTGTACTGGAGCTTTTCGTACTTCGCCTATGGAAAGCTTGTATGTGGAGGCAAATGAACCTCCTTTGCATTTGAGATACGAAAAGCTATCTCTTAACTATGCAATCAAATTAAAGAATAACCCCTCAAACCCGGCGTACGAAAATACCTTTAGACCGCGATATGTCGGTTTTTATAACCTTAAACCATCTTCTGTGAAATCTTTTGGCTTACGTATTCAAGAAGCTCTAGTGCAAATCATTGGTACAACTAATATTTCCCCATTCCTGACACCTAATATTCCACCTTGGGTGATCAGTGATCCAGTAATTGACATGACATTAACAGCATTCAAAAAGGGCTCTACAAGTGATTTGGTCTACCTTGATAAATTTGGAGAAATAAGACATAAATATAGGAATTGTCATGCTATATATACAGATGGATCAAAAGATCAAAATAAAGTTGGATCAGCCTGTATTAGCGGCACTGTACACGAACAAGTGAGACTACCGGACAGTTCTTCCATATATACTGCCGAACTGTTGGCTTTGAAGATGGCCTTAAACATTATAGAAAACACTGATGGAAGACGTTTTGTAATTTTTACGGATTCGCTATCTAGTTTAATGGCTTTACAATGTAGAAACCTTAAACATCCCTATGTTGTACAGATACTAGAATTTATGTACAAACTCGGTGTACTATGTAAACGGGTGGTATTCGTTTGGATACCAAGCCATATAGGTATTAAGGGAAATGAAAAAGCTGATTTGTTAGCAAAACAAGCCCTCAGTATAGATGTAACAGAAATAAAAATACCTTATACAGATCTCAAGTCAAAGATTAACACCTACATTAGAACGAAATGGCAAGCATTATGGGATTTAAATCTTGGCAATAAACTCTACCAACATCAACCAATAATCGGACATAATAATACAATCCCGCTAACCAAACGGCGGGAAGATATTGTGCTGACCCGTATTCGAATTGGTCACTCTCACTTAACTCATGCATATTTGCTTGCAGCAGAGGACTCACCACATTGTATATCATGTGACTGTACACTTACAGTTAAACATATTCTTATTGAATGCATTGAATTTGCTCACATCCGTAACAATTTTTATAATGTCCCTGATCTGAATACCTTGTTTAGCGAAATTCCACGATTATGCATCATAGATTTTCTTAAAGAAATCAACCTATTTATTAGATTTTAGATTAGGAACTTTTTCCCACAGCTATGCCTTTAGGCAATTTTATTCAATTTTTTAGTCTTTCGGAGGAGACTTTAAGCCGTCGGTCCCGTGTAAAGGAGAGTCACACCACTTGCACGTTAAAGAACCTGCTTCTCTGTTCGAAAAGAGTAGGGAATTTTTCCCGGAAAAGTAGTTAAGCTTATTTTTACCCAATATACTTCGTAATTAAACCTACTGATCACATATACACACTAAACAAATATTGTACTTTAAGAAACTTTATACATTAATGTTTAGACACTTATATGACATATTGTGTTGATAGTGTCGTTAAATTTTAATCAATCAATCAATCAATCAATCCAGACATTCTAAGTTAACCAATCAAATTGCAGCATTTTGCTAGGCCCTCGCGGCAGACCTAGAGGACAAAAAGGGTTAATTCCACTCGGCATGCGTGTTGTGCAATAACATACAAAAAGGGGTTTTCCTGATCAAGATAAAAGGATAAGATAAAAAAGGTCCTTCCAAAAGAAGATATGATACCACCATGAATATACCATGGGCACCACTGAAAGGAGAGTACACTCGGGCATTACGTTGGCTTCAATAAAGCATAAACATTAAAAAAAAACAGATCAGTGTGAATTTTTGAGGAAAATCCGAGAAAGGATAATACAGACATCATTTCCTTTTGAATTGCTATGCATCAAACGCAAATTGGCAACTCTGTGACATTCATTTTGTGTAGCCTACCTCTCCCATTTTTTCTTTACTAAAAGCATCATAAATTTCAATTTTTCCTCATTATATACCTTCGCCCTTGATATACTATTGGCCACGTGAATTTAAAAAACACATCACATCTATTTATTTCTTCATCAACAACCACGATAATGGGATGTTTTTAAAAAAACTCTGCAAGATGGGAGAGGTACTCAAAAGGGACGCCAAAGGGTGGTTAGTTTGCGTTTAACTAGTGACAACTTATAAAAACAGTTTTCTTGTTCTTCTAATTGGATATTCCTGAAACTCTCAATGATCTGTTTCTTTCATTCTTTTACCTTTAGTAAAAGACACGCGTGTTGAGAGTGGATAGACGATTAAATATGCGCATGGTTTTTACTGTTTTGTGCATGTTTATTGATCTTTTGACTTGTAAGATATTATCGCAACATATTGTGGTTGCGGTTTTTTTTTCTTACATAGGCTTAAGCAAATGAAAAAGCTGCTTGGAAGCGAAATCACGAGTTAGCAACTTCAAACATTTCATTTTTCTTTCACACTTGGACCGCGCTTTTCTGGTTATATCTTTTGTAATTCTGTGTCACGATTGAGGGATCGTCTTTTGAAACGGTAGATTAAAAAAAAATGAATTGTCGACACATCCGGAATCTAATCGCGCGGAATTACACTATAGCTTCATATCGCCGAGCACATAAAACCTGCAGTGGAAGTTGACCTATTTGATGGGTCCATCATAATTCTGTATATTTGAGACGTGTTGGAGAGTATATCACCTTCGTGAATACGAGACAAGATCACATGATTTAAGTCCATTGACTTTCACATAGACATAGAATCTGTCCTTCATTGGGTCTATTTTTTTTCCTTTTAAGAATCATACATTTGCAATGCAACTTTCAATAATTCTAAAACATTAAAGAAGAGCTATTGAAAATGACCAGAGACGAGAACACCCCCCCCCCCCCCCCCCCCCGTGTGAATATGCGGAAATAACCAGCTACTTTCTCGGTTTCATTCGACATACACCCAAACCATACACACTTCAAACTCAAGTGACACTTTAAATATGACACAATTGGCTCGTAAAGTGATTTAATGTCTAATTAAATATCATCACTTCAGTTCAGTGAGTAGCCTATTTAGTGTCTTAAAGTCACAAGTGGTTGTGTCAACTAAAAAGGAATTCAACAAAGAAATAAATGAATGCGTCCTGTCATGCATCATAAATGCAACCTAAACAATATGCACAAGCATGTTATTCATATAGTAGCCCGTTAATTTACCAATCATAAATGCCAAAGCATCATCGTTTACAATAATCATTGATATAAATTCGTACTCTCTGAAATCATATTCAGTCTTAAATTTGTTTGATGTTAGTACTGAATATATACACTTTCAATATTTTATTCACCGCGGGGTGAAGAAATTCCATCCATTGCACAATAAAATCAAGCATCACCACGTTTTAAAGAAGCAAAATAAAGAAACATATCAATGAAAGTTTGAGTAAAATCGGATAAGGAATAAGAAAGTTGAGCATTTTTTGAAGTTGCAATTAATTAATTAATTAATTTATTTATTTCTGATATTTATACAGGGTGGCTCATATCACCAATTTGGTGGTCTTCCATGAGGCCCTGTTTGGTAACAATAAAACAAATAACATCAACAATAATCAATATATATAAATACACAAGCATAAACACGTATAATACACATTAATCGGTATCCTCATTAGTTAAGTAATCATTCAGTAATATTCATTGACTATTTACAAGAATTTTCGAATCGAATTAAACACAAATTTGGCAACTCTGTGATGTATCTTAGGAGGTCCTCTCCCATTTACCCTGTATTAAAGAAAATTACAGATTTCCATTTTTCTGTTATTTGTAAGCAATTAGATATAATTATTGCACCTATGTTTTTACACACAGCCTATACTAAAAAAATCTTTTCCATCGTCAACAACTAAGAAAATTAAAATTTATGACATTTTCTGTAGTGAGCAAATTAGAAAGACTTCGCATGAAACGCCACCGAGTCGCCAATTTGTGTTTGATTGATTACAACTTTGAAAATTCATAACTTTCTTATTTCTTATCTGATTTGCTCAAACTCTCGCTAATCTGTAATTATTCTTCTTTTCTGCTTCTATGCAAATCAACTAAATACCAGGCCAGACTTTCCCTACAATTTGTGAAAGTCTATCTAGGTATCAATATATTGTCGCTAACAAAATTGTCAAGTTTTATCAAATGCATTTAAAAAGATGTCATTTCAAAAGTTGAGGGGGATTTTTGTCTAAATGGGGGAAAAATTGGTAAAATTATACCCTGAAAGAAAATTTAAAAGTCCTCTGTCATGCAAATGCACTCCAATTAAAAATGAAAAACATTAACTCAAATTGTAATTAAACATATATTACATATACTTATATGTACTCCAATATATCATAGTTGAATCAAATTCAGCTATTGGTAATAATTATGTTTCTTCATTTCTTTCTACATATAATTATCGGTTTCTCTCTTTCTATCGCCCTGTTTCCCGTATTTAACTAACTCATTCTCCTTCTGTGTTCCTGTTATCTCTTCCTCTTGCCCTGTCTCTGTTTCCCCTTCTATCCATCTCTCTTTCCCTTTCATTCTATCTCCCTCTCTCTGTCCATATAGAAGCACCCCGGAAAAGATCACTATATTTCCAAAATAATAATTCATCAGACACAATAGACTGTATGAAAGCTCCTTGAAATTAGACATGTTGTTGATAAACAAGACTTAAGAAATGTTCTTTTTAAGAACAGAAAATGTATATGTATTTATATTGTCAAGTATAGAATTAAAAACTATCTTAAATGTACGTTTTCCTTCGGATTATAAACGGATTTCGCTGTTACGATCTGCGAATAACAAAAATCTAAACCTTAAATTAAGGTGTAGAGTTCATTGTGTAGTTAAGGTGTAGTGAATTAATCGCGGTTCGATATGATATGATGTGATTATATTTATTTATCAATAAAAAGGGACAATGCATCAAAACATTTACAATAGTTGATCATTGCAAAACAAACAAAAAAGGGTAAAATGGATCCAGAAATGGCATTAGTGTTAGTCATGTCCGGTCCCAAGTTTAAGAGTTGCTTATGATAATACAAGTTAGCACTCGATGTATATAGTACCATGAAATTCAAGTAAATGTATGATTCAAACTTAGTCTTAATACTAGTTATCACATTAAATGATGTCTAATTGCAAAACTATTGATTTGCAATTTCTAACTGAAATTAAAACGTATTTCATCTATTACAATAATAAACAAGTGCTACCTACAAGCGGATCGTAAAATAGAACATATTGATGAAATCATATTTTAAAGTTTTAATGATTACGTATCCTTTACCCCGTAAACTCCGTAACTGTATTACGACATCCGGTTCTTGTATTTTCTAGTCCTTTACCACTAGCAAGGCCGTACGCAGAAATTTTTTCCTGGGGGGCAAGATGATCGCTTTCAAAGGAACCCATAACTTGAAGTCTAAAACCCAATTTAAAAAAAGTATGATTTTGAAATTTCTGGGGGGCAACGATCAAAGTCAGGTAGTTACATGTAGTGGTAGAAGAGTTATAAATCCTATACGTTTAGTACTTTAGTTTTATTTACACTGTTTATATATTTATCATTGGCGGGTACAGGGGCACTTCCGGCCCATGCCCCCCCCCCCCCCTCCCCCTTTGGAAGAAAAGTATGCATTTTGACCATAGAGGATCCGCCCTTTTGTCGATTGTGCCCCTCCCCCTTTAGAATGAAAAATTTTATTTATTTTTTTGCTTGTCAGAGAATTATGGAGGGTAACTGTAACATTATTTTATTCTGTGTCTCTCTCTAGTTTTAATCTCCGTCGCAGAACTTTTGACCTTTATACAAAAAACTAAATACATACAAAAAAAAAGATAACATTCCTTGACCGCTGAGCTTAATTGGAGGGGGAAAAAGAGGGGGGGGGTGTGTGGGGGGGGGGGAGAATGGAGGAGCAGCATAAGGCGGTCATCACACAGAAGCATAGCCAGCTTGGCAAGCGACCAAGTTTTATAGCCATAATGAAATCTAATTCGCAGGGCCTGATAACTACAATAGGAAATAATTATCATGTTGACTCATAATAGTTACAATAATCATTATTACCTATATGGGACACTTTTACAGGGCAATTAATATTCATATTTTGCGCGGTCCGCGAATGACCTAGTTCTGAGCGGTCATCATTCCCTCATATTTTCCCTCTTCCGGGTTTCACCATTCACTTTGTGTACAAAAAGTGCGGTCAACATTAATTGAGCCCGAGTAACATCCACCTTTTCTTGTCAGTGCGCTTTTACTAAAGTACAAACGCGCAGTATTGTGTACGCGTTAAATTGTAGGCTTAAACAATGGATACGCGCGGTAATAATTTACGTCACAATTGCTTGGCCTAGATTACATACCTGCATGAATGATCTGAAATCAGAGAGACTGACAGGCAAACAGACGTCCGTCATTGCTACAAGATAGGCATATACATGATATACTTGATATAGGTAATAATAATAATATTGACTGGCTCTACTTTCGGGTAATATCGAAAATGTTGCCCTAAAAAGAACCATATTGCCCTCGTCTTCGACTCGGGACAATATGATTCTGTTGCGTGCAACATTTTTCGATGTCCCCCTCAAGGCCAGTCAATATTATATAAATGATATCAAAATTTGGTTGAGAAAGCCGAGCGCTGGGAGTGACATTGAAAAAATATGCTTTTTTACGAGTAAAAAATATTATTCCTTTTGTTATTTATATGTAAACAATGCTTAGAACCAAATGACGTTATTCCTTAATGTATTCCTAACGTACGCTAATTACGAACTGACTACTTGCCTGTAAGGCAATCTTCGTGAAAATCCAATACCGTGATATAAAGACAATGAAGGTATAGATTTGGGGTTTATATTCGAAGTGCTCTCTTACACTTCTCACTTACCATTTATGATAGTCAAGAAAATGAACATTCTACTGTGGTTGATAAATGCGAAAAGGGTTTGGGTGCAGGGAGCGCCTGGATTTAATCCTTATAACCTAGAATGTCAACTTGCTTACATGACGTGTCTTTGTTTTCTTTAGCATACGTTATGGGATTTTCAAGAGGTGGATATTATTGAACCACTTGTATCCTTTATTACACTTACATGGATAGTTGTCCACAAATCTGCTTACAAATCAAATACTGAAATCAAGACATCGCCAGATTGTATTACGCTGAAAAGACAATACTGCAAGAAGGAAGTATTTATATTTGTTTCATATTCGAGTACTGGACAGAGAAAAAATATTTACCCAATATGTTCCATTGCCAATAGTTCCTACCACATTTAAAAAAAAAATGGTGCCACATTTGACCCTACAAACCTCTCTGTTCTGAAACTACTACAGGCAAGGGCAGAATTCGCCAATCCGACTGGCAGTCTTTTTCTTCAGCATTGCTAGTTTCGGATGCGTAGGAAATATGGACATGATGGAAGGTGCTCACGGAAGCACCAGGAGAAACATGAGAGCCTGCATTCTGCATTGGTGATGTCATCATGGCCATGGGATCGTCTTGGCTCTCTGAAACGATCACGTGTGTAGGTAAGATCTGTGGGTGGTTGTTAAGGAAGGTACCATGTTCAGAGTTCTCGAATTCATCTATTTTGATATCGGAAGCAGCCGGTTCTTGTCCATCCGTTTGCATTCCATTCTTCACAAACATTTTCTGAAAGCGTCTACACATATTTCTAAAGACTTTTTTAAACATGTACAAGCAAAATGTGCATGTGGAAAGGAGGAAGAAAAACTCAGCTACTAAAATCAAAATGGACGTAACTGAGGTAGTATCCTCATCTGTAATAGACGATGGCACCTCTGAACTAGGCACTGGTATTTCGGTGGTGGTGGCCTGAGTAACTGCAGTGTAGGACTGGATTGTCTGCATAGCATGAACCGAGGTTAATGATGTGGTGCCTGAAGAGAGTAGTTTCTCTGTAGACAGAATATAAAGCAAAAATAATAAGTAAATATTAACACGATTTCACACACATACAAATAACATTTGTCGCAATTTGCAAAGTAGATAAACATAACACTATTCTATATAGATTATACGTTTAGGTTGTGGATACTTAATTGTATAAGAAAGGTGTGAAACATAACGGAACAAAGGCTTAGGTCGTGTAGATTATAGTTTTTGAAAAGATACACATTCCTAAGTCTTGTTCTGTTGCAATTATGAACAATACAACGAAATCAAAATTTGAAAACAGTCCTTTTTTCTAAAGCATACAGTGAAATGTGATTCAACACAGATTTGTAGTATTCTGCAGTCCATTCTATTTGTACCTTCTTGCTTCTCTCATTTTCATCATGCGCCGGAATAGATAAACTGGATAGATGGCGCAATATAAGTGCTGTATTATTATTATTATTATTATTATTATTATTATTATTATTATTATTAAGTAGAGCAATTTCTAAAAACTGACATTCGAAATTCCTTTAGCATCTCGTTTAAGTATCAAAAATAGGTATTCACTATAAACATTATGTGTCCATTAGCAATCTCAGTGCAGCTACAAACAACTTTTTCTCTTTTCACTGTGAGCAAGCCGATACCATTTAATGGAATATAATGCATGTAGATATACATCTATCATTTTTTAGAAGCTTAACTTTTATTAAAGATATATGTCATATTATCGAATTTTTATGATTTTATTTGGTATCACTAGAAAGCTTGATTATTTCCCATTATAATGCAACTTTAAAAAAAAATGATCGGTACGGATGATTAGGGAGGAGGGCGAATTCAAACTGAGAGTCTGCAAAATTCAGACTATATCAAAGGTTTACAGGGCGTCTTATGATAAACAGGCAACCCAAATTTGAAAACAGGATACATTTTTTTTATGCATTCGTTGTTGATCGTCAGTCGGAACCATAACCTTTAATCTGAAGGAATGATTTCTTTGCTTTATAGATGATGTATTTTGCTTTCTAGGGTCATGCATCACTGGATACCATTACCCTGAAAAATTAGTGTCAATTTGCAGTTGATTCACTATTATGAAAAACACAATAGTTGTGAAGATAAAGAGCTGCCTTTTGTCAAACGGCCTTCGTGCTCTAACTGAACAATATCCTCTCTTTCATCAGATCGGCTTATTGCACAGACCATTTAAGAAGTTCTAGAAAACATAGCTCTTCCCCCGAATAGTCAAACCCTTTTCCTTTCTCTCAAACTTTATGCTTAATAAGTTAATTTTGATTCTACATTATGTATTAATAATTTTCTATTAACATTATTAGTATACTATTATCATTATTATTATCATGGTTAATGTTTTGAATATTCCGGTGATGAGATATTAAACAATCATCATTCATTATTCAACCTTTAAACAGGGGCCACTTTTAAAACCTTAAAAAAACGTTCTGAGAAGAAGACCGTCTAGACGAAGGTAACAGGTTTGCAAATCAGTGAAGCGCTATCAACCAAAGAGAGCAAAATTCTAAGAAAAGGAAAATTAAAGATTACTAAGAGAGATAAATTAAAATTTCAAATTGAATTATTTCCACAAACTTCTGTTTTCGGTTTGAAAAAAAAATGGCAGAAAGTGTCCGAAACATCCGAGATGAATTAAAACAGATTTAAAACCGGTTTAAAATAGTAATTCTCCCAACAACATGTATATTGTGTTTTAGACACAAAATAAACCAACCGGAATTTCGTTCAAAATTTAGACATTGGTGTTTAATGGTATATGATCTTTGAAATCTAGGCAAAGTATCATTGGAATGAAAAGCACAAACGTTATGCTTTTAGATTATATGAATTTCATTCCTGTAAACTTAAAGTACATATTATAAGAATGTTTCAACATTAGGTGTCCCGTGACACGCCTAGCATATTCCTCTAAAATGACTTCTTTTTTCCGGGTTTAATTGAAGATAACGGTATGGATCTGGTATAATCATAACAATATGTTATTTTCTCTTTATAATGATACCGATATTGCAATAATTACATTGGTATGTGCAGCAGTACAAGTGAGTAGGATATGAATAGGCCTATAAGGCGATATCTTTCAAACTGCGATATTTTCAATATAATAGCCTCCTGTTACATAAATTCTGGGGGGTTTTTTAACGAATTTGATTATTTCTCTCATGGTATAACATGAAAGCCTGTTATTATTATTTTTAATACGATAATGCCTACATTATCATGATCTTCTGTTTTATAGGATATGAATACTGACTCATAGTCAGAAGCAAGGGTTGCAACATGATTCCAGTGACTTTCGTTTACTTAAATTTTCCTAAGTTATTGTCTGTTTGATTAAATTAACAACACACGTGGATAATAATTCCAGTTGTTAAAACCAATGTTAAGGAAATATTCATTTCCTGCGCCTGAAAGAATAGCCAAGTTTCCATCGGTTTCAAATAAATAAATAAAATAATAAATGAATTCCCTATCATTAATAAGAACAATCATCTATAATGCTTTATTCATTAAACTATTTAAAAAATAATGTTCAGTAGTATTCTCATTAGCTGCAAAAGTTTTGAATGCAACTTCCTTATGCTTAAGCTTGCTTTTCTATCTGTATGGAGTGATAACAATTTCAAGAATTCTACAGTGACTTTCACATTATCCTGTTGCCTCATGAATTCTCACATTCTCATACTCTCTTAGTTCATGTAACTTCTCAGACTTATTTTTAAGTCCAAAGGACTTGTTTTGTCCCCGGTTTAAAACTCTCTAGGACTTAAACCGGGGAAAAACAAGTCCTTCGGGCTTAAAAATAAGTCTTAGAAATTAAGAGAGTAGGCTTAACATGAGTTCACATGCATCCCGTAGTTCATGGGTTAACTTACCCCAGTAGTGGCATGTCAAATCGCATTCATCTTCCAGTGTGTGTAGTAAGCAAAGACTGCATTCCAAGCAGATACCCGACAAAATATCACAAAATTTATTTTCCACATTGTCACAGGAGCCATTACATGCATCATGTGCCTTCCCGAAAACTGTGTTGAAACACTGACACACTACGATGATGTACGACCACTCCATAATATCCCTTTTAAGACAGATCTGCGAATGAAAATGAATTAAAATAATATTAGTTGAATAAGCCCTAGCATCTATTAAATCATCAGCCAAAACATATTTTGGGAAAATGAAGGCAAATGGTCTATATAGAACATTATTTTTTTTTTAATATTTAATAAACATTTGTTTGTCTTATACAAAAGCTTTAGCACTTATTGTCGGTCTCAAACTCTAAAATTTGCCTTACATTTCATTTTGTATTTCACGTCATGAAATTTGTATAATTATCTGTTTGGTAACATTTTTTTTTCACATTCCTATAAAATTGTCTTGAAAAATTATGTTTTTAATTACTACTCATGAAATATCCTTACTTAATAGTACTACTCAATGCAAAGGTTCACACAAGTAGGTCTATTCTGATCCTTTCAAAACGAGTGGCACAAACGTACGTGAGTCATTCCAAACAGAGAGGAAGAGGACCTGCAAAAATGAGGAATGAGGAAGTTGCATGCATAATATTTGCAGATAATGAGAATACTAATGAACTTTTTTTATATTGAATAAAGCATTAACATAGATCAGTGTTTTTATCAATTATTATCTTTAATCTGTAAAAGTGGCTTACATTTCATTTTCCGTAGAATTTCACTTCATTAAAATTTTTGTAATTATCTATTTAGTAACTATTTTACACATTCCCATTAAATTGTGTTGAAAATGATATTTAAAAATACTGTTCAATGCAAAAATTCACACAAGTATTCAGATCCTTTCAAACTGGCCCAGCTCTAAGCGAGCAGCACAAAAGTTCCTTAACTTTGTTTTTTTCTGTGCCTGATGTTCAAATGCATGGTTGTAATATCTGTTTTCATAAAATTTCTATTTTCCAACTGTGATATTTTTCTTTGCCAAATGGTAAGATAGTGATTGATAATAACACAGCGTAACGTACGTAGAAAAAATAGATAGCCTAACCTTTTATAACATATTAATGCTTTCCCGGCCAATTTAACAACCTTTGAAACTCAAATACATTGCGTGTGCATTCGATTATAACGATTTTATCCCAGCTGTGCTATTTGGTCGCAACACCTATCTCATTCAAAGTCGTAAATCATATCGGTCATTGTTAAGCGTTTAGTCATCTTGACATTGCAATTCGCCCAGTGTAGATATTCATGTTCATTAATCGGAACATCCAATTTAGCATATTATGCATTCAATTTAATGATCGATCATTATGTTATACGTTTCAACCTGTTATAACCATTTTTTTTTCATATTTGATGCTTTTGAGATTTAAGTTGGTTTTGTTTTTGTTAATAGCGTAAGTAAATATCACATCTATATTACAAAGTAATCAAATATGTTAGAGGGAAGATGGAGTGCAAACGAAAATTTGTGCTTTTTGGGGGTGTAATTTAGTTAATGCAAGATTGGAATATGCCATTATGCTTACTCGAATGTATACCATGATTAAGGGCTTCAATTAAATTTGAATTTCCTGTATGTATGGTTACACTGACAGAAGACAAAACAAAGTTCTTTCCATCGCTATTTCACGAAATGATAAAGAAAACAAAATATGATTGTCTTCTTAGTAGACACAAATAGAAAACAAACAGACTAGCATGCCAATCAACGTAAAATGTCAAGTCAACATCAAATTAAAATGTTTTTGTGGGGATGAGAAATTGCTTAAAGTAGAACGTTGATGATTTTAAATATTGGCTTAATACTTATTATTGCATAGATGGCATAAATTAAACAAGGTTATCCAAATTCAACGCTTGGAAACATTTGAAGTAATGATTAATATCAATTATAAAACGGTAAAATACAGCCCCCGATATAGCAGCTGAAGAGCTCCTCGAACGCTGCTGAGATATGTGACGACACACCCTGGACCAGTCCTGGCTAAGCAGACGATGCCCCATAACATCTTACACATTTTTCAGAGCCTATTTTGTCATCTCCTCTTCACTTATTTCTCTTCCTTCACTAGCGTCAGTCTTAATGTTAGTCTGTTGCCTCACTCTTAACTTCGTGTATGGTATTATTTTGATGAAAAATTCAGCGTTAAAAAAATAAAGGAATCGGTCACTTGTAAACAAAATAAGACGCCATTGTATTTTCAGCTGTTTGCACCGGGCATGTTCGGCGTTTCAAGAGGGAACGAATACCATCCTGCTATTATTCGGAGGGCTTTTCAATTTGAAAGTGGGGTTTATTTCATTGATCATTGACCCTTCTCCTATGTATTTACAATCAAACGGTTTTAGCTATCAGAATCAGTTTCACTTTCCCTTTATAATGGTGTGAAATAAGGTCATGTTTAAATACACCAAACTCTTTATAATTTGATAAATAATTGCATTGCAATTACGTTCATTCATTATAGGACGTCGTCTGCTTAAGCAGGATCGATCCCGAGTGTGACGACATCAAAACATCGCTATATTTCTGGCGAATCCTCGGATATTCCAGATGCTGAGAAGAGCTTTTATTTGTGTTGTTTTTATAATCACCAGATACGCAGTTGACATAAAACTTATAAGATTGCCATCTGTAAGCTTCCCAGTTTCTAGTGATACATTAATTGCCATATTTGTGATTTTCTTTGAATATCTACTTTAAGGAGTTCGTGTACTCACCATGATTCTAAAAATGAGGTCGCATCCACAAGTTTTCTCCGACGTGTTTACCTTATGCTTCTGCCAAGAAGAAAGCGAAAAAGTTATCCACGGTAGAAGAAATACTTTACTCGATTTATCGCGAGCGGAAAGATAATAGTTATTATTCTTCCGGCTCGGTCAAACTGCGGTGTAAAGTGAGATTTGTCAACTTCACAGGTCCTCAACGTTAGATCACGTGATATATATTGCACACTCGCTTTCGATTTCACCAGGATTTCACAACGGACATGGTTTGAGAGGAGAGTTTGAGACGATGAGTTTCTCCACAACCTTCCATTCCAAGACAAATCAAGAGTTGAACGATTGATGGCGCAATTCTGAATCAATCCCCAGTATACTTAGTTCCACAAATAGCACCTTCTAATTTGTTTGTTTGCTTTTATTTCAAGTGATATTGCTTCCAAGTTAATTAATCTCCTAACAACGCTTATAGAAGTTACCCTATGCGCGAGAAAATATTTTGTGTCATAGGATTCAGTCTTTTCTCGCACTTTTCTTTTGTTTTGTTACAATATTATGTACATGTGACCACCTGCCAAAAAACAAAGCATCACATTTGTAATGATGGTACACTATATTGATATTTGAGACCATAATACATTCACAGGCTCGTAACTATAGAATTTTACTGGGGGTGCAGATATTACATGAGAATGACTTTACTGGGGGAGCGAAGTGCACCCCTCGCACCCCTTACTAGTTACGGGCCAGATTCAGTCAAAATATTAGACGAATATAAAAATACATGTAGATGAACGCACCCTACTTAATACGTGATTCCATTATTATTCAAGATGGGATTTACCTTTATTTACCTGTGATATTTTTTCTTCATTATGCAGATTATCTTTCGACATGATGACGTCTTATATGAAATCCCAAGATCATGTAAAAGGTGAAAATACCCATTTGCTACGAGAAAGGTCTCAACTATCATCAATGAAGTTCGCTCTGTGAAGGAGAGCAGCGAACCAAAGTATGTGTCGTACTTGATGTATAAACCTAACTTTTACGAATGATATGGTACAGATTATTAAGGAACCACAAGCTTCCCATCTATCAACGGATCAACAGTACATATTCCATTCATATTGAACTTGAAATCATATTCATTATCGTTCATCATTTGGTTTCATACCGAGCACAGTTTAAATAAAAGTAAATTCTTTAATTAAATGTTTTACTCATGTCAAAATTAATAAGCTATTAAGAATGATAATTTCTTTTCATATTTTCTTGCTATTTTAGGAATTTTAGGAATTCGGGCAACAAGGGAGGATCCCTTCATCCCAGCAGTTGGTTGAAAAGTGTCGTCATTTACATGTAGTACGGACGCGTTTCCCCGTGGAATGCATCATGACGTGAGTGAAGACTATGGGCTTTCTTGATTCTCGGTCGTTGTATATCGAATATTTGAAATGCAAAGCACTTCATATAAAGTTCAGAATTAGCCAATATCAAATAGTCTATCTTAAATGCGGCTGATATCAAACAATTAAAATGGGCTTACACCGGTCCATATTTGTGGCTTTATTGCTTGGAAATCCAAAGATGTAAAAATGGAAAATATCGTGTTTTATTTATTTATTTATTTATTAATTTCTGATAGTTAGACAGGGTGACTCATTTTCACCAATAGTAGTGGTCTTCCACGAGGCCCTGGTAGCAATAATAAGTAAAACTGATAGTCAACAAAATCATGAAAATATACTCATGACAAAAAATAAATAAGAACATACCTAAACAAATACAAAGTATTTGGTGTCCTTGTAATACCAAAAGGAACCAAATTTCCAATATTTTTCTACTTTATATTTCTTGGCTAAATTTCTCAAAGACCTGTTCATTTTACTTTTAACAAGAAGGAGAAATCGACATTATGTCGTCTTGTTATTTTCATTGGAAGCCTGTGACTGTAAGCGTGCAAGAGCTGAAAATCAAGACTTCCTGATTCTTCTCTTTTTTATAAAGCTCAATCTCAGTTTATACGTGGTCTTGTGGATATTGTGGTTATGTCATGAGTTCAGGAAAAGATTACGAAGCTCACTGCACATCCCACAACTTTTGGCATTCTAAAGGCGGTCGATATCAAACAAATTTCCTTTGCTTTCACGGATCCTAAATATGAAGAACTTAGTTCCAAAAGGGACTAAGTCCAGTTTTGACTACAACTGATTTTCAAAGATAAATATGCGTATCTCGCACATGGGAATCAAATGTGCTATGTCGCATATTTATCTTTGTAAAAGTTGAATAAAAAACACACACACAAGAGACGATCGACTACAGTTTCATTCCAAAAGGAACTAAATCCACGAAAATTAAACTTATAAAATTTCCTACAAAATCGAAATGTATTGCTAGATATTTAAACAAATATTTAAATGATCTAAGGCAATAGTCTTAATATACTGTATATACCCAAATGAAGTATAGTGAATAAAGATAAGTGATAAAAATCATAAAATATAAAACCTTGATTTATTTGAAAAAAGCCAAAGGTGGATTTAGTCCTTTTGGAATGAAACTTTTCATACGTATTTGTGGTTTTATTGCTTGGAAATCCGAGGACGAATCATCCTTCATACGGTACTGGGGGAACATAATGTCAAATACTTTTCAATTGTATATATTTCAGTAGTAGGAGAAAATGTCGTGTCAATACTCTCACTGAAATTCTATGACTAACATGACTAAAGAGCTGAAATTCCGGACTATGCGTGATTTTCTGATATTTTCTGATATTGTTTGAGCGTTTTTTACATTAAATCTGAAAATCGGTTCGGATCAGTCGATTCATTTCAAAAATTATACAAGCCTTGGTCTTAACATATTCGTTCACGGTTCTGTCATAATAATTGTGACGTCAGTATTGATTCATAATTGGATTTGTTATTTTATATAAACTAGTATACAGATGAAAGAAATATGTTGTCAATCCGTTATTGACAACATAATTATTTCTTTCATACTTCATGCGATCAGACAAATGCTTTTCATGCACATTTTTATATAAATCATTAACCGTGTTTCCTTCTGTTCTTTTATTATACAATGTAATCAGTTTTTGAATGAAGTACATTAATTATTCAATATAAATGTTGGGACGTTTTTTGTTTGTTTGTTGCTTTTTATTTGTTTTTTGTTATTATATGGGCCTTTTCATTTCAATGAACAGATGAATGCAGTGAAATTATAAAACATTACCGTATGATTATCTCTCATTCCTCAATTGTTCCTTATCATAATTAATAATAACAAATAATAGTGGATTCTTGTATATCATGTCTGTCAAATGTCTGTCAAACATGATTAAATAAATGCAAAGGACATAGGAATGACTTTCATTTATTATGTGCTGCAGAAAATATGATTCGCTGTCATAATTATGTAGGTCGTTTGTATCTCGTTTTTTCCTAAAGTTTATCGCTTAAATTCATATCACGATAATTTATAGAATTATGAATGGCCACCATTGGGAATCTTGAAATAGCAGAAAATTCCACCTGACAATATAGCTCTGCTCTGGCAGACACCAACAACCATTATGTAGAATATTCAGAAATTTGCTCTGAAAATCCTCTTGTGTGAATGATTGCATGTTTTATTGTTGTTCATAAATTGGGCCGGGATTCATTGTGATCGAATGTGAATACATATTCATGTAGTGATAAATATGATTTTCTATATAATGTACACACTGCATTGCTTTTATTTCGTTCTTGATAAAGTTGATCATTAGACATCATGGTAATATTATGGAATATAGAGTTATAAATGACCAATTATAGGGTCTGTCTCGAATTTTTCGAAAATCCCACACCCTTTCAGCTCTGGTAGACATCGACAATAAACACAAGACACCATAATGTGCAAATGAATGAGGTAATACGTTATCATATTCAATAATGCTTGGAAGAAATCATCCTTGAAAGCATGGTTATTTTGCAATGAAGTACAGATTGAATGTGAATTAGTGCAATTGAAATTACAAAATGCCAATGAATGCCTGAACATAATTTATACACTGTACATGATTTTGCTAACCATTTCTTTAAAAAGACACGATTATTTAATAAATGCAACAGTCAATCTCGAAATGTGTGTTGTTGATTTATATTCTTATATTCGTGTGTATTAGAATTGACCATCTTTTTGTAATTTCGTATATTCCTTATTCTTGTATATATACCTTATTCATGTATAATTCATTTTGTAAAGAAATTCCTGGTGAGGGAGGGGGAGGGGTATATGTGTGTGTGGGCGTTGTGGGTGGATGTGGGTAGTTCCCGCACGTAAGTGTTGTATGCGAGAGGGGAAGAGAGAGGGGCATGAGGACGTGGGGTGGACGTGAGGGAAGAAGGAGAGAGGGGGTGAAAAAGAAAAAGAAGAAGAAGAAGAAAAGAACAAGAATAAAACTGAAGAGGGAGAGAGAAGTGTGCATAGGAGACGGGGAGACTGACGGGGGACTGAGTATGAATAAAGGAAGTGATGGACAGGAGAGAGTGTGCATGCTTGTGGACAAGAGGGAAAAAGAGAAAGACTGAATACCCAAATGTATTTTAATGAAGATGGACTAACGGTCAAATATGAAAATAATGAGAGAAGAGGGAGGTTTTGAAGGGAACATAATTATTTCAGAAATAGAGAAACAGAGAAATATACGTAATATCGAAGGTTTTTACTCCGTATAGGATACACTCTTAACCGTCTCCTACCCACAGTAATATATTGAAGGCCATATAGTTCAAGTCACCTTTATCATTTATTGTACATCGAAACACAATGTCATGTCAAAATGGTTTGACAGAAGTCACAGAACTAGTATTTATGAGCAGTGGATAATCTGGAATTGAAACCAAGTCGATGCGATATAGTGCTCGTTAACAGGAAATTAATCCAAATCGAGTAATAATGATAATAATAATAATAATAATAATAATAATAATAATAATAAAGACATTTACAACGCGCAACATACATGTAATCCACCCAAAAGGGTGCTCCAGGCGCTTAAATTAAATCGATTTATCAACTAGCAGAAAAATAAGCTATATATATATGATAAGAACAAAAAAATAATAAAAAATATAGTAAGAGTATTCTACTTAAGAACTTGGATTATTTTCTTCATTCTTTGAGCAGGAATTTAATTTTTGACACACAATTTACTTACATCTATATCGATGCTACTTTTATTAGATTAATTTCAAAGTCAATACGTAACGTCAAAATTATAGCGGGTAAAATTCGACAATATTGTCATATTTCATTCATCACTCCTGCTGAACAGCAAAAACATGGTTCAAACAGTGAATAATTAAGAAAATCAGGTGAAGTTTACTATGCTTTATCGATGTTTAATACCTCTCTTCACAATAACTGCGCAACAAAATGAATACCATAAATTATACGGATTGTACGGATATAAGGTATACTTTGATATCCATAACATTATATAAACAGATAATTCGTTTCATTTGATTTCATTTATTTCCACAATATTATTAAATATAAAACTTTCAGTCTACAAAAAAATCATCATGATCATAGGAAACCCAACGAATAGGAATGATACTAAATTTGGGTTTAAAACAAAATAAAAATTACGTAATCAGTTGGAAGTTAATAAATTCATTGTGGAGAAAACCTTGGAAAGCAAGCTTGTAATTCAGGTTCCCTGGCATAAATATCAATGATTTAAATAAAACAAAGGCATAAAATGGTATAAAACGACAAACGATACAATACCACTCAGAACGGAGCAACACATCAAGACAACACAAGGAAAAGGACTTAACAATTCATAAAAATTTGATCATTAGCTAAACAAAAAATAAAAAATAAACTGATAACAATTGTCCGACCGTACAAATGAACAATTAAGTGTTGTGCAGTGGATAAAACCCGAGCAATCAGTGGATCGGAGCGTTTCATCAAGCGTTTTGTCAGTGATGTTTACCGACAACTGTTATAAGCTACTAAAATCCTTGCATCTGATTGGCTGAGAGCAAATTTGTCAGTAAAAAGCACTGACAAACGGCTTAATGAAAAGCCCCAGGCATAAATGAAGTACGTTGTAAGTATCAATGTCCCCCCCCCCCCCCCCCCTCCCCTAGCAATGGAAACAATAATTCTAAAATTAAAAAAAAGACACCTGGCAAAAAAACTTTCAGCTTTTTTTTTGGGGGCGGTTACTTCTACATAATTATGAGAATTTTCGGTTTAAACTCACTCAAAATATCCGATGATCAATTTTCTTGTTGTTGGTTTTTAAAATATCCTGAATTTTGCCCTGCCCGTAGTGAATCCTGGATCCGCCACTGGTTGTTTCAAGGTGACCTTTCTGTACCACCTTGTATTTCGCTTTTTTTTTCAGAGTGCACTTCGTCTGCTACACAGGAGATTGCCCTCAACAATAATGAACTCAAGCTGGCGGTATTCTCATCATGTATAGATATCTATTTGATTTCTGTGTCATTACTATTTTATTTCCATCCCTCCGCCTTTTCCTTTATACACGGCAAGACACGCAAAAGAATAATAAATGACCACACAGAGCTATGCAGCCTACAATCTGATAAATATAGCGAGGTTTACTTAATCCAATTACTTCTAAATAAATATCTTTATTACACATCTATAATTATTATCTTTCACATAAAAATCCGATTAATAATAAAATGTATTACAAATTTCCGTAATTTTATGTTTATGCTTTGTAAATAACCATATTTATTTAAATAGCAAAATCCATTGTAAAACTAATATCATCAAACGAGGGCATTGATCCTAGGCGGGGGGGGGGGGCTTTATTATCCTAATAATAAAAAGAGTACTTAGTATAATTACACAGGCCTATGAGTCCCAGTGAATGTTCTCCTTTCGATTTTAGATGATAATTCAGGTTGATATTGGATAAGAAAGAAAGTGAGGGAGACAGAGAGGCCTGGGGTGATGGGTATTTAGAGAAAGAGCAGAGGAGAGCAAAGAGAGAGAGAGAGAGAGGGGGGAGGGGATTTGTGGGTCGTGTGTGTGTGTGTAAAAAAGTCATATTTTTGTTGTAATAGTCTACACCCCCCCCCCCCCCCTGCATAAAATGACCCACCCCAAAATCATATAAATATACAAATGTAGCATACCATTCTGCATGCTACAATGAAACAATGGACGTTTTGCTTCCATGTAGGTCCCATCATATTTCTCTCAGTAAAATGACTACATTATATTGACCATTTACCTTTATGTTATATGTATGTATCTATTTTTGAAATGTAAATGTATGTTCATGAGAAAATAAATGAAATGAAAATGAAAAAGTATTATCTCTTGCTCCAGCCGAGTCCTGATGGAATTCCAAAGGCCTACACGTACCAACACCCTTACGGCCCCCTCCCTTCCGAATGGAGAAAAAGAAAGTGGAAAGAGAAAAGACAGGGAAGTTAAGGGGAGACAACTTGAAAAGGATAGGATACGGTTACATGTCATTTTCCGAAGGTTCATAATTTCGATGGTTCGTTTTCCGAAGGTTCGTTACTCCGACGGTTCGTAATTCTGAAGGTTCATATTTCCGAAAATGAAAAGGGGTTCATAATTTCGAAAATGAAATAGAGTTCGTAATTCCGAAAATTTTATCTGGTTCATAATTCCGAAAATGATAAAGAGTTCATATTTCCGAAGGTTCGTACTTCCGAAAAGTTATGAAGGGCTCTATTTCATTTTCGGAATTTTGAACCCTATTTCATTTTCGGAATTAATGAACCTTCGGAATAACGAACCTTCGGAGAAATGAATCAAATGTTCCGAATTATGAACCCCCTTCTATGGAAAATTTATGTTTCTGAATTACGAACCTCGGAATTATGAACCTTCAGAAAACCGAGTACCCCCCCCCCCCCCCCCCCAGGATTCACCCCTCTGTCAATCCCTGACTTGACCTTTTTTTTCTTCAACCTAGAAAGACCGTGCTCGCGTGCCAGTGCCCCCCCCCCCCCCCCCCCCGCCCGCTCAATGGCTAGATCATTAGGCTACGGATTTACGATATGTCACTAAATGGAAATGTTGAGTATAGTCACGGATAAAAATTGAATAAAGAGTTTTCCAAACAGATGCTTTACTCTTTATTTCGATAAGACTTTTGAGATAAATTTACTCACAGCACACAAGGACGTTAAATACGAACTGCTGATCAAGATTCATGCAATATGGTGAAACATGTTTGGTTGTTTGTTTTTTATTTCATACTCTGTGGACAAAATTTTTAAAAAAGAATATTCATTGCCTTAAAAGCGATATTGCTAGGAAAATATTGGGGTACTCGCGGTCCGTTCTGATAAACCCTTTCTCCTTTGAAAACGCTGTTTTCATGTTATCAATGAGAATGCAATTTCACGTGTAAACTGTAAGATCACAACTCAGAGGCAATATCATCCTTGAGAAATTCAGAAAACAAACGAGGGCCCCGTCTTATAATTGATTCGAATCGATCGCAATTTCAAATCAATCGCAATGGTGCATGAATTGTAAAAAACAGTTAACGAAAAAAAAATTTGCGATTGATTGGAGGACTAATTTCGACTGATTTCGATCAATAGCAAATCTGTATAGACAGGGTCCAGGTGTATAAAAGTCAGCATATCTATCTGGCCCATCAAATAGTTTTGTTAAATAAAGATCAATACTTGTTATAGGATTTGTCAAAATCACAACAAAAAAACAAAATTATTAACGTTTAACCGGTCCCGTTTATCCTCCCTGCACGGGCCAAATCGGCGTTGCGCGAAGATAAAGTTTCACTATAATTTAAGTGCAAGCTACACTGTATTAAATAGCCATTAATTTCACGTTCTATAAAATTTTCCGTCACAATGCTTAATAAGAAAATCAAAGGTAATCTTAAAGGGGAATGAAAAGAGAGGATAGAGAGAAGCAAATTTTTAAAAAGTTCCATCAAAATCGGTTACGAAATGAAAAGGTTATATATGAAAGTTTGAAAAGTATCAATTTACTTTCTATGGCGACCCTCAAATTGGCAATGTTGCTTCAAATTGGCAGGTTTAGTAGTATACAACCCTCAATATCATGTTTTGTACACAAATTTGCTTATTTCTCTATTATTTCTAAAGATACTGCTTGTCTTTTTCTGAACTCAACATTGTGTTGTGTCAAATACATTTTTCCATGATACATGTTGAGCTATAAAGAAGGAGACAAGCTGCACCTTGAGAGATAATGGGGAAAATATGAAATTTTGTGTACAAAACATATGAAGAGTTGTAACCTGTCACTTTGAAGCAACATTGCCAATTTAGAAAGTAAATTTCGTAACCGATTTTGATGGGACTATTTAAAACTTGCTTCTCTCTACCTCTCTTTTCATTAAAGTTGATTTTCCCCCAGGGTTTCATTCTCCTTTAATAAGCAGGTAACTGAGGAAAGGGGGTAGTGGCAGTGGCACGTACAACCCGCGGTCGGCATATAATTTCATTTCATTTCGGTTTATTGATAACTAAACAATACCTTGTAAAACAATCCGGAGACTGATCATCATACAATGTTTACAAATTTACATAATAATATTGAAAAGATTACATAAAAAGTACAGTACAGGTCAAAAAAATGTCAAGAAACAAAAACTGAAAGCAAAATGAACATGAATCGTTTTAAATATTGCACTTCAAATTATAAATACAATAGAATCAATAAAAATGCTATTTCATTACTTCAGTTTATATTCGAACAACAGTTCCAGATATTGATAACAATAATAATTATTATCATTATTATTCCTTCAATTATAGAAGGCAAGAAAGCGTTGGGCTACTAATAATTAGTTGTGTGTGTATAAGAAACCATAAATGCATGTAAAAAGGAGGCACAAGAACACAATGGAGGTCATATTTTTTTCTTTCTTTCTTTTTGTTCTACTTGTTCGCTTATCGGAAATTCTGTGTAGTAGTAGGTAGCACCTAGAAATTTGACGACCCCCCATCTTCATTTTGTTGCTTGTCAACAATACACACAAGTAAGGTGTGCTCCCTCCTCCCTCTTTTAATCCTTTTAAAGTATTTAAAGTGTAACAGAAGTTTAGAATGCCAGAATATTGTCAATTCTTATAACATTTCGGGCCTATTGAGTATTACAAATTTATAAGCGTAGCAAAACACTATAATGCCTTTATCTAAAGCTGGCGCTATACCACAATTAATCGCTATCATTCAATGGATCATATCATGCGATATTTCTTCATATTGAAATGAGGCTGAGAAAGAAAACATCGACGAAAAGGAACCTAATCGCTCATGGATAACTGCTGGAACTTTCGGTAAAACTGATAAATTCTACGTTTAATACACGTTTTCGATAGCATGTTAAGTGGATATATATCTATGTACCCGGCTGCGTTTTTTACTAAGACTATATTTAAAATGACCGATGTCAGTGAGAATGCAGCCATTAGTGAGTGTGTTGACAAAGCAGATTGAATCCTGCAGAGTGCAGGCTCTATAGTATAGGCCTATGTGGTTGACTTTTTTTTTTTAGTTTAATGTGTACCGTAGTCCCATTCGTAAAGATCTCTGTGAAGCGTTATTTTGCTTTTTGGTAATTGACTTGAGACACTCAAGCTGTGGAATTTAAATGTAATGTTGGATGGATATTTTGCAGATGAGTTTGGCATTATCGTGGTTGAGGAAATCACCATTTGCACAGAAGCGCTTCATTGCTTTGTAAATACGCATTGGCAATGATTGGTTTCCTCATTCCCCCGTCCCTTATAGATGCTAGCCTATATAGTCATAGACGCTAGGCCTATATGGCTGGAGAGTAGAGTGCCCAAGTCTGCGCAAACACTTAACAGCGCGATTCTAATAAAACAAAACATGCAACGAACACAAACTTTTCATCTTTACCATAGCGATAGATATTCATGCAAAAAAACGAGTCAAAAAATTGAAAAAAGGTCTTACATGTATTTCATGCATTTTAATAGCCTCAAAATCGTGCTCGTTCACGTCAAAACTTGTGTAAATGGCATTGTTCTTGCTCTAATTTTGATGAGAATTCTTGCAAACTTACTCTTTAGAATAACTTACGACGAGTCGTAAGAATAATTTTCCGGCTATTCTTACGACATATGCATGGTTCCGTGACGCATGCGCAAAGTATTCTTTTCTGACTTGGAAGTTTTGACGGAGATCTACGTATTGTCATAAGGATAGGGCGGCGGCTATTTTTACGACGACGAGTGCCGTCTATTATTTATGTAAAGGAGAATAGCCGAGGAAGTGTAGATTCGTGGTTCCGAATCTACGAGGCGTACCCGAGTAGATTGGGAGTGGCGAATCTGCACTTCCAAGGCTATTCTCTGACTTAAACCATTGCGTACATTCGTAAAAATAATCTACAATTTATTGAATAGATTGACGTCATAGCAATGGTTTAAGCGGACTGAACAAACAAATGTGCAGGCTGCTTCGAGAATTTCTAACAACAGCCAGACTCTTATTGATAACATACTTTCAAACAATCTCAATCGTACAAGGCCGTACGCAGAAAGTTTTTCCTGGGGGGGGGGGGCAAGATGATCGCTTTCAAAGGAACCCATAACTTGAAGTCTAAAACCCGATAAAACAAAGTATGATTTTGAAATTTCTGGGGGGGGCAACTGCCCCCCCCCCCTGCCCCCCGCTGCGTACGGCCTTGCAATCGTAATGGTATGAATGGTATATTTTATTCTGACATATCTGATCATTTATTCTGTGTGTGTGATTTAGATAGTCACTCTAAACCTCAAAATCTTAAAAACTTAAAAACAACATGTTTTATAGGAAAGAAACTCAAGAATATATTGATATGTTGATTTCTCATTTAACTCAGGAAGACTGGAGTGACATTTTAATGGAAAGTGATGTTAATAAATCATATGACTCATTTTTATGCAAATTACTCAGTACTATAATGAGTGTATTCCGTTATAATGCAAAAGGCGTAGAAGGGATAGTAAAAAACCTTGGATTACTCAAGGTATATTTAATACGATCCATAAAAACACGAAACAGACTATATAAAATATTGTTACGTCGCCCTACCTCACAAAATAAAACTAAATATAAAACGTATAGCAATAATTTAACTTCTTTAATTCGTATTTCGCGCAAGTCATATTATGTGGATAAATTTGAAAACAATAAGAATTGTGCTTGAAATATATTGTGAGGAATGAATTTAGGAACACCACGTATTATACCTATTATAAGTTTTCTGAGATATATTCAAGGAAAGTGGATTTTTAGAACATTATTGTATAAGGCAATTGGAAAGTATAGCTCACTTACATCACAGCATCTCATTAATAGCATAATGAGGACATGGCCAATTTCAGATCTCCATTCATTTAGCGATTTTAGAATTTCAAATAGGCCCTATTCATGACTTTTTTATTAGTTGTCTGTTTTTCCTCAACATTCTACTGATATGCTTCTGTGATTGTTCTGCTTCTATTCAAATGCATTCATTTTACGGGTTTCATTCTCCTTTAAGGTAGGGATAAGGATTTCTGTGCTGTGATATAATTACAGAGTTTATGCTGCCACCTACAATGTTGTAGAATAGGTGCGGGTGGGGGTCAGACTTCTCTGAGATTCCAGTTCTTGTCTTATGAAAATGTCAGGCGCTCACTTCATACTTGATTCGGCCTTGTGCCTGTCTTGATACTTGTCTTGTGTTTCGGCCCCCATGCAAACAAGCAAAGTCTTTTGGGAGCTCGTTTTTTGCTCGCCTCGATGGTTCTTGAGCATCTTGTGTATGCGAGGTTATTAACCTTGCACAACGGACAAGTCAGTTGGATTTTTACAACACAACCATGACAACAGTGTCGGTGCTCCCAGCCATGACCATGTCACAGTCCACTTATATATGTACATGTACGAGCTTATCTTCAGACAAGCTTGAACTCCATAATAGTTTTCACGGGTGAATAGGCTTCAATGGCTTTTATGTATATATCAGCGGGCCTTTTTCCAGTCTCGATCATACAGGAGAGGAAAATAATTATCTAGAATTTAACTCTGAACTATGAATCCCCAAATTTGTGACACAGTAAGAGTTGAAGAGCCCCTGAATCATGCTTAACTTTGCCCTTACCAATACTGAATAAAGATGTTTAACTTAATTTTCCGATATTCACAAAACTGTACTTTCGTCAAGCTTGTTTTAATATCCTTTATTGCATCATAATCCATTTATTAGGTTGAGATACAAGATTCATAATATTATGTTGTTTCATCTATCTATGCATGTATTTGTGATATTCTTTAATATTTGTTCCCTGGTTGCGCCAGCTTGGTCGGGGAGGAAGACTGGTGGGTCATGGTTATTAAGTTAGCCCTTTCCATACCCAGGCAGCCTACATGTAGCTGGCGTAGCCAGCATTTTCAATCATTTTCTTTTTATGTACGAATACTCTGGTTTCTCTTGTATGTTGCCAAATGATCGCATGCTATCTACATAATAATAATAATAATAATAATAATAATCCCACACATTCATTAGCTTATTTACACTGGGCTACCTTCGCATGCCACTTGTTGACAAATAACGCATGCTGAGCCTTTTGAATGCAAGGCTGTCAACCCTCCCGTTTTTGATGGGAGTCTCCCGCCACCACGCTCATTCTCCTCCCGTCCAACCAGCGTTATGACGGGAGACTAACGCCACGACACCCTTCCTCTCGCTTTGCCGCCAAGCATGTAAATTTCCCGCTTTATGAAAAAACTGCTAAATGTGTAAAATTGGAGTAAAAGCTTCGATTGTACTGGCCGAAATAAACAGGTCAAACCTCTCCCCTACTCTATTGCTCAGTGCCTCAGCATGATTTTTTTTTTTTTTTTAGTAAAAAACCGTCACATTTCCTATTCAACACAGATGTTCAAGAGTGCATCACAGAGCAAGAGGCAACCAAGATGTCTACCTACAGGTGGCTTGCAGGAGATCATCATGAATCGTAGATCATGAGCTCGTTGGAGGAAGGCACTGATGCCATCCCCATGGCAACGACAATAAGCGAGACAACATCAGCAGCACCGAAGGACAGGAGTGACAGCCATAGCAGTTGCGATAGCAGTTGTGGTGTCACTACCAGCCATGGAAGCAGCAACCCAGGAAGTGGTAGTAACAGTAGGAAGAACTCTCTGACTGCCAGGACTGTAGGCAGCAAGAGTGGCAATGGTGGTGGTGGGGGAAGAGCAGTTCGGGTAAGAAAGTGAGTGGAGAAGCGTACATAGAGGGCGACATCAAGCTGAGATTCTTGTGCCCGGAGGATGTGGAAGCAGTCAAGCAGCTCTGCAGGGACTGGTTCCCAGTCGAGTAAGCATACCAATTTCTTTTCTTTTTTTTTTTGGGGGGGGGGGGGGGGGGGGGGAGTGTCATGTGGAACTAATAGGGTGGTTTACTTAGTATATGCACAGACATTTAATTTTGCACACGGCCCGCAACCTCGGGCAAAGGAACTGTCGACGTCGACTGCTGGGGGCTGCTCTATTAGTCCCATCTATAGAAGTACGTGTAGAGTACCGATAGAGTGCGTCGCATCAAAGCTTATCTCATCAATACTTGAAAGAAAATCAATTCTACATCACATCGCACACCGTAGATCTAAATCAAGGTTTAATTTCACATGAGAGAGTACGCCAAAAGAGGATTTTTCTCCACAGTTTCCGCAAAAATGGGAGGAAAACATTGATGTTAGTGTTATGGAACGTGCAACAGCGATTCACGATATTTTGGGAAAAGGCCCGAAATGCTGGCGGTGTTTTTCATCCCTTTCCCGAAACCAAAGACATATTTGGACAAATGTACAACCTGGATGAAAATGTGTGGTCGAAAGGACTTTGGAATAGACCGAATCACCAAGGATACCTACATCTGTTCCAAGCATTTTGTGGGAGGAAACGGCCCGACAATCGAACATCCCCTCCCCATTCCAGCTGCAATCACCGAGCTTGAGCGCGACAAATTGCGGTTGTTGGAAACTCCTCCTCTAGCTCTGCCTCCGAGTCCAAAGAGCCATCAGGCAGTTCAAATAGAAGAAATTCAAGACATGCAAGATGTTCCCCCTGATGTTCCCCTGGATGTTCCTGTCTACAATTTTGTGGATCGTAGTAATAAATATGTATAAATCTACCCCCCCCCCCCCCCTGACAGAAGGAAGCATGAGTTATTGTTCCTATTGCCCCATACTCCCTTCTGTCAAGTGGGGGAGGGGGCAGTATATGAATTACAGGATCCATGCTTTATAACTTTTCATAACTCTTTATTTTTACTGAAATTAGTTTGTATTTAAAAGTTTGAGGCAATAGATGAGTACAAAGTGTGAGTGAGGGGGAGGGGTGTATAGCATATATAGGCCTACATGTACATACTTTATTTGTGTCTATCGCATGTACAAGTAGTTATTCATCATACTTTCTTATTCGTATCCTTTGTTATTACAGACATTAGTGGGACAATGTGGGAAACTGTCAACTTTCTACTTTCTTTCCATCAATACTGTAGGCCTACATGTATTACTTTGTTACACATATTTTGAAGCTACATACCGGTATAGCATTTCTTATTGAGAGATGAAAAGTGTGATTACATGACATCATCACAGACATCCTCAAATGATTTATAACCTTTGAGTTTTTCCCATCATAGTCTGTTCTGTTAATAATCAAATACGGTAGTTGAAAATATGGAATAATCCAAACTCAGGAATGTCTGAGAAGTCTCTCGTATATCCTGTCAGTTTCGTTGGGTCCGGGCATCCGGCTCGCGAGAGTTTCTCCCGCAACGTACCGGCGGTATCTACCTGGGTGAGATCGGGGTCCACGGAAGATCCAAGTCACCGACAGCCGTCGCAAGTTTGACAAGTTTTTCCTTATTATACCCGCTCGTACTCACACCTCTTTGTCTCAAGAAGTCTGTCAAATCTCTGACTGTCCAATCCTTCACTGACTTCCTTGACGATGAACTCGAAGTCGATGCCATTGTAAGAAATTATGAAATAGTCACTATCGTCGATAACAGCTAGGGAGAGACGCGCATTGACTTTGCATGGAGATCGGGCAAAATCCAAGATGGCGATCGGTCAAAGCTTGCCCGAGTTAGTAACAGTAACTAGGAAGTAAGGGGTGTTGACGTCATCGCGTAAACCGCCCTATTGTAGGCCGATATTGTTTACACGCAATCGAAACTACAGTGTGTTTGTGCTGGGCTATGGGTTTTCTCCACTTATAAATGGGTCAGTGTATATTTCCATATGGAATGGACAATTGCCCAAGGTCTCATGTCATTATTGAGTCCTGGTTTTATAAATAGAGTTTCAACAAAACCAGAAAACTGAAAACAGGATATTATTCTCCCAGCTAAACAATTTATGGTAACTACATGAGGTTCTTGGTTTTAAGATTTTTAACTTCTAAAACTTTTGTTGCATTTTTCATAACAGAGACCCTAGGGATGTACATGTATGTTAGAAAATGGGATACTAGAGACTTTGAAATTGATTTTGAAGTAAAAGTAGAGAGAAAAAATGTTTTAGCAATAATACATGTACATGTATAATGCATTTACCCACTCTTTTTCTTCTAGCCGATACCTCAGGTATCCTGATTTCTGGTACAAGGATATCACAAATGATAAGCGCTTCTTTTCCCTGGCTGCAGCCATAGGCTCTACTATCGTTGGTTTATTAGTGGCTGAGGTGAAGACTAGGGCCAGATGTCACAGGGAGGTAAGTACATGGTGATACAGTTGCTTTTGTTGTTATTGTTTTAGTTTTTACAGACAATGTACTGGTGTGATGTTTTGTTTTCTGGTTGCATGAATAATGACCCCCTATCCTGCAAACTCCAGATTGCAGAAAACTAGACCCCCAAAATGCAATATTTTTTTGTTTTGTTTTGTTTTGTTTTGCTTGTCAGAGAATTTTGGAGGGAGACGAGACCACAAAAAATGTGATAACCTTTTTTTCAGACATTTCGGACAAGTTAAATCATGTGGTGTCCCCCCCCTATCAATCACTATGAACCTGAGTGTAATCCATAAAGCTTTTAGACACTGAGAAATACCAAAAAACAACTGTACGTGTATGGGATACCGTTATTGTACCAACAGAAGACAGTATCTAATTGTTTTATCAAATTTGTTTGGCAGGTATCCTGTATGAACATATAATGTTTGCATTTGAACAAAGCAGTACGAATTATTGTTCTTTAATTACATGTACATGTACACACCCACATCCTGGGTGATGTTAAAATAAACCTGGGGAGCATTTCATCAGGTGTTTGTCAGTGATTTTTACTGACAAATTTGCTCTCAGCCAATGAGATGCAAGGATTTCAGTAGCTTATAACAGTTGTCGGTAAAAATCACTGACAAAACACTAGATGAAACGCTCCCCTGGAGAATACATGTACTAAGCCCAAGGTAGCTTGGATTTGAGTGTATGGAAATGTGTATTACAAATTCAAAGTGTATTTGACAGGTTAGTGCGAAGGATCTTCTTCAAAATATGGCTTCCTAGTATCCTGTCTATCGAACAAAGAGCTTGTGTAAAGGTTTCAGCTGATATTGCGTATTCAGATGACATTTTAAAAAGGCTGAGATATGAATACTTCTGATTCATTGCCATAATATATTCTAAGGAAATGAATTTCATTATTACAAAGTGTATTCTGAATATTAATGATCCTTATGTTTAAAGGGATACTCAACCGCAGATTGTGGAGGTTTTTATGCCGCGAGAGGGCACACGTGATCGTTACCTGATCATGCCGTTGACCCGCGGGAGCAAGCTTCAAACAGGCCGTTTGCCGCGCAACATGCACGCTCCGGTGATGTTTCGAGCTCTCGTGCGAGATTCGGTCAGCTTCGTGCAGTCCGAAAAGTAATCCTAGTAGTCCAACGGACACGTTCGATGCACACAAACTTTGTGTACGCGTGAATGGGGCTTACGCAATCCTGACTTTCCCCACGGCCGCCTGGTGGCGTATCCCTTTAATAGGAGTTCCCAGAAATATACTACTGTGATTCAAATTGGAGTACCAGCAAAATGTTCATAATGTTCAGAAGAGGATTTTAGAAGAATACAACCTCATGCTCAATTAAGAGCAGATTACATTAGCAAAACATGTAGCCTTGTATCTTCTTCATTGGCAGCAGACACAAAAGGCATGTATTGAGTAAACATACATGTAGATGAATCTAGTTTCAGTATGTGTCTTAGGTTATTTGCCAGTTTGAGGGTATTATCCTTTTTTTGCATTGTTCATAATGAAATTTATCTATGAAATTTATGTTACAAAGGTCCAAATTATTGTCCATCCTGTTCCATACATGTACTTTACCAAATGTAACTGATGGTTAACATAAATTAATGTTGAAACATATTTAATGATTCAAGCTTTAGAAGACCTACATGAATATATATCACCTTCAGTATTCTTGAACTGTTTTGTAGAATCAACTAAAGTGGCAGTGTAAAGGGCAAAGAGTAGCAATGAAAAGTGTGTTGATTTTTTAAGCTAAGTAGGGGTAAATGACATTGTTTATGATAAAAATTTATACTGCGTAACATACATACATGAACCAAAGTGGGTGCTCAAGGCACTTCACAATATAGTGACACAAGTACATTCCGGAGCTTACAATAAACATGTGAATGTATCTGCTGAAAATCAATGACAATGAGCGATTAGTCTCCAGATGATTAGCTCAAAATTTCACTTCATATTTAGGGTGTTTGTTTCAAGGTAGTGTGCAGTTTTGATAAGTTGTCAAAAACTTTTCGTGTGATTTCTTTGATTTTACGTGAGAAATAGCAAGATACTAGCATAACATAGCTGCTGTGAAGTTTTTCCTCAAGTTATTAAAGGGATAGTCCACCCTGATTACAAGTTGGTTTTAAAAGAAGCAGAAAATTAAAGAAACAGAACAGTGAAGGTTTGAGCAAAATCTGATAAGAATAAGAAAGTTATGAATTTTTGAAGTGGTAATCAATCAGACACAAATTGGCAACTCCGTGACGTATCTTGCGAGCTCCTCTCCCATTCACCCTGTACCCTAAATATCATTAATTTCCATTTCTCTATAGGAAATATTCAGTCGTACATTGTACATGCACCTTAGATATACATGTAATCATTGCTCAAATGCTGTGACACAAAACCTGTATGAAACAAATCTATTCCTTCATCAAAAACCAAGAAAATGAAAATTTATGAAATTTTCTGTACTGAGAAAATGGGAGAGGAGCTCGCAAGATACGTCACGGAGTTGCCAATTTGTGTCTGATTGATTACAACTTCAAAAATTCCTAACTTTCTTATTTCTTGTCGGATTTTGCTCAAACGTTCACTGATCTGTTTCTTTAATTTTTCTGCTTCTTTAAAAGCCAACTTGTAATTAGGGTGGACTATCCCTCCCTGTAAACAGGTGAGAGGTAAAAATAATTTAGATACAGGGATCTAAACTACATGCAATGGTACATGCAATGTGTACATACATGTACAAACGTGTATTAACTTATCGGCTATTTAACGCTTTCTCCGTGCAAAGCATGCTCTTTGAGTGAGCAGCCGTCAGGGTGAAAGGGTCCCACCATTTGGCAGTGTATGCTGTAGCTGTTATCAAGTGTTCCTCACAGATACATAGATTTTACACTGGAATTCATGGGAAATCATGAATGGAATAATAATACCAAAAGATCCCATACTACATATATATCTTTTTATACAAAGAACAACATTAGACTGTATACATGCATTAATTTGTTTCCAGTTTCTTTTCTGCAACCAAAGCTGCAGTGCATGAGCTTACTGTAAGTGTCATTGATCTTCAAAACTAATATTTCTGGAAATAATTTCAATTGATTGATATGAAATAGAATAATTCATTCCAAACTGACATACATGTACATGTAAAAGGAATGAGAGAGCTCACAAATTAGTTTCCAGTTTTTCACATTTCCCAAAACTCAACCTTGTCTTTAATGCATCACTGATGTAATAGGGAAACAAATTTAGTATGCTTTCAAGTGAAAGAAATGAATATCTCAAATGGCACCCTCAAGGACTGTACATATTGTTTATGAAGTCAGTGATGGTTTGAGCTAATTATCTGGAGACTCACTACAGATTTTCATGGAAGCCAACTGTCATTTGTCAGCAAGGAATAGCTCTTCAGAATGTTAGTTTTATACAGTATAGTGCTCATAGGAATGACACACACTTTTTATTCCATAGAGCTTTTTAGAATACAAAGAGTGAGATTTCCTTCAAAGATTTTATGTATGTTTAGATTTATTGCAGGCGCATGAGTTCTTTCACAGTTTTCTAGTACGGTACCTAATTTCTGTCTTAAATAAAGGGAATCTTCAGAACTTTCTGGGAAAGGTGAAAATAATTTGTGCGCTTTCTCATTACTTTTATGTCAGTTTATAAGAACATCATAGTAGAAGCATCCTCTGAAATTAGCTCTTCAAATGCTCTTATATATATTCGAAATATGACTAGAAATAGCTGAAATGTTCGGGTAGAACATTCATGCCACTTGTTTGTGTAGTCCCACATACCCATTTCTGTGTAGAATACATACATGTGCTTTTCAATTATTATTTTGATAATTCCAAAACAAGACAATATAAAACAATTCTTATGCAGATATGGTCAACCTTTCCCATTTCCTTTGAGACAGTTTCTTTCACCATGTATTTGACCAGAACTCTACTTTATCTTTAAAAAAAATGAGCTGGTAAATGGAGTTTTATGTACATGTACATGTACATGTTGTGGGGGTACATTTCTGTTTATTTGTATTAGTTTGTGCATATTTTGTTCTTCCTGGTTCATCAATTTACCACCATGGTGACTGTATTTAGAGTCTCCATATCCAGTTTGGTATTTACACACATGAACTTTACATGTAGGTTCAAAGTAAATGTGAATCACATCACAGGCTTAAACCCGTTCACTACTGAATTATCTAATTCCAGTAGGCTTAAAACAGGGATGATACGGTTCCCGTAGGCAGTTGGTTAAGGTTGGTTTTCACGGGGTACGTGAACGATTCAAAAAGGATGCGAATGTCGAGAAAATGGCAAAGTCCAACATTCAGAGAAGTTTTGTAGTTTTAACTATATTTTTTTCAGAACATTTTCTTGAATTTGGGATGCCATTTTAACTCTTAATAGCAATTGTTCCCTAGCTACGTGTATATAGGCCTGTATCATGATTGTCGTATCAAGTGCCTCACTTTAATATGAAAGTGCATACTGTGCTTTCCCAGTAATTGAGAGAACTATTCAATTTGAGTCTCGCTTCTTGCCCTGCTGGACTAATGACCGAAGATTGTTTTAGGTTTCATATAATATTCTTTCCTGGAGGTTATACAGCTAGGAGATGAAATTGATACCTTTCCTAGATTACATACTGATTGTTTGGGCCCTAAGGGACGTTGAACCTGGCGTTGGAATTTGGCCGAAAATGATGGGGACGTGATTGCGCTGAATTTGCCTTCATGCATGTGCCATACAGTACTTCTGTGTCTGTACAAAGCATTGCATCCTATGTAGAGTGTTGTTCATGGTTAAGGTTCTGTGACATGTTTAGTGTATACAGTAGGTGTTCAGGTCTTTCATGTTTTTAAGTCATATGGGATATGATTTACGTGTATGATTTCTCAATGCTCCAGAACAAATTGAATGCATTGCAAAATAAAAACAAATTTTTATGAGGTGTTATCAAATAGAGTCCCTGCCATTTCATGGTTTCCCATGCAATTACAATGTAGAAGTTATTTCAAGGAAGTGTATTTCTCACACCACATGCATGATTCCAAGATACGTAGTTGATTACAACATGTACATGTAGGTTACAATGTACTTTGTAATTAGTGTCTTACTTTCACATTATTGCTGGTAAGTAGAACAAAGCCTGTAATAGACTTGTTGGTGAAAAACAGATCTGAGGTGTGTTTTAACCCTTTCAGGACAGAAATTATTTAAGGGCTAAATTGATCACATTGTGTTCTTCAAATTGGAGGCAACTATATTTTTTTTTACCGCTACATGGTTCTAATAAGGTGTAATATCTTTGAAAACAATATATACATGTAGGTTGGGAATTTGTCGAAAATTTGTAAACATTGCCAATTTTGATAACAAACAATGATTATGAACCTCAGGAGTACTGTACATGTCTTCAATTCATACAAGGCTTGTCTGATTAAGCTACATGTACATTATACATCTATGTACTAAACTGTCACCCATTTAAGAAAATTCAAATGCATGAGTAAAAGTGTCTTCACGCTTTTTAATGTTGATAATCTGTAAGTGCTTATTGGAATTTAAAATAATTATTTGATGTATTCTGTTATCATATAGCCACCAACCATTCCTATTTTAGAGGAATGATTACTGTCCTTTGACTTTCACACGAAATTAATATCATTAAGCCTAGATTCCCCTCTTTTTTCTGAAAACTTGTGTGTTGAAAGCATGCAATATGCATACATGTACATATAGTATTCTGCATTGTATTGCCTCAAGATACCGGTATTCCCAATTTTTTGCTGTGGAAGGTTTGCAGGTACATCTACAGTATGTGTGGATGTAATGCTTGGTAGAGAGTTGAAAATGATGCCTTGAAGCTCACTGTAGGCACCATCATGTAGAATGTCAACATCCTGATTGAAAAGGTGAGGGGGTCATGCTTAATGTACATGTACGTAGCACTCATTTGATTATCTATGCCTACAATAGGGCTGTTCACACACAGAGCAATTAATGAGATTTAAAAATCAATATTGAAACCACGATGAGAATGTCGCAGTTTACTTCCAAATGAGGCACAAATGGTTTCATAGAGTAGTAAGATTAATAGTATGGCATATGTTTGTGGTGAATAATTTAATGTGTGCTCTGCGTTATGATGATCAAGGGAAGAGAGATCTTTTAAAAAAATCAAGTTTAAAGGCTTGCATACATCCCATTTGTGAGTGGCCACAAAAACTTTGTTTAATTGTAGAGCGCTTAGAGACTTCGACAAGAGGTGTTAGGCGCTATATAAAAACGGAACATTATTATTATTATTATTATCCCTATTGAAATCCCTTCTTTTTTTGCCTTGTGTATGAATGGGTCTAATGTCATGCTCTACAATGTAGTAGCATCCAGGTGGCCTCCCTGCCAGCAACCAAAAGGCCATAGGCTACCTTTGCATGCTGTTGACACATGTAAATGTAGGCCTACATGTACATCTTTAGAAAAGATCTTTGCACTCTCTTTTTGGCCACCTATTTTTCACCTTCAAGTTTATTGTGCACCTTGTCTTTGATGTACCCTGTGTCTCATGCAAACATGTATAATAATCAAACCACTCAAGACTCAAGAATCGGACATGAATTTTAAATATTACATTAAAAAACTCCACTATATTGTTGGTTCAGATTGTAAAAACACTAAATAGCATGTGCAGTTTCTATGTGATTGCAATAATACAGTCAAGATCAGTCAGAGTGTTAAATTAAGCGCAAATACATTGTATGGCAGTACAGTTGCCAATTTATAACTGTAGACCACTAAAGACCTACAATAAAGGTAGATACGTGTACGTGTATACATGTACACCCAAACTCTATTCTTTGGCTAAATTTGCATTCTTGTACATGTACATGTACAATAGAGAATCAAGACTTTTAGGCAAACCTACGGTAGTCTTCATGTGCATCGAATGGGACTCGCTATGTACATGTAGGGTTGAAAGTTTGTGTCAATAGAACTGTGCAGAATTGGATTATCATGTATTCTTGAAAGCAAATGTAAATATTTGATGTTTTTAACGCTCTGCAGGTGACAGTTACACAATAACATATCCTACATTTAATCATGAACATGTAGACATTAGAGCATGTTCCTACTGTTACATGTATTGTACACTGAAATGAGTTTAATGAAATGAATCTAGAGATTCAACGAAAATGTACAGTTTTGAAACTACAGAAGTCGTTGCACCATGGATGTACATGTACTGTAACGAATATGGTTGTACACTCGCTCACAGGAGTGACAGAGTGTGAGTGTTCTTTGCACTTTAATATTGTTCATGACAGCTTGAAGTGGAAGGTACTGGTTAACTACTGTACATGTAATTCATTGTATCTGCACTGTAGATGAATGTATGACAGCACAATGTGCTCATAAAGTTCAGTGTGAAAGTGGAACTATGGATACACTTACTGTAAATGATAATAAACTGTCACATGAAAAAAAAAATGAAGCACAAAATAATTATTAGTTAAAATTGATACATGTAGTAATCATTTTTTATCTAAGCTACGAGGAGAGTTTCATGAAAAGGCTTTTTACACTTGCAAAATTTTGCTTAGTCCTGTACAGTCGGTGGGGCTAAATGAGGATTTAGCCCCACCGATCCAATAGTACAGGACTAGGCTTAGCCCACTTTCTGTTCACATTGCATTTTACCAAAATGGGCTAACTCCACGATGGTACAGGATTATTTTAGCCCTGGAAAAAAGCAGGGTTAGCCCACCAAAGGTGGGGCTAAATGCTCTGGCTAGGGAGATAGTACGGGACTACATCTGCAAATGAGAACAGCAACAAAAAAATACCGGTAGTCCGGGTTTAAGTTTAGTCCGGGTTTAAGTTTAGTCCAGGGTTAAAGGTAATGTTGAGTTTAGGTAAGCCCTCAAAAACTTTTCATCAGATTTCTTAGATTTTTGTTAATAAATAGCACGATACTAACTAAGACACTGAAGATTTCACCTCCTAAAGTTTAATATGAGAGGCAAAAAATAATTTATATGCTGGGCCAGACACGTAAACTCCCAACAACGGCAGCATGTGCTATACACTATGCACACACCTGTAAAAGCAATGAGTAGCTACACACAGTTACACACATGCTGTCTCTATGCGAAGCCCCAAGATTGTTGTGCATGGAGCCGTCCAGTTGGAAAGGTCCTAGCGTAGCCCATGTGTATTACTGTGATCTAGCATTCCTTACACATATTTAAACTAAAATATGGAATACAAATGATCTCTTACAAACATCTTTTGATACAAGGAGAACAACACGAGACTATACATGTATTTAACTCCTTTCTTTCCAATTTCTTTTTTGCTACATGTACCGATACTATACTGTACCTAAGCTTTTAAGGATAGTGGTTGAAACTATTCAAGCAAGGCCGTACGCAGAAATTTTTTCCTGGGGGGGCAAAATGATTGCTTTCAAAGGAACCCATAACTTGAAGTCTAAAACCCGATTAAAAAAAAGTATGATTTTGAAATTTCTGGGGGGGCAACTGCCCCCCCTGCCCCCCCCCCCCCCCCCCCCCCCCCCCCCCCCCCCCCCCGCTGCGTACGGCCTTGTATTCAAGTGTAAAAAGCCTTGATGAATACCAAAACATACATGTAGCAAAGGCCATTCATAGGAAAGACAATCCCTATTTTTTTTTAAGAAGGAAATTGGTGTACCTCAAGAATAAGATGAAAAGGGGATGAAGAGGAAAGAAAAGGGAGAGAAGGGAGGAAAGAAAGAGGTGGAGAAAAGAATGAAGAAAAGAATGAATAATGGGAATAAAAGAAGGGACAAAAGAAGGAAGAACAAGGAATGGAGGATTAGATGAGACGATGAAGCTTGAGGAAATAAGAAATGAACAAGGAAGAGGAGGAGGAAATGAAAAAGCAAAGGGAGAGGGAAAAGAAAGGAAGATGAAGATAATATTGAAAAGAAAGACAAGTTATAATGATATTCAACTTAAAGATAAAGATGAGTCCTGGTCATGAGATTGAATTGTGAAAGAAACTGTCTCAAAGCAATTGGGAAAGGTTGATCATGTACATGTATGTACTATATAATAGCACATGAGAATTGGTGTATGCTAAAGGTCTTGGAATCACGAAATTGATAAGAAATTGACTCAGTCCTGCTGAGAGTCACATGAACTGCACACAGAAATGTTTATATGGGACCACACACAAATGTTTGGCAAAAACATTTCAGATGTTTCTTGTCATATTTTGAATGTGAGGGCATTTGAAGAGCAATCCTTTTCAGGGGCATTTCTACTATAATAATCTTCCAAACTAAAAAAATGAGAAAGCTCACAATCTTTTTAAAATCTTTCCCAGAACTCAACCTTCCCTTTAAAGGGAAATACTTAATGTTAATGTCATCTTGAATAATCTCCCTCTTCTAAGTTAATTCATGATATGGCCATGTAATATAAAGTACAGGTGTAAGCATCAACTTTCCCCTGACTCCATAGATGTACATTTACATGTACCTTAGCCTCCTGTTCATGATATAAATGCTTTACTCATGTAACCTAGAAAATGAAACTCAAAGTCAATTAGTGCAGAAGTGGAGCTGGTATTTACAGTGAACCCATTACGCACTTCTTGATGATGGGCCGTCTACTTGACGTTTGACCCATTGTAAGCAAAGTTGGCCTTGATCCAGAACATCATTAGGGGGTGGATGATAGACGGGGAGAAAAGAGCAGAGATACAGAGAGACAGAGAGAGATGGAGTCACACGCAGACAAAAGAGACTAACCACCTTTAAAATGGAAGGAAAATATAGAAATGATGTATAAAGGAACATAAAATGACTGTATACAATGTACAGTAATTACCCACGCCGATAAAATCGGCCGGGTTATGTAAAGGACTCTGTATATTTGTTTGTTTGTTTGTTTGTGTACAAGATAACTAGAGAACGGGTGAACGGATTTGCACCAAATTTTCAGGGAATGTTCAGATAGTGACAGGAAAGAATCGATTAGATTTTGGTGATGATCGGTTGACCCCAGCAAATTCTGTGTAACCTTGTAGTTTTGACCCCATAGTTAGTATCAGGGATGCCACTTTTCAGACAAAAGTCGCTATGCCATATTTTGGTATGTACTACAAACTTGCCAAACAGCATTCACAAAGAAACATGGGAGGGGAGGGGGCATACATGTACAGATAGAGTCTGAAACATGGTGAAAGAGGCACTTTGGTAGAAGTGGCTTGCATACATCCTCCTCGTCTTCCATATCCTCCTCCTCCTCCTCCTCCGACATTATCAAAATGTGATAAGCCGTACATACAAGCACGGAATATTATTATTTTTGTGCAGATCAGTGTACATGTAAGAGGTTCATTTCCTCATATTTTGATAGTGACAGTGTCTGAACATAATTTCATCATATCCTTAATCCTTTTTTTCTGTTGCCTCAAAAAAGTTGTGGAGTTTCTTTCTCTCCAAATTTTGACCCCAAAAGACCTTAATAAAAGACCTTAAAAAGGAAAATGTGAATCATAAAGAATAAAAAGAAAGCCGCTAGTGTGAGTGCTCTCTTGGCCATTTCAGGAGCTTGGGAGGCAAATTTGCTCCCAGCCACTGTACATTGAGTGCTGTTTACTACATGCATGTGCCTGAGAGCCCTCTTGTCCTTCAAGAGACAATATGAAAGAGTATCAACAATTGGAATGCAAAAAATTGTGTAAATATCTACATACAAAATATCTACATGTATACAAAATATCTACATACAAATTTTAACCTTCGGTGTGCATTTGTATTATTGTCATACTTTGGTTCGTACATGTATGTACTTGATGGGAAAATTTCCTGGCTCGTAGCTGATAATGGATTGCTGTGGATCCTTGGGTGCATCGGGAACAATTTGTCTTGCATTAATTGATAAACCTAAAGGAAAGTAGATTTATTACAGGAATATTCATGAGCCCAGGGGATTGTGATGCACATCAGCAGGTGCATGTAAATATAATGAAGAAATTACTTTATCGCCATTGTTTGCAGATATGGTACAGAATATTTCATGTAAAAGACCTTAGTGTCAATGTCAACAGCTGAGAGCCATCCATATCGTGAGCATTATACATGTATACTGTACATGTATTAACTCCCTGCTGGCTCTCAGGAATTGCTACTTTTGCATTCAATAAATTTGCACATGTATACTCAACATTGTCAGCAAATATTAATGTACACTTGAAGAGTGAGCAGTGCCAAATGATTTTGTCAAAAATGCCAAAATTTTCTTAAATTATCAAAAAAGGAAATCAATGATTGCTTAGTAATAGCAAAATAAACATTACATTCTTTGAATTGTCATGACTATGTTTGCTACCTGCTTGACTACCTTATGTTGTCATGTATACTGCATACACGTACAGTATGTATTGGCTCTATTTACTGTATGATGTGTTTCAGCCACTTTTTGTGATTATGTTTACATTTTCCTGGTTCAGAGTTCAAACAATTGCATGATATTTGAGCCTGAAGTTTCTTGTTTGACTATTTCTACATACATACATGTACATGTAGGAAGTGGTGGGGTTTTTTTTAGTTTGTATGGTGAGAATTATTGCAAATTTACATTTTGATAGAGAGGAAATTGATTTCAACTAAAGCAGCAAAATGAATCTAAAGACCACCGCACGCTATACGATCGGTCTGGGATTTGATTTTGGAAGAAAATGTAATAGCATTTGATATAAGCATTTAAACACATAAAATATTTTGGATTGAGGTTCTGAATAGTCATATCGATATTAAAATTGAAAATACATCTATGGCCTATTATGAACTTTCATGTTGGAGGAAAGGCCAAATCATCTCCGAGTCGTTGTGACGTCATAGCAGTTCTACGATTTAGGATTTGAAATTGATTCGGCCCTTATTCAGGCAGACAGAGCACTAAAATCCTATGTTTAGTAAAAGTGATATTATTGGTCAGAACCTGAATCATGTAGATTACATTTGTTAAAATGCCCATATTAAATGCTATTGAGATTTATTTCCAAAATCGGATCACAGTCGATGGTATAGTGCGCGGTGGGCTTAAGATTATTGATAAGTGAAAGTGTGAGGAAGATCAAGAAAAATTAGGGATGTTTTCTACACAAATTAATATACATGTACATGTATGATTTCCTATGAAAGCTACTTTCCAAGTTTCCATATTGTTTTGTTCGAAAGATTTTATTAAATATCAATTTTTCTCCAAAGACAAAGTTTTCTCTAATCTGTTCCCAAAACACATCATAGGAAACATGTCCTCAGTGAAATCGTTATCAAACAGAAGAAATGACATAGGTACTTTTGAAAATTTTCCAGTTAAAATTTGTGTAGGGATCCTCAAAACCTTGTAACTTATTCTTTGTTGTACTTTACTGACAAATTTCTTATTTTTCTTCTTTTTTTTTGTTGCATTTATTAATGGTGCATGGATGGACTTCCCCTCTAAATATTCTACAAAGAAAATTGATTATACATACAGTGTAGTTGCCCTGGGGTATCAGTGTAAGTTAATAGATTCAGAGATTTGTTATTAGGGAGTTTTCGTTCAGCAGCATACGCGGGATTCTAGGACGGAGATTAACAATTGCACATGACAAAAGACACCTAGGCATTCTTTGCCGGAACGGCAATACCGTGCTAGATCGATCAAGAGCGATAAATTGCAAATGCATCATTCGCTCTGAATCTAGGAAGAAACTACTGTTCCGGTTCTTCAATTTTCCACAAAGACTTTAAAGGTGTTACTCGGAGATGTACAAACAAATCAAAATGCAATAAATTTGGTATCAACGGAAAGGGGAAGATGCCCTAAAACATTCCATCAACATTCGAAATCCATAGGTTTTCATAAATTAATATTATTCTGTTTCAAATGTGTACCAAAATATTCGCATATTTTCGCAGTTTCTTTTTCAACCTTGGAAATGTGACGTAATACTCGGGACACGCTTGCTTCTAGCTAGCTCATGATCACGTCAATACAGCGTGCGCACATAACGTTCACGGTTCGAGGTAAGCTACTGATTTCTTCCAATCTTTGAAAATCTTGTCGACAAAATGTCTGATTTTGGCCCTGATTCAGATGTTAGAACCTGGAATCACACTGTCATTCCATCAATCACTGGGTGAATCACTGCAGCAGCCACACACACATATACGATTCATACAGCTATAGTACAGTCAAATCGTAAAGCAAGCTGTCCCGAGAATGACGTCATTTTTCTAGTGCAAGAATTCTTGCTTTTGTGGCTCATCTGAGACCCTGTCAGGGGTCCTGAAAAAAAGTCCTGATAATCTTTTTGAACAAGCTTACATCTCTAAAATTTAATTTCATCGTATTCTTTGGGGGATTACCTTTCCAAAAATGTATAATTTGTCCTATTTCTTATTTTATGGGACATTTCTCCAGTTATCTGCTTTAAGTTTAAGACAGGCTTCCTATGTCATGTGCAATTGTTAATCTCCATCCTAGAATCCCGCGTATGTTGCTGAATCAAAACTCCCTACTGACTCACGAGCAAAAAATCTTCAGCTGGTATTGCACAAGGAATATCAAAATTGCAATTTCCAAGATTTGCTAATGTGAATGCTGCAGGAATTTTATACCTTTTGGAAAACTGTTTTATTGATGGGCACTTTGTAATTACCGAGCTGCTGGCTCCAACCTTAACTAAACACTCCCTTGTCTCTCGACTGCTGCGGATCACTAGCACCAGACATGTATTCCAGCTATGCTAGTCTACAATTCAAATCTATTGATTTCATACAAAGGATCATATTATCAATATTTAACCCATTGCCTACAGAAACGGGGAGCGTTTCATCAAGCGTTTTGTCAGTGATTTTTACTGACAAATTTGCTCTCAGCCAATCAGATGCAAGGATTTCAGTAGCTTATAATAGTTGTCGGTAAAAATCACTGACAAAACGCTTGATGAAACGCTCCCCAGATGATTTCTGTTATAAGCCTGTGAGAATGACAGAATTCAGTACTTAACATCTTAATATATTTTCATAAATTTTGGATACAAATTCTTTGTTCATTTTAAGCCGTTGAGAACACAAAGGATAATGAATGGGTTCATGCATACATGTTTTGTACATGTATGTACATGTATTAGTGTGGGCCTATTTTGGCCAGATGCAGTGGAAGTCAGTTTAGGAGCAAATAGCAATGGTTATGAATTTAGCCATTGCACAAAATGTTGGGATAATATTACACCTTTCTTGGGCAACTTAAAAAAGACAACTTTCTTTTCTTTCCCTTCTGGAAAAGCCCTTCAAGTCAACTACATGTATGTTAAGTTTTTGTACATGTTTGTCCTGTAGATACACATACACACTTTCAACATGGTCTTTGATTTTAGACTACATGGCTTTAACTGCTGTCACATGCCTCACATTTACTGTGAACAGTTATGTGATGGTATGAAGATGTAATGCTGGCTATAATTAATTGCTTTATACTTCAATGCATTGTTGCATTCATTTTGAGTAATTGCTTAAATTGGTCAGTTGACAGATTTGAATGTGTGTATATAAGGTGGCAAGCCAGTGAAGGAATGGTTTACAGAAAGGAACTGTTATACATACTGTACACTTTATGTGCACTTGCAATGTAACAGTTACACTGTACTGATTGTAACTTTTGATTCCCAAATGAATGTGGAAATGGTAAAGAATCTTAACCTTCCTTTTTGATAAAATGTGTAATTTTTGCATTTTGACATTATTTGCTGCTAAAATACAGTTTATAAACACTGACACGTGTTCTTGATTGCTTCTCCAACTTTATTTTTTTCTTCTTGAAAATCTATAGGCTACATCATGTAGTTTACTAGCATTAAAGTGACAGTAAACTGAAGCTCATGAATAGCGCCATCTTTCAACAGGTGCCTCATTCTAGTTTGTAAAAGCTTAAAATGTACCTGTACACAATCTTCCACAATCTTCCACAATTCCATTCAAAAATAATAGTTTTAAATATATATAATTTGCCTATAATCCAAACAAGCTTTTTGTCAAAATTTGAAATAAAATACAATTAATTTTCAATAATGCTAATAAATAACAATCACTGTAGGATGGCACTGTTCGAGTTCTACCAGTTTAATGCCACTTTAACATACATTGTGAAATGAAAATGTATTTAGAATGTTTAATTAGTTTTTATTAATGTACATGTAACATTGGGTTAGTGCATGATTTTTTTTTGAGGTACATGTACATGTAGGTCACCTTGAGTTCAAAAATTGGATTCAATTTTGTATTCTTTCCATAAATAATATGATTTGAGTGTGGTTGTCAAGGGAATATTTGGAAAAAGGAATACAATTTTTTTCTCTTTCAAAATTTACAAAATTTTAACACAAATTGTGTTTTGCATATTTTGCAGGATTCCAACATCTTGTCAGCAACGTTTCCGGGGTCAACTCAAGTGGCTTACATTCTGAGTCTCGGAGTGGTGGAAGGGTACAGACGAAGAGGAATAGGTGAGTTTTGGGTTTTAAAATGAAAATAACCTATTCAATGTCAAAATGTTTATAAATACTAACTGATCGTACATGTATATGTACATTCAAGTTCTGTTTGAAAACTGGGAATGAGGCGTAGAAAATAACAGAGAGAGAGAGTGCGAGAGAGTGCGAGAGAGAGAGAGATAATGGGATGGGGGTGGGGGAAGATAAAACCATAGAATGATAAATTCGACAGAATACATGTATGAATGCCAATGCAGTGTGTCTTTCATACAGCCATAACTTTAAAATGTAATTTAAAAAAAAAAATATTGGACATCTTGTATTGTGATATAAATTCATGTATATTCATGTATGCAATATTTGAAAAGGATCCTTTATGCCTTACCGTAAAGATAAAGTTGAGTTCTGGTCATGTGATTACATTGTGAAAGAAATTGTCTCAAAGCATGTGGAAAGGTTGATCATGTCTACACAAGAATTGGTGCATACTGTGAGGTTTTGGAATGATCAAAATGATAAGAAATTGACCCAATCTTGCTGAAAAGCACATGCACTGCACAGAGATGGCATGAGTCAGCTATTTCTCATCATATTTTGAATATGATGGCAGTTGAAGAGCAATTCTTTTCAGGGGACATTTCTACTATGAAGTTTGTTCAAACTGACATAACAGGTATGCGAGAGCTTACAAATTATTTTTCACCTTTCCCCGAACTAAACCTTCTCTTTAAGCCTTGTTCACACTTGATGAATTAATCTGCCTTAGTGCCTTAAAAGAAAACTGCTGCTGCATAATAAACCATTTTGAAGTATGTGAATGAAGTGAGGGTGAAAAAAAAGCTGTTCAGGACAGCAAAGGTCTTTTAAATGTATGCACTTAAATATGTCTGTTACATGTATGTGATGGAGAAGCTCTTCAATCTCACCATGCTAAATTAATTCATTTTATTTTGCAGCAGCATCTTCTTTTCAAAAGGCACTTTACTGCGGAGTGTGAGCGAGGCTGTAGCTGAATAATGTGTTGTACTGGCAATCATGTTTTTGCTTGCCCTGGCATTTTAGAAAAAAATATGAGGTATTGAATGATTGCTTGGTTAGCAATGCCTCCACTGAAATACCATGTCATGATGCTTTCCCGTAGCCATGGTGACAGTCACAAGAGCACTGGTATTTTTAGATGAATGATTCTCGTTGTATGCCTTCCCCATGAACAGTCCAGGTCTTTTGTGTACCACAGCACATAGTCCTTCATTAATGAAACCAATTTCTGTGTTGACATTTCATCCTTTACCCTTTTAGCGGGCTGTCCTTGGGTTTGAGTGTGTGCCTAGATTCTATATAATTAAAGTAAATACATTTATAAACCAGTTGAAGTACGTTTAATTTCATGAGCTTCGGATGTTGAGATGACATGACACCTTTCAGATTCAGTGAAAGCAGTGACTAATTGATCACATTTTTCAGCTTTTCATGGTTTTGCCTTCAAGAGCATTGCTGGAATGTTTTGAATAAATTGAGGGCAGTGCCAGATCAGATTTGTAGACAATTTCTTTTAAATGTTCAAATACACAAACACCCCCCCCCCCTCAAAAAAAAGTAAGTTTGCCAATTAATAGCAACAGTTTGAAAGAAAAAAAAACTGTTGACAGAAATTTGAAGCGTGGGGGGGGGGGGGTAATGAGGTATGTGTCACTTTCTCGCTTACAGTGCCCATGCCCTTGATACTACTTGAAGTTTTTCCTCTTTTTTTTCCTTTAAACCACACGCTTCCTCAAAAGTTTACTGGTAGTATAGCCCTTGTCTAAAGGCATCTGAAGACCAGCTTGAATTCAAACAGATCAATCGATAATCATGATTGAAAGATAATTAAATGAACCACTTTTTCTTCGGCACTGCTACATGTACATGATCACCAAATGAGAGTCGGGTGGGAATGTAATGACTTGATGACAACCAGTACATGTATGCATAATTTGATGATCAAATTAGATTTGGGTCAGAGTTGTTGACTCTGTGGCAGACCACCATTACTACAGTATGCTATCAGCTACAGTACTTTATTACAATGCTATGAGTATTGTAAATAGAGTGTAAACAGCAGAAGCTCACTGATGAAATATCAAAAGGCCATCATGGGTTGCTTCTCAGTCAACCACAATATATACATTTACAATACATACTTGTATTTAAAAAGCCTTGAATATTGACCAAAATTTGGGTTTTCTTGTTTGATCGGGAAATAGTTTTAATTAAGTTGAAAAGCTCTGACAAAATTGGGTTTTTTTGTATGATAGGGAATTAGTTTTGATTAAAGTTGAAAAGCTCTCTGACAAAATTGAAGAAATTGCCTCTGAAATCTAAAGTAATTATATTTTTAGTTTCCAGTTTTTACTGCACTGGTTATCCCTTTCGCTTCTGGGTTTCCTGGTGAAGATGAATTAGTGCATATCCTCCTCTATCAATTTAATTGATGGATGATATGTGGCGATCTAACATTTAACCCTTCATTTATAGCCATCAATATTAATATGGCAATTTATTTTCTCTTTGATAAGCCATTGTTTCTTATCAGATTGTAAACCTTTGAGTGACTCACTTCTTAGATAGTAAATTTCACATACTGGGTACACGTACATGTATACTGTAAACAGAAAGATGTAACTGATACACAGGCCATGGGTACATGTACTTGGTATTAACCAGGCCCATGGTTATGATTTATTATGAGAGAAGAAAAAAACAACTTGATACCGATATTGATGATTTTTAAAAAAATCAATTGATGCAAGATGATGAGAAGATGACCCTTGACCTTGATCTAGATCAACAGAACTTTTCTACTTTTATGGTGTCACACCTTTATGAAGTAGAGTAAATGATTCCCTCAGCCTTGTGATTTCAAACCACTTGCCATTTGTCCTCCCTCCAAGCTCTCATTTTCAATTTTCTATTCATCGGGAATTGCCTTTGGATACTCATTAAGTCAAATCATAGCACAGAATACAATTTTTTATGGAGATGATTTAGGGGAATGATGAGTTCTGGGAGATGTGAGAAATAATTTGTGAGCTTTCTCATTCCTTTTTGTCACTTTGGAAGAAAATCATAGTGGAAATCTCCCCTGGAAAGGATTGCTCTTCAAATGCCCTCATATCCAACATATGACAAGAAATAGCTGAAATGTTCGGGCCGAACATTCATACCACATGTGCATGCAATTCCACAAGCCCATTTCTGTGTGCAGTGCATGTGCTTTTCATCGAAATCGGGTCAATTTCTTATCATTTTGATAATTTCAAAACCTCATAGTATACTCCAGTTCTTCTGCAGACATGATCAACTTTTCCCTATTGCTATGAGACAGTTTCTTTCACAATGTAATTGCATGACCAGAACTCAACTTTATAAATCTTTTCAGTACTGTATACTGAACCAAAAAGATCAAGTGAAGTTGTTGTTTTTTGGTACTGTAGTACAGACAAGATTATTAGAATTTCAGCTGGTCTTTTCTAATTTCTGGGATTCTTAACAAAAAATTAGGTAGCATTTAGAATGTGAAACTCAATATTACTTATTCTGATGAATAAGGTCTGTTAAAAAAATGGAATATACATGTTAGAGCTTCAAGACTATGCTCATCACCAGAGCCTAACCTATTTATCAGCAAAGATTCAAGGAGAGTAACCTGTACACATCCACAAATACAAAACTACCTTTCTATGTTTATTATTAATCATATTCATTCATGTCTGATTTTCCTCTGCAGCTTCTGCTCTCCTGGATAATTTCCTGACATCACTGACCACAGGTCCCAGGTCGATCGCCAAAGCCGTCTACCTCCATGTTTTGGCCACCAACACAGGGGCCATCAGATTCTACGAGAAGCACAAGTTCCAACGTCATGAGTTCCTTCCATACTACTACTCCATCCATGGCCAAGCTAAGGATGGGCTCTCCTATGTGCTCTACATCAATGGTGGTCAACCTCCTTGGACACTCATATATCCTTTGCTGATCAATGTGTTGATTTGTGGATTGTCTATTTTTCTGGGGATGCACCCCCCCCCCCCCCAAATGAAATATATGTATAGTACAACATTGATATTTCCAGCCTATATTATGTGGTTTGAGTGCCCATCCACATCCAAAATTGTTTATCAGTATGTAATTTGTGGTTGAGTGCTGAGTAAATCTGTGCTGAAAGTGGTTTACCTGACAGCTGTCAGGACTACTCAGTCTGGATAAAAAGAAATTTGTTGAAGACCTGCTGTATGTTCCACTATGAAATATCTGGGGTAACGTCTGTAGCGATTGAAAGACCTTTTCTAATCATTAAAATAATTATTCTGTTATAATTACCCTCTTGACAACCAGCCCCAGACTGTTGTCCTTTTGGGAAAGTTGTCTCAGGATAGTTGTCCTTGGGTTGTACATGGAGCTGTTTTTCTTATCTCGAGAGAAAAGTTAGTATCAATTAAGACCAAGATATTTGTAAACTTTGTAAGGGCACATAGAACTCTTGGCTACTTTATACAAGTCCATTTTTACTAAAGTAAAGAGAGGAATACTTTCAGATTTATTTCAAAATGGGTATTCAAAATAATCACCACCTTTTCCTTGACAGTTCAGCTCACAGATTATATGAAGCACTTTGGATCTTACATCTCACGCATCCAACCGTGCAATCTGCCCCACGCCATGGCTCGTCACACGCGTAACTTCTTCTCCGCCCGACGCAGCTGGGTGCACTTGCCCCACCTCCCCAACATGCCTAGTATGCCCAACATGCCCAACATCAACATGCCCAATATAACTATGCCAAACATTCTATCCCGCATCAGGGGTCAGGGGTCGTCATCTGCAGGTCCTTCGGGGTCATCGTCATCATCATCATCGGGGGCAGGAGACTGCTCAGACTCTTCGTCATCCACGTCATCTGTGGAAGCCGTGGCGGTGGTTGAAGATGGAGCAGGAGCTTCGTCCGGGGCTGCACCGTCCCCCGCTCCCGAAGTGGTGACCGTTCCCATGGCAGCGAGCGAGGGCACCGAGACGTCGACCTCGAGTCGTCGCAGCTGGTTGCCTAACCGGCTGCCCAACCGGCTGCCCAACTTGAACCGATCGATGCCTAGTATGCCGAGTGGTATGAGCCTGCTGACGAGGTTTGGTGGACAGTGCTACGATAGCGGAGAACAAAACGAGCCAGACGAACCAGAGGAGTACACAAATGCTGACCATAAGCTATAATTATGATCCTTTTTTACTACAAGCGGCAAACAAAATCAGGCAAACAATAATGCTGTATTATGCTCTAGTGATGTCCTTTACAAAGTTCTGCTGTTGAAATGAGAACTGTTCAAAAGTTGGAGTTATTTGTCATATGAGGACTGTGTTGGTACTACTACCAGCTGTGCTTGGAACTATTACATTGTCATGGTGTACAAAAGGAAGGAATGGAGAGAGTGTGCTTCTGTCACTAGATCAAAGGTCAATGTTGGAGTAAAGAAACATGAATGACCTGAGTGATGTGAGTGCAGAAACTCAATATTCTTGTGTGGGACAAGGCAGCAACTTCTATGCTAATTACAAAATCTGAGTTAAAAAAGTGAGCTTTCTGGTGCGCGACAAAGAAGCAACTTCTTTGCTCATTAGTGTAAATACATAATGAGATATGCACTCTGCAGTGGTATTTGGAGGTAGTGTTTGGATCTATACAAATTCAGAAGCCGTGTAGAGTTTCCTGTAACAATGGAGTAAAAGGAAAAGAAAGTGTGCACAACTTGTCATGATACATCATATTCCGCAGTGCTGGCTGGCCACAGTGAATTTCTGATGCCTTCTGTGTCATGTGACCAAGATACCTGTTGCTATTTAGCCATGGGACTGCGATGAGGAGATTGCACAGTTTTATGTGTACAGCGGTTCATCATTGACAAGTATAAGTTCATTGTGTATTGATATGCATGTAATATTGGCAGAATTTCATTCTTAGTCCCATGTACTAGAAATCCAGTTGGCCTTTAGTGCCGGGTTCTTATGAATTTGATGTGCTTTTCTGTTTTATTTGTGAAGGACATTATTCCCTTCCCCTGTGGAATATCATTAACAGTAAGTCATGATCTTATTCAGAATTTTTTATTCCTTGATTGAATTACTTTATCTCCTTTTGTATGAGGAAGATGAGACATTGAACCAGAAGGTACAACCTTTTAATTTTTTTTTGTTACAAACATCCTTTATGCCAAATTCTAGATTATTTCTCTTTTTTTTTGCTTGTCATTTTTCATTTGATAATTGTGCAATTTGGAGTTTCATTGTAGTACTTCTCATTAATATAGTAATGAAACCATTGACAGGTAAATTTTACCCTATGTGGGACAATTCCTAAGTTGGTTTAGACTAGAGTGATAGGAATTTGTGCTCTAGATCTATTTTACATTACATTAAGAGGCAAATCTCTCGTGGTAGTGAGTAGGTCAAGTTTTAATGATATTCGTCAAGTGTGTGCAACTTCTTTATGAGGCTGTGTAAATTTGTTTGCCACATTAAATTGTTTTCTGCCATTGTTTATCTACTTCTTTAATAATTGTATTTAAAACCTTCCATAAAGGTGGGCAGAAAATGAAAAACATCTCATTTTTAATTTTTTTTTTCCAGATTTTTTTTAATTGTCTTCTGTGACAGAGGGCAAATTTGTTTTGCTTTAGCCATGCCAGAGGCCTCTCTGATTTTATATCTGATATGCATCTATAAGAACTTAAGAAGACAAATTACCGGGTATAAGGGCCCATGTAATTCCTTTTGAGAAATGCTCTTTCCAGCAAAGGGGCATTGATCATATGTGCTGAAAGATATACTGTACCAATATATGAGAATGGAATCTACATTTTCATGTAGCATTGTGCCAAAAGAAACCCCTGATCCACATCTATCAGCATGCAATATTGCTTTAAGCATGTCATCAAATTTATCTCCATTCACACAACAAGCATGAGTAATGCAGTAAAATTGCCAAAAGGACCTCTGTGATATTATTATTATATAAAATTACTTATCTAAGTGGCCCCAAACTGGCAGAGCCTTTTTTCTACAAATTTGTTTACTGTCGAATGCTAGCTCAACCTTCTCTTGCAGAATGTAAAACTCTACAGTTCGACACATCGGGCCAGTGCTCAAAGAGGGCAAAGAAACAACTCAAATTTTTTTCCTGAGAGCCAAAAGGACATACATGTAGAGGTAATGCCCTTCTGGTTTTCAGCAGGCAAAATGTAGCAATCTGCATGTGATTCTTAATTCAAAATTAAGAAACAAGCTCCCTCACTCGGTGGGAGACACTGTGCCTGTCAAAGTAAAGAAAAGAAAGATGTACTCTACTACAAGTCAAACTTTGTAGATTTATAATAACGTTCTTGACAGTACAGTGTACATGTATGCCAAATTCATGTATGACATGATCTCTGCTAGTATTTACAGACGAATTAGTGTGTAATTGACTTGGTGAAGATAACATGTTTAAATAGTGATTGCATAAATGGTTAGATACTAATGCATTATTATAAAAAGGAATGTGATAGTGGAGTTGCACCCTATTGTTATTTGATTTTTTTAGGTGTATCCAAATTGGACAGGTATAGAACGAGTATAGATTACTATACTAAATATGAAAAGCGAAATATCCTGTTGATGGAAAATCAATTTAGTTAGGTGTTTTTACTTAAATAAACCTTTTTTGGTAAACACGATATGATGCCAAGTTCAAATTACAAAAGTTATTTTGAATGATAAATTTGCTCATTTATGCAGTTCCTTGATGGCAGTAATGTTTTTAGAAGTGTGCTTTTAAAAAATGACAGTATTACCTTTACAGCTGTTACATAGCCCTTAAATCATGCAAGTCATTTCTTTTTTTGAGGGAGCCATGTAAGTTTTTTTTTAAAGGAACAGAAAGTGAATTTACTTATCTTTAGGCATAAATTCCAAACTGAAAGACTGAAGACTTTCCAAAGCCCCTTTTCCCCATGACAAATGGACGGTGATGGGAAATTGGACAAAAATTTGAAAATAGTAATTTGCAAGCAATCTGAGATTGAATTGAGAAATAATAGAAAGAAAATGCTACAAGGAAGCAGCCTTTACTCAGAATATCTACATGTAATTATCTACAGTATATACCTGGAGCTTTTCACCAGAAAGAATAGCTGAATTTGGAATAATTTTTGTTGTTGTTGATGTGCTAGGGAGATGAATTTAGGAATATGCCATGTTTCTGGTTGTGCACTGTGCGATTTGATTGAAATCGAGTGTTTACCTGAGTACATATCTGTTCCTGTAACATGTGCTTGCATTTTTGGAACTGACAATTTATTTGTGTATCGTTTCTCTTTAGTAGGAGATGTTAGATGTTGATAAAATATTATATTTTTCTTTTCTCTTCTATTAAATTTTATTATCTATTTGAGTTCAACATTTACTTTATAGACAACTGATAAAAAAATTTGTACAGTTTTAAAATGAAATAATTGTACTAGTCATATTTTGCTGGACCTCTTTCTTTAAGATGAGGACTCGTATTGACCACATGTTGATTTAAAGTGACTTTCAGACCGTTTTGCTATCAAAAATGAAGTAGGTTATATCATTGTCAAAGCTTAACCTTTATAACAACAACACATTTCATGCAGACATTTTCACAAATTATGGATAATTTAACAGGGGGCCAACCACCATCTCCGTTGCCTTCTCTTTCTGATTTGGACAGTGTACGGTTGTACTGTTACAGAGCAAAGTGTTTTTAGGGAGAATTGTACGGAGATAATGAGTTAGTGGTACATGTGGTTAAATGAAGATTATGAAAATTTAGGATTGCCAAATTGAATACACAGTTATGGAAAATGGAGTTATAATATAATGTCTTTGTAGAATTTGTGTGTGGATGCAATTAAGGTAGAAGGTTAAACATTGTTTGCATTTATTTTCGATTGAACAGGGAAATGTGCTGGTCCCGTAAATGATAATTTTCAGAGAAATGCAAGAAATGTGTAAAATAGAATGATAATGTGTATATAATGTTTTGCTTTTAAGTACAAATTGAAATATTAGTGCTTCTTGATTGTATTTTCAAGTTTTTATAAAGTCATATGAAGTATAGTATACATGTAGTAGAACTTCCAAAGATAGAAGTATATTTGTCTATGATTAGGAAAACATGATAATTCTAACAGTAGATGAATAATATGATGAACTGGTTTTGTAAATGAGATGAATAATATTATGAAGTGTTTTTTTTTTTGTAAATGAGATATATATTGTAAGTAAACATGTGCTTTTGTGATAAGCACATATTGTTGAAGATTTCTAGATGTATTGAAACATTTTGCTCCTAGTCGTGAATCATAATTATTCCTTTAGTATCTCAGGACTGGAATATTTTTCACTCATTTTTTTCTGTCAGTTTGCATACCACTTCTCACTTTCTTTCTCTCTCTCTCTCTCTCTTCTACTTTTCCTTTTTGTATGATTTTTCTTCTCTCTCTTGTCCTTCCCCTCTCTCCTTCCCCCCTCTCCTTCCCCCCTCTCCTTCCCCCCTCTACTTCCCCCCCTCTCCTTCCTCCCCCTCTCTCCTTCCCCCCCCTCTCCTTCCCCCTCTCCTTCCCCCTCTCCTTCCCCCTCTCCTTCCCCCTCTCCTTCCCCCTCTCCTTCCCCTCTCCTATTCCCCTTTCCTATTCCCCTTTCCTTTTCCCTTTCCTTTCCCCTTTATAGTCTATCATACTTCTTTTTTTGTTGTATCGTCCCAAAACCATATTTTAGTACTTCTCTATTTCTCTGTTTCCTCCCTTGTTCTCTCTTCTTAACTGTGCTCCCTCTTTTTGTGTGCTCTCTCTCTCTCTCTCTTTATATATATATATATATCTCTCTCTCTCTCTTCTCGCTCTTTCTCTCTTCTCGCTCTTTCTCTCTCTCTCTCTCTCTCTCTCTTCTCTCTCTCTCTTCTCTCTCTCTCTCTTCTCTCTCTCTCTCCTCTCTCTCTCTTCTCTCTCTCTTCTCTTTCTCTCTTTCTCTCTTCTCTCTCTCTTCTCTCTCTCTCTCTTTCTTCTCTCTCTCTCTCTCTCTCTCTTCTCTTTCTCTCTCTCTTCTCTTTCTCTCTCTCTCTCTCTCTCTCTCTCTCACACTCCTACGTATCATCATTAGATACTGAACACTGAGACATCTTATTCTCAGTATATTTTGTTGATGATGTTGCTTGGTCTTCAGTCAGAGAAAAATGACATTAATGTCTAAACAGGGTGCTGTATTACAAAGCTTCAACTGTCCTTTTCTTCTGTTTACGTCATAACATGATTTGAAAGAATACATGTAGCTGCTTGTGTTGATGATCTAAGATATTGTATATTGTTTCAACGGTGATGTCCATATTTTTCATTAGCAGTGTTTGATTAACGTCCGCATTGACTTTCGACACTATCCCTTATATACATGTATGTAATGATAGTTCTTGATTATCCTTCAAAATATTTTTGAGGTACATGTATTTCTACACGAAATTTCTCTTGGAATACAGAATGAGTGATCAATTCTCTTTGTATTATTACAGAAATAGTCTGGGAGGATTCTGGTATTTCTTGTACATATAAAAATCACACTTCTAATGGCCAACAGCAGGTCTGTGTAGGCAGATTGATTTTCGTCACAAAGTTGTAAGGTTAGATTGGAAAAAGGATATTTCTTTAATCTGAAAAAATAGCACATTGTACATACTCAGAAACCTTCCGCTGTGTGATGTAGGTTTGAAATAGCCAGTCACACAGTTTTACAGCTTTTCCATAAAGTAATTCATTGTATCCTTGCTTTCTGGACATTGTATCAGCTGTTGACTAGCATGATGTGTTTCATACAAGGGCATTCTGTTACATGGAGTTAAACCCTTTTGACGAACGGCAGACAATATGGAGTGTATACACAGAGGAGAAGACATCTTTCCTTCTTTTCAAAAGTGCATTTTACATTGCAAATATGTAATAATGACGCATTTAGGAGACAGAATTATATACTTCGTTGTTAGTGGGGTTTACAAGGTACATGTCATGAAAAAGATGATCATTGTTCATATCTAATATAAAGAGATGTATTGCAGATATATAATATTCATGGGTATGTGGTTTATCTATGCACTGTAGATTATCATTCATGATGTCACAATATGATTATGTAATAGAGATGTACAGACTTTCCCTCCCTCTCAGAGTATGGGGTTGTGAATTTCATCAAAGTTCATTGGTAGCCTTTCTCACTCGTATTTTTCTCTTTTGTTTAAGATTTAGATATTGAATATCAATGATGCAGGTATTTGACTTGTGTCACGTACCCATTTCACTGGTTCCTGAATTTCATAACGTGCTGATAAACGTGAAGTAGTTCGATGATATTTTCATACGCTGGTTAGTAGTTTTAATTGTGATGTATTTGCAAACTATTTTTGTTTGTATAATAGTTTGCACACATCAAACCAAGTAGCACATTTGGAGGACATTCAAATGTTTCTTATTGCTGTTTTAATGATATAACTACATGTGTATCCTCTGGGGAGCGTTTCATCAAGCGTTTTGTCAGTGATTTTTACTGACAAATTTGCTCTCAGCCAATCAGATGTAAGGATTTCATTAGCTTATAGCAGTTATCGGTAAAAATCACTGACAAAACGCTTGATGGAACACTCCCCAGATTGGTGATAAGAGACCAGAAAACAGACATTAAAAGATTATGATAAATTTTATAGATAAGTTTTTCTATGTGTATGTATTCAACCCTGTGTACAATGGTTTCCAACTCTGATTCCCCTATTATTATACATGTATATCCCATGATTTCCATCTTATATATTGTGCAGTGGTCATGGAATCAATTTATACGTTTTGTTTGCGCATCTGTCTCCATTTTTTATAGTTTGTATTATTATTCATGATTTATTTACCATGATGTTGACAAATTTGTTGTGTACCGGTATATGTAGTTTATAAGTGTAATTTTCCCACCCTTTTTATTAGCTATTCACCTCTTTATCATTTTTTTTCCTATTTGTCTCATGAATTCTATAATGATATAGACATATTACACTCATTATGCTTCCCCCCCCCCCCCCCCCCCCCCCCCCCGCCTCTCGAACATAATTGTTAACCATTAATTTGGATTTATAAGGCAGTTAGACTTACAGACTTTATTTTTGTGTTCCACTCATAGCAATAAAGCAAATGTAAAAGCAGGGAGAAGGAAATACTCTCTAATAATTATAGATGGACTCCTTTTTGTGTTTATATGAAAATTCTTATAAAGTGACATTGTTCATTTAATATTCCAAAGCAAGTGTGCTATTAGTGAATGTGTTTTATATACTATAATTGTATTTACTTTACTTTATTGTTCGCAGTTTTCCTTACGGTAAAATGATTTTGGTGACTGTCATTTAGAAATGGAAAGTACAAAACCTTTATACCATATTAAAGAAGATTTATTTAGGGATGTACTAGTGAATTATGACAGTGATTATTATCTTATTTTAATCTCTTTTATCATTATTGACACAATGCTCTTTAATATACCATTGTATTATGCCTAATATACTTCATTCTTAAGTTGAATAATATTGTTTTTTACTGCTGTTTCTGCTACTCATGTGCTTTTATGCTTCTATGACTACAGTTTCAACTCAAACTACTACTACTACTACTACTGATACTAATCCTGGGGGGAAGTGGGGGGGGGGGGGGCACTCAGTATATAGTGTGCGGTGGGTATGTGCTGCCCAGAAGACCCCCATCTTTACACTCAAATTTCCGTTCCAAAGCATACCATTTTTTGCTTGTTGAGAAACAGAAGAGAGAAAACCGTTTCAAAGCACCGCTTTTTTTTTCATTCCGTCGTTTCGGCCGTTCTGGCCCGTTCCGCCCCGGCTCGTTTCGCTTCGAAGACACCATAGGCTTGCCATGACACACAGTGTATAGTGAATTGGAGCTTGTGTGTTGGAACCAGGGTAGCTTTTCATCAAACGGTCATAGGTGCGGGTTTGCCGACATCCCATTGAAACATGTGTATTACTATTAAAATTAACATGCGTTTCAATGGGATGTCGGCGAAGGTGTGCTTTTGACGGTTTGGTGAAACATTGCCCAGTTCCTTAGCATCATATTTATATTGTAATCCAGTTCCAAAGAGCCCCGTTTTAAAAAATATTAGTAGTTCCGAAGACAATCCTTTTTCATGATAACGCTTGTTCCGAAGCCCCCTTTTTTTGTCTTGCCGGCGGCATAAACCCACCACTGTTTGGGTTGAGTGCGCCCCCCCCCCCCCCACCGATACTGATACTACATAGGCCACTAATTGACAAATAAGGCAATCATCGATTGTGGTGCAACTACTAATACTACTACTATTACTACTACTGCTTCTGCTGCTGCTGCTCATGCAGCCATATACTGTACATGTATACGCCATATACTTCGGGGACATAATTTTTCTCGTATTGGACTTTTTCATGATACGCTTGTTCCGAAGCCCCCTTTTTTTGTCTTGCCGGCGGCACAAACCCACCACTGTTTGGGTTGAGTGCGCCCCCCCCCCCCCCCCCCCCCACCGATACTGATACTACATAGGCCACTAATTGACAAATAAGGCAATCATCGATTGTGGTGCAACTACTAATACTACTACTATTACTACTACTGCTTCTGCTGCTGCTTCTGCTGCTGCTGCTCATGCAGCCATATACTGTACATGTATACGCCATATACTTCGGGGACATAATTTTTCTCGTATTGGACTTTTTCATGATACGCTTGTTCCGAAGCCCCCTTTTTTTGTCTTGCCGGCGGCACAAACCCAAAAAGTATAATAAGAGAAATATTTCGCGATTGGGAAATTCTGAAATCTACAAACGGCAATAATAATGCACTTTTGCAGAGTGAAGTGGTGCATTCAGTAAGCTTCTACACAGTCTGCATGCATACAGCCATGCTGCACTACTATAGCAGTGCTGAAACTCTGTGGACAGATACAGTATTCTGGTACTGTCGTACAGCTGGCCGGCTGGTTGTGGATGCTCTGCTGGCATCAGGCGCACATCTACTGTGCATGAAATTTGGCAATAGTTTTACCTTGTTGTTAAATTTGCGAAAATTTGCGAAAATAAAACCCCTGCAAAATATATGGCGTAACCAGTAGTAACACCACTATTTCTGCTGCTATTAATTCTCATAACATGCATGATTGTTGATACTAATGCAACTGCTCCTACTACTACTACTACTATTACTATTATTAATATTACTACTCCTACTACTACTACTACTGCTGCTAATACTACTCATGCTACTACTTAACTATGATAATATTTGTTCGTCTTCTACTTCATATTCATTTAGTGTTATTGCTCTCTTTTTATTACTACTATACTACCTAACTTTGACTCTCCAAAGTAACGCAAATTCCTATCCATGTATTTACTTTTAGGTTGAAGTTTTGGATTTGGATTTTTTTGTTGTTGTTATTTTCATATGTTTATTTAACCTGGTTTGTTGCAGATTCTGTAGATTTTATTTCTATATCTTTTCAATTTTGGAAAAATTTTGTTCATGTCCATTAAAATTCTGTTTTTGAGGGTGAAGTTGTACATGTAGTATCCTTGGTTTTAAATTGTTGAAAAAAGGAGGGGAAATCTCATAAAAACATATCCGCCATATCCAGACCCTGCACCATAATTATTTTAAGAGTTTCACATTTCTCAAGTGTCCACTTTCTCAATTATTCCAGGATGAAGTATGTCAATGGAAAATGCATTTCAGTGATTTGTCTGTTGTTGAAATCTGAGGGAGTCCACAAGTTCACAAATTTGAATTTCAAACCTCTTATTTTCACATTATTGATTTTTGAAAATCGATGCTACATCTACCTTTAGCGCAACAATATTATAAATAAAGTGTATTTGATATATAATACTTCTCCATGCATATTCAAAACGAGTATCAAAGTTAAAAACATGTTTGTTGCAGAAAAAAAAGTATGTTTTAATCTACATTTTGATGAAAAATTGTGAATTTTCTTAGGCCCCTGTTCTGTAAGTTAGTTTGGTGTTTGATATCCCCTTCCTTCACCCGACAAAAAATTTCACACGTGCGTCAATTGTCGGTTTGGTTGAAGTGAGATAAACGCACTACGCTATTCTCATATACATGTAGCATGTTCATTCTGTTACAGGCCTGAACTTGTAGTCGTAGCAAGATTGAAGTACATTTAAGTTACATGTTTGAAAAGCACAAAGAATATCATAATCCACAAAAAATTATGTTCTCAAATAAATACTTGTATTTACACCATATATATTGCTAAGCAAAGGTCACTTGTACATACAAGTTTGTTGGGGTTTTGTTTGTTTAGTTCTGTTGATAGTTGTCATTGCAATATAACAAAAAATATTGGGTTAAAGTATTTTTTATTAATATGCCAACAAAATAAAAATGAATCATTTTAAGATACCACTTATTTGGGGTTCTAGTTAAAGGGATACTCCACCGGGCGGCCACGGGGAAAGTCAGGATTGCGTAAGCCCCATTCACTCGTACACAGTTTGTGCGTCGAACACGTCCGTTGGACTAAGTGGGATTACATTTCGACTGCACGCACCCGACCGAATCTCGCACGAGAGCTCGAGCTCGCACATTATAATTTGCCGTCAGATTATGATTTATGTCTCTATATAAAATGTTAAGCTTGATATCATGCTTGTGTATGGTCACTTGCTCAGGCTTTTGATTTCACCAATGCTAGAAATTTATAGATTGTGCGACATCGATGTGAATTTTCAGTAAGCTGTGATATTTGGTAGTTATCACTTTAAAAATTCAGTTTGATTACAACTAGGACAGTAATATTGTATTTCAGTGTTCCTCGTTTCCCTCTCGTGAATCGTAATTAATTTTGATTTGGAAGTCATTGATCAAAATTACCCTCATTATTTTCAATATGTATTTTATGTCAATAATCATCTGTCTGATGATATTTACGCATTTTGTATTGAAGATATGGAGAAAGTGTTATGTGCATATCCCATCAATTATATTCTATAGGAACAATAAAAATATTGATAATCACAAATCACATTTTGTAGACCTGGTGTTATTTTATCCCCAATCAGAAGCTTTAGATTGGTTGCTCTCTCCCTCTATACCTCTTCCTTTCTCTTGTCCCTTCTCCCAATCTCTCTCCCTTCACTTTCCTGTCTCACTTTCGCTCTGCCTTCACTCCCCCTCTCTCTCTCTGCCTTCACTTAAAACAAACTCCTTCGGACCAAGAAAATTACCTCTTTATATTGAAACCTTGTTATATCAGGGTTAAAGAAACACAAATACAAAGAACGGTGTTCTTTAAAACCAGGTTCCACTCTACCAGCAATATACAGAGTTCCTGCAAGTTCATGACAGCTATTAATTCATTATATATTCAGAGATGTTCAATATCATCTAAGCAGCAGAAAACCAATTTGATAGGCCTATTTGGAACTCTCCTAACAGGGACTTCTGTCATAACCAGCTGTCAACAATTATCCGTCGATATCTGAACTGGCTCTTGTTTGCAGAACCATATATTGACAGCATTCAAGCAAAAAGGAATAAGGTGTACAGTCAAACGGGCAAGTGAGCATATTCAATTTCTATTCTTTATTTATAATAAAATCTTGCTAAAAAAAGGTATAAAATAGCAAGCATGGGAAAGGGAATTGGAGAATGGTATGCAATATCATCCGTTGATAATGAGGAATCTTGAGGTGAACCATCACAAAAATCTGTCACAAGAAATGTGTAAATGGATATTCTCACAGAATTACATGAAAATTCCACTGTATAAAATGAATTTACATTCCAATTAACGGACCTGGGGAGTGTTTCATAAAGCTGTTCGTAAGTTATGCACGACTTTACGCACGACTGGTGATCAGTTCTTGTGCTAAATGATTGAGAATCTGATTAGTTTAGCACCCAAGAACATGTTCCAGTCGTTTGTAAAGTCATTCGTAAATTTACGAATAGCTTTATGAAACACCCCCCAGAATAACACCAGAATGTTCTATTGAAGGTGAATTTGTTATTGACTAAAAATGTCTCTAATTGTTGTTTATCCAAATCGGTTGTACCGTCATCAAAAGACTCACCAACTCCTTTTAATTTTTTTCCTACATGTAATATCTTGTTAAAGTTTACCCAGCAATAGATTATGGAAGTTGGATGATACTGAAAAATTATGAATAGTCGTACTACATGTATTTATTAGACATGATCCGTTTTGGTCCATGATAATTGAATCTGCTGTCGTTTATTCCTCGGATCAAAATACATGTAGCAGCAAAAATTCAACTTTTGACAGGAAAAGATTACTGGTCTTCTGTGTTATATCTACAAAATACAGGCAATCCCAAGGGAAATTTCATGGGATTGTATTCCAACCACCACTAAGGCATATCCCAAATTCTAAAAAAATAAAGGAATCTCTGATTTACAACACCTGGACATTTCACAAAACTCTGCATTTGATAGTTTTCATTCATGAACTGAATCAATTTTTCCTCAGGGAGGAATAAATGGTTTATCACAAGCAAGATGTGGGCCAAGTATCAAACATCTAATTTTAAGAAATGTATAGAATATAAAAACTAATCCTGAGGAATTGGGGAACAAGTCATTTTCAGGGCAGCAGATGAGATCTATCCCAGCAGAAGTATAAAGTCAGTTCTTTGTGACATACTGTAAGTTTGTCAAAAATAAGATCTCCCAATCCATAACTAGATTAATACAAGGATGTCTTTGGGTAGCTGTCTTGGTATGAGCTTCTTGGCATGCTATTCATGTGGTTGATATTTTTCCTTCAACAACATTAAAAAGAGAACTAGTGAAAAGTCCATTGGTGAAGTCACTGTTATCTGTTGTCAGGGTATCTGATTTCCTCAAGTTTCAGGCCCACGACGCATCGCCCGTTTCTCATCTTGTAATCGCCTCGCTTCGGGTCTTTCATCTCTCTCATCTCCGTAGACCCTGGCATCAGGATCACATGTAAGGAATTGTGTGGAAGGGCTTCTAGTACTGTACCTACTCGCTCATCCATCAGGGAGAGGGTTGTCTAAAAGGAAGACGGTGTTGATGAAACACAGGGAAATATTGTTATCATGAATCGAACAGACTCACACAAACTACTCTGTTGTGATCAAATCATTCTCATATGGAGACTGTTAAATAGTGGAATCTTTAAGTCAGGACTGACATATCATTTTGCAGCAATTCCAAACCCAATACACTTTTTATAACCAACTGTATTACACAAACACTGTCATGAAGTAAACTTGGAGTGAGTGCCTGGAATAGTTTGTCTATTAAGTATTTTGTCGGTTAAATTTGATAAGAGACGACCTTGAGTGAGATAAAAGTTTCAGGCTACACAATGTTAAAATAAGTCCCGGCATAACAATAATTTGTTTGAAAAACAAAAAGATGTCATGGAAAGTCTATTTATATAGTGCTCTTTCACTCTCATAGGTGTTTTCAATAAATAGTTTGTACAAATACATCCATCACTGTTTGCATCAATTTTTATTCCTGAAAACATTTTCATTTGCTACCAGTCAAAAAAAGGGTACAATGATCTCTGAAGGTTGATAACTTAATACCCAGGCGGAGGGGCAATCCCCCCAAAAAATCTGACAAGGAAAAAAAATAGGTGTAAAAAAAAAGAAAAAGAAAAAGAAGGTTATCACATTTTCACACTTCAAAAGGAACCAGAGTTTTTGGTGTGTGCTAAAGGTATGCCAGTTGGATTTTGAAATAGTTGAAGGGGGAGGGGGGGGGGGGGGGGGGGGGGGGGGGGGGGCATGGGCCAGTTGTGTTCCGTACCCCCTAGCCCTGCCAGTGTTGATACTAACCTCAATATCTTCATCATCCACTGTGCTGCCTTGAGTCAGATTGTTGTAACCATGGAGCTGCATGCAAACAAAATCGGAGTTGGAGAGGGCACTACAGGCTTTCTTGCAAATCTGAGAAGAGCAAAATCCAGATGTAATGACCCATTCAAAACACTTCATTGCCACAAAACCATTCTATAATCCCCTGCATGTCGGACCATAAAGAAGGATTTTTGCTAAAATCGCCCCTTTGATTCAGGGACTTCATTGGAGTGGCACATAAAGTTGATAATTAGAGCACCATATTCCTTAAAGGGAAGGTTGAGTTCTGGGAAAGGTGAAAAATAATTTGTGAACTTTCTCATTCCTTTTATGTCAGTTTGGTAGAAAAACATAGTAGACATGTCCCCATAAAAGGATTTCTCTTAAAATATCCTTATACTCGAAATATGACAAAAAAATAGCTGAAGTGTTTGGGCCGAACATTCATGCCACATCTGTGTTCAGTCCCATATACCCATTTCTGTGCGCAGTACATGTGCTTTTTGATCGACTTTGGGGTGATTTCTTATCATTTTGATGATTCCCAAACCTCACAGTATAAAACAATCCGTAGACATGATCAACCTTTCCCACTTGCTTCTAAACAGTTTCTTTCACAATGTAATCGCATGACCAGAACTCGACTTTATCTTTGACATTGCACAATACTAAATTGAAAAACATAATAAAAGAAGCATTTTTTCGCCGTTTTAAATGAAAGAATATAAAAAAAATTAAATTGAAATAAAGTACAGATCTCAATGGACATACCTCTTTGTCATTAGAGCAGACGACACAACTGACAGGTTCTTTCTTGAATTTCTTGAGTGTGAATCGGGTGTCCACAGCAGTGGCCTTCTTGCCCAGCTCCTGAGCTAACTCAAATATACTACATCACATTCATAGGAAGACAAGGGGCCATTATACAACATAATATGCATTTGTTTTCGGGAAAAACATGTATTTAAAATGACATTATCACATTATAACACTGTTCTATTGAAGGTGACTTGTGTTGGACTAAAATCATGGACACAGATTCCTGCAGGTTTGAATGACGATACCACTCATACTTAAACAAAATGACCATCAATACATCATTCTATTCTAAATTGGTAGTATAATGATGCCTAATGAGAAATTCTCACTATATAGATATATATATATATATATATATACAATCATCCTCAAAATTATTCATACCCCTTGGAAAATTGGAGAATTTTGCATTTTTCGCAAAAATGAAAGGGGAACTGGATTTTACCAAATAATACATACTGTAATCAATGGTGACCTAGCATCAGGGTCATGAATTGACTTAAACATCACTAGCATGGCCTTCCTGAGCACTCTGACTGAGAATGAAACCAAACAATGAGGGCAAACCCCTCTCAGACAGTGCAACAGGGAAGGACTCTAGGGAAGGTCTCTCCAGGAAGAGTGTTTTTCTTCGTCTTCAGAGCAAAATTTTTATAAAAATAATCAACATAGAATTGAATGAAAATAGGGAGTATCATAGTCCCGTAACCACTAAGTCAATAACTACACCCCTTGTATACATTATATCTCCTTTAATCCAAGGAATGCCCTGAAGCCCAGGTGAGGGCATCTCTTGACAACATCCTCAAGGAAATTAAGCCACTGGATACCAGGTATTGGCCTGCTATCTCAGTAGAGACCTCCAGAAGCATTGTGACAGTGTACTGAAGGGTTACAAAGCTTTAATCACATAGGATTTGATTCACGATGATCGAAAAAGGCGATGAATCACCAAGGGTATGAATAATTTTGTAAATCACCAAATTTGGATAACTGACTTTTTCTATTGTTCCTTTATATATAGTGATAATTACAACTTTCAAAAATTCATAACTCTTATATTGCTGGTCCAATTTTGTTCAAACTTTCCCCAATATGCTTTTCTGATTTTTTTAAACTTTCCCTATGAGTAAAGAAAAAAATCATAGAAGTTGCTCATATGCTAACTACTGACCTCTCTCTTGCTGCAAAGACAGGTCCAGCGCTGCTCTCCCTGTAGTAATTCCTGAGCTTTTCACCCTTGGCGAGTTTGAGCTTGAAGAGATCCATTGCTGCTATAGCATCCTCTACAGAGTCATGTCCAGCTGTACTACATTGTATGTCACGACTTGGAGAGATGAGAAAGAGTAGGTGAAAAGAAGGTTTGAATACTGGTGATGAAAAAATGAAATTCTTATAGAATCTCCAATCGAAATGCTCTGAATGTACCCTCAGAAATAGCCAGGGGTAATTAAATTGGTGGGTAGTCTGTGCGAAAAGTAGTTGTCAGAGGGGCTTTTGTTCAAGGGGGTGAGTGTTCTAAGAGGAAGTTTTCCCAGGAGTGACTTCTCCAAGGGTTTTTGTCCCTGAGAAAAGTTGTTTGAAAGTAATTGTCATGAGGGTTGTTTTCTGTGGCATAACTGTCCAATGGTTGATAGTCTAGAGGGTAGTTACATCAAAATCAAATAAATTATATCTGCTGAAACAAACTGATAGGTAATGTACATGTAGAACAGCTCAGCAAAAAGCAATGCAGCAAAGCAATACATGGAGATCAAAATATGTATTTCTACATAAACACACCTGTGTTCGATAATGCCTTAGCAGGTTTGTGTAATTCTCTGTACATTTTTCATCATCATGACAGGTATTCAGTTGAGTAAACATAGATGCACACACACTAATGCCCTCCAGAGTGTACGAGTAATCATAAAACTTTTAGCAGAGAATTATCACACATGAAACCTTCAAAGGCCATTTTCTTTTCCTCGTTAGCATAAATATTAAACCTTTTTGAGAGCACAGATTATATTTCTACATTGAATTCTTACTTCAAATATTCCTTAGCCAGCAGCTTCAGCTTAACTCTCCTTCCTGATGCAGTAAACATATTACTCGTATCCACACAATGAGGGTGATAGATCTATGGAAGAAAGCAGACAATCAATATCCATGATGAAATTATTGCCTACTGGAATTTGATAGATCCCATATAAAGCCTAAGGGTATGAGAAAAGTCAGTATTCCACAGGTTTAGTGCATGTTTATATGATGAAGTCTCTTTCATTTAACTGATGAGAAAGCAAGTTGAATAAACAACCAGTGGACCTACTACTTTAAGCCCTATCCAAAGGAATTGGTAACTGAGGATTTAAATGCTTTAACCCTACAACAATACCAGGTGCACAACAACTCAGATTTTAATCCAGGACCTCCAGGTTATGAGACAACTGTTCTATCATTCAGGTTGTATGACACATGCTCCAGCGAACAATCCTACACTAGTACAACTCGCAATTTCAAACCTGGACCAAGCACTATACCTAAGCCTTTCATTTACCTAAAACCTACCTTAAAACCCAATTGCAACCCGTACCCTAACCCTATATTTTTGAAGAAGTAAATTGAAGCACCACCACTGAGCCATTAACGACTTAGTGGACTGAACCTGATTAATTGCAATATCATCAAAATCTAAGTTTGCAACAGCATCTGCAGTTTACCTTGAGAGCTCTGAGATCATTCTCCAGTCCTTGCCCTACCAATATGGCATCTTTTGGTAAGGCATCTATCACAGCCTTCTGGGCGTCGGCAAGCCGAGTCTCAACAGGATCCAGCAGCTTCTTGGTGATCCCACTGTACCTGAAGGGTTTAAGATGTGACACAGATTTTAAGAAGGGTGAAACCGAGAACATTTGAATGCAAGTTGGTCAGTCTACATGGCAAAACGTGTATCGTTTCTCTGAAGCTTGGATGTTTACAAAAAATGTTGATATTATGTGCGCTCAGAAGTAAAGACCGACCATGTTAGAGCACTAGTGCCCTTCAGGAAAATCTTCATCTTGAATTAACCTGGTTCCTCAAACAAGATTTAAGCTATTGGTTTCTATGAATTTAATCACACACGTACACTTTTATTCTTCGAACCCAGGTAATATTTTTTTTCATTACTTCCATATTTTTATATATGGCTCAGACTTACTTGGTCACATAATCCCTGACAGGGTTTTCAGGTTTTACTAGTGAGTTGTAAAGCATCTTCCCTTTGACATCAGTAAGAGAGACTCTGGCTAGCTCAGAACCTGCAGATGTGATCACCTGCAAGAAAGTTATTGAATTCCTTTTTGAATCATTTTCTTTTCTGAAAAACACATGATAAATGTGGAACCGACGTAATATATTTCATACGCAAAGCAACACCTAAACACAATTTACATATAACATTCATATTTCTGGATGTTTTCTTTCATACCCATCCAGTAGTGGAATTTGTTTTGGGCAAATCCGGTGCATCGACTTGTAGTCCGCCAAATTTTTGACTACCGTAGCCACCATGAAAAAAGCAAATAAAAAAAAGAAACTCCGTAATGTACAGCATATATACAAGAAGAGAACGTGAAGGCGACTTCAGAGTTCAAACTGTTGGCTAACTTTCGCTAATTCGCTCGCGGAGGACGTCGCACTTTACCTGTGCTTTCTCTATGGAAAATCGTTTTGTCGTTACGAACTGAAGTTTACGATAATATTCTTGCACTCACTCTGCTTTGTACACAAACTACTGCACACTACTTTCTAATAGACATAACACGCAAAATAAGGCAGTTTATTACATGGTTTGTGATTGTTTATGTTATAATAGTCGAGGAGGATGGTAAAATGACAGGCAAAAAGAAGCAAAAAAAAAAAAAAATGATGGACCCACCGGGGATCGAACCTGGGTCACCGGAATGGGAGGCAAGTGCTTTGACCAATATACCAAAATATTTCCCATAGAGAAAACACGTAAACGAAAAAACGGGATTCTCAAATCACATTTTGTACTTAAAAATTGGGCATGATCCTGACATCTGATCAAAAATTGGAGACCACACTTGTAAAAGCTTATAGTCTCAGCTACAACATATTAAAATCTGGAAGGAGATAGACCAAAAATAACTGAGATACTGCTCAGAGAACAATGTCATGTAGATTCATGATTAGGGGTGGGAATTTCGGGTATTTTAATTTTCGGGAACCCAACCAATTTTCGGGCGGGCACACGGTTACCCGAAAATAGTTAACAATATTTAACCCCTAAAAGGTATATAAAGTGGACAAAAAGTCTACGATTCATGGTTTCCTGTAGACGTAAAAAAAAAAACATGACATAATTTTAAACACATGGGACTCATTAGTTATTTCGTACGAATTGTCATTAAAATGTCAACAAAATGAGGTCAAATACATCATTAGACAAGTACTACAAGTTGTAAACAACAGTAAAATAAATAATTCAAATCATTACAAGAATGATAGAATTTAATTGCAGGTTTTCGACCTTCAAAGTTTGTTTTACCTCTTTTGGTTTCCGAAAAAGTAAAAAACTAACTATATGGTATATTTGAACTTAGAGGGCGCTGTACCACAAAAAATCTCAAGACTGTGATTCAGCTCTATCATAGTAGATCGTAAGCATAAAATCTAGAGGGGAAACAGGACAATTAAAGTCCAAAATGATGGAAAATAAACATCATACAGGAAGATTTTAGTAAGTGTTTGATGATTAATTGCTATTGATGACTGACATCACTTTAACAATAACATGGGATTTAAGCCACTTTTAGAACTCTTTCCTCATGATCAGTCCCACATGTTAAAAACTTTGTATTTTCGGGAAACGGGCTTCCAGTATTTTGACCCGGGACCCGCAGCTGTCAGGCCCGACCAGATTTCCCGGATTTTAGTCCCAGCCCTATTCATGATTAGAATAAAGATCATCTTCCATAGACATAACACGCAAATAGGGAAAATTCCGACATGTCATATTTAATTGCAAATTTCACTATGATGCCGTCATCAAAATGAAAAATGGTGGTGAAGAAAAATTGATCGAGTTGATTTTGGGAATTCACAGTCACAAGAAATGGGGAGAAAAATAAAAATAAAGAATAAATAATAAAGAAAATTCTGACGAAACTAAGAGGTGATCTGTCGATACCGACAGATCACCTAAATAGCTGTTTCTTATATAACGCCTTACCAGTTACAATGTAACTGACCAAAGCGCTTACAGCATTATTACCCAGTCACTGGATTCATTTGCGATTTTGCACATTATAGTGCACATTCTCCACTCCTCTGGGGAGCATTCCAGCCAGTCCCGTTTCCAAGCACGCACATGCTAATCCAAACACAAAATTATGACGTTCGCATCCTACCGGGTACCCATTTAACACCTGGGTGGAGAGGAGCACTGTAGATGAAATGCCTTGCTCAAGGGCATAAGTGCTGTGCCGAGGTTCGAACCCACGACCTTTGCATTCCCAGTGAAGTGATTAAACCACTTGACTATGACACCTGTATCGTGTAAGGTCTAAGAAAAGAAAGAGACGCAGAATATATGACTATGAAGATAAACTATATAACAGACATTCCTAGCAAACACCCCTTTCACATAAAGAATGCAATACAATTCCCAGTTGCACATTTATACAGAACATATACATACCATTTCGCAATCGATGCCTACGATGGGGCTCTGATCAGTGACACACTCCAAATGCCTGGTGTGAACACATCTCTGGTCATCTGGGTGAGGGTAGCACCTACTCTCCATCTCTTCCTTGCTTACGAGGTAGTGGGTCTTGCCCGGTTGGGGCTCTCCATTCTCAACTCCATTTTCAGCCTTTCCCTCGATCAATTTAAGTTCTTCATTGACCTGGTTCTCCTTGGTTGTTTTCTCATATTTCATAGCTGTAGCAAACATTCACAAGGAATATATATCTGAATATTAATAATGATAAAAATAACACTGTAAAATCAGAAAATTTAGAGACATGAAACTGCTGCGAACTGTTAATAACAAGCCCTTTTGCTGCAAGAAAAGTTTGCAAATTGCAAATACTAAATGTTGCGATTCATTTGTAGTATTTCGCAGGATGAAAGTATCTGAATTTCGACCACTCACAAAATTCACAAAAGTTTCATGCAAGTGGAAATCCACTTCATATTCGATCCCTCTAGACATATTTTAGATAAATAGTGTCACAATACTTCAAAAGATCACTGAATAATTGCATAAATCAAATTATGATATGGATGCACTGGTGATCTTTTTCTGAGATAAAACTTTGAAGGTCATCTTCATTTCTAGATATAAGAAACTTGTCAATAATCACGTACCTTGAAAAAGTAATGAAAAAATAAGTAATGAATTGAATAACATATCTACAGTGTCATATTTCAGCAATCTTTTCATTTTGCTGAGTGAACAATTCAGATCGATGGTATTAATTTCCATCCAATTCAAGATGACCTCTACTACATCTCTTACCTGCTATTATCCTATGCTTGTGAAGACTAAACCGTGTATTGCTTTTAAGGGTTGACAAAACATCTTGAAGCATGGCAAAATAGCTGAGAGCTGGGATAACCTTGGCAGACTGAAGAGTGGAACAAATATGAATATAAATGCAAAATTAGATATGATATCGAGAATAACAGCTTCATCATAAATCTAATTTTCCAAACAGAATGGATGATTGATTTTAGAACAAAACAAAAAACCAAACCCCAAAATAAACATATATATATTTATAAATACATGTACATTCTACTATTCTTAAGACATTCATAAAAAATAATTTTTTTTTCATACAATACATAATTCACTCTGTGAAGACAATGACAGATATTGAATGCCACTAGCCAAATGTAAATAACCTGTTCAAAATGTTTCTCGAATGAGATTTTGTACTAGGTAAAATTAAGTGGATCAGGAAACACCTGACCAGAAAATGATGTCTACCTACAATGAACTCGGCAATAATGAAAAGGAAAAAAAAACAACCCTTTTTTTACATTGATCTACCAGTAAACATCATTTTTAGATTCCATCATTCAATTGAATCATTTCTATTGCAAGTAGATCATATTATAGGGTACCAATCGCCCCCAAATATATTTGATCTGTATGTTATGCCGGGTTCCATGTCGCTATACTAGACTCAAAGTAGGAGCTTCAAATTTTCATTTAATAAAGAGTTATTACAAGTTTTAAAAACACTCGTTATAAACATTATGACGACTTGTGACTACACTAGTTGTCGCACATGTACACAGTTGCTCAAATTAGAGCATGCACGGAACCCAACTCCGAATTAGGTTCCGCATGGGGCATTATTTTTTTTCTTCAGGTGATTGGTATTCCTTAATGACAATACATCAACAATATGAAGGATTACTCACAAGGGATTTTGCGGCTATATTTGGGAAGCAATGCCTTTTTCTCCTGTAGACTCGGCTGGTGACACCATTTAAGATAATGAAGACAACCTTCTTCACCTTGCCAACCCTCAACAGCTTGCACCAACTGTACCAAAAATGAAAGAACAATAAACAGGAAATAGACTTTTGATAACTGCATTGGGCTGCATCCTCTCTCCTTTCTCTTTTTCTTTTTTCCATATATCTCTCCCTCTGTCTTTATGTGTCTGTGTGTGTGTGTTTCTCTCTCTCTCTCTCTTTCTCTCTATCTACACTACATGTCTGTCTTCCTCTCCCTGTACATCTTATTTAATACCTGTCTCTCTCTCAAATCTATGTTTCTCTTTTTGTGTTTCTGTTTTTTCCTCTCTCTCTCTATCTACACTACATGTCCATCTTGCTCTCCCTGTACATCTTATTTAATACCTGTCTCTGTCTGTCTCTCTCTCTTTACCTGCCTATCTCCATCTCTGTCTCTCCATCTCTCTTTCTCTGTTCTCTGCATCTATTTATAATACATTGTAATTTCATACCTTGGTTGGAAACTTGCAGTGTTGCCAAGCAATCCATACTGGAGAAGATATAAGACTTCAGAGAGTGTAATCGGATCTTTTCTTTTAACTATAGTTGGTACTCTTATCTTTGGTGAATCTACAGTCTTTTCTGTACTGCTTCCCTTATCCGAGATGTGATTACCATTCATGTTTGGCATGTCCTGAAGAAGAAATAACTTTGGTTGTTGCTAAGAACGAAAAGAAAAGAAAGAAGGTTAATTGTAAATATATTATTGGAGGATTGTAAAGGTTTAAGCCATTAACAAAAAAGATAATGTCGTGTACATAAATCAAATCGAACTGCAAGAGAAAATATAACAAATGTATGCTTCATCAAGAACTTGCTTTGTTTTACATTAACTGTCAACACAACAACTGACATGATTTGGACAGAGTAAAGAACTACTGAAAAGTTACTGGAAAATTAATCAATCAAATGAAAGTCAGTCTTTTCAGATATATACAACTGACATTAAGTACATCACTGGTCACCCAAAATTTGTACTTAGAAATAAGGAATAGGAGAATTAAAAAGCGACAAATGGAACTGCCTGCAGTGAACATGAAGGAAAGGATTTACAGATAAGATATCACAAGACAAAGGAATACAAATAGATAAGTAAAAGGGAAAAAATATTATGAGGCTATATTATAGTTTATCGTACCATCTTTTTCTTCTGAAAATAAACTTTTCTCTTCTTCCATTCTGCCGCTTCTTCTGCAGAGAACTCCTGTTTGCCTTTAGGTGATGGAACAACTTCTGGAACAGCTTCACCATTTGTCTTTTCATGATCAAGGGCCTGTTGAAAGATAGAAAGAAATATTTACATTGATTAGTCACATCTGCAGAGAAAAAATGGAATGTCTTCATGAAGACCATTCTTTTTGTGTCCTGTAAATAATGTTTTCAATTACAATTTCTAATCAAAAGAACCTGCACATACTGAGACCACCAGCCTATGAAGATCGTTTTATCTTATTTTTCTTGACTATTCAGGTTTGACTGCAAAAATAAATTCCATTACGACAACAGGATAGGAATAAATCTTTATTTAATCACTAGTATTCTCCCATTTCCTTGAACCCATTCAGAGCAACATACTGTTTTCTTCATCTTTTTTTTTTCAATTTGACAAGTTTGATAAATTAGTAATTTGGTTTACTGCAAAGGAACCAGCAAATTATGAAGAAAGAAATGCTGTTGTCAAATGCTCTCTATTACCGTTTCTTCTCAGATGAATGATTTTTTAATCAAATAAGAGTAACATTTATACCTTAACAATAGCTGTTTTGTCTTTCTTCTTTTGTTTCTTTACTGAAGGTTCCTCCTCATTCCTCTTGGGTGTAGTCACGATGTCAGCAGATTTACGCTTCCTGCGAGGTTTGGTTTGGTTCTCTGCCACTCCCATCTCACTTGATGTCAGCTTCATAAATATGACGTAAAAAGAAATAAAAGAACAGTATATAAAGATTTCAATCACTTTTTTCTAAAATATCACATTAAGTATGATTTTCAAAATGTTTAAGATGGCATTTTCCACTTTACAAATATGTTGATTCACAAAATACAAAAGTGACAGCAGGCACACATGAAATAGAATATGAAAATCAGACATAAAAGTGACCCTAAAAAATTGAAAGGTCAAAGATTCACTGAAATGACAACCCTTTTTATGAAAATTTTTACAAAAAATGTTTCACAAACATGATCTCGTGTAAGCCCACCCCTTTGCCTTATAGATACCTCAAACTTAACACCATAGACCCACTCACAAAACCATCCCTATGTGAGGCAAAAACACCACAATAATCAGCAGAATTTTGGGAAAATATTTCCTTTATACACTTTAGGATGATGAAATAGATTTTCAGACAATGCATTGAATTGAATCACTATCACACTGATCAAGTGACATTTTCAGGCTGTTTTTGGTCAGTGATCTTGCTCCTTTGAAGCTAACTCGAGCTGAATATCGCACACTCGCCTATGGGAGGCAATTCTCGATGACCACCATTATCGGTGATGAGTCACCCTGTCTAAATATCAGAAATAAATAAATACATGTATTCATAATGCTCTCATTTAATGTCTCAGAGCAATTCATTTGTTGATTTAAGCTGATCACACTTGTTCTTAATAGTAACATTGTATATTGAATATATTTGAAAACCTTTCTATGCCTGGCTATTTATTTATCAGCTTTCTTGGGTAACTCGGCCACGATTGCAAACGTAGATGGCGCCTTTATAAATGTCCCTTAAATTGACCAAGAGTGTCATATTAACAGTGATTGGTACTATGACTCTATTCATCTACAGTATTTAAGTGTGAGACTGGGTTGGATATGATAGTAGAATAATTACTAGACAGATATCAAAATTCAACAATTTATTAAATCAAGCCTCCACAAAGTTACCGATCCCCTTTAAGGGATGCAGCGTCAAGCAAAGAATGGATATTGTGACAATTATATATTTTTTTTTAAATCGTGATAAGTTAATCCCCCCCCCCCCCCCGCATTAATGAATACTGTTAAATCAATATAGACTCTACTTGAAAGCAATATAGATAAATATAATAATTGTTGTTAAATCATCATTTACAAATAAGTAAACACATGAAAATTATTATTCATAAATACCTGTAGTTTTGTAGTTATTCTATGACATTTTTATACATGTATGAATAATTGTTTGACAAGGTAAATTATTGAATTATATACAAAAAATTGTCTAAATGATAAATTTACAAACAGCGCCTTATATAAAAGTAATTTTCTATATCGGGCACAAGAGGGCAGCAAAATACGGGAAAATGTAATTTGTCTATGGAGGCAACAGCCAGCTCAGGCCTCAGACAGCGCTGTGTACACTATAGTATAGTACTCGCTGTACGAGTTGCCCATTCTCTAGTGTTGCGAACCGCGACTACAAAAGTGCGACTACATGTTTTTCGCTGAAATGAGTGCATTCATTAAGTTAAATTTAGCCAACCAACTTACAACTTGCCAAAAACGATGATTTATTGCGTCATCTGCCCAGAGTCCGTAATGGAATGTAATCGCGCTGCACTTTTTGAAACTGGACTATACTACATGTAGCTGTACGAGCTCCTTGGCTTATCAATCTCGTACTTGCCTACGGAGCTGTACACAGGGTCCTATTATGGCCCGTGTTGGAAAGTGTCAACGCAAAAATACTATGCCTCATAATCACCCATTCCCACGCACGGTTAACCTTGCAAACCACCCTCGGTATTTGCTGTGATGGTTCTGGTCATATTTCAATTCTAAAGTTATCAATCTACACAAAATATCAAAACTTATCTACAAAAATTTGGCAGCGGGGATAGGATTCAGGGGGCCGTTTCACGACGCCAGCTCCATGACAGCCATATTTTTGTCGGCACATCACCGGAGATGTCCGCTTGCCGACAAACTGTTTCACAAAGCAATGACAGACAAGCTATCGATACCGCAAGTTCGAGAATATAGTCTTTCTCATGATCCTCTCGGCTTATTCCAGAAAATTTAAATTACGTTTTGGGGCTTAAATGGTTGGTTATGATTGAAACATGCATGAATTTCCCATTAAAATGTTTTACAAATTTAGTAGACCAATTATACCTCATCTTTTCCGCTTTTAGTCTTTTTAGAAAAATTGAATAAAAGAAAATCGCAGTATTCATATTTTTGCTACCGGTAAATTGAACGTTGGTTGAAGGACACCATAATGTGATAGTTTAGCGCTAAGAACTCATTTTAATAAATTGACATTGAGTTTTTACAAGAATATTACTCCAAATAGCTTGTTATTGGAATAATCATGCAAATTATTAAAGTAATTAATAGAATATTTGTTATGATTATTTCGATAAGCATATTTATACTAAAGTTGTAACTATAGTAATTTCTATTACGTTCATGAAACGTAAGATGGGTATGGAAGTCAAAGACTATTAATATGCTATGGAGAACGATGTGTGGCAACTTTCAAACTGATATTTATCTCGCTATATTTATAAAATTGTGATTTCATTCGTTTCATACCCCCGAGGGAGGTGCATCCATCAATATCATTCCCGCAATTTGGTTTAATCTTTTCAAAATATATTTTCCCCCTGAAATTTAGATTGATCTAGAGAGAGAGAGAGAGATATTAGAGGGGCAGTAGGCCTAATATTTGACAGTGACAACCATGTCCATGATTTTATCATTCACTTCAAATATTTGCTGATAATATATGTACAATGCATTCTCTCCTCTCTCCGCTCACCCCTCCTGTTTTTCACTTTCACTCTCTCTCTCTGTATCTCTCTCTCCCTCTCTCTCCCTTTCTCCCTTCTCCTTTTGCTCTCAAGTAGACACCTAAAACGAGACTTGGGAAATTGCTCTTTGAAATGTTCAGTATTTCTTTATTTAATCAATATGCATTATTATGTTTCATTGACTATATTGTTTCATCATTTAATTTTAGATGAAAATAATACTGAACGAATGAACCAGTGTGAATGAGTAAATTTTTGAAGGAATTAACAAATGAGTGCATGAACGATATGATAGATTAAATACATAAAAGAATATACCGGTAAAAGAACAAAATTGAATTATCATAGCGCAGAAAGGTTAAAGTTTGGAATCTTTGTGATACAACGAGTAAAATACTTTGTTGGATATTTAGTTTTGTATAAAGACCATGAATGGAATCTTTCAAATTCTATTTTATAGCATTTCATTTATTTATAAACGAAAATTAAAGAGGTGAAGAGAGGAAGAAAGAGGGGAGACTCGAGAACCTGAAAGAGAGGAGGGAGGGAGAGAGAGAGAGAGAGAGAGAGAGAGAGGGGGAGGGGGATGGAGAGGGGAGAGAGTAAGCTGAAAGAGAAGAATAAGAGGATGCCGTTGGGTGGGCAGAGATGTATGAAAGACTGAGAAAAGCTAAGAGCTGAAATGAGAAGATAAACAGAGAGGGGAATATATAGGGGAAGAGAAGCAGAGAGAGACAGACTGCAGTGAATGTTTAAATGATACTAATCATGCCCCACCCTCGTAACTGATCAAAATATATTTAAAAGTGATTTTTGAAAAAAGGTTTAGATCGAACCTTAACTAGTGTACATACGAGTAAACGATGAGCTAAGAATTAATATTATTACTTGAAACTACACCTTTCGCATCTCATAGAATCGCCACTAATGAACTGTGGAGGCGCTTTCCAACGAATAAAAAAGATAAGACAACTCCAGAGCAGCGACAACTCTCTTGTCGGCGAGCTTGTCGCTCATCTTGGCAAAGACGGTGTTGTGAAACACCTCGCGGACAAGTTGAGGGATAGCGCATGAGTTGTCGCCGTGCTGGAGTTATGACGCTTTCGTGAAACGGCCCCCAGCTTACCTTCCGCATGTTGCTGTAAGAATTGTCATTATCATGACAAACGATGACCCTTTATTCTCTCTAGCACTCTCTATAGCTATATGAGCTATACAAACCCCGTGTGTACGTGTGTGCGCACCCAGCGTAGAACGGTGCAAAGTCCACCGATTCACTCTCCCCACAAATTCACCTTCCCAGAAATTTCGGGTTTGTATAGCTCATATAGCTTCATGGTTTTACGGACAAAATAATTAAAAACGTCTAGAATTAGACTAGTGCTGACCCCGCGCTGTCGCGAAGCGATACCTCGATGGACAGGTTTTGGCTGTCAAAAGTTGAAATTTATACCTTGTGGACATTGCCTGATGGCTTGCTGGGGATTGAACTTCAATAAATCCATCCAAGCAATCGATTTCATGTGAGTATAAATTATAACGTAAAATTGGAAGTTTAACTTAAACTACATAAATTTTGATAAAATTTGAATCAATTTTCATTTTGTATGATGGGGAGCCCCATGTCTGCGCATCTAAGGTTTTGATCTGAAAATGAACAAGAATTTCTTTAATATTCCTCTAAAGCTTAATTTTATATTATTCCTGATATTCTAAAGAGTAAGTCCGCAAAAAATCTCATCAAAATTAGACCAAGAACAATGCCATTTTCACAAGAAACGGTGGTCGTGTCATTTCAACATTGAAACGAGAAGTGGGACGGACGGACGCACGGACGGAAGCACGGACGGACGCACGGACGCACGGACAACCCGAAAACATAATGCCTCCGGCACCCACCTTCGGTGGGCGGAGGCATAAAAAACAATGGTGCCCATGTCTGCGCACTCATTCATTTACACGCAGTTCGGGAGTTTTGACGTGAAAGACATTTTAAGGCTTGTGAATAAAATGTCTGAAATAAGACCATTTTTTCATTATTTTGACTTGTTTTTTGCATGAATACCAATCGCTATGATAAAGATAAAAAGTTTGTGTTCGTTGCATGTTTTGTTTTATTAGAATCGCGTAGTTACGCGTGTGCGTAGACATGGGCACTGCGCAGACATGGCAGACTTGGGTACTCTAGCCATACATTTGTATTGATTTTTTTTATTTTTAAGTAGTCAAGTGACATTGATTTTGAGGGGTGTCGCAATGAAAGACACGCAGACGCACATTCATGACATTACGCAATCGATTTCAGATAACGTAAAATTGGAAGTTTAACCTACATTTTTAATCAATTTTGTACATTGATTTTAGTGATATTGAGGGGTGTCGCAATGAAAGTCTATGTGTCCTTGTCAGACTCCGTACTTCGCACGGCGTCTGGTCGGGCTAGTCACATGTTAGACAGCTGAAAACCGTCTGTTTCGGAGGAGTCTTTAACATTTTCTTATTTTTACCTTCTCCTCCTACACAGACGGCTACCCAACCTTCCCGGTATATAAGGGGATCTTACAATACATGGCCTATGAGCAAATCCCCCCCAAAAGGGGGATCTGATTTTCCATCCCTACATGTATAAGCCATCCCCTTTCTCTAAAAATTCACATAGACATGATAGATGGTGCTAGTATTCTCATATTTCAGTAAATCATTAAAAAAAAAGAAAAATATACAGATAATTAACAAAATTACATTAACAAAAACTCCTATACGCTTTCCGACTAGGCCTACTTCCGGGTCATGTGATTATAACCAAGAATGGCTGTCACTGTCAGCGACTCGCTACAGACGTGCAAATTTCATGGTTAAAATGATAGAATCGAGCACCAGACGAGGAATTTGGGGTAAGAAATTTATTCAAGTAGCTATGTGACAAAAAAAATTGAACTGCATACATCTTGATACAAATAGTATCATAGGAAAGCTCTTTAAGAGACCTTTCCAATGACACTAACAACTTTCAAATTGGTCAAGTAACTAAAAAGTTATGATAATTTAAGTCCTGTCATTTCAACCATATTTCCGGCCACTGTCTTAATGTAAAACCAATGGAGGGCATGAAAAAATGTGTGACCAATATCGCCTACTGATGGAGGGAATTTCATGTCACACTATTAAACACACGCATAACTTCTCTATTTCTGAGACTTTTGAAGTGATCTAGGTATCAATGGAAAGCTGAAATTGAGCCTGGAGCAGCTACTAATTAGTTACTTTCTTAACAGTAAGTATATTGATTTATGCTAATTAACTTTAATAAATTATGTGAAATATGGAAAATATTTGTTACAATTGTAGAAAACAAAGAATATTATGTATAAAAAAACACATTAAAATAGAGTTTGATTCAGGGTGCCTTTTAATTTATAATGATTTAACAAACACAAAATAAAAGCTGAAAATAATAAAAACATTTTTTTTTTTTAAATTAAAATTAAAATTATAATTAATAAAAATATTCATCAATTTGATTTTTAATCAATTGAATTCAGATTGAAGAGAAAGTTGAAATTTATTTTTCCCCCAAGAATTACATAATCATATTTGAAAAGAAAGTATAATGACAGTCAAATTCATAGAAATGTGGATATGTTTGATTCATAAATCATAATTCACGACAAAAACATTTGACCAGTGTCAGATGCGCCATCTCTGCCGCGCCCACCACGTCCAGCGGTCTGTCAGAAGCCAGACCACTGGCGGGGTATCATCGACCGAGTGCCAGCTCTTGGCCCGGCGGCCTAACTCCAGGTACAACTATCCAAAGTCGACCTCGCCCATTTTATGGCTAATTGCATCGCTTAATTTCGGCAGGTAAGATAGAAATTTGTACTTACACTTCAAGAAAATTACTGTAACTATGTAGCAGGCTCCTTCATTTTACGATTTAACGATTGTTTCGATGAAAAAAATGGAATTTCCTCGCAGAGCCGATCTTTTCCCCGTACTGTACCGTCGATTCAAATGACTCCATCGCACTGTGTGATCGAGTCAGCGACGTATATACGGTACATTACACACAGTGCGATCGAGTCATTTGAATCGACGGTACAGTACGGGGAAAAGATCAGCTCGGCGAGGAAATTCCATTTTTTTCATCGAAACAATCGTTAAATCGTAAAATCAAAGAGCCTGCTACATAGTTACAGTAATTCTCTTAAAGTGTAAGTACAAATTTCTATCTTACCTGCCGAAATTAAGCGATGCGATTAGCCATAAAATGGGCTAGGTCAACTTTGGATAGTTGTACCTGGAACTTTTCTAAAATTTCAAGCGATGATATCAATTTCTGGATGGTGGATGTCCACATTGAAACTTACATGTATCGAAAGTGCAGAGTCTGGGCTGCTCAAATACGGCCTCGAGAAAGTTGCGCCGATGTGCGCACTCTCGAGAGAGCTGATTTTCAATTGGGATGTATGCAGAGGCGATGTCACTTGCGAACAGAATGTGAACAAGCCCTCTCGCCGTACTCGGCGCTCGCGGTACCGTTGCATTTGCACATACCTAATTCAAGCGTGTATATTCAGATATTACCGCTGTTAATGTAAATTGGTCAAGAAAATTATCCTAGTAGTATTAACTGGAAAATGAAAAAATAATTTTTAGTCCTTAGTCCCTGGTACAGAGTGAGAGACCCACTTCAGTCTATGTAAGGAGGTGTAGTGAAGCAAGACACAGCCTAGACCGAAATTTTCTGTCTCCAGTACGTTAGCCTCTTATTTGGGTAGGGTCGGCTACTACTTGGAGACAGAAGCCGTCCTATCACTTTGCTGTGCAAAATTTGTCTATGGCTATGCCTATGGCGTTGTGCCTGCTGGAACAGTAGGAAAAAATCATTTTTCCTCTGTATTTTTTTTAAAATAATCATAAGGCCTAGGCTCTAATTCATATACTTAATCTGTTCAACATACCAATTTGACCAAATGATCCATTTAATGCTCCTTTTTCATGTAATTCAGGGTCCAAGGTCTTCTCCGTTCGAAAATCCTGCAGCCGTATTCAAACCGTTACCCAAGCTTCTAGTCTCGTACAAGGCAAAATGATTATGAAGGAAAAAATACGATAAATTCATTACGAACTCGTGCACATTGATTTCAAAACGGTTATTTCTTTAACACTAACATGACTAAACAAACATATTTAATGTTAAAGAAATATCCGTTTTGAAATCAATGTGCACGAGTTCGTAATGAATTTATCGTATTTTTTCCTTCATAATCATTTTGCCTTGTACGAGACTAGAACGGCACAACGCCATAGACAAATTTTGCACAGCAAAGTGATAGGACGGCTTCTGTCTCCAAGTAGTAGCCGACCCTACCCAAATAAGAGGCTAACGTACTGGAGACAGAAAATTTCGGTCTAGACCTAGTCCAGTGGAACACCCGACGAACAGAGACTGAAGCTTTCGGTCTAACTTAGTCACATGTGTGACCACTTATTTAACGACACATATTTAGTAACGTGTGGGACTTGCTGATACGTTCCTCGAAGTATCGACGCGTCTCAGTTTGTTATTTGCGTGATACATACATACAAAAATACACACACAACGACAGCTAAATCACTATGATTGAACAAACAGACGTTTCAAATTACATGTAGTTACAAACGAAATTGTCTTATTTTTACTAAATAAAATCTAGCATAAAATGTGCGTCTGCTTACCACCGTCGCTCGTGATTGAAATCCTTATGATTCGATTATGACGTTGCCAATCTAGATTTTAGTGTTCAACCGGCCAACCAGCCAAACATCAAAAAAAGGCTCTAGATAAATGTAGAAAAAGATTCGACGCCATTTGTAATGCTCGGCATCCATGCTAAACTGTAAAACTCTTGCAAAAATACTGCGGAATAAGGTACGGGGGGATGCCACGCGCATTTTTGCATAAAAATGCCATTTGGGGCTCAAAATTTGAAAGAATGTCAAAATTCACGATCTTGAAACCTGATAAAAGACTTTTCAAGTGATAGCAGATTTAATTTGAGTTTGACGTTAATATAAACCTGACTTATATAGATTGAAAGTTGGATATTACCCGGGATATTACACTCCGTGTATGGCGTAATGAAACATAAAACTGTGATTTACTCAAAATAATAGGTTGTGAAAAACTACCAATATTTCAACGTTTCTTACCCAACGTAAATCTGTCCATTTAAAAGCCTTTTCTTGATTAAACATAGCAAATTAGGCCTAGAGATTTTTTGCTCACACTTTTGGAGTTTGTGCACTGACTTTTGTCCCCTTCCTACCAATTAATAATTGCATGCAGATGTACTCGTTCTTTCACCTGAACTATTTCATACCCAAATTTTTTTCACTTAAATTAATTATATTCTGGTATATTACCATGGTAACCGAATTACCAGAAAATGGTGGTATTTTTAAATCTCTCATTTCCATTCAATATCCTTTGAAATATACAAGCCATTTATTAGAGAAGTTTGTTTCAGCTAAGTGCTTATTCAACTTAATTGTGATATAGGAAGAGATTGAGAAATAACATGACAGATGTGTAGTATTTGCTCTTTTTCTGAGATACGTCATCGGTAACGGAATTACATCTTTGAAATTTACTAAGCTGAGACTAAAGGTTCTTCAATCTCCTGTAAACTCTAATGTTGATAAATTTTTATACGCAGTCTCAAGTGAAAAAAATAAAAAATTATGAAAAGGTATCCGTGTGAACTACTGGAAATGGTTAAGATTACAAAGTTATAGTTGAGGTAAGCAGCAACTGCTTGGTATATTTGTGTTTAATTTTCTCCGTTGAGTTGCAGGCATTTAAATAAACAATCATGATTATTTAAACAATATTCCATATTACAAATTGGCATAATATATATGGTAACAGAATTACGTCATATTCAATCTCAATACTAACTCAATCATTCATTGGCTATTCTTCGCATATAATTATTTATGAAGGTTTTCCTCTACTAATTAAAATCCTTCAAAAGATAGACTTGCAGCACCAGATCTCTCTAAACCATCAAAAGGAGAAAATTACTTTAAAATGCACTGTGAAGGATTGACATGCAAAATCAAAACAGCAAACAGGTGTGATTGAGTGAAAGTATGGTAAAATGCATTTTATAGGCCTATCCGATATGTGAATGGAAAACATATTTATCTGTAAAGCTAAAGCCAGCTTTTGTTTTATAATGTTTATTCTATATGAATGCCAGAATATAAATAAAAGAAAATTCAAAAGAGTTTGCAATTTTTTGACAGGAACTCTAATGACAGAAAGATCAGTAAATGAATGGTATCGTAGGTGAATATTCACACCGACATATACCAAGACAAAAAAAAAAAAAAACAACCAACAAACAAATCCAAACAGTGTTTCATAATAAATTGAGCTCTTTTTCATAAATCGATGTTGTCTAAAACTGAGAATTCCTCCTTTCTATAACCACGCATATATGCTAAGTGATGTAAACATATTGCAATTATCATTTATACTGGATTGTTTGCATCTTTTTTGCAATCAGTGACACTTCAGAGCTACTTCACATGCGATATATGCACAAAACACATGTTCCAACTTCTCAATCACATTTTAACCTTTTTTGCATGATGGTAATTCCGTTACCACAAATTTTTTGGCCAAACAGAAAAAGATATTCAAATAAGTGTTAGGCCTATATACATAGGAAGTTTTAAGGTACAAGTTGAAATCAGAATTTTCCGTTTCCCCAAAAAATATTCACTCTTAAAGCTAGGAGGAAAACTCTCCCCCATTACAACCATATAACATGCTTCCTGAAAATACTGGTTTGATATATGTCTCATATACCTGGGAACACAAGTTGCGTACACAATACGCGATTATAACGAAAGTTAATGCATGAGACACAATTTGAACAATGTATTTATTTCATCATAATCATTACATTGCCCAAAATATTTAGTAAACAGCAAACAAATGTCATGTAACTTCAAACATACATTGTGCAAATTCCGAATGAGATGGGGAACAAGTTTTTTCAGTTTCTTTAACAAATAGAGGTATCTTTATTATAGATCTAAAATTAGCTGATTTTGCCCTTCTCATGCATGTGGAATTGCTCACATCTATAGAGTGTACATGTACATAATTAAGGCAATTATCCCATTGTATTGTCAGTATAGTCTATGGGCCAAAAACTGAAATGTCCCCACCCCCTTAAAAATAATTTTAAATGATTTTTTTTTGTTAGATGGGATCATTAAAGACCTCAGCCTGACCGAATTTTGAAATATACCCTTTATTCATCCACGGGGAGCTATATATTTTCTGAACAAATTGAAACCAACTTCATGAGATTCCGTTTCCTGTGGAATGAGTAACAGCGTCCCGAATGTTGAGCCCCGGTGGTTTTTCTGACGAGGGCCCCGTCTCTGAGGAACGCTACTTTGCGGGGGGGTGAAAATTTGATGACGACATATCGTGTAGACGCACTCGGAGCTGTATACATGACATGTCGTCACACGTCTAGCGACCCCCTGCAGTTTCCTCTGTTGTTACGCCATAGGGAGGGGCGGACCAAAAAAAATTATCTTTTTTATTTTTTATGGATAAACGGAGACGAAAATTTATGAATACCCAGGGTAATTATATTCTTTGTTTACTAAGCTTTACGTCAATATATGGTTGTTTTGGGTCAGGCTGAGGTCTTTAACTATCAAACTATGTTTCTTTGCCCTAAATTAAGAGGTGGGCGTGACCACAAAGGCTATTACCATGTCAACTGATCAAGAGCAGTAGAATTTCAGAAAATGTCATGTATTCGTGATTAAGAAAGTACAAAAACACATTGCAACATTTTAGAATAACGTATCAAAAGTTTCTCACTTGATTAAAACCCAAATAAGAGTTATAAAAAGTGTCCATCATGTTTGAAAATGGCTGTTGTTATGGAAACAGTAAGAAAAAACTCACATTTGAGCACAAAAAACACAAAAAAACATGATGCTACCGGAAAATATAAAATATTAATGATTATACATCATGATGGCATTTCCAGGATATCTGATCCGGAGGGGGGAGGGAGGGCTGGAGATGGAAGCAAAAACAAACCAAAAAAAAAAAAAGTGGGAACCACCACCATCTCCCCTACATTGTATATCCACAAGCGTAGCCAGGATTTTTCAATAGGGCCCGCGCAAAGCGCGAAAGCTCTGACGTTTTATAAAATGTGAGAGAAAGATAACGGCTTGTAGCAAACAATTTTAGGCGGAAAATTATTTCGACGTCCGGACTGCTTTTCAGTTATTTGGACGTAATCTTGCAATGTAACAGGGATGAGTGCTGGGAGGGGGGGGGGGGTCCCCTTCCCGCGCGAAGCGCGAAAGCTCTGACGTTTTATAGCACCTTTTTTTACTGTTAGTTCGACGCCCGACTGCTTTTCAGTTATTTGGACGCAATACTGCACTGTATATGTTACAGGGTTCTGTGGGGTTTGCTGCAGGGAGGGAGTGGGGGGGGGGGGGGTCCCACTTCCCTCGCGAAGCGCGATAGCTCTGATGTTTTAACAAATTTGAAAGATAACGACTTGTAGCAAAACAAAATTAGGTGGAAAGTTATATACAGTTCGACGCCCCGACTGCTTTTCAATTACTCAGGACGCAATATTGCACTGTACTATGTGGGTGCAGGGAGGGGAGTTTCCCCCTTCCCGCACAAAGTGCGAAAGCTCTGACGTTTTAACAAATTTGAGAGAAAGATAACGGCTCATAGCAAACCATTTTAGGCGGAAAGTTATAGTCCGGACTGCCTGTCATGCAGTCAGATTTGGACGCCAACTTGTTCTTCTTCTTTCGTTGTATGGTATCGGCAATCAGTCAAATTTGACTATTGTTGCCAATGACGTTATGCATGTAATTCAAATTCAGTATTTCTGACTCCTTCTCTCTTTTAATTTACATTTAGAATCAAGTAAACATTTAATACTGTATATGCATCTGTATTTAAAGCTTAATAAGAAAATAACAAAACACCACATGCTTCAGCTCAGTTCCAACGAGCGCTTGCCTAGCCCTTTCATAGATGCAATCTTACCGATACGGAGCGGTACTTTGCGCCGTTTTTTCGGACATGCCTAGGTAACTCATGCATAGACATAGGGGCGCTGTTGTACCTGTGCTTACTGATGGGTTGAACATGTATTTTGGATAATTATCAAGTAATGAGATGAAAACACTTGTGGGCTAAGTTAGTAGAAAATGGGGCTTCTAAATGCACATAATTGTGTGCGTGCATCATTTATACATTAAGACATAACTTTTATAATATACACAAAGGAAGAAAATACATTTAGCATTGAAACTCAGACCTACATAAAATACAAAATACTAGTATCCCTCACTATGTACACGACAACAAAAGAGAGCGGGCAAAATAGACAACCCCCCACCGCACCCCCACAACCGCTCCGGCAGACAAAAGAACACCCCCTCATCGCCATTATGCAAAACAAGCGGAACAGGTGAAAATGCATGTGGCTCCTGTTCCACATAAAAAATTATATTCACATTACAGCAACGAAGGGACGCTCCCCCGTCCACCAGAGAAAATGCGGGAAGCACAGCGAGGAGCCGTATACCCCGTCCGCTTCCCTGCCTGCCATGTTCATGTAGTGCCTAGTTCTTCTTTATTGAGAAAGGAGGGTTAAAGCCTACCTTCCCCGAAAACGCTTCGTTCGCAGAACGAAACGTGTAATAGCCCTTTGTATTTGGGGATCACTACTTTTCAAATACTCAATTATTTTTCTTTCATTGGTTTCATTCAGTTCAGACAGGAGCATCGCTCTCTCGATAATATATTTTGGGCAATCTATAAGGTAATGGCCGACAGTTTCAACCTGTTGACATCTGTCACAGAAACCAGTTGGATGAATACCTAGTCTTAATAGATCATGGTTGAGACCTATCACTCCAACTCGAAGACGATGGAGTATAATTTCTTGTTGTCTACCTAGGTTACAAGTGTAAGTGGATGTAACTGATGACTGCAGCTCTTTTAAACTGGAATTTGATTGATTCCATCTTTCTTGCCAGAGTACTTTGGAACTCTGAACTATAAGTTGTTTTATTTCTGAAAGTGTTATTTTGTTATATATTTCAATATTTTTGGATAGAGCAGCTTTTGCGCACGAGTCTACTATTTCATTGCCCGTGATTCCGCAGTGTCCTGGGATCCATTCCAAATATATATCTATTCCTTTGTACTTAAGCCTCGTACTAATCGTTAGAATTTCATTAATAGTTGGTTCATTATTTTGGTTTTGTATGGATAAAAGAGCACTAAGTGAATCACTAAATATAACAACACCCGTGTAAATGTTCATACTTTCCACCCATTCGAGGGCTAGAAGAATAGCAATCAATTCAGCCCTGTAAGACGAAGTGAAATTAGTCAATCTCTTCCCTCGATGTATTGAAAAGTATGGTACATAAAAGGCAGATGAACTTACTCCTTTATCAGGTGATTTGGATCCGTCAGTGTATATGTGCAATTGACTTATCCATTTGGTGTGTATTAATTCAAGGCTCTGTTGTTGTAATTGCATGGGATGGTCTGTTTTCTTTAATTGTAAGTTTAATTCAGTAGATATGATTGGTGGACAGAATAACCATGGGGGAAAAACAGAAGGACTAAGTTTTTCGATAATTTCTTGTCCCATCTTACACTGTAACCTGTATCCAAAAGGTTTACAAACACATTTGCCTTTTAGGTATTCAAATTGCCAGCATGGTTCTATATGACTTACCAGTGGGTGATTAAAATTTCTCTCAATACTCTGTCTGTACTTGCTAGATAACAATTGTCTTCTTAGGTCTAGAGGTAGTTCCCCCATTTCAACCTGTAAAGAACTCAAAGAGGTTAACGGGAGACACCCCGCACATATCCTAAGAGCTTGATATTGCACAGAATCTAAGATCTTTTTGGTAGTTTCAGCTGCACTATCATATGCTTGGCAACCGTAGTCCAGAAGAGATCTGATAAGTGCTCGATAAACAATTAGAAGGGATTTTGATGAACTTCCCCATTTTGTTCCTGTCAGACTACGTAATATGTTTAGTTTTCGTTTACATCTTGTAGCTACATTTTCTATATGAGAGTGCCAGTTCAATTTGCTATCAAATAAAATTCCTAAAAATCGGTGAGACGGTTTATATGTTAGAATATTCCCTTCCAAGTTCAATGCTGGTTGAGCAATGTTTGATCTTTTCGTGAATAATACAGGTACAGTTTTCTCATTTGAGAGTTTAAAACCCCAGTCTTTGAACCAAGAGGATAATTTATCCAAATACGATTGGATTTTCAATCCAATTATATCAACATGTTTACTAGACGTCCATATTGCACAGTCGTCTGCATACATAGATATTGTTACGTCTGGGTCTGTTGGAATGTCCCTCATCATCACATTATAGAGGAGGGGGCTCAAAACACTACCTTGAGGTAAACCGTTATGCATTTTGTATGTGCTTGATTCTGTATCTGAGATTCTTACTTGAAAAGTACGTTCTGTTAGGTATTCACGCAAATAGTTGTACATCCTTCCTTGTATACCACAATGAAAGAGTTTAAATAACAAGCCTTCGACCCACAGGCTATCGTAGGCCTTTTCAACATCCAAAAAGACTACCAACATATGCTCACAACAATTAATACTCTTTTGAATGTCATTCTCCAAGAGAACAATATTGTCAATGGAACTACGCCCTTTTCTAAACCCACTCAAAAAATTAGGCAATAAATTATTCTTTTCTATGTACCATTGTAATCTGTCATTGATCATACGCTCAATAATTTTTGCAAAACATGACATGAGAGATATCGGTCTGTAAGAAGTTACATTTTTAGAATCCTTACCAGTTTTAAGAATTGGAACCAATATGGAATGTTTTAGAGGACGTGGAATATTTCCAGTTTCCCATATTTCATTAATAATATGTAACATAGTGTTTTTAGCTCTCTCGGACATATTTCCATAGACAATATATGGAATATTGTCCTTTCCTGGCACCGTGGTGCGTTTGGAGGTTTTAACAGCCTTTTTTAGTTCAAACATCGAAAAATGTTCGTTAATCACATGGTCTGTTAAGAAAGGACAATTTTCCGTTCTTGTCAGGATTGTTTTAAGGGTTGCTTCTTTATTTCTCAGTCCCAAGGATTGGAAAAATTTACCAAGGGCTTCTGTTTTCTCTTGGGTTGATATAATGTCCTGTCCGTTTTCAACCAATATAGACATATTTTTAGATTCCTTTGTTGATACTCCATTTAAACGTTTTATACAAGCCCAAATTTTTGACTCCGGCATATATCTGTCAAGTCTTTTGCAAAAAGCCTGCCAGTATTCCCTTTCCGCTCGACGGAGGACTCGCTGAGCTTCCGCTTTCTTCTTCTTAAACTCATCTATTGCTTCAAACGTGAATTCTCTTTTCAGTTTGTTACTGAATCTGTTTCGTTCTTTTATTTTATTAGAACATTCTTTGTTCCACCATGGAACTGGATTCCTTTCTATATTTCTTTTTTTTTGGAATCACTTCCCTAATACATATTTTCAAGTAGTTAATAAATGATTCAGAAGCTTTATTAACGTCTGCCTCTGTAAGGATTGAAATTTCATCCAGGATATCATTGCATTTATCTGCGAATTTGGCCCAATTAAAATTCTTAAAAGAAAATCGTTCCTCATCTATATTTTTCATATTAATATTTTTATAAAGTGCGTCTTTCTTTCCTGGTTGAATTTCAATATGTATGGGAAAATGATCACTACCAAATGAATTATTCAAAACTTTCCATGAAGCCCTACCTGCCAAGATTGGTGAGGAGATAGTTAAGTCTAAATGTGAAAGTTTACCAGAGTAAGGGTCCATCCTTGTACCTGTTTTATCATTTAAGACAACCAGATTATATTTGTTTAAAAAGTGTTCCACTGCGTGGCCATTACTGTCCACTTTCTCGCTTCCCCACAATGGACTATGTGCATTAAAGTCCCCTGTGATTATTATCTTATCTCTTTCATTTACAAACTTTAATAATTCTTTTAAAATAAATTCATTTAATTTCTTACATGGATTGTAAAAATTGATTATAGATATTTTTTCGTTACCTACATAAACATTAACTTGTTGTAGTTCTAAACTTGGGTTGTCAAAAGGTCCTTCATAAGGTACCCCTTGATGTATATAAATGGCACATCCCCCTCTACATTGTCCATCTCTATTTCTTGAGACACAAGTATATTCGGGAATGATAAAAGAACTATGGTCATGCAACCAAGTTTCCTGGATACATAGTAAATCATATTTTTCAATTTGATTCAGGTGATAAGAAAGCTCTTGGCCGTGCCCTAATAGCCCCTGGGCGTTCCATTGGAGTATGGAAAAAAGGGCCATTATGGTAAGGTTAGAGGCCATCTTCCTGTATTATTCTACATTTTTGTTGAAATCGCTCAAAGGCTGGCATAACGATGACCTTGGTTGCTTCCGGGGTTTTCCCTGTGAATGACTGGATAAGTTCAAATATAAATTCCAAAATTTGTTCGTCATTAGCTAAAGAAAGGAAATGAAATTTGGGTCTCTTGTTTGTTACTGCTTTGTTTCTGATTGGTTGGGTTGGGATATTAGTCGCCTCCGGAAGATCTGGGAGACTTGAAGTGGTAGGTTCTGTATTTTGATCAGATGCCATATCGACTTCAGTTTGTTGGGGGTGTTTTCCTTGAGTACTTTGACTAGGTATTTTACTAGGTATTTGACTAGGTATTTGGCTAATATTTTGTACCTTAGATTTTGGGTTGGCTTGTTTTGCTCTAGAATCTTCAATTACCGGTTTTTTACTTTGCTGTGTCATCCAAATTTGAGACGCTTCTGCATATGTCATCTTTTGAGTGATTTTAATCTCCTGAACTTGTTTTGCCCTGATTGCTTGTTCGCAACCTTGAAACGCACCAGAGTGGTCCCCTCCACAATTGGGACATTTAGGTGATTCTTTGTTTGGGCATTCTGCAAAAGTGTGGTGCTCACCGCATCTAACGCATCTCATTTTTGATTTGCATATGTCGGCCGTGTGCCCATATCGTTGACATTTAAAACATCTCTTGATTTGGGGAACATACAGCTTAACCGGGAAGATCTGAAAACATAGATGTATATTGTCAGGAAGGTCTTTCCTATTGAATGTCAGTATAACGCTTCTCATAGGTATGTAGGTCGATTGACCTTCACCAACTTCCTCTGCCTGGCCAATATTCCTCTTGTCTTTTTTCATGATTCTCCTAACTGCTGTAACATTCTGGAGTTTTAATTCTTGCAGTAACTCTTCTTCTGTGATTTCAAGAGGGACTCCATATATGACTCCCTTGATCCCTATCCTACTTTCAGAAACCTTAACAGGTATGTTGTCTATTGATTGGATCTGTAATATTGCCCTCTTTTGTTTGACATTCGTACATTTTACCAATAGTCCTGTACTAATAGGCTTTACCAATTCTACCGGTTGATTGTTACATGCTTCTCTAATAACCTTCGAAATTTTCAGTGGGTTAAGGTTTTTCAAATTCTTCTTCCTGTCTATGGGTGCTATAAATAGCTTATAATCAGTAGGCCTAGATCTATCCAGTGCTTGTCTAGGAGTACGATAAACAGTGGCGTTATCTGAATCTGAACTTGAAGCCGAATCATTTTGACTAAGATTTTCTATCTGATATTCTAAGCTTTCTTGTCTTTTCCTTTTTTCAGGCTGATGGTAAGTACCTTTTTTGCGTACGGATTTTTGTTTCACTACCCACTGATGTTCTTCCCCATCACTTACAGTTGGCTCGGGTTCTGAGGCAGAACCCGGAGCCATGACTGGCTGTACTGGTTGGCGGGAAAATTTGAATTACAGTACAGGTGTGTCGTTAGTAGGGACCGTGCAAACTAAAAGTACATGAGTGCTGGGTGCTTAAAAGCCCACAAAATGTCTTCTTACTCAAATAATGTTCCAATTTGGTCTGCAATTGATGCTTCCTAGAATCAAAAGGAAAATCCAGACTTGCAGATACTGTAAAATTCTGGTAATTTCGAGTTAGATCCGAGGATTTCAGGAGCAGCTGTGTTGCGACCGGTACGTCTATCGGCGGACCAATAAGAAGTTTCACTCTCTGTAACAGGGGTGGGTGCAGGAAAGAGGAGAGTTATTTCCCCCTTCACGCGCGAAGCGCGTATACTTTGACGATTTAGCAAATTTTGAGAGAAAGATTGCAGCGCCTTCAAGGCCTTTTCTCTCATGCACTCCCCGCTTTTTCGCCTCTCGCCTTTTTTTATTGGTAATGGCTGATTAGGGGGCCATGGCCCCATTTGGCCACCCCAGTCTACGCCAGTGCCTATATCTCTGAAACAGATGATTTTTTTTTTAATATACCCGTATATTTTTTAAAGAAAATGAAACTCAGGAAGGGTGGCAATATTGTAAATAAATATTATACCCTCCCCTTTGAAGTCAATCTTGTCACTCTTCCCGACACGGGAGGAATTTCGGGACTGGGGATGGGGCATATATAGGCCTAATTAACTGCCCCGTGCCAGGCGCCTAGGCGGCCTATTTTTATGCCAAATCCCAGTTACGGTCCAACCATTGAGCCCCCCCCCCCCCCCACTCAGTATTTATTTAGGGTACGCGTATGCTTGTTCCCTCCCTCGTTGAAAGCACCCCCTATCTCAGGGCTGCCAAACTTTCTGAACCCCCCTATCGTGGGCTTTGCGCGAGCTTTTCCTGCCTTGGAGACCCCCTAAATTCAGAACACTCCTCAATGTACCCCCCCCCCCCCTATCTCAGGTGAGCTCTCATTCCAACCCCATATCTCAGGGCAGATGTTTTTTTTCTCTACTTTTCTCTACTTTTCAAAATGAAATAATCCTGGCTGAATGAGCTATCAAAACTAGCAGGAATTTCAGGAATTTGATCCTGGGATTTGATAATAATAATAATAATAATAATAGTGGCTACTTGTATAGCGCGCAGGTCCGCCTTTCGACGCTCATGGCGCTGTATAGATAGGTTTATATTATTACCCGGTCAGTGGCGTATCCAGGGGGGGGGCGCAACAGGCGCGCGCCCCCCCTATTGGCCGTCGTAAAAAAAAAAAAAAATAGCAAAAAAAAAAAAAAAATCCTCATACCAATTGAAAATATTGTTCATTAAATAGGCTTCAAAATTGGTCACATATATTAACGTATTAATACGTTATATTATATTGGAGTAAAATACGTCCGTACGTTTTTCTGTGCGAAAATCCGTTTTTTTTTTTAAATTCCGAGTATGGTTGTTCGAACTTACACTACGTAGATACCCTACAACTACCTTATCTTGTCTATGTGCACTGTTTGTGCTAACATGTACAGTGTATACGAAGCATGGGTGTGAGAACAAACAGTGTACATTGACAAGATAACGTACTGTGCAGTGAATCCATGTTATGCATGATGGCAGTGCACGATTGTGCTATCGCGAGATAGGGAAATCACAGCCCCTAATAACCGGCATTTGTCCTCTGAGAACTGATTCTAAATTTTGTAAATGTGTCCAAATGGAATATCATCGATATTTTTCATGATTCAGGTGAGAGATAATGTCTAACTTGTTGGTTAATTTGTTGAAATATTCTCTTGAAAAAAATCCCTGCTGGAAAGTGAATTCCAGCAGGGATTTTTTTCAAGAGACTATGATCAAGGTACAAGGATACAGGTGCCAAGTCTTCCCCAGAACCAGCGGCCTAGATAATTGGTAGTGTGATGGGTACAGTGCGTGCATATCGTGAATCGTTCTTCATGACCAGGCTTTTGTGGCTTGTTTTCTACTCTTCCCGGCCCCGGCCCCCACTCAGTATTATTTAGGGTACGCGTATGCTTGTTCCCTCCCTTTGAAAGCACCCCCCTATCTCAGGGCTGCCAAAGTTTCTGAACCCCCCTATCGCGGGCTTTGCGCGGGCTTTTCCTGCTTTGGAGACCCCCCTAAATTCAGAACACTGCTCAATGTACCCCCTATCTCAGGTGAGCTCTCATTCCAACCCCATATCTCAGGACAGACACCAACCCCCTCCCAAGTAAGCTGTCATTACAATACCTTGGAAGAGATGGGGGCCAGTGTTTCTACTTTTCAAAATGAAATAATCCTGGCTGAATGAGCTATCAAAACTATCAGGAATTTCAGGAATTTGATCCTGGGATTTGATCGATTTTTCAAGATATTTCATAACCCCCCTTTTTTTAAATTTCTCAGGTGTCGAAGAGAGAGAGAGAGAGAGAGAGAAAGAAAAACACCCCCCTTTTTAATGAAATCTCCGGGTGAAAGATAAAAAACACCCCCTTTTTTTACAATTCACGGGCCGGATTGTGTCTCCCCAAAAATACCCCTTTACCGGAGATTTTGGGAACACGCATGCGGTCCCTTCGACCTCCGAGTGGGGGGGGGGGGGGGGGGGGGGGGGGGGGGGGGGGGCTACTCTTTAACTTTATGTTGGGGTGTTTGAATTTAGCTGTGGTTAACTCCATACGATCAGGAATTCCTGGAATGTTATAGAATGAAGATAAAGTAATTTTCCATCGAAAAGAATTTAGTTCCTGGTTTTGAGTTTAGATCTTACTAGGCAAATGGGCAAGGTGAATTTGCATGAGGTGTGGTAAAAAGCAGATCAATTGGCTAAAATATTCAGTTAATCATGTCAATATTTCTTTATAATGTACTGTAGATTAATGAATTTAGCCCTCTAAAGAACAAGAAAACGTAATAGCTTCAGGAAGCTTCGCTCCCTGAACCCTCAAAAGAGGCTTTGCCCCTCGACCCCATCAGGGGCCCTAAGCGGGCCCCTGTACCTCCGGCTTGGGTTTTCAGGATTTTTTGAGCTGAAGGAAGCAAACATTCAAACCCGAGTATGCAGCTCAGCAAAATGGAGCTGCTTCGAGACGAGACGAGTTCAGTGCCTGTTGCAAACTGTGCGGGGCACAATTTTGACCAGTATTTTTTATTTTTTAATGCATTCACATGAAACGATTTTATGCAACTAAAGGCGTTCTTATTAAAGAAATGTACAGTAGTCGCATTAGCATTTTTAAAGAAAATAGCGAAAAACATATAAAACCGGCAAAATATGTTTTTTCACCTAAAAATGTTTTTTTCTAGCTGAATAATGTTTTTTGTAAGTGTCAGGTTGGCAGCTCTGCATATAGCACTATTTTGCATCTCAGCCCTTCTTCAGAAGCAAAAATTTTCCAAAGACCCCTCCCCCATGACGGCGATCAATAATTCCTGGCGCCCCCCCCCCCCCCCTATTAGGAAATCCTGGATACGCCCCTGTTACCCGGTGATCAATTTTTCAAGATATTTCATAACCCCCCCCCCTATTTTTTTAAATTTCTCAGGTGTCGAAGAGAGAGGGGGGGGGGGGGGGGGGGGGAGAGAGAGAAAAATAAAAACACCCCTTTTTTTAATGAAATCTCCGGGTGAGAGATAAAAAACACCCCCTTTTTTTACAATTCACGGGCCGGATTGTGTCGCCCCAAAAATACCCCTTTACCGGAGATTTTGGGAACACGCATGCGGTCCCTTCGACCTCCGAGTGGGGGGGGGGGGGGGGGGGGGGGGCGGGATTGAGGGGTGCTGGCTGGGACATGTTTTCCATGCACGATTCTCGGACAACTACGTACCCGCGCCCGCGCCGGACAAGTACCTCCAGGACAACTACCCCCAGGAAAACTACCCCCAGGAAAATACCCTCCCCCCTCCCCGACAATTATCCCCAACAATATGACGAATACCCCGATACCCACCCCCCCCCCCCCCCCAACAAAATGTTAGTTTTTATCAATGGAGCTTATATTACTAATTCCACACGCACGATAATCATGATAATGCCATCAAGATATTTCGTTCAACACACGAACAACATGGCGTCTGTCAATCAAGCAGCTCGAGCTGCGGCTGTAGCCCGGCAAGTGAAGCCTTTTATGTCGAAGAATCCAGAAGAAGCACGAAGGAGAGTGATACAACTATATAAAGCTTGGTGGAGAGAAGTCCCTCATGCAGGTAAGGTTGGCTATTTAATGTGAAAATGCGTAAAATTGCTTGGAAATACATTGTTTATTCAGCGCTGTTTGGGTTGCCCGTTTATTTTACTCTAGTTTAGGCAGCGCTCGGTCGTCGGCAGGCGGCCGGGTTCCCCGTCTGGCCGGTGGCTGGGGTCCCTCCAGATTCAGCTCCTACGTGCTCTGTAATGTCTGTTCCTGCAGTTGTCGAGCCCTGTCCCGTTGCACAAAACTTGCGTTTGAACGCAATTCAGGAAAATCAAACGCAACTTTATTTTCAGCCAATCAGAAGTGCGCATTAAGGACTTGCATTTTATTTTTAGGAGTTGCGATCAGTTTTTCAAGTTTTGCAAGTGCCAACGCCACGGGCCCCTGGTCTCAAGAAGCTGTTCGACCTCGCGAGCTCCTTGGCTTATCAAGTAGTGGGGGTCGTTTCATCAAATCAACTCCATAACAGTCGACATAAGTGACATAACTCTTGTCGGCGATCTACGGAAATGACTCCTGGATTTGAATTTTGAAAAACTGTTTCACAAAGACATAATAAACGACAACACAGTGATATCAATACTCATCGGCTAAAAACCAGAGACATAGTCTATATCACACATGATTCACAGTCCATTGGATTTATCGTCAATTACCCAAACAGACTTTGAGGCTCAGTTTTCCCTAGACTGTTCCATAATGTCAAAAATGCCAGCGAAAATTAATACTGATGATACAAACATCCTGTTTACATGAAAAGATGTGTTACTTACATTTTAGAATTTATCAATTGAGAAAACTCGAGGATGCTTTTGCGATGTTCGAATCTACATTTGTAAATAAGAGGATACCGTAATTGACTAATAATTGAAAGAAGACCCAAATCATGTACACATTAGATAAAATGATTAAATTAAGATATCTTATGACCCAATTCTTAATATTCATTTATAAAATATACATTTAATATTATCTATATCAAATCATTGCATGAAAAGGGAAAAATATAGGGAAAATACATACATGATGAATTGTCGTCGTTACATTGGTCTGTATATACAGACTGTTCCGTTCAATGCAAATAAATTAATAAAACGTGGGTACCAAACCAGTCCTCTACATTTTCACATGGTAGAGCCACAGCTTTATTCAGTATTGTGATGTTGTAAATGCACATTATGAAAAGATATCCAGAATATAAAAGTATATTCAAGCAGTATTTGGCTGTAGACAAATTAACTAGGCGTTGTACATGTAGTGTGCTCTTGTAATCCAGGTAACGGTGGAAGTTATAAAGCGGACCCAGGTTTGAGACTGAGTCACGTCTTTCAGATGGTGACATTAAAGGTCAGTCCCGAAAAAATCATCCATGCAATCTTGAATTATACAAGTGATCGTAATAAAGTATCATACACATGCACCTGTATTTTCTTTCGTTATAACAGTTCAACAGTATCAGCTGGACATTTCTGTCAAAGAAGGAAGAAATAAAGTGAAAGAGATGTTCATGAAAAATGCACACATCAGGGATTACAGAGTTGTAGACATGTTGGTGATAAAGGTATGATTTTCCTCTCCCTCTCTCTCTCTCTCTCTCTCTCTCTTTCTGTCAGGCCTTATTAAAGGATTTTATAATTGGATGTTTAGATTGAAAAATGGGGTATCCCAGAAACACAAAAAATTGCTTTTATTATATGATGAGTATTAAAAAGAAAATAAATTAAAGGTGTATTGGCATCTTTGGAACATTCAGACACCTTCCTGGCTAAAAGCTTGCCCTCTCGCTAGAGGTACGGGTATGTTTATTAATTTATGGTATGTTTCCCCCCCCCCCCCCCCAAAAAAAAAAAAAAAAAAAAAAACTCCTTACAGATTAAACCCATCTTGCATGTAATAATTGTTGTGTTGCAGTAAGGCAAACTCTTAAACAGAGCTGCCAACCTGTCACTTTACAAAAAAAAAAGGATTATTTAGTTTTAAAAAACATTTTTTTTTAGGGTAAAGAGATTTTCAGCGCTATAGTGCAATATGCCCCCCCCCACAGAACCTGCTTTAGCGACCACTTTTAATTCACGACCACCTTGGTTCTAACCCGGTCTGAAACTAAATTTGCTCTCCTCCAAATCTCAAGAACCTTTTACTGATTGAAACATTAGATTTCATAATGAGTTGACCCATGGACTTAAGATTGTTGATTTGGTCTAGATATTGACTATCTGCCCCTAATGTAAAAGAAAAGTGAGTGCCATGCCACGTACAGAGAATGTTTTTATGTTATCACCAAGTGAGGCACTGCTGTTTACTGTACATACATACATCATGTACTGATCCTCACCGCCATCCCCATTTCCACAGCCATAATTGGAATTTTCAAAAAAACAGATTTTAGCACAGCAAAACGTACAAATGTATTTTTAAAAAAAAATGATGTACTAAATATGTGACAAATGTACTACAGTGGAAACTCAATATAACAACGACCTTGGGACCATCAAAACTACCTTGTTATATGGGGAATCTCCTTATAATATCAAGGGGAGGAAACAAAAGAACATAATGGCCATGGACGGTCAAAATTACCTTGTGTAACAGTCAACCTCACCTAAGTCAAATCCAAAAGGGACAAAAAAAATAATTTGACTTACGCGAATTAACACATGTTTATATCCGTACGGACTATAATTGTTCTTTCACTTAGGTGATTTTTTACTTGTGCAACGTCGATGTGGGCGAGGTTGACTACGGTATTAGGAATCTTGTTATGTCGGAGCTCTTTATAACAAGTTTCCACTGTAGTTGGCAGCTCTGCTTACGCTATTAACTGTTTTCTTTTTTTTCCTATTTTTAAAATTTATTGATTTATTTTAAATAACTGTGCACAAGACGTGAATTTGTTTAGTTGGTTTCACTCATGCATTACTTTCCTAACACCCATCTCATTTCTCAATTCCTGTTCTTTCTGTGTCTCTCATTCTCCTTCCTTTGTGCTTGTTTCACTCTCTCCTTTCTCTACACTTTCTCTTTCTCCTTACTCCTGCGCTCTCTCTCTCTCTCTCTCTCTCTCTCAGGGAAAGATGGAATTAGAAGAAACAATCAAGGTCTGGAAGCAAAGGACACACATCATGCGCTACTTCCACGAATCAGAGCGACCACCACAAACGGACTTCCTCAGCAAATTCTATTCAGGGAAGGAATGACAGCATATATATTTTAGTTAGCAAATTTAGTTCTGTACCTACATTTTAGAAATGTTATGTATGATGTTGTATTGAAATGCACAAGATATCTATCGGAAGGTTTAAACGATCCAGTTTGGTTTGATTCGATTAGATGGAAGACACATTCATATTTCCTGTGGTCAAGTGACTGAAGTCTTTTATTGCAAGCACATGGTCTTTGGATAGAATTATGAAATGCCAGCTGTGCGAACAGCCAGACAATGCATTTGGGGTAGAATAATCGTCATTGGCAGACATTTCTTGAGTCGTGATATGTTTTGTTGAAGCCCCTATTGCAAATTTTAATCAGAATTGATAAACGAAAAGAAATATTTATGAATACAATTAAAGGTTGGTTAGCCCTTTCAGAAGATAATTGTTTCATGTATTCAGTCTTTATACCATTTTTTTTTTGACATTTTTGTCGTGATTACAAACAATGGTCAGTCTATTCAAAAATAACTTTTATCTCGAAATATATTCTTTTGATCAGATTAGTCATTGATATTATCTGTATCACTGTGTGTATGAAAATGTATGAGATAAATCAAAGTAAATATTCAGCAACTTAGACAATAACATTATTTTGCAATGGCTGATAGGGTTTGAAAAAGGTGTCAAAGTGGCCTGAATCACCAGACTGAATTGAGGGGTTAAGTTGAATGCATTTCTGGACTGCAATTGAGAAATTATAAATTTTTGGAAAAGAATTCAGTGGGCTTTTTTTCTTTCAATTTGTGTTCTTGTGTGCAGTGGCAGGTGGATATTGTAGGTAATATGAGCAAAGATTTACTACAAAGTTGGCCCGAGTGGAAGCAGACTATACTACCAGAGAAATGAATAAGTGGAAGTTTGAGATACATAGAAATAGGACAAAGAACAAAAAAGTTGTGAGGATAACTACAATGGAGAACCTCAAATTTGTACTTCAATTGTAAGGTGTGATGATGTACATGTAGTTAGAGTCCTTCCAAATTTGTTATGCTCCCCCCCCCCCCCCCCAAAAAAAAGTAAAAATATCCATTTGATCTTAGAACAGAAAAATGGGATACATTTTTAAACATGGGAGAGAGATAGAGATAGAGAGGGGGAGATATAAGGGAGGGGAAGGAGAGAGAAAAAGAGAGAATTAGGGTGAGGTGGGAATGAGCTCAATATTTTTGTGTTGGTTATTTTCATTTCTTGACAATGTAAGGCAAAGTAAAAATAAATTTATGTTTAGCGTCCCAGCCCGCTTTCTTTTAACCCACCTGCTTTTGCTTTAATATTTAAAGGGGAAAAATAATTTTTGTAACAATCTTTTGGGTGTAGAAAACTTTTGTAATGATCTTTTTGGTGTAAAAAACTTTTAAAAAGATCATTACAAAAATTGTTTCCCCTTTTAAATATTAAAAGAAAATAAAAGGGCCTCCTTCCTTTTTTCTTCTTACTTGGCTTATCTCGGCATTTAAAATACTCCCTCACATTTAACTTGAGCTCTTCAATCTCTGACTTTCTGTTCACAACTACAGGCAATGCATGAGTCAGTAAATATATAGAGGAAGCACACAGACTTTAATAAGAATGCACTATTATTAGGTTTAATTATTTTCAGAGATAGCAGAATGTAGTGTACAGTCAATTTTTTACACACAAAGCTACTGTATAAAAAGATCTATAGATACAATATGTACATGCCCTATATTTCTTGATTTTCAAAAGATGAAAAAGTAGTATTTACATACTGGTATAATCTGCATCAATTCATCGCAATGATTGAATTACTGGTACAATCTTCATGAGAGATCTTTATAACTTCAGTTGCAGACAAATTAAAGACAAAATTACTGCACAGTGCATGAAATTTTCTGTTAACATAAGAATTCCAATTGCAATTATGCAGTTCTATTTAACATTTTGACATCACTGAGAAAGTGCAATGTTAAATTAGTTATGCACACTTAACATCCATTAAATTAAAGACCACCTACGATTGTAGCTCAAAAAAAATAATCAACATTTCTTGATAAAATAAATCAGAACATAATAGTAGCCTTCTTCAAAAGAATACCCGAGGACACCTCACATAATACATGTATCAGGAATATAAACTACCAAGGTTTGTCAAAATATTTACTAGAATGAACATTTGAAGGAAAAAATATTATACAATAAGTTAGTACAAATCATAATGCAGTACAGAATGTCAATGAAAATGGACAGATAGTGACAACAGATAAGAACAAGAAGAAAATGAGGTCACAAAATCAAATGCAAAACCGAGTTCATTCATTGCAAGTGGTTATAAAATGAAACTAAAAGCTAAAAAAAAAGGTCTTGCAAAATCACACAGGAAACATTGTAATCATTAATTAATCTTGACTTGTCATCTAAGATATCAGCCATATCACATTTAAAGGGCAATCCAACCTTGCTAGTAAGATGATTTGTGTGAAAGCAGAAAAATAAGAAAAACAAGATGGTGAAGTATGAAAGAAATATGACAAGGAATAAAGAAAGTTATTGTGTTTGAAAAATGACATTTGGCAATTTGGTGAGTCGATTGTGAACCGTGACATACCTATTGGACCAATTTGAAATTCTCATATATATAGTGATTACAACCTTTAAAAATTCAAAACTTTCTTATTCCTTGTCCAATTTCCTTCAAACTTTCACCAAACTGCTTCTCTGAGTTTTCCCCTTTCTTTCAGAGCAACTTGCCATTACTGTTGGATTTCCCTTTAAAGAATATTTAGAAAACAAAGAACAACATAAAACTCAGTTACACAGGAGTCTGTTTCAATAAACATGTCTAATTGAGATACAGAGATCACCCATTTGCTCCAGGGACATTTCCTGCAGTTATGTTTGATGAAATTTTAAAACATGGGGTGCATATATGGGTTATAGGTAAGGTTGAGGTATCGGGTGTTACAAAATAACTGCAAAACAGTTGTCATGGGTCATCCGGATCATGTTTCGAACAATCATCAATACAATTTACATTGGACAATTAATAAGATTCCAGAATGTAAATTGTATTGACAATCATCAATACAATTTACATTGTACAATTAATAAGATTCCAGACGCTGTGAATTTCGTCAGAGTATGAATTTGGAAGTTCACAAATGTACACAATGTATGTAGAAATGCCTGTACATGCCATGCAATGTACATGGTGTTAAACTCTAGGCAGGCAGCATGACAATTATTGTACAAACCTACAGTACAGTATAGAAATGCATACAACTATTACACAATACATTTTAAATGTAGACACTCGTGTACAATTTCAGGCCCAAGGAGCCTAGATCATGATGTACATGTATCTCCCAATTCAAAAAATCTTTATAAGAGGCTAAACTACATCTACACAATAATGAATATCATTCAACTAATGAATTATATATCAGTATATATTCCAGTATAAGTAAAGATCCCAAATGTACAGCATACAATAAATGTAAAAATAGATTTCTTAGCTGCAGAGAAAGACATTTGTGCATACTGTGTACTGTACAATATAATTAATAAGAAACAATAAAAACAGGACAACTGCTTTAGGACAACTGATAGTTTTCTAGAATTAAAAGGGTATCCAACCTTGGTAATAAGTTGATTTGTGTGAAAGCAAAAAAATAAGAAAAACTGGATGGAGAAAGTTTGAAAGAAATTGGACAAGGAATAAGAAAGTCATGGATGTTTGAAACACAAGATCACTACATCTATGCGAATCTCAAATTGGCAATTCGGTGTGTCGATTGTGACATACTTGTGGACAACTCTCCCGTGTGTCGTGCACAAATTTATCATTAATTTGCGGTTTTCTCCAAAGCGCCTTTACCCTCGATGCAGTACTCAAAATGTATTGGAGATACTGTAGCATATTGTTATAGGTCCTCGTGAAAGAAAAATTGTATTACTGAGTAATACAATTTCGAAAAAAATTACATTTTAGTCATTTTGTGTGCTGGAGTAAATGGGGGAGTTGTCCACAACTACATCACAGGGACATTACCAATTCGGTGAATTTGAAATTCCCATAGTGATTACAACTTTCAAAAAAATCATAACTTTCTTATTGTCTGATTTTGTTCAAATTTTCATCAATCTGCTTCTCTGATTTTCCTCTTTCTTTCAGAGCAACTTGCCATTAAGGTTGGATTTCCCTTTAAGGATGTAGAAAAAAATTCTACTTGATTAATATAAAAATGAATCTATTTTTGGTAAATATCACACCATGATATAATGTCTCTACACCCTTCTAAAGTCTTAACAATTATTATTCTGCACTAAATTCCATTTTAGTTTAATGAAAATGAAGCCAATTCACTATCAACTAAACCATAATGAGTACTAATGACTTGTTCAGATTAACCTTGTCAGGACCAAAGTCAACAACACTCTGTACAAAGTGAATAGTATTTTAGTCTTGTCGTAACGAGAGGGTTAAGCGATGCATTTTCTTTGCAAACAACTAAATACTTGATGTCCACTTTCGAAGAGGAGCATGAAGTTAGATCCTAACATACATTATCTTTTTTCCTTGGGAATTTATTCTATCAAATTAAAGTAGTTTGGCAGAGGGGTGGAGGGTTACATGTAATTACAAATCACAAAACCAAAATTTTCCTGCCATAAAACATTTCATGAAAATCAATCATCAATGGATTTTTAAAATCAAACTAGTCCTAAATCTCCTTCTCATTTTTCTAATCAAGGCAATGTTTGAATTGATGAATAAAAAGAAATAAACTATCATTATACAAATTCTATTCCTTCATACTTGATGTCTGCAAATTTTTTATCCGGCATCAGAATTTTCCCATCAATGTTAAATGCTGTGATGTACGTAGCAATCTTGCCCTCATCTTCCTCAGTCTTCAACGCAACAATCACCTGATCATTGGTGCCTGGGATGAACTTGAATGACGAAAACCCACGAATGTTGTTCAGCGAGCCGATCTTGCTGAAACGGACATCGGTAAAGTCTTCGCTGCATGTGAAGAGAAGGTTGGTTGCGCGGTGTTCGTCGGCGGTCTCTTCATATTTTTCAGGACTGGCGCGTCGTGGGAGGAAGAACCATCTCTTGTGGATGTTGCTCCAAACACCAGATTCATGGATCATGTAACCTGTAAAAATGAGGAAACGTGAAACATGCTGAATAAAAAAAAACTAGCACATTATGCTGATTATAGAGGAATAAATACTAACAGTGTTTCGAGAGTAAATAAGAATTAACTCTCTAAAATTCGGAAATTGAACATAGTAGCCAACAGATAATATTTCTTGGATAAAATATATTTGCATATTTTTGTATGTCTCATAGAATACAGACCCGTACTCTTATTAAAGTTCAAGGGGGTAGCCCACCCCTCCAGAAATTATTTCAATGAATGCAGAAAATTAGATACATAAATCAAGAAGAGAGATTGAAATGTACTGTACATGTATACAGTACGTATTTGAAATAAAAATGCAAGAAAATAAAGTATAATGAAAAGGTAAAATACAGATTAACTTGTTTTATGGAAATGATATAGAACACTGATCTTTATTTTGTCAGTCATATACAATGCACATGTATTTGGCCAAAATCCAGATTTTAAACCCACTTCAGTATTCTGATTGAAGCTGAATTCAACAGTTAATAATGAAACAAATATTGATGTGACCTGTGCCAAAATATTTGTTATTTTCTACTTATGCAAGAACATTTCAATAAAGTTGTGTTTTTGTGTTTTTGTCCTTGAAAGAAACTTGGCCCACTAGTACAATACCTACTGTACTTAATGTATGCTATATTCGACATATCTTTGGCTAAAATTAAAAATAATGAATCAGAATGGTTAACTTATTATGGGCAGCAAAATACAAATGAACGTCAAACAAACATGTAACATACTGTAGTAAAATATCGTTTTGAAAATACGATGCAGAGATACCTGTAATTAGCTACTACTACCATACAAAAAATTGCCCTTTTTCATTTGCCAAACTGACACAAAAGAGGCAAACTTCTGTTTTAATTTTTTTTAAAGTCTTTGGTTTATTAAATGTTAAATCTATATAAAAGCATTCATTTTTATAGATGTAGGAAATATTAAAACACTTTTTATTTTCACTTCAAATTGTGAAATATATGTTGATAAAAATCCATCCTAAATCTTCAGTTATGATTATGGTTGCAAGTAATAATTTGTAATCAAATAAATAAATATAATACTACACTAGAGGATAGACCTCCTACTAATAAACCCTTCCCAGAAGCCTTTTCCATTGCTTTGAAGTTTGAACAATACAATCCAAATTAGATTGAAAATTTGAATCTCAGAACGAGCATTAAGTGTAAGATCAAACGCTTTATCTTTAAGTTTCATTGACTCCATTGAGAAGGAACATCTGACATACCAACAGAAATGGTGTGCTTTTCATTATGAAAGGACTAAATCTAAAGAGAGATTACAAAACTTTTTGTATCTAGACTGACCCTTCATAGGCAACTCTGCTAGAATTAAGGTCACATTATATAAAACAAAGCAATAAAAGCATTATAAAAAAAACACAACTTGCTAAGAACATACATGTTAAAGTACATGTATATGAGTTAACGCCCTTCTTGCTCCAAACAGACAGATCACTTGAGGGCTACTACCCAGTAGATGTCTTTCTATCACGATGCAGGTACCTTCACATCTTACTCTAGTAACAGTTTTCTTTAAGTATTGTTCTTTCCACGTTGCAGAAGATTTGAAATGGTTTTGATGTACATGTATGCGTGGACCTACATGAACACTGTACCCCTTGAAAGCATAAATACATGGTACATGTACAAACATGTATACACCAAATATAAAGAAGATTGAATTGGTGAACAAGGTTATTACAGTGAGGTTTGACATTGAATATCAATCAAAACTTTAATTTTCTCAATAAAAGCTTGGCAGGCATTCAAGCATTAGTTGGCAGGCACAAACCCTGGTCAGTCATAAAAGAGTCTGCGCTGTAAGACTACCATAGGCCATGTACTGTAGCTGCTATATTTTTATATTGACACAACCATAAGGTAGCTGAAATAGGCTTCTCTCAAGACAATGATTTTCTGATAAAGTGTCAAATTAGGGTCTGTGCTTGCACACTATTCAATCATCTACATGCACATGTAGAGACTACTCTGCATTAGTGGCTGTAATGCCCTTCTCAAAATGCCAAATCGAAGTAAAGAGCACTTTTAGCCATTCTCATTTGCTACATATTGGCCTTACATGTATCCGTTTTGGTTTTTGTGTCTTTTTACACAATTTTAATGAAGTTTGTATGTAGCTCGGCATCTGGAGAGGCAGTCCATCCTTAAAATGAAGTTTGTCTTAATACAACTATATAAGTAGAAATATGAGAAAAAGAGGTCAGTAAAAGCTTGAGGAAAATAAAGGATTCATTTATAAAGTTGTATTCAGTTATTTTTTTCATTTTTCATTTTTTTAACAATAACTGTTATTCCTCAAACTTTCACCACTCCATTCCTCTTACTTGTCTCATTTATTAAAAACTTGAATCAACTCTGATTTTACAAATGTAAGTTCTTAAAGGAAAAATAAGATTACCTGGGTAAGGAAATCCACCCTTGTTCCTCATAGCATTGTAATTGCCGACCCAGTTGACATGGTGGACAGCACCTAGATGACTGATGACCTTGACCCACTGTGGGTTAAGATTCTGGAGTTCTCCTGTGATAGTTGTCCACTCCTTACCCAGTCCTCCAACAAACAGGTGTTGATCCTTGATAGCCATCCACTCACCTTTTAAACCTTTCCAATTTTAAAGAAATGAAAAACAAGTTCTAAAGTGACAAAATTGTTGTATGATTGATGCCAATGCAGGACAGATAAAGTAAAGTGAATATATTTGTAACTTGTAACAGACAGAAAGTTGTTGCTTTATTACTAATTTTCACAAGATTGATTGGATTATTTACAGTCCAGGCCCCAAAAAATGCAAATATAGTCTAAACAAAAGGAGGTTGATGCTCATAAACGAACTTTCATATAACAAAAGATTATGAGCAACAAAGAGGGGAATTTAAAGACTTCCATCGAATCCAAATCTTGAAAGCACTTTCTACCGACACTATAAATTTCTTTTCTCCAGCACCCATTTCCAATTCCAGTTTTAGGAGAAAATGATTTTGAATCATATTCAGGCATGTCCTTTTTTTTTTTAAGAGGCCCTAATATTCTGAACAATCTTCTGTATTGTCTGATAAATCAAACATTTTTTGCGCCTGCTTAATAACATGAAGATGAAGGAGCAAAGTAAGATTTATTGGACCAAATTATATCGAAATTCCTTTTTGGGTAGACTTCCTTTGGAGACAGCCACCCAAAATGAAAATATATCTAGATATACAGTGTATGTATATAGAGTACAGGTCTAAAATAGGAAGCTAAATATATTTAGCTTCCTATTTTAGACCTCTATATTGTTTAGGTTTAGGGTTTAAGAACCTATTCGACATAGAAATACGATGTAGAGCACGTAACCGCAAATTTGGGTAGCTGTCGCGAAAGGAAGTCTTTCCTCGCTTTTCTCCTTCCTTTTTTCTTTTGAGCAATCATGTATACCTTTAGTATTTTTCCCATCTCCATCTGCTAAAATAACCCAGGGATAGACTTTGTCCCCTGCAACCTCATAGATGACTCCTGTCCTATCATCAACAGTGTAAAGCTTTCCATTGAATGTCACCAACTCGGAAAGTTCCATGCCCCGCCCACCTTGCGAGAGCTGTGATCGTAACGTCACAGGTTTTTCGTCCAAGTTCACTGAAATCTTGTCTCCATATGAGCTGATAGATAGCGTTCCCTTGATCAAGTAACTCATCCACTGGTTAGCTTTATCAGGATCTTTGTTTGTAGTGTCAGGATCCGATATGACAGCGATTTTATATTTTCTGCCATCCACAGTTCTCTCCACTCCAGAAATGGGATAGGTGTTGTTGTAGACGAAAGCTGCCTGGTCGACTTGAAACGGGACATTACCGCTGAAACTCTGGGCAGTTGATGGAGAGTTCGGTAGGAGGAGATAGAATAAGAATAAAAGCATGATTGCCACAATCACAACAACTATTTTGGGTCGCATGAAAGATGACAAAAGTCGGGTTCCCGCGATCGACGAGCTGCCACTGCTGCCTGTGCCGCCCCGAGAGTCAAATACAGGAGATCGCACGTAACCACCGCCGTTCGGCATGCTTTGAAATGTATCGACTATCGTCAATGACAATGCCTTCTTCAAGTCCACCACTTCAATTACAGATAATATACCGGTTATTATTTGTACCTAAAGACCAAAGGTTATTTCCTATCAGATATGTACTACTATGTATGTAGCTCAGATGATCGCGACTACGGTACGGGGCTAAAAAGTACTGTCGAAATGCGCTGATCTTGTATACGTGGACCTTGTTTACCTTTACTGCCGGTGTACTGTAGCGGCAACCGCCGACCGGCGTGCATACATGCATTGCATGTACGTCTATCCATAGCCTGTTCCCAGGCTTGGGAAGTTCCCCTGAACAGACAAAAATATGTTTTCTTTAATTTTTGATCTAAAATTATCTTTTTACTACTTTATACTAATTATAAAAAAATACTACAGATAAAGTTTGCATACTACACAATGATTCAACGAACTTCTAGTTAAGGAAAAAATAATCTTTGTGCCTGAAATTGAGACGAAAAATATGCCACTGGTGGAGCTGGAGAACTTTTTCATCAATAAACAGAGTAATGTTATTACTGTCAGTGGCGTATATATTGGGAAGCAGTGGGAACCTGCCCAAAATTGAATGGCGAACAAAAGAAAAGAAAATTAGAAAGAGAGAGAGAAAGAGGTGAGGAAACGGGCGGGGGAGGGAGGGTATTTCAACCACCTAGTAAGACCAATGCCTTTCAATGTCTGAATCGACTCTTTGCTCTTTGGTATTATTAAATTATATCAATCTAATTAATTAAGTTGAGTTACGGTCATGCGCATGCGTTTATAACTGTGTAAGTGTTTGGAATCATTAAAAACGTTTGATTATAAGAGCATATTACTCAGGGACGCAAGAGAAGTGAGAAACCTCCTCTAAGGCTCTAACTAAAAGTAAATTAATCACTTTATTTATATCCTACAAAAGGTCTTATATAGGCTATCAAGGCACAGATACATTCACAGCTACACCACAATCTTGCATAAGTTTTCATTTCCCTCCCGAGTCCCCCCCCCCCCCATTTTTTTAGCGTTCTGTGTTTTTTTTATTTGTATATAGTAAACAGATACTCTGCAATAATATTTTTGATGTAAAAACAAATAACTAAACTTATTGTGGTCATTTGTTGTATTTTCCTCCTGCCAGGGTGAAATGGGACAAATATACATATACATGTTAGGAAGGTGAGCTTTAACTAATCAGTCATAAGAAGCCCTAGAAATATTACATGAAAATTTTCTTAATTGTATTTTTGTCATTATTGGATGGTATATTTATTGAAAATTTGTATGGCAATAATAAAGCAAATTGACAATGGTAAAGGTGATTGTCAGTTAAGTGACGGTATATTTCACCTCCGCTTATCTCAAGTTCGTCCAAAGAAGAAGGGTGGATTGAGAGGAAGAAGAAGAAGAAGAAGAAGAAGAAGAAGAAGGACGAGAAGAAGGAGAGAAGAAGAGGAAGAAGAACTTGAAGAATAAGAAGAAAAAGAAGAAGAAAAAAATGAAGAAGAAGAAGAAGAAGAAGAAGAAGAAGAAGAAGAAAAGGGAGGAGGAGAAGAAGAAGAAGAAGAGGAGGAGGAGGAAGAGGAGGAAGAAGAATAAGAAGGCGAAAGGATAAAAAAGGAGGTCACGGAGTCGGATTACATTGTATATAGGCCTATATATATATACATACACAAATTAAAAAAAAAATCATGGGTCTAATCATGTTTAACCCTTTGGAGACGACGGGCTTCTACAGAAGCCGAGCGAGGTGCTCAGTCTGTGACGGAGGGCTTCTACAGAAGCCGAGATTTATGCCTAATATGTTGACAAAGTTTTCCAGCTAACTATCCGCTCTTATGCGCTAAAATTCTTAGTAGTATCATGTAGATATATTCATTCACAATACCCGTTAAAAAAATATGAGGTTACGTGGAGAAAAATTGAGAAAAATAGGATTTCGTTTCAACTTTACCCGAAATTCTTGTTTGGGATCGTAAATCTTGTATACATACCGTACGCGTACGCGTCCGCTTCGATCATGTTATTTCCATAGTCTAGAGCTCCCCGATCACGTGATATCATAGCGTTCAAAAAAGCGCCGATCGATCTTGACAAAAAGCTGCAGCAACGTTATGTGCGTATTCACTACATTTACACTCCCGATTTCGATCCTGACGTTGTTTACTTATTTATTTTTTATCTAAGGCATTTTTCATCAACTGATTTGAAATAAGCACATGATTTGTTGTTTCTCGTAGGAATTAAATTGCTGTACACCCATCAACTATACTACCTTTAATTGGTTGTTTGCTGATTTTTTTAAATGTATTTATATTTTAATGTTTTTAGGAAAGTGTGTACTAGATGAGAGCTATGGAAGATAGAGACAGAGAGAGAGAGAGAGCCTCTCCGCCTCCAATCCATTCCGGTCAATGACAAGAAATTGCCTCCCTGTTCCAAACTTCATGTGCTTTGATAACTTGGGGGGTAGGGACAAAAATTTTTTTTTTCGCCAAGCCTTCAAAAATCGCTTAGTAAGGGGTTATGGGGTCCAGTTTCCCTCCATAATTCCCTGACAAGCAAAAAAAAAAAAAAAAAAAAAGGTCTTCACTCTAAAAAGGGGGGGGGGGCACAATCGAGAAAATGGGGGATCGTCTATGGTAAAAATTCATACTTCTCTTCCAAAAGGGGGGGGGGCACGGGCCGGCTGTGCCCCCCCCCCCCCCCCCTGGATCCGCCAGTGATAAAACTACAACCCCAAGAATTACGGGAACCCAATTATTAATGCTCATTTTGAAATTCACAGTACAGCCCGTTAAATGGTTATCCTGATGACTGGGATTTGTGTCAAAAGGATAACCATAATATTGCATGCTTTGAAAGCTTCAATTTCATGCATCTTTATTTTATTCCCGATTCCGTCATCTGCTGTAAAAAAAAAAATTAAAAAAAAATAATAATAATAAGGGGGAAGGCGGGCTGTTATTGCAGATATTGCAACATCACTATAAAGATTGTTGTCATTGCCCCCCCCCCCCATCGCTGTTATTTTTTAAAAACATATTTCTTTATCGTTTTAGTTTCTTTATGATTCTTGTCATTATCCAACTCAACTCTTGTCTTTCTGTTTCAACTTTTATTTTCCTCGAAACATACAATTACTACACTCTCGATATCATGCTCCTTTCTGATGTTCTCTTTATTTTCAAATCGATCAAACTGATAAATAGCCACATCCTTTTATAATAAAAATTGCATGCAATGCGGAAATAAAACGCACTGAAACAAAGTTTTAATTGCACGAACTTCCTGACGAGTTCAGAGAGAGAGAGAGAGAAAGCAGGCGGCATTGAGATGTGATAAAGTATTATTTTGTTCCACTCACTGTCATTCATTTAGCTTTTTCCCATTACAAACAATATGTGTACATGATTTTAATAAATTGTTTTATTGATAAAACAACTACATAGGGAAAAAAGCGTTGAAAGAGAGATGGATAGATAGAGAAATAAACGAATGAAGCGGGAGAAATAAAACAAATAGTTATGACAAATCATGAGAAATGTATTCGAAAGTAAATAGGATTATTTTTGTCTTATTGAATAAATAATGTTCATCTGAAAAAACAGTTCCCTGATACATGTGATATAGAAAGCATTTAGAGTGATAATGTCACAAAGCTGGTCAGAATACGACTACAAAATGAGTCGGAAACACGTGTAAAATGCAGGGCGCAATGCATGACTTGGCAGATAATCGCCCGAGCATTAGCAGACGACAATGGGGGCCAATGAATGGGGTATCGATCGAACCAAGGAGTTATCACAGACCTTGATCTAACGTACCGCGTGTGCGACGGCGTTTACGCAATTTGTATTGTAAGTGTACTGAAAAGGAAGGAAGCGAAGCTTCAACAAAATAAGACGGCTTTTCCCCTGTAAAATAACAAACCTTATTTTTTGTTTCGATAAACAAAACTTATATTTTTAGAAGGAGAAAAGTCTGACCTTTCATGTTTACATTTACTAAATATTACGAAAATGACCGAGTGAGGTACAATGAGCAATCAAAGTAGAAAGCACCTCCAAATTTCCCATTACCGGCAATGTAACCGAAATCGCTCCGTCACACTCAGGGAGAACAATCGCTGTGCGCGGGCTCGCACTGAAAGGGTTAAAGACCTTTCAAACAACCTCAGGCTAACTTAAGTTTGTAAAAATCAGAATAACTTGATAGTACGAATTAATTTCAATTTGGAAAAAACTTTGAAATTTGATTAAACTGACAAAAATCTCATCAATTTATGCAACATTTTTTCAATGAGTATACAAGTCAAGTATATCTTTGGTCAGTTTTACTAGGGACTTTTAAATCTCTGTTTTAAGTGATTACCCACGCCGATAAAATCGGCAGGGTTATGTAAAGGGCTCCGTATGTTTGTTTGTTTTTACCCACGCCGATAAAATCGGCAGGGTTATGTAAAGGGCTCCGTATGTTTGTTTGTTTGTTTGTTTGTTTGTTTGTTTGTTTGTTTGTGTACAAGATAACTAGAGAACGGGTGAACAGATTTGCACCAAATTTTCAGGGAATGTTCGGATAGTGACAGGAAAGAATCGATTAGATTTTGGTGATGATCGGTTGACCCCTGCAAATTCTGTGTGACCTTGAAATTTTGACCCCAACTTCAGTTCGGATAGTGACAGGAAAGAATCGATTAGGAAAAGAATCGATTAGATTTTGGTTCGGATAGTTTTTTTTGGTTTTAAGAATATTTTATTACTTCCTTTTTCAAAATAACATTTTTCACAATAATCAAGGTAAAATACACAAACAAATATATTCACATGCAGTATCATTGTGCCAAATTACATAATAATAACAATAAGTAACCATAATATTTTACATGCATGTATTAAATAGTAGATTATGCCAAATCTGGAAGTTGTTGTTGTTGTTGTTGTAGTAAAAGGAATGGCACTTTTGACCACTAGAGTCCTGTGTGTCAGTAGCTATACATGTATAAATAGTCAGTCGGTAGGTCAGTCATAGAATAAATCATTAGCATAAAATTTTATCAATCATTTCTACTAGTACAATTTTCATAGAATATCCTCCAAAACATGCCTTTAAAAATCAATCGTAATTCAAAAATGTTTATAGAATGTTTTCCACATGAGCATATAATGTTGAAAAGGAATATACATTGTAATACTTCTGTAACATCTGTTTGGTGTTCTATTTTAACAAACCCAGTAGAGAATATTTAAAGCCCAACATCATTTCATTATCTTATTCAATAGGATAACAAAGCTTTTAGTATGTAAAGCTATTGATGCAGCTAAATGCCTGCTCTCTATAGTACCATCAGCCAAACCGAGCCTAGTACATCAGGCAGTTTTCTCAGCCAAACCAGTAGTGACCTAGGCCGCCCGGTACACTGACAATAGTGCTCAACGCTCAACTCCGTAAAAAGCTACAGGATTAACCGACTCAAGTTCATGAAAAAGAAGATCTCACATAAAAAAAATTTGGGCTTCAAGTATTCAATACAATATTTACTTTACTTTAATAATTAAGCTCTGATACCACTTTCTTCTATGTATTTTAGAATGTGAATGACATTAGCCTTATCTTTAAATAAATTCTCAGGTGACATTTGTTTGCTATTATATCCCAAAGAAGTCTGTAACCTAAACCTATTTTCCTCATATTTTTTGCAGAAAATTAGAAAATGCCTAACATCTTCATATTCAAGACAGACATCACAAAGCCCATTTGCATGCTTTCCTAGTTTATGATTATAACTATTCAAATCCCGTACAGTCCCCAAACGAAAACGGTACATTATAATTTCTTGCCATCTTGGTAGGTTCCATAGCTTTTTATGAAAGTTAACCCTGGGTTCTATTTCTTTCAAAAAAGAACCTTTTGCTAAATTCCATTTTGACTGCCATACATGTTTTATTTCATTTTTTAGAATGAATTTAATTTCCGAAATGCTTAATGGGAGAGCAACATCAATACTTTGCCTTTTTGTGGCCCTCTTTGCTAAAACATCTGCCATTTCATTTCCTCTTATACCGCAATGGCCAGGAATCCATTCGAAACAGACCGTACAAGCCAATCTTTGAATATTTATTAACATAAAACGAATATCACATATTACTTTATTATTTGGGTTAAAAAGGGATATGGCTTGTAATGCACTTAAGCAATCTACAATCTTGGTCGAACATCTTCTATCCACTCCAATGCCATTAATATTGCAAACAGTTCGGCTGTATAAATTGAAGTGTTATTATTTAGTCTGACACATTTTGAATATTTAAAAAATGGTATGTACATACTACTACCAACCGTATTTGTCTTCGGATCTAATGATCCATCAGTATATATATGTAATGATTCTCTCCATAACTTTTGCGTCATTTCTTTGACTATCAATTTTTTCTCATTAACATCAATAACATATTTAATAGCATTATATATTTCATTGGAAATATATGGTTCAGTGTAAAACCAGTAAGGAAAAGGATTATGTAAAGGAAAAATATTCATATTCTCATTTCTACATGTACTTCTTCCTTCAAAAGGAGTATGAGATAAGTCAGCATTCCATTTATCAGCGAAATAATGTTTTTGCCAGCTATCCATTTGTAAATGCTTGTTTGGATGATTCTTATGAATGCTCAACTTATTACAATATAATTTACATAAATATTCACGTTGTACCTGCAGAGGAGGTTCACCACATTCCATCTGTAAGGCATTTAGGGGAGTTCCGTAAATGGCTCCTGTACATATTCTTAAAGCTTGATATTGAATACTATCCAACTTTTGTTTATTTATCTTTGCAGCAGAATTAAAGGCCTCACTCCCATACTCCAAAATTGGTTTAATCAGCATTTTATATAGATGTAAAAGAGTATAACAATCTGCGCCCCAATTTAATCCACTTATACACTTTAATAAATTAATCTTTCTTTTACATCTTGTTACTAAATAATTTATATGATCATGCCAATTCAATTTACAATCATATATAACTCCAAGAAATTTAACATTATTTTGGAGAGAAATGTTTTTTCCATTGATAGTAAGTTTGGGTTTCGCATTTCTTTTCCTAGTGAAAAGGACAGCAGTTGTTTTGCTTGTCGACAAGTTGAAACCCCATTTTTGACACCAAGAAACAATATATTCTAAATTTTGCTGGATCTTTTTAGTTATAAAGCCTACATTTCTATTTGATTTCCAGATGGCAATGTCATCAGCATATTGTGATACTTCAATTCCTGTTACGCAATTTTTTAAATCATTTACAGCTACACTAAAAAGAGTGGGACTTATAACACTCCCTTGCGGAATACCATTTTTGATCTCCCTCATATCAGATAATGAACCATTAATTTGAACTTGTATTTTTCTGTCGAGGAGAAAATTTTGTACCCACTTCACAACTCTTCCTCGAATACCCATTTGTTGTAATTTAATAATAACTGCAGAAGGCCACAACATGTCATATGCCTTTTCCAAATCCAAAAATACTGCAAGAGTACTCTCTTTGTTTGAGAAAGCTTTATTTATACAAGATTCAAGCTTAACTATATGATCTTTTGTACTTCTGCCCTTTCTGAAACCACTCTGATAATCACTAAGCAAATGATTTTTCTCAAGAAACCATACCAGGCGACTATTAACCACACGCTCAAAGAGTTTACACATAGTGGATGTAAGAGCTATGGGTCTATAAGATATTAAAACACTGGGATCCTTCCCTGGCTTAAGAACAGGAATAAGTATAGCTTCTTTCCAAGATTTCGGACAGACAGAAGTATGCCAGATCATATTAAAAATCACTAAAAGAGATTGTTTTGCTTTTAAAGGTAAATGTTTAAAAATCAAATTACTTATTCCATCCTTTCCTGGAGATGTACATTTAGAAGAGTGTATAGCTTTGTCTAGCTCTGCCAAAGTAAAGTCTCCATTCAGGATAAAATTTCTATCTTCATTAATATTCAATTTTCTTTCAGCTGCTTTTTTAACTTTTAAGAATTCATCGGTACAGTTTTTATCGCTACTCACATTGGCAAAATGATCAACTAGCAAATCAGCCTTTTCTTTATCTCCGATCAAATCTTCTCCATTATTTTTCAAAACGGGAATAGATATTTTTTTCTTAATTCTATTTATACGTTTAACTTTATCCCATATTTGCCTGGATGATGTCTGACTATTTATAGTACTACAAAATTTCTGCCAATCTTCTTTTTTAGCATTCTTCACTACTTTCCGTGCAATAGCACATGTCCGTTTATATTCAATGAGATCACGTGGATGACATGACTTTTTAAGATTTTTAAGAGCGATTTTCCTGTCCTCTACAGCTTGTTTGCAGCTCTCATTCCACCAAGAAGTTGGAGATTTATTATGTTTAAAAGTATTTTTTGAAGTTTTAGAGAAGGATGAATCCATAGCGTTAAGTAATTGCCCTACATATGTATTATATACTTCTTCTATATCATAAGTCAAATTTGGTTCTTCAATATGTTGTTCACAGGCTTCCTGGAAATTTTCCCAATTCCCATTCTTAAAGGACCATTTAGGACAAGATTTATAAGGAGTGAACATACATTTTTCATAAAATTCTATCAATATAGGATGGTGATCACTACCCCATGTATCTTGAATTATAGACCAATTACACTTGGCCCCGAAATGACATGATGCTAAAGAAATATCAATACATGATGTTGTTCCTTGTGATACATTAATTCTGGTCCCTTCTCCATTATTTAAGCATACAAGATTGTGTTTATTTATAAAATTCTCTATATTTTGACCATTTTGATTAGTATTCTTGCTTCCCCACAGGGTATTATGGCCATTGAAGTCACCACAAATAATTGTCCTATCATTCACTAAATTTCCCAGAGCAAGAAAAAAGGATTCATCAATATTTAAACATGGATTATACACATTAATAATATTAATTTTTACATGATCTTTGCAAAAAACTTCAATAACTTGGTACTGAATATCAGTATCTTTTCCTTTGATATATTTGACTGGAATGCCCTTCTTAACAAAAATAATACATCCTCCACCAGAGGATTTTGTAGAACTCAATTTTCTGTCACATCTAAACATATCATAACCAATGAGGTTAAAAGTTTTACCTTCCTTTAACCAAGATTCTTGAATACAAATTATATCAGGTGTTGTCTCTAATGAACTTAAAGCATGTTTGAACTCATTACCATGAGCTAAAATAGATTGAGCATTCCATTGTAAAATAAAGACCATAATTAACAAAATTAAGAAAGCCATGAACTATTACTATCCTTCGATTTCAATTTCGTACTCCCTCGTTTTTTCTCTGTATGAGAAAAAGATGGAAACAAATGTTCAATAAAATTCATAATATCCTGTTCTCTTTCTTTTCCTGACTTAGTCTCCCAAATCTTTAAAGTCCCAATCAAAAGTTTGATGAGGGATTGATCGATTTGTAAATAATGAGAAGACATTTCAGTTTGGCATTCCACTTCTTGATCAGTTTGAGTTGACATATCTTTCATTGAAACTTTCTTAATTGGTTGCGTAGTGACTGGTACTTGCAAAGATTGACTGGTCTGAGTTTGTGAGACTTCAGAGACATGTGAAGCTACAGGCTTATTCAAAATAACATTAAATTTCGCATTCTCAACAGTAGTCGATTGTTTAGGTTTACTAGTGATAGACGAAGATGTAGGAAAATTAACTTTAGAAGTATGAGCCTGATTGTTAATACTACTGTCCATGTGTTTAGGAGGACGGACTGCCTTAGCTGCTTCGGCATAAGAGATATTTAAAGTGACTTTGATCTCTTGAATTTTCTTTTCCTCTTTTACAGTACTACAACCTGCGTAGGCGGCAGAGTGATTGCCACCACACCGACTACAGTGAACCTGATCTTTTTTGGTGCAATCTTCAAAAGAATGTGGACCACTACATCTAACACATCTTATTGTACCACGACAACCACTAGCAATGTGTCCCAAACGTTGACACTTAAAACAACGGACAACTGGTGGGATAAAAGGCTTTACCTCAAACTCCTGGTACCCTAAATGTACATACGGAGCCATATTACGAGAATTAAATGTAAGACACACTGAGCGAGTCATCGAAATTTTTCCGTCCCTTTTTTGTGTGAATCTTTTAGCAGCTATAACCCCATATTCCTTACAATTATCAACTATGTCCGCTTCAGATACATCTTCAGACACCCCTGATATTACCCCTTTGCTTTGCGTTTCTGATTTTGCAAATTCAGCTATGACATCCCATTCCCCCAATTTTGTTGTTCCCTTTAGTTTTGTTGCTTGGGCCGATGTGTAGCATTGAACACTAATCCCCCCTTGTTTCGTTTTACCAACGCTCTTTATGAATCCTGAGCCAAATTTATTTAGGGCTGCAGAAACTTTAATTGGGCTCATCTTTGCAAGTTTTACGACTGGAGAATTAAATACTACAATTTTGGGGTTATTATATTCTCTTTGTGTTTCAGGCAAGTGTGGCACAGTATATGTTTGCTCTTTTCTGTTTATGTTTATGTTTACGACTATTAGGTGTTATTATTTTCCATACATTATCACTTTCAGACTCACTTGACCTAGATTCAATCATAACTCTTTTACGATTAGATTGTTGAGTTTGCATTTCCTCATCACTAGATTCTTCATCTTGTACCTGGCTCATGAGTTTTTCCAAAGTAGTTCTACTAGACTGTGTTTCTTTTGATTTAATTTTTTGGTTCCTTTGAGAATTAACAGATTGTTGAGATAGTTTTGTCCAAGATGTGTCATCGACTTCCGAGTCTTCACCATTAGCTGTAGCATAATCAGCATTGTCCGCCATGTTTGCGGCCATGACATGTGCTATGCACTAACTTACTATGTACAGGCTTATGATACACACAGACGGTAGTCAATACCTAGGCCTATGACCCTCTATTTAATTTTAATGTACAATTGATACTAAAAAATTTCTGTAAAATATTACAAATAGTTCAAAACCAATAGGAATTGATCTCACCAAAAGAATCAGTATCAAACTCAAAGACAAAGTAGCGTCGTGAGCATATCAGAAATACGTCCGTCCGCGTCCGAGTCTCCGCTGTGTCTCCCAAATCTGGAAGTCTTTATTGCGATAAAAAAAAAGAGAAAAATAAAAAATATAAAATATAGTGACAGGAAAGAATCGATTAGGGAAAAAATGCAACTACTCTGTAGCGCCGCTAAGGCGTGGGTCTGCCGCCTTTGACGGCCTTTCGAGTTTAATATGATATCTCCAGCACGTATACGGTACTTTGGAACAACTACATACTTGTATGATTCTCATTTTTAAAAAGCTTTTCCTACTCCATTTCACCCTTGGAACTGTAGTCTCCCAGTTCACCCGGGGTGAGCCACTTTTCTTCGTTCAAGACCAGAGTCTATTGAAATGAATTTGCATAAAAACTATTATGGAGGGTGTGTTATACCTTTAATTATCGAAGATCATAACTTTGTCTGAGGAAAATACTAACCTAGAGGCCAAGTTGTATTATTTTACACAAGACATGGCGCTGACAACTTGTTAAATACAATAATTAAAGGAGAATGAAACTCAACATACATTAGCTGATAATCATGTGGAAAATTGTCAGCCTGTTCAGAATATCTTGAAAATACTCTGATTTGATTACTCAGTAAGGAGAACATTCTCTCAAAAGTTTGCAGATTTCTTGCTAGATATTATCCCATGGGGGCTGCCATTTTGAAAAACTGTGATGTCATTGCGGTACATGTCCATTTACCTGTAAACAATGGATAAGATGTTGCATAATGAATAGCTATTGCACAACTAAACTAAAGCCACCCATACAAAATGGCAGCCATCTTGGTACCCCCATTGCCCCATTGTGATATCTAAGAGCAGTTGTAGGTCTTTGTCACTTCTTTGAAGAATTGACAAACCTTTGTCAGACCAAGCAACTTACAAGCGCATGCCAAATCCTGCTTAACAAAAGAAACAGCTGAACCAAATATCTTGACACAAATAGGTTATATGACAGGATAAAAGTATCTTCATTTGAATGTACATGACTACAAAAATGGTTTATTATGAGAAAATCCATTGTCATGCATTCCACAGCTGATCATGAGTGTCATGGTAGCTAGTGTATAGGTCAGTGGGTATCTCACAAATAGAACTGCTCTGACATTACTTTGTAAAGAAAATGGCAGCCCCCATGGGATAATGTCAAGCAAGGAAACTGCAACTTTTGGAGACACTGTTCTCCTTCTTAAATAATCAAATAGGAGTAATTTCAAGATATTTTTGTAATAGGCTGACAATTATCTACATGATTATAGGCTTATGTTTGTTGCCTTTTATTCCCCTTTAATAAATGCAACGCTTTCAAGCAAGCGCGAAGACCTCATTGTAATGTTTTAAACAAGAGATGGCGCAAGACCACTTGTGTCATGACTTGTTTGACACCATGCTTTTAGCAAGCAGAAGGCATCATGGTAATGTTTTAAACAAGAGATGGCGCTATACCACTTGTTTCATGAGCGTTTGATACAATGCTTTCAGGCGATCGGTTGGCGTAACTGTAATGTATTAAACAAGAGATGGCGCTAGAGCAGTAATTCAGTTTATTCCACATCAAGCAAACATACAAGGCCGAATGCTAATTCCCAGTCGACCCGTACCAAAGATGATGTCATTGTTGAAAAAAAATCATATAAAATCAATGATACATATTTCAACACTTTTTTTTAAATATGTGTTGAAAGAGTGATAATTACTGGTTCAGATCAGTCTCATGAGAGAGCAGGAGTTGGTCCCAGTCGGATTTTATGGGGACTTTATTAGCAGCCTAAGAAACCTCATAACCACTGTAGCTTAGACCAGGTTTGTGGATAGTCTAAGTTGCAGCCACTGTAGAGAGAAAAATGCTGAAAACACACCCTTCATATTTTCAGGAAGTCAAGGAAATTGTATGAACTAGTCAAGACACAAGTTTGCTAGCACTTATTTTTCATGATTCTTTTTTAATTTTTTAAAAATAAATCTCATTTTTTAACTCATGAGCCTATGGATGGGGGAAATAATTAGGTGTGCGCCCACGTACGCCTGTAATCCAGCTAACAGTGGAAGTTATAAACTGATTCAGCGGACCCTGGTTCGAGACTGAGTCACGTCTTTCGGATTGACGAAATAAATAAATAAATAAAATAGATTGTGACGTTAAAGGTCGGTGCAGCGTGCCCAGACGTAAATAATCATATCTGATTGACACACGTCTGAAAAAACCCAATTACACACGCACACACCCACACACACACACACACACACACACACCCACACACACACATCTATGTTTTCAATTGTTCGAATTTCAACCGATGACTCCACTATTGAATTGCGTCACAAAATTCATTGACGGAATAAACCTCACCAATTGTTGACAACCGATGACCTATTGAATTACTACCGATGGCCCATTGTTCTCTTTGTTCGATGTCATCGGTTTGAACGCGTAAACATGTACACACACACACACACACACACACACGCACACACGTTTACATGGCTTTACTTCCGAGGACAACTATTGTTCCTCTATTGTTACTCGTCCTCGGACAGTCGACGGAATAAGGCATAAATAATAATAATAATAATACATGACATTTATATAGCGCTAATTGCAAAAGCCTCTAAGCGCTTATAGAGTGATAGTAAGAGAGAGATACCAGAACAATTACACATACTGAGAAACTACAAAGAACAAAATATAACAAGATACATGTACACATTATGAATAAACAGATTTGAACAGATGGGTTTTTAACATTGTTCTAAAAATGTTCACATTGTCGGCTTTACGAATTTGGTGCGGTAAGTTGTTCCAGAGTGATGAGGCAGCAAATGAGAAAGATCTTTGACCGTAGGCTTTAGAAGAAATCTTTGGAATTTGAAGGAGAGACTGATTGGAAGAACGGAGAGTACGTGCCGGAACATAATGATGTAGGAGACCAGATAGGTAAGTAGGAGAGAGTCCATTATAAGATTTATAGGTGAGGAGGTTGATTTTTGTATGCGATGCGTGCGGTTATAGGTAGCCAGTGCAGTTTCTGAAGAATTGGTGAAATATGTTGAGAAGGGGGACACGGAATATGAGACGGGCAGCTATATTTTGAACACGTTGAAGTTTGGCAAGGTCTTTAGCAGGGAGTCCATAAAGAAGAGAGTTGCAGGAGTCGAGCCTTGAAGTGACGAAGGCATGAACTAACCGGGTGGTAGTAGCATAATCAAGGTAGCGACGAATTTTACTTATTTTCCTGATGGCCATTAGAGAAGTTTTACAGACATGATCAACATGTTTTCTCATATTGAGAGAAGAATCCATGAAGACTCCAAGATTTTTGGAAACTGGAGAAGGCGTGATCATACTATGTCCAATTTGGAAGTTGGGAAGTGGTAGAGAAGTGGGAAATCGAGAACCAAAGAAGATTATATCAGTTTTAGGGTCGTTTAAAACAAGCTTATTATGTACTGCCCATGATTTGATATCGTTTATACAAGCTTCTATTTTGGAGACAGCAGATGATCGGTCAGCAGGGTCAAAGGTAATGTAGAGTTGCGTGTCATCAGCGTATGCTACAGAAGAAACACCATGGGCTGATATGAGATCTTGCAAAGGAGCGCTGAACATGATGAATTCTAATGGCCCAGCAACAGAGCCCTGGGGAACGCCGCACCAGACGTGATGACAATCTGACTTAACATTGTCAATAAGGACGGATTGCTCGCGATTGTTCAGGTAAGAAGAGAACCATTTAAGAGCTGTGCCCTTTATGCCATAGCGAGAGGAAAGGCGATGACGGAGATGTATATGATCAATTGTATCGAAGGCGGCTGAGAAATCTAAAAGTACCAGCACAGCTTCTTTTCGCTGGGCCAGGGCAAGTAAGATGTCATTTTGTACCCGAAGAAGGGCAGTTTCGGTACTATGGTATGGGCGGTAGGCAGACTGCATTTCGGCATGGAGGCTGTTCTCACAGAGGTACGTTTGAAGTTGTGACATAGCAGCTCTTTCAATAAGCTTGGACGTAAACCTCAAGTTTGAAATTGGGCGGTAATTTGTCAAGTCATCTGGATCTAAACTTGGCTTTTTTAACAAAGGAAGAACACAAGCTTCTTTGAGATGATCAGGGAAAGATCCAGTCGAAAGAGACAGGTTGACAGTCTTGGTTAAGACTGTCTTGGAGCACAGGTAGATTGTCCTTGAAGAGAGAGGATGGCAGGGGATCTAACTTGCAGGAAGTGACAGGGGCCTGCTTTATCAATTTCAGTACTTCGTCGGGTGTGACATCACAAAACTCAGTAAACGATGTTGAACAGTTTTCATGAATCTCAACAGAAATGGGAGAGTGATCTGACATGCTGATCCTATCGTGTAATTTGACAATTTTTTCATCAAAAAAGGCCGCAAACTTGTCTGCAAGATTTTTAGGATCTTCCGCATGAGGGAGCGTAATATTAGATTGTTTTGCGTGACAAAGGTTGTCAATAGTGCGAAACAGATTGCGCTGATCACACTGGGCTATTTGACAGCAATGGTAGTTTGACTTAGCAGAGTTGAGAAGGTTTCTGTAAGTAGCACATTGCTGCCTATATAGATCTTTGTGCACGGTAAGGCCTGATTTTTGCCATTTCCTTTCGAGTCGCCGCTTTTCTTGTTTGGCATCACGTAGAGTGTCCGAATACCATGGAGCATGGGGACGTAATACAACAGATCTCTCAACTTCAGTGGTATGATGGTCGAGGAGGCCTTGAAGGGTGCTGTCATATTGCAAAACAAGAGAGTCCAGCTTATCAGAAGGATTAGTCAGAAGTGGAGAGTCAAGAATGTCTAACTTAAATGAAGGTAAATCGATTGAACGAATTTTCCTAGTGCGAAATGTCCTTCTCTGGGCAGGTGGTCGAATAACATTTATAAGACATTTGACAGCAGCATGATCAGAGGGTAAATCATGATTGGTCGTGACAGAAGATAGAAAATCATCAGAATTGTCAGAAATAAGAAGGTCTAACGTGTGGCCAGCATCATGAGTAGGGACATTGACGTGTTGTATCAAATCAGTTGCAGCTAACAAGTCACAAAAATTAGCTGCTTCACGGTTTTCAACAGAGTCTACATGTATGTTAAAGTCACCAGCAAGAAGAAATTTGCAGGAGTTCGAGATCACGGATTCGGCAAGGTTTCCAAATTCTTCTAGAAACATTGAAAAGGTAAGTTTGTTTTTCTTGTTTGGTGGAGGCCGATAGATAATGAGCAGGCGGAATGATGACGACAATGATGATAAGGTAAGATCTATATGCTCAAAAGATTCATTGTTCGACGTTCGAGGACTATTGTCCGGCTTCCGAGGACCATTGTTGTCATGATGTTTTTTTTGTTCTCTGTCCGAAAATGTCCCCGGACATACTGCTAAACACGCACACACACACACACACACACACACACACGTGCATAATACATGTAGGCCAACTGTACACTTGTTTCCTGAGATGTTTGATGATGCACTCATCGATCGCTACCACTGATCATGCCTCATTGTAATGTTTTAAACACGAGATGGCCTTAGACCACCTGTTTCATGACTTGTTTGATGCAAGAATCCATGCAGTGCTTTCCAGCTCTCGGTAGGTGGGGCACTACTGTTTTAAACAAGAGATTCCCTTAGCATTCCTATGCATGGAATTTTATGTAATGATTAACATTGTCAGTAATACATGCACTTCAATAAGAAACAAGCTGGTAATTTCCACTGTTATATCTGAATAATAAAAATCTGATAACTTGACTTTTTTTGTTTCTTTAGTGTGTAACTGTGAAAAAGTAAATGTTGATAGAGCCAACATGGAGATAATTTCGTTGGTCTAATTGTAATTGGTCCCCCTCTTTTCCCGTTCTTCTTTATGTATGACTGTATATAAGCATGCCATGACTATAGAAGCCCCCCCCCCCCCCCCCCCCCTCCTCCATGAGATACAAATTATTTAGTTACAAAAGTATTAAGAGGTCACTTTTTGAAGGTTTGAAAGTTCCTGTAAATGTTGATCAGTTTCTTTGCATTTGTAGTAGTAGGTCTACCAGGCGTGCCAGAAGGGTTCCATTTTTTTTTTTTTTTTTTTGGGGGGGGGGGGGGGGGCAAACACTCTTTGGGCCACCTCACTTAAACACTTAGTACCTGCATACAGCCCCCTACCCCCCCCCCCCGTACACACACACAAACACACACGCCCTCCCATTGAACAAGCATACCCTATTACTGTAAATACATATTTCTTGGTATTTCGAAGTATTGAAAAAAGAGAACAAGAAGAAGTAACTTCGAAGCAAATTAGTTTTAACCCTAGCTGCTGCCTTTTGCATGCTGCATGCAATATCAACTTTCCAGTTTCTAAATTTTTTGAGAAAGCGAAGCGAGCGAGCAAAATTTAAACTTTTTTGTATAGATTATGGAACATTGACATTTTAAATTTTAAACAGAGCATTAGAAAGCTTACTTGCTATAGTTGTAGATCATTACATTTTGTGGTTTATTTTGTGAGAATGGTGAGAGGAGGAGGGAAAATTCTTCCCAACCCGTTCACAGAGACAAGCATCCCCCCCCCCCACAGTCCTTCCCGCGCTACGGGCGCCTAAAATTGGACAGGCTTTGTTCAAAGTTAAGAAAGACTGCATCTAGATGTGCGAGGGAGCCAGTGAAATAAGACTGCAAAAGTATCACATATAATACTGTTGTCTTGCGAGGGGACTAATTTGCCCTTATACCTTTATAGGGGAAAGTCTCAGGCCCACACATCTGGGGTCTTGATAACTCGTTTCCTTCAATGCAATGTTAATAACAAAACATGGGAGGGAGCGCGTAACGAACGATCGAGTGTGATTTTTGTTTTCAATGTTGAAACTATGTACTTTAGAGCACAAGAAATATTTTATATTGTTAAACTGCAAAATGGTTGATGTCATACAACATTTCTGTCTTGAGAGGAGGACAGGAAAAACGGCATTGTCCCCTTAATTTTTTTTTTTTGCAGGGAGATATATCTAAACCCTACCCCCCCCCCCCCCCCCCCCCCCCGTTTGGGCATTGTGGTAGACAGGCTTTGTAAAGTCCAAGAAGTCTCCAAAACAATGCATCCATTAATCTGCAAGGGAGCATAGCGACCGAGCGATTTTTATTTTATTTAGGAATATGTTGACAATTTGTATTCTGGAGCAAAAGAAAGCTAATTATACAGAAAAAAAATATTTTTTTTAACCTTTTTTTTTGTGCGAGGGGCCATTGAATGGGCAAAATCGATTATACAAATAATAGAATATACATTATTGCATTGTACAGCACGAGAAATATTAATTATAATAATGGTGGCTTCTTGTATGCGCTCATGTCCGTCACGTTGTGACGCTCCTGGGGCTCCAACATCATTACCCCGGCTATATCTTGGCGGCCAAATATGTATAGCACTAAATAACATATCTGGTACCCATGTCAGCACTTTGGTACACATCATAAATTACCACGGCGTACAGGAAATGCTTATTTATCCAAATAATTATTTTACGTATAGGCCTATACTCATATTGCTGTATCATGCATCGCTCATTCCCAATATTTTGAAAGACTATTATAAATCTTATTACTCTTTGGAGTCTGTAACTCACAAGCGTAGCTTTCTCCTGAAGCTCCTCCATATTTCACTTTTATTCTAGCCCAGTCTTATCAACTAATACTGCATGCAAACGTATAGATATAATTATGAGGTACTCACCTTCTTTCAATTTTCTCTGACAATAGATTTCATGTTTGTTTGTATTATTTATCTTGTTTGTGCCATTTATCTTGTTTGTACCATTTATACTGTAAATGTATGAAACAATGAAAATGAAACTGAAGTGAATTTATACCTGCATGGGAGTGGAGAGTGGCAAATGTGGATGAAATGTCTTGCCAAAAGACGCCGGTGCCGGGCTGGGATTCGAACCCTCAACTTTTTGATTGAGAGCCAAATGAATGAACCACTTTACCACAACACCTCCACGCAAATCAGCAAGGGGTGGGGCAAAAATTGGAAGAGGGGTAAATTGTACTCCTTCCCCTCTCTTTTTGTGTCACTGATAGAAGATACACTGCTTCTATCTGCATGTATAGTTAAGGGAATGTAGAGACCTTTTCAAGCACTTCAAAGCTGACTGCAAAAATGATTTATTTTCATAGGACGGGGCGGGGGCACCCCCCCCCCCCCCCACGACAGTGGAAGCATCTGCCCCCTTGCTCCTAGACCACATAATAAGAGGGAGCGTAGCGATTTTGAAATATAGGTAGTTTGCATTTTAAAGCACTGAAAAGCCACATCGCTGTAATGCATGATTATTACATGCAATTTTTTTTCTTTTTGGGCCTTTTGGGAGATTGGGGGGGGGGGGGGGGGGGGGGGGAGTGGGGACTCGATTTTGCCCCGGCCTATACTGGAAAGGAATGGCGCCCTGATGAGTTTTGTTTTCGCACGATCCGTCTGAGATTGTGGTCGATTGTGTTAATCTGTTTGAAAAGGCATAGCCCCCCCCCCCCCCCTACTGAAAAGTTTTTAGAGGCATAATATTAATATATTAAAATACATGTATATGTATATTGTTGCTTTTTATAAAACAGCAGGTTTTATTTTTATCATGACTTTCCAAAAACTTGGATAGATACTAGCCCCTATTAAATATTACATTCATTAGGGTGTTATGTCATTTTTTATTTACGGTGGTCATTTTTCACAATCATGTACATTAATAAAATTAGCGCATGACCTTATTTTAGTTATCATAAAATGCGCATGCAATCTGTAAAATGATAGATCGCAACAAATTGGCCATAGCCAGGCCAAAGCATACTGCATTGATTTTAATCTGCTAACTTCAACCTGAGTGAACTGGAAGAAACGGATCAAATTTCAAATACTATTTAAGAGCAGAAAACATCAAAAGTTTACATTTTGTTCAATAGAAATGGGTTTCCTTGCCACACGTTTTCATTTTCGACTGATAGCAAGGATGATATCGGTATGAATCTACTTCTTTTCAAGCTTCTGAATGTGAGATACCGGCGATAGTGTGTACCCACATATAGTGATCCATGTATTGGAATTGTATTTTGTTTATGTCATGACTGTGGGTAACTGTGTGTGGTGATGGGGGGGGGGGGGGGGGGGGGGGGGGGGGGGGAGGGGATAGACCGAAAATTCTGTCTCTCGTTCGTTAGCCTCTTCACCTAGAGACAGAAGCGGGCCATTCGACCTCCTATGCAAACCACTCATAGCTACATTCCTATACTTCGTGTGTATAATGTAGGCAGTCATAACTCATACACCTCATCTTTTTAAAACACCACTGCACCACATCAGCAAGCAATGGTCATATTGACCATTAGAATCATATACATGTGTGTATACTGGGTATTGGGGATACAGATGTAATTTTGTTTGAAATTGATGTTTTTGTGGGCAAACTGATACTTAAGTATCATTCTTTAGATTTTAAGTTATCAGTTCGTTAAGATACAAAATGTAGAAAGTTATAAAAACTTACATTTACAGCCCTCTTTTTGGTACTTGTTACCCACATCTCCATACGGATCACGACTGCTCTCAATAATGTTGCGCACTAGTGAGGCCGCTCTACATGGTTACGCACCGTAGATACGTACGCAGAATGTTACGTACACAAGCTATTCTACGAAGACCTGAAAGGGCCAAACTGACGACGTAAAAAAATAAAAAATATTACGTACGTACGTAGTAATTATTACGTACGTACGTAATATTTTTTCTTTTTTTACGTCGTCAGTTTGGCCCTTTCAGGTCTTCGTAGGAGATCGACGAACCCATCGCGCCGGTACTACTACGAGCGCTGAGGGCTCCCTTCATCATAATCGTGAAAAATACAAACTGGATGCTGACGGGACAGTCTCGATAGCAGTTATCGACAAAAAGGACCCAAAATTTCAGGAAACCCTCTTCAAAGGTCACAAAACAACCTGGTAAGTTTTAATCATCTATTATTCAATATAATTCTTTGGATGTAAGTAAACTGTAATATATTATATTCAATTAAATATAGCCAAAAATGCACAGTGATGCAGTTTAGGTATGGGATGTGTGTTGGCTGCGTTACTACACAGTCGGCAATGGCGTGTACCTATGAGTGCACTGCACAAAAGTCACCAATATTCACTCAAAATCGGCATTTAATTTTCAAAAACCGACCCCAAAATATCCAAGAAATACAATAAATTCAACTCACCAATGTTGGAAAAGATATTTACAAAAATGAAATCCGCAATTTACTGTTGATTCTCGCGAAACGAGCTATCGGAGTCATTGTGTACATTTCCTGGTCGCCGCGGGCGCTGACATCTCCCCAAAAGAGTTTTGTCCTCAAAAATTCGGTCCCTATGGCGTACACGGAAAAGTTCCGATTTTCTGTGTGCACTTGCGATCCCGAGTTTCTTCGTGGACAAAAATTATATTGGCCGATTTTAGTCTAAGACATCGGCAGTTTGTAAACAACACGCGATCGCGAAACAAATCGGCGGGGATTTCTCCGGTTTTGGACAAGATTTTGACTTTGGATTTTGCTGTAAATATCAAAAGTTCTTCCTAACGGCCATTTGAGGTAGGAGTGAGATTTTTAAGGGCTGAATTTGAAAGCAAGTATTTAAAATATTTATCTTATTTCCCCCCCCATACCTTTAGTACATGCGACAGAAAATATCAACTATTTTACAGTACCTGTGAGTGATGCAAACCGACTACACACTGAAAATCGCTATAAATTTTATTTCTCTTTTTTTTTAAAATTATAAATCATATGCTGACTACGTTAGGCTCTAACAACATAGTAACAAGAATCTGTTCAAGTCACACCGCGAATAGTGGTCAATGACCACTACGATATATGAATGCAATAATTAATAATAGTTGGTATTTTCTGTCGCATAAACTTACGGTATGGGGGGGGGGGAATATTTCCTTTCAAATTCAGAACTTTTGATATTTCCAGCAATATCCAAAGTCAAAATCATGTCCAAAACCGAAGAAATCCCTGCCGATTTGTTTCGCGATCGCGTGGTGTTACATACCGCCAATGTCTTAGACTAAAATCGGCCAATAAAATTTTTGTCCAGGAAGAAACTCGGGATCGCAAGCGCACATTGATCTCTACGATCGCGCACACAGCAAATCGGGACTTTTCCGTGTACGCGATAGGTACCGAATTGTTAAAGACAAAATTCTTTTGGGGAGATGTCAGCGCCCGTGGCGACAAGGAAATGTACACAATAAATAGCTTGTTTCGCGAGAATCGACAGTAAATTACGGATTTCATTTTTGGAATTATCTTTTCCAACATCGGTGAGTTGAATTTATTGTATTTCTTGGATATGTTGGGGTCAGTTTTTGTAAATTAAATGCCGATTTTGAGTGAATGTTGGTGACTTTTGTGCAGTGGTGTTTGAAAAGTTGAGGTGTATGACTGCCTAGATTCTACACAAGAAGTATACCGGTAGTCATGTAGCTTGAGTGGTTCAAGTTACCAATTTGACTGTATAATCCATTTAATGCTCCTTTTTCAGGCAATTCAGGGTCCAAGGTATTCTCCGTTTGAAAATCTTGCGGCCATAATACTGTGTGTAGTCAATGTGCCCAAAAATCTCTTTCTCACGCCTGGCCTCACGGCCTATTTCCATAAAATATTACACATACCGCGCCTACCTGGCGCCACTCGTATGTCTGAACCACTCAGCCCCACTTGAAACTATGCAGCTCCAACCTGCTGTAATATATCCAGCAAAAATACCAGATCAAAAAGGTGAAACTCAGAATATTACTATCCAGCAAGTTGTCTGTGAAAGTCCCTCTTGTTTGGTGACCAGCTAAACCACTGATTCAGGGAATATGGAATTTTTAGCATTAAATTTTGTGTTCATTCTATTTTTCTACCGAGACTACCAGTAATTGATCCTTCTGTACTGCTGCCCTCTCTGTGTGGAGAGAGGAAATCTACATTTGTTTATTGTTGCTGGCAGTAATACAGCAGTAGAGGGCAGCCCCTGTGTTTTCACCATGAAGATAACCTTGTACTTTACAATTTAACGGGTGTATACATGTAGGCTTCAATAGGTTCTTTGTGTATTAGCGGGAAGTGGTCCATTCTAGATCATATGAGAGGAAAATAATTATTTAAAATTTCCCTAATAAGATCTCTCCTTTGCTCGTCCAGCAGGTATATCAGAAACCAGCGAGCACATGCTCATTATGCAGTGGTATAACTTCATCCAGCAGTGCCTCTATACTCTGTACAGAAGACCTTGAGTTTGATGGAGCAAAGAGGGATTTGGAACGTGATGAAACAACTCTTAGACCAGCAGACCAAAGCACTAACCTTCTAAAATTATTGAACAGTCTGCCTGAATCTGAATTGAAGATGTTGAAGTACATTAACTCTAAAATGGCAGCTGGCATCATTGCTCACAGAGAAGAGAAAGGACAGTTCAGTACGCTTGAGGAGCTGTTGATTATACCAGGTGTGGGAAGGTGAGAAGACCTTGGTGTAATATTGGGTTAAAGTGAGACATCTAAACTTATCCACCACTTGGAAAAAAGCAAATATGGTTATTCTATTATTTTGCACTTTTGGAGGTTACAAACAATCAAAGGGAGATGTCATATTAATGGCCTACATGTACCTGCTACAGTTGATGCCAGAGATATCATCTTTGTCAGGTTGTGTGGCTGCCATTTACATTTATATCCTTCTCTCTCAATTTTGAACTATGAGTGAGTTTGCATCACAGTTTAGTGATGATTGAATAAAACGATGGGTAATTACAAATCCAAGATCACAGCAGTCAGTTTACATTTTCTCACTATAATTTTGTATCTTTGCATCTCTCCCTTGCTGTGTCATTCATCATACATTTTGAAATGATTGTTTTCTCATCGTGTATGGTCATAGCATTGTGTTACAGTGTACAAGTGACAGATAAATAATGTTTTGGTCTGTCTCTTTCTGGTCATGTTTCCCTTTACAGAAGAACCGTGGATAAACTTAAAACAAGTTTTTCTAATGAAAAACTGGAGAAAAGCAGCACAAGAATTGATCCCCAGAGCACTTCCATTACAGATCTATCACATGAAAGATTATCGGTGAGACTGAAATGATAAAGTATCCCTATTCTTGAAAGTCTTATGCACAATGTACACAATATAAAATCTTTATTCATTCTCAAAATGGAGCTTAAATTTGAGTCACAAATTTGTTTAGTGAAGAATGTATTTGTGTAGTGAAGATGAAGTAGATGTGCTGTAAAACTAAACACTTTCTTTTATGATAAAGAATTTTTATCACATCCCATCTCATGGTTTACGATTTGCTTTTGCTCTGTGTGTTTCCATGGTCCGATGTACTAGGATTTTATCCAATTTATTTTAGAAAAGGGAGTTTGTGGGCAATGAAAGTTCCAAGTTAAAGGCAATACCATTTCTGTAATAGCAGTAACTGTAAAACCAGAAGGATTCACAACCCAACATTTTCATGGATTTTAAAAACGTTATGTTGTAAATTGAAAAATGACAGATATTTCATGGCAAGAAATGCTTCTGGATCTTTCACAAAGTTTGTGAGAATGAGTGGTTTTTCAGTTAAACTATAACCTGTTGCAGAATCAAACAAGCAGTCATTAATAGTACCATCACCCTGCTTAAGTTTAGAATACATCATCATATGCCCAAAATGTTGTGTTTAGGGGGATATATGTGGAGCTGCATGTATTAAGGATTCATTTTTTAAATTTCCCATGTCTCTCTTGATTGTAGAATTTGCGGGATGTTGTATCTGTAGATGTTGGCCTGAAGCACATAGCATGGCTGCACATGGACAAAGACAGATGGGTGCGTAGTTGGCACTGCAAGATGATCGAAGGCATCTCTCCTGGAAAGTGGGATCCTATCAACTATCTTAGGCTTGTAAGTTGGGCTACATTTCAGAATGTAATAGCTGTATAGAGGCATTTATCTTGAGGCTGGTGTACAGGCATTGAGCAGAGCAGAAAACATTGCTGCATTGACATTGTCCTAGCAATATCATTCTGATTTGGTCAGACAATAATGGCTGTAGTTATTTTGACATACAGTGGAAAAGAGTTCTGATACAATGAGATGATGACAAGGTGATTTTGCTGGTCCCAAGTCTTTATGTTCTTTTGTCTTTTTACCATGATATAAGGAGATTCCTGATATAACAAGGTAATTTTCATGGTCCCAATGGCAGTGCCCTCGTTATGATGAATTTCCACTGTAGCTGTATAGAGGCATTTGTCTTGAGGCTGGTGTACATGTACAAGCATTGAGTAGAGCAGAAAACATTGCTGTGTAGACATTGTCCTAGCAATATCATTCTGATCAGGGCCCCCGTTTCATAAAATTTGTAATGTTACAATAACAGTTAAAAGCTACTGAAATACTTGCATCTGATTGGCTGAGAGTAAATTTGTCATAGATCTGTTGCAATTGTTATTGATAAAAAGTTTTTTGACACAGGGCCCTGGTCAGATAATAATGGCTGTACATATTTTGACATACCAGGTTGTGACGGTTCAGTGTGCAGATTTCTCAAAATAGAAATGACTAAAAACTTAAGTTACCAAGTTTTATCATTCTTCTGGCATTTTAGTTATGTATGTACCAAAAACTGCAAATTTCAAAGTATAAAGAACTTTGAGAATAGTTTGAGAAACTAGCCAGTCTTATCCAGGGCAGCTGAGCTAAAGCCAGGGTAGTAATAGTCCTTTGTAGGCGCCTTGAGCATACCCTGGAATATAAATGTAGCTATTTTTATTATTATTCTTCTTCCCCCATTTTTTAACCTTGCAAATGAAAATGATAATAAGGTTTTGGAATATATTCTTTTTTACTTTGATTAACTTGCATGTAAAGTTAGGCCTGATGCCCAGTATGGATGGGAACACATGTAAATATATTGTGTGAATTTGTCACTCTGATTTCACTCACTATTTTGCTTCTTTAAGTCTTCACATTTATTATAATTTTTTGTGGTACCAGTAAGTAACAATAGAGCATACCATTGAAAAATCATTACAATATCATCAGTCAGCACTCTCAGAATCATAATGAAATAATAAAACTTTGTTGCACTGACACAGATGTAAACCATGTCTGGGGTGTGTTTCATCAAGCGTTTTGTGATTTTTACCGACAAATTTACTCTCAGCCAATCAGATGCAAGGATTTCAGGTAAGGTTTTCGGTAAAAATCCTGACAAAACACTTGATGAAACGCTCCCCTGATCCTCCCATCCTCTCCACACAGATATCCGATACAGTGGAAGAGATGCCCAGACCAGATCTGTACGTCCTGGAGCACAAGTCCTTCACCTCACTCAACAAGGGCACCTTCCAGACAATGCTGTTTGTTCGCTGCTTGGAGTCCATGCTTTACACCTCTTTGAACTCTGACCTCATGGACTCGGGCGAGGTCAAGGCAATATCTCTACCCCAGAATGTTGTGGGAAGACACTTTGATCTGCTTGTGGGGACCCAGCGCAAGAGTGGTCAAACCCTGGCGAAGGCACTTCTGGAGGAAGGGTTTGAGAGGAGAAACGCATGGTACCCTGTTCGGATTGGATTCGAGAACTTGGCTTTGTTCAGAGATGTCAATAAATACAAGAGGGAACATTTGGCCAACTGTCTGTTGCGAGCCACTGCTTTTTATGATATCCATGTGGATAAGAAGCCAGGTTTTAAAATGAAGTAACATGCAGCTGTACTAGAAATCAGGTCATACAATTTATACTACATATAATATCATCCATTGAATTGTAAATTCCCACCTACATGCACATGTATATGGTACAGTGGAACTTCATTAGAACAAAATTATAGCAGGTCGTCTTATCAGTTCATGGGTTTAATACATCATAGCACAAGCTCTATCCTGAAGCTTTATCCTGCGTCCATTATGTGGAGTGGGTTTTTTCTGCCAGTGCTGTAGCAGAGACCTGGGCCCTGTTTCATAAAACTTGTAATAAATAACAAGTTGCAATAACTTATAAGCTACTGAAATCCTTGCAGATGATTGGCTATGACCAAATTTGTCATAGAAATGTAGTTGTTACTGATAACAAGTTTTATGAGACTGTAACCAGGAGGAAAATTTGTAATTATGTTGAATATCATATTAGGTCTCGAGGTCGAGGTCAAGACCAAGACACTGAAAATTGGAGACTGAGATTGGTCTTGGGCCCATCACTGTTCTCGACATGTAATCAAAGTGAGAGTAAGGTGTACAAAGTATGGAGATGGTAGACAAATTCCATACTATTCATGTCATTTCAGGGATTAGTTTACCTCTCCAGAATCTGTAAAACTCAATTTAGTTGACAGTACAGTGGAAACTCAGTATAACGAGGTCCTTGGGGACCATGAAAATTACCTTGTTATATCAGGAATCTTGTTATACCAGAGCTCTTTATACAGTTTTCCACTGTAGTAAACATACATTCTGTCATTTCTGTGGGAGAAGGCTTAGAGCTTCACAGCTTGTAACAAAATTGCATCTAAGATAGTAAACTTGCAATATTGCCCAAGTGAGTGAGTGGCATAAGTAACGATGACTGTTCCCACGCTGTGATCCGTCTGTATTCTGTAATGTGGAAAATTTATTAAGGAATGAATTGGTTTTTATTTTCTCTCTCTCTAAGTATATTTGTATGAAAACATTTTTAGTTTACAGTTCCACTTTCTAGTCTTCATAATTTGGTGTCAAAAATTGATTTTGATGAGTTTACCATGTTGGATGATTTTCAGTGTGTTACTAAGCTCACCTATGGAATTTTTGCTATAGACTGGTCCGTATTCCTGAAAGGCGCCTAACTTAAGCCCCTGCCTAAGTGTGTAGATTTAGGCAACCGAGTTATGGAGAGCCAAATGTCACCCTGTTTTAATCCTACAAAATCACCATAGTTCTAGGACTCAATGCAAATATGAAAACCGACACAATAGAATTGATTTCTGATGCTCATTTCATGCCAGAAAATAATTTTGTTGCTTTGTTCTATTACATAAATATAGTAATTTATACAGGACTTAGGGGTGACAAATGGCCTTCCATAAATCAGTGGCCTTTAAGTTCAGCCGGACTTAACTTAGGCCACTTTTGAGGATACGGTCTTTGATATTACTGTACACCAACACTAAATAACAACTTTTGTAATAAACTAATGCAAAATCTATGAGGAAGTGGGTTTACCTGTTAACTTCTACATGATCTCTTACCCAGTTTATTTATCCATTTGCATTGGATTGTCACCTGAAATAGATTTAACATTTTAGTTGAAATTCTGGCATTTTTTTTTTTTTTTTTTTTTTTTTTTTTGGGGGGGGGGGGGGGGGAACCTGAACCAAATTAGAAAACAATGTTATGAATACATGTTTGAAAGGTTGATCACTAGATGGGAAATTCATATTTGCAATTTTTTTGTATACATAAAATAATAAATGATTAATACCAATATTTTTGGACTGATTTTAAGGGGAAAATTACTTCAGAGATTAAAGGTAGAGTTTATTTCTGATTGTGCGACTATATGATGCACCACGCGGTACCCCGGGGTACCACGTTGTGTAGCGCCATCTCACGTCCACTCGAGTACAACCCCAGAGTTCTGAATGCAGTGCGTGTACGTAGTCATTGCCAATGCATGTTAACAGTGCAGTGTTATTATGCATGGTGTGCATGCACTCTATACTGCTGCTCGCGCTAGCTGCTAGCCCTCGGCCTCACAAGTACAAGCGCAGTGGCTATATATAGCGCTAGCTCCCGCGGCTTTAGAACTTGATTTTATTTCACTTCTTCCTAAAAAACATCACATCATCGTTACTGTATTTTAGCTGTCAAACTTTCAAACTTAGACAATGGTGGAAGGTGATGGTGCATACGGAAATTTACTGTAAGGGAAAGGACGTAAAAGACAGAAGATTTCAAGGACCGAGAAAGTTGAAAGAGCACGATATCATGCAATACAGAAGTTGGGGGACGAGCAGGCCGCTGATCTGTGTACATGGTAGCGGTTTTTAGGAAGGCGAGTGACAGGGGAGACAAGGAGCAGGCTGATGGCGTTATTATGACACTGCTGGCCCAATCCCTCTCTCAAATCGAAGAAATAGAAATCAATAATAGAATAATTACTCCAACAATGAATGTGAGAAAAATACATGACTTATAGGATTTTCTACAAGAACATGGGACACAATTGAATGTTGAAAAAAATCACACAAAAATAATTTCCCACTTTTTGGTAACTCAGGGTACAGCCCTAAAAATAAATTAAATAATTTTTAAAAAATGGCAGATTTTTATTTGGTACCCCAGGGTACCATTTATATCATATGTAAAAGAAACTGTCTCCAAGCAATTGGGAAAGGTTATGTCTAGGATTGTCTAGATACAAGAATTTGTGTATACTGTGAGGTTTTAAAATTGACTCAATGTCTTCAAACATACATAACTTTATCAGTTGTCCAATTTAATATCAAATTAAAAAAACTGTTTCTATTGTTCTTTCCCTTCAAAATACAAGTTGCATGTAAGCTAAACTGACTGCAAAACAAAATCACAGTATTTGTTTGCCCTTTTTGATACACTGTATTTATTGCCAATATAAACTGCTGTAGATAAACTGTATACACAACTTCAATACCATTCTTGTGCAGTATTCGTGATCACTGTATAAAATAGCAACCACTGAATGTGGAATATCAATACCAAAATAATTTCCTGTGCTATATTTTGATAAATGGTTTGAATGGTATAATATTCATTTTATGGGAAGGATCAACTTAAAATACATTACCTTTCTCAAAGGTGTAATGCAGTAAATGCACTCTACCAGAACTGTGCTAGTATTATCAAATTAATTTTCAGTCAGACAAGCTGTTCATCATGAGATGCAATAAAATGAAATAAATTCTGAACATTTTTATTGTCAAATCTATTCCTTACAAAGCTTCTATTCTCATTAGAGCAAGTTTTTCATATATTGAACTACAGTATTTAATGCAATATGTACTATACCATTAACTGTTAAAACTCCCAACTGCTTACATTTACACTTCTATATGGCACGAAAAAGAGACATGATAACGAAGCTTTTCGACCTGCACTCATCAGGTTATCACGCAGGTATAAAACAAATTACTTGAAATCAACTATATTATACTCGGTGAAACCCGGACGCAACCTAGACGCCGTAATTTCAGAACAATCGCAAAGCTTGGACGAACTCCTTTTGTCTGCACAGAAGAGGTTCTTGCGATTGGATATAAGCAGCTTCCAGAAAGCGTAAATGCGCTGAGCTTCTGGCCCGGGACATAATTGAGAATTGATCGTCGGCATAGCTTTGTGCGCAAGCTGGATTGTTCAGCAATCTGAAATGCACGCTAACAGACCAAAGATAGCCAAATGCGATTCAGCGATTGGTCTCCACTTGCTGAACAATCCAGCTTGCGCACAAAGCTATGCCGACGATCAATTCTCAATTATGTCCCGGGCCAGAAGCTCAGCGCATTTACGCTTTCCGGAAGCTGCTTATATCCAATCGCAAGAACCTCTTCTGTGCAGACAAAAGGAGTTCGTCCAAGCTTTGCGATTGTTCTGAAATTACGGCGTCTAGGTTGCGTCCGGGTTTCACCGAGTATAATATAGTTGATTTCAAGTAATTTGTTTTATACCTGCGTGATAACCTGATGAGTGCAGGTCGAAAAGCTTCGTTATCATGTCTCTTTTTCGTGCCATATTGAAATTTTGCAGTACCAAGAAATTATTTGTGTATTTACACTTCTGTTTTACTGTTTTACTGTTTCCCCCATTGAAATATTGTGACACATATCATCACAAAAAAGCGCCCCCCCCCCCCTTCCCCCACCACCGATACATGTGTATAAATGTAGTTGAATATTGAATGATTATTACTAAATTTTCAACATGCAAAGGAAAATCATAGTTGAAAATTCTAAGCTCATGCATGACTTAAAGCCACTAACCCTAACCCAAACCACTATGCTCAGTATTTAAATAATTTTGTTTATGTTGGGGATGCCTACATGTATGTAGTATTCAGTATAACAGATTAAATAAATCTATTTCAACCTTAACCTATATGACTATTGTGGATCTCCTCGCAGGATTTTTTCCCTTGAAAGTTCTTTGACTGAATATGCTGAAGGCTTGAAAATTTTAGAACATATTTCAACGCACAATGAAGAATCCATGCATTATATGCGAATATATCAATAACCTATCTCTGAGTTACAATTTTTCATTTTGGACTAAAAATCATAAACTGAGTCTTTTTTTAAAGAAATAAAATGTATACATGTTTAAATGTTCCTGATCTGAAGGCATACATCTCAGTTGTAGAGAAACCAAGTACATGAATGAAGTATGCATAATATTGTACATGTAATACAAATCTCAACATACTACATTGTATAATTCAGGGCCAGACACTAACAGGTATGCACCTTATGGTACAGATCCCAAAAATTTCACTCTAGAGTGGACCCCAAAACCTAAAAATAAACAAAGGTCTAGTGCATATGGCACCAATTATTTTGCATGCCAGACTCCAATTAAAAAACAGTGTAGAAACCCTGAATTATCAAAAGAATGTGATTCTTAGCAGTTTTTCCTCAAAGCAGAGTGTAGTCTGATCATGCAATGTCCGCCTGGCTCACCAGGCAATTGATAATCAGTCTTGTTCAAAACTGAATGTGATGTTCCATAATCTATATCCCTTCCATTGGCACATGTTAGAAGTCTCCTCGTTACTCTGAACAAGGAGACTTGTTACAGAGTAAGAGCAAAAACTAATCTTCAAACATCATGTATTGTCCACTTTGGGCTCAAGTCCCGGCAGCAGATATATCTTGTATTCTCCTTCAATCCCATCTGTCATTTAATCACTTGATTATCTTCAGAAGAATCTCATTTATGTATCTTCAAGAGGAAACTGCAAAACACAATCACCATCCACTAAACACAGGATGTTAAAAATCTGATGACAAAGCCCAGAGATGATCATACTAAATTCCTGCAAGGTATCTTGAAGTATTCCTCTGTGTTTATCAACATTGATAGTCCGACATGTGTACGTACAGTACTTGGCCCTATGTCATGAAGTACTAGCTGAACCTTCTTCTGACTTGCTTGCATCTCCTAAGTCTGAAAATCCAAGTTTGGACAATGGTTCTCTTTTCATTAGATCCCTGAAACATAGATGATACAATAACAATGAATATAATTTTTAGAATTAATCTAATAAATTGTAACCTTTGAACCAGGTTCTCACATCCCTACATGCACAACCCACTCCACCTAGCAATGTCCTACTTAAGAACAAAAACACAAAACTATGGAAACTTAGTACGGGGGCAATAGTCTTACTCTAACCACATTCACATTGCATCAGAGAATGAGCATTACCATTGACCTAAAAATATGGGAAATAATCATGCTTCTAATATGAGACATGCAAATCGTAAGTTTGCATACACCTAATGTACATGTACGTGAAGTCAAAATAACAAACCCATTGCAATGAATCTTTATCCATAAACCCATCAAATATGACAGTACAAATTGATGTTTTACACATTTCTGGTATTGGCGTTAGGGATTATTATTCAAACCCTTTAAAGATCACATGGGACAAAAACTGAATGAAATTTGCATGTGTTATTGGTTTTAAACACAGCAGAAATAGAGCCCATAGAAGAAGCTACATGTATAAATCTGTTGTGCACGACACCTGCACAATATTTACTGTAGAAAGGATTCTGTGTGACATGTCTTCTTTACAACAGTCTGGAAATTACCACAAAATTCATAAACATTAAAAAAAAAGCAGACTGTTTTCTTTGATGTGGGTTATGACTTTTGAGAAAAACATGAGAATTAATGATTTATATGATTGGTTGATGATGTATAGACTTCCAATTCAGTCTATTGGCAAACGTGTCAAGAGAGAAAGGGGGGGGGGGGTGAGATTTGTTAAAAGTACCTTTCCATTCTGCACTCCAAGTAATCCTTTGACTCCAGTCTACACTTGTGATTATCATGGTTGTTCTCTCTCAGGCAATCCATGAAAAGTTCTTTGAATTTTCTGCACTCTCCTGTCAGAAATAAGATACTAATTGAACTTATTAAAGGCTTCGAGATTGTGACCTCAAACATCAATTAAAGTTTCACAATGTAAATTATTAAAGATATTCATTTACTCTGGGTCTGGAAGAGACTTGCAAAACTGCTGGAGGGCGCAATATTTTTGCAGAATAAAAAAATCGTCTATGAAAGTATGATAACTAGTGACAATAAAAAAATTGGGTGTAACACGATGGCATGCCAATAAGTCCACAATCATTGAAATGAAAAAAATAAAAAAATAAAAATTTCGATTCAACTTCACCTCAAGAGATAAATTTAGTTTTGAATTTGATGTATTATATTTATTGAATATTGGACATAAAATTTATCATATCATCTAGATCTAACGTTAGATCTACATGCATGTAAAACTGCATTAATTTCAAGAAGAAAAAATGATCGAAGTATAGAGGTCTATACTCTTTTGCCTAGTTTTGGCTACTCCAGACCAGGGCATCGTTTCACCAAACCGTCATAAGTACAAGTTCGCCGACATCCCATTGAAACGCATGTTAATTTTGGTACAAGCGTTTCAATGGGATGTCGGCGAACTTGTACTAATGACCGTTTGATGAAACGCTACCCGGGGAACTCCGCCGTCACCGCCTACGGCGGAGATGGAGCTCCCTGGACTGAAGTTACGTCAAAATCAGCTGCAGCCTCAGGAATGCCCAGAAATGGCATGACCACATGACATGGATCCGGGCTAACTCTGCACTAGGGCGAACTCGGCCTTGGCGGAAAATCGTGGCCGAGTCAGCCCAGAGTCAGAGAGTTGAATTGATCACAAATACTTAATACTTGTGTTGTATTTATTTTCGCATTAATTAAATTTACACTAATTACAGACACATTTCAAAACACTTAAATTTAAAATAAATTCAAAATTATTTGATACCAAACAATGTGTAAAATGATTAGCAAAAAGGCAATCTTGAAAATTTCAAGAAGTGAAATTATACAAAACATGAAATTTAAGGCTAAAAAGCGGTAAGGTGCGTAGCGTGGACTTCAAGTTCAACTCTAGTCTTATAAAAAGTTATAAAACTGGTCACAGCGTTACTGCGGCAGCCCGAACACGTAGTGTTCGGGCTGCGATGAGCAGTCCTTTGATTGCTTGGAGTTCTCTTAATTACAAGGTCGTTTGTCAAAATGATAGCTGATGAACATGACATTAATTGATTTTAGGCTACTTTAGGTACTTACAATACTTTGCGTTTGACTGTCATCTTTCTTTTCAATGAGGATGATACAAAAAAGACCTATTTATCTCCAAAAGCCTGTACTAAAAACTTCCGTAGGTCGGTGTTTTGCTTGCAATGCGCATGCGTCAGCAGCTCCAATAATTATATAGACAAGAGTGGCAGGCAGGAGCTCGAGCGAGTAGAGATCGCCGGATCACAGTGGATATATGAATATTCATTATTCCTGTGACCGTAACCTATGCCGTCGTTGTAATAAATGTTTATAGGCGCATGCGCAAGTGCCTATTTTCGCTTCTGCTTTAACAACATGGCGAATGGGACTGGTTTCGAAAATTCAGAGTAAAAAGCGACATTCATCGATTCTACACATTTTTTTCGGAATGCTGATTCACGCAAAGTCTGTTTAGGTAAGTGGCATCGTATATATCATACTTTAATTTAAAAAAAATTATTAGATCGCCATTTTTTCAATGGTTATTTGAACATTGGTAAATTGTGAGACCCACCGAATCGTACTGGTTTCACTCAGGACGCTGCCACTTCGTGGCAGCGTCCCCGGGCTAGTCACAGCGCAGTGCCGAGTTAGCCCGACCCCGACCACATCAATTGCAACATATGGACCTAAGAAATCAAGAAGGGGCAGGTTGAGATGAAATATTTTGATTTTACTGCGCCTTACCCTCGTGATCTAAGGGAAAACTTCCCTTGTCTGGTGGTCTGGGTTTAAAGCTTTTCACACCAAAGTTCATTGCAGTCGACATATTGGAAATGGTTCTCTTGAATCTTCCTAGGCTTAACCTTGATGCCAAAAATTACAGTCAAAAATTAATATATCTATTACGCAATCGCTCTCGAAAGTAGTCGCGCGGTTCAGTCTTCTTTTCTTCTTCTTTCTTGTATGGTATCGGCAATCAGTCAAATTTGACTATGGTTGCCAATGACGTTATACATGTAATTCAAATTCAGTATTTCTGACTCCTCCTCTTTTATTTTACATTTAGAATCAAGTAAACATTTAATACTGTATATAAATCTGTATTTAAAACTTAATAAGAAAATAACAAAACACCACATGCTTCAGCTCAGTTCCAACTAGCGCTTGCCTAGCCCTTTCATGATGCAATCTTACCGATACGGAGCGGTACTTTGCGCCGTTTTTTTCCGGACATGCCTAGGTAACTCATGCATAGACATAGGGGCGCTGTTGTACCTGTGCTTACTGGTGGGTTGAACCTGTATTTTGGATAATTATCAATTAATGAGATGAAAACACTTGTGGGCTAAGTTAGTAGAAAATGGGGCTTCGAAATGAACATAATTGTGTGCATCATTTATACATGAAGACATAACTTTTATAATATACACAAATGAAGAAAATACATTTAGCATTGAAACTCAGACCTACATACAATACAAAATACTATAGTATCCCTCACTATGAACACGATGACAAAAGAGAGCGGACAAAATATACAGCTCCCCAGACAAAAGAACACTCCCCACCGCCATTATGCAAAATAAGCAGAACAGGTGAAAATGCATGTGACACCCGTTCCACATACATTCACATTACAGCAACGAAGGGACGCAACCAAACCCCCCCCCCCCGCCCACCAGAGAAACTTCAGTTCTTCTTCTTCTATCGTTAATGTTAATTGGCAATCAGTCATATTTGACTATTGTCACCAATGACTTTTTTTTCCTCCTTCTCTCTGTTAAGGATATTATTTACATATATTTTCTATAAGATTATCTTTCTTATTTGTTTCTTTTT